>CM035837.1:254207273-254821473 GCA_020510985.1 Pholidichthys leucotaenia | reverse complement strand
TGGCCAAGACGATGGCCCTCCTGTTTTTCAGTTTAGCCCTCTACCTAGCACTCTCACCTACTCTCGCCCAGTTAGAACTGGACAGAACCCAGACAAGAAGTCAACAATCCTTAAGTAGATTCTCAACCACGGCCTCATCATTAGGGCCCCTTGCTAGCCTTAGCACGTCTACTGTTAAATCAGTCAACACCGCTACACTGAAATGCCAGATAGTTGAACCACCAACTGTTACCAAAACTTTGCAAGATACTGTGTTGGTTTTGAATGTTTGCTCCAAAGCCTCATTCAAACTCAACAAGGTCTTGGACTTGTCACTCTTCATGTTAGAGTGTGACCCTGCTCACCCACATATAATGCCTGTGTTTCTTCGAAAGGTAGCTAGAAATATTAGACTTTCAGCTAACACTTTGACAACGAGTCTGCCTTCACCGCTTCTTGCCCCTGTTTCAGATGTCACAAAGTTATTCCTCATTGCCACTCAAAGAACAATGATGACTTTCCATGTTCGCTCAGTCTTCCAGAACAAAGGTCTCAAACACCCTCTGAGTAAGACCTCTGTGGAACCATGGTTTAGTCCAGCTAAACCAATTCAGTTCGAACCTCCTTGAATTAACTCAATATTGCTTAACCTAAACATCTACCTCAAATAAGCAATACATTTTTGTTTTGCATTCTTTGTTTTGACCTTTATTTCTCTTTATTTTTAGAATTTTTGAAGTTATATGCATGCTTATATACAAACCTATATTTTTATATATAGCTCTTGCACTCCATTTTGATTTTTGTACCCATTCAAACTATTTTTTTTTAAACAACTATGATAGCTATTTCATCGTGAACCAAAATTCCTACCTCAGGTATGTAAGACTATGCACTTATTTTTGTAGCTAGAATTTTTGAGTCATTTCAAGACCTATGCCTTAGCTTACTACTCCAAGTCAATTTTATAATCTGCATTTGTCCATATTCAAATTATTTTTGGAAATTCATGGAAGTCCTTCCAGTAAACCAAAGTCAAAGATCTGTACTTAGTAATAGATACTGTTTGCATGCTAGTGTGTATGGACATCACAAAAACCTTTTAACCCAGTATTTAGGTCAAGTGTTGCCAAGGAGACGAAGCTGCCATGGGTGTGTACCAACGCTGACCGACGCTCACCATTGCTACAAAGGGGGGGAACTGTAGCATCATCGTCTCCTCAAAACCAAGACAGAAGATCACTTCTCTTCAGTTTACAGGAATTTCATTTTATTCATTACACAGGAATATCACTTTTCTGCCTTTTCAGGAATATCACTGGCTTTTATGTCGACTCATGCAGGCTTCTTCCAGGCCTGACCAAAGATGCTTGCTTTCCCAGGACCCCAATGTAAACAGTTGCCTCTTGCAGAGATTGTAAGGATCAGAATTTGCTTTTAAAGGCTCAAAGGAACATAAAACTCAGGAGACCAGACCTCTCAACGTGAACACTGCATTTGATAACGTACCTTTTCACAGGAAACCAATGTTTTTAAAAGAGTCATAAACCACTTAATCTGACGGGTTTATAGCCGATGCTGTCCAGGTTTCTTCGCCCAGATACTAAAGGAAATCATCTACAGCTCAACAGTACCTCCTAGCGGATACCTATGGAATGTGTTTTCAGTATGTAGGATGACTTTTAATTTGTTCTAAATATTAAGTTTCTTTCAGCTTATCCTCTGGATCCTAAGGACACTGAAAATCATCCCTCTTTTATCACCAACCATGGTTTGCTGCATGTTTTTGCTGCATTTTGATCTAAATGTGAATGCATGTATTATAATTATGTATAAGAAATGTTATATTCATGAGTGTTATTGGAGTAATGGTATAAGTGCATGATCACCAAATATTAGCCAAGTCATTTAATTTAGTTAGGTTTTATATTGAGCATTTATTTCATAAGAACTGACTGAGTGTTGATTTTCCCTCTGAAATTTCATGGGATGGTGTCTTCATTTGATTGGCTGCTCTCAAACAAAGAAGTGTTCTCACATTGGATAGCAGCCATTTCAAACTGCTTCTGAAAAAGCCGATTGGTCAGTCTTGCGACTACATCATCAGTTTTATGACCCGGCGAGGTAACTTTAAAAGAGAGAAGTCAGAGATCAGCAAAGTAGAGAAAAAGGGTAGAAAAAAGTAAGAGACAACAGGCAGGAAGATTAGAACAGCAAAACGGTGATAAAATTAAGAATTAGAAACACAGAAAGAAGAAAGAAAGAGATTTTGAGAAGGATTAGGAACTAAATTAAGATTAAAGAAGCAGAATAGTAATCTAGATCTCAGAAGAAGATTTTATTCCACCGTTTCAAGGCCCTGTGAAGTTTTATTTTATTCTCTGTGTGTTTGTCAAGTCTTTCGTTATATTCTGGTCACTGAGGAGAAACCATTTTTCTTTAGAGCTCGTTCCTTTTAGAGAATCAAATTCTCAAACTTTTTCCTTCACCTCAGAAGCCATTCTTATCCTAGTAAATGTTTTTCTAACATTTTTTTTCATGACTTTTCACGCCATTAAAGTGGACCTTTAATTTGCCTAGTTTAAAGTGAACAGAGAATGAGAAGATTTTCCTTCAGTTTTTTGGTCTATCCCGCTACAAGAGACCTCAAAATTTGGATTCTTTTCCAAGGACTTTTCACGCCGCCCTGAGACAAACCACCCACGGCTGCAAGTGTCTCCTTGAAGGTCCCCCCAGCTGAGTTATCACCTCCACGGCCGTGAGGATAGCAGCCGCTTCCTCCGACGTCCTAACTTCAAAACCCAGCGGTACCGACCCGCGGAAACGTGGACCTACGGCTGTTGTGTGAGTTGAAACTCTTTATTTCTCCTATCTCCTGGGTTAACCACTTGCACTCCGGGCAATTTTCCTAAAAATTCCAAAAAATAACGTGCCCAAAGTAAATCGAAAGCTGTTCTTCAACCCTTTGCAGCATCTTCATAGGGTTGGTCTCATTTAAAAGAAAACACTTTGAATTTTTTGGCAAAAAAAACATAATCTCTCTACGTGCTCCGGCCACTGAGTTACAGTCATCTAAACATACTGAACTTGAAGAAAAAAAATTTGGACACAGTGTTTTTTTGGATACAAATGCTTGTAAATAACACACAGCTGTCCGATCCGGCTGGAAAATGCAACAGAAATGTAGAACCAAGTGTTATCCAGCTGAGATCCAAATTTGGTAACAATACCACAAAAAATGAATATTTTACACAGCTTTGTTCTCAGGCTGTTCCCAGGCGTTTTGGAACTGTGCCAAATTGTGCCAAATGGCACAGTTTGGAAAAACGTCTGTAACTTTTGAATAATTCAATGTAGAAGC
This sequence comes from Pholidichthys leucotaenia, assembly GCA_020510985.1. Lineage (NCBI taxonomy): Eukaryota > Metazoa > Chordata > Actinopteri > Cichliformes > Pholidichthyidae > Pholidichthys > Pholidichthys leucotaenia. The sequence continues at coordinate 254,818,133 of CM035837.1, read as the reverse complement.
TTCATTTTAGGCTCAAAGGAAAGGTCACACTCAGGGCTGTGTCTGTGTGTGTGTGTGGGGGGGGGGGGGGTCGTTCCCCCCCCCCGCTATCAAGGACAGAGTTCGGCCCTCGCTGCATGACAGATTACACTCGTTGCATGTTTCCACAGCAACGCTGTCACAGCGGCTCCCCCCCCCCGCTACTGTGTGTGTGGGGGGGGGGGTTGTCCCCCCCCCCGCTCGCTAGGGAGGATGGACTTTAGCCATCGCTACACAACGGATTAGCCTTATGTGGTGATGTAGGACAGCAGTGCAGTCACCGCGGCCCCCCCCCCTCGCTGCAGAAGAATGGCGGGGGTGGGGGGGCGTTCACAGCCTGTACACTGCAAGCAACCCCTTGTACCGTGGTGCACGAACTTCAGACTTCGTGAACCGCACAGCTGTAATTTACTGATCGGTCAAAAGTCATTTTGGATTACAATTTTCAGGGATAGAGAATAATTTAGCTTATAACACCTTACCTCTTCACAGCGGAGTCTGGGCGAACTTGTCTCCTCATTGTCAGACGAACGCGACGCTGGTCCACTCTGGTTCTGGTCTCGCGACTCGATCAAAACATAATTCCATTATTGCGGTTTTGTGCTTCCATGATTGCGGTTTTTGGCGAATGATTTTTCAAAACAAATAACAGTAGTAATTAAAAAAAGACTGGCGAAGGCGTGTGTGTCACTCAGCCTTCGTCGTCAGCCTCCGTCGGTCTATAATGACCATGGAAGAAATCATAACGTCTACTCTGCTGGAGCCAATACAAAATAAGCACCGCCTGGGGCCGAACATGCCGATCCACGAATGGCACTCCCTGTCACACAGGTTGCATTTGTGGATGGTCTCCATGCTGCTGGGTCTGTGGAGCTCTTCCTGTGTCCTTTTTTGATCCGCTCCAGCAGTCAGTCTTCACCCAGCCTTAAAAAAAAACAGCTCACGAACTTCTCTGCTTCAAGTGGCTCACTGCATTCAAAGCGTTGGGAGGCGGGTCCTCCTTCCTAGGTTTTCATTCATTGGTTCGTCAAGGTTTCAGAAACCCAATTCAAGGCTCTTATTAGTCGAATGAGAGGTCAATCAGATGAACTAATCTGTTCGCGGCTGTGTTTGCAGATTTTTTTTTCAGTGGCGCTTGGAGGGCACACCACCTACACCATCACCATCAATATCCTTATCATGCGTCATGCGCACGAGGGCGCACGAGCGCGCTCTCGTGCGCCCTCGTGCGCCTTAGGACGCAGAGACTTGCCCGCCCGCGGAACAACGGAGTGCAAGTGGTTAAAACGTGATGTCCTAACAATTAAATTACAATTGAATATGGCCCGTATTTCAGGGCTCAATTAGTCTCTCAGCCACAGGATAAGGCTATAAACTGAAGGAAAACTCTTAGTCATTTTTAAGTAACTGCCCTTAAATTTTTGTAGATTAATTCAGGAGTCATTTTTAGATAATTAGCTTATGAATTTTCCCCATAAAATTGCATTGTTTTGTTAAAACATTCCAGCCTCATTTACCGTTGAAACATAAGTCTAGTTCCTCCGTGGTTCTGCAGAGGTGTAACGCTGGATTTTATGTTCAGGAACCCAATATCAGTTGATGTGATATATTACGCTGTTATCATCTGAATCTGTTTATTCATCATTTGAACGCCATGCCATGTAACCTGAATGATTTTAATAAAAGAGTGAATGAGAGCAGTTGAAGCGTTTTCCTTTCGCATATACAGGTTTCCTAATCACGGCAGGACAAAAACTCACTGAAACTTTGAGACTGATTCATTAAGTAATTGAAGGTACAAAATTAATTCAAATTAAAGTTAATATTATTGTCCGTTAGGACTGGTGCCCCTTTTACGAGTGCTTTTATTTAATTTAGCGGGTGTAGAAGTGAGGGTTTAACTCCGCCCCCTTTCACACCCACTATTAAATAAAATAAATAATTCCTGTACCTTATGACAAATATTTTTATAGGCAATTCACCCTACATAACTGTTGTATAAGTTGCTTTATTCCTGAAGCTTGTATCCATCGGAGACAAACTGACATCACCAAGGTAACAGTGAAATATGGAAAATAAAGCCTCTCCCCAGACTTCCACTTTGACCTTGATTCCATTGACCTCCACCTGTCTGACAGTCAAGAAAATGTGTGCAGAACCCATTGTTTTGATTTGTTTTTTCATTTGTGTGAGCAACTTCAGTCAGGCGCATGTTTTTATGAACTCTGGCAGCCATGTTGGAGATACTCAATGAGAATTCTCCTGCTGTCATATTTTACTTGGAACATTTTAGTTTAAACAAACACGTCATCCATTTCTTGTCCTCCATGTTCCCTTTTGTGGATGTTGTGAATCTTGGACGGTCACGCTCCGCTACATTCAACATTTCTGTAATTGATTATACCAATTTATAAATCCCACAACTTTCTCCAGTCTGGGCTGTCTTACGGATCTCCTCCAACTCTTTAACCATCTTTCTGATGTGCCAGTCCTTTGTCTTGCTTCATAAATTCAGACATCTCATTGATGTGATTGGACGCAGTGCAATCATCTGTAAACTACTGTTCAATTGACTATGAATTTGGAAACTTCCAACACTCTTGAGGCCTGTGGAGTTGTAAACACTGTCATGTCACTTAGGGAATTGGTGCACTTATGCGGATGTCAGATGTGCACACTGTCTCCATTAAGCAGCAGAAGGGGGGACAATTATGTGAGCTACCCAGTGGAGGACACAGGCTGCAGCTGCACACCCATTACTCTGATTTGCTCATGTCTTGGTGAGGAGAGAGGGAGTAGGAGAGGAGAGATGAAGGAGCAAAGAGAGGTTACATTAGATGCCTATCGGAGTGAAAATGGCGGGTGCCAACTTTTACAAATGTGTGTTTGTGTGTGTGTTAGTCAGTGCAGCTGGCATTTCTCCAGGCCTTTTTGCCCTTGGCTGATGACAAACCTGGGGTAGCAGATAGGTAATAGCTTTCCAGCGCCTGCTTATTCATCCAAAATCCTTCACTTAAAGGACGGGGGAGATTAAGTCTCGCTCAGGTGTCCCACTTCCCCTAAACCTGCTGACCTTTACTGATTGACTCGTCAATACTGAGCCAACTTGCTGCTTTCGGAGTCAGGCTAGTCCTGAACAGCAGAACAACACAGTGGCTCATCTTTGAAAAATGAAGACAAATGTATTTTGGAAGGGAGCCAATTCCCCCCCGTTAATCACCCTGAACAAGGATTGTACTGTCTTTATGTGAAAGTTAAGTGCTGAGTGGGAGCAAATATGCTGTGGCAACACCCTTTCTAAAAAGAAAATTTATTGATTGTCTTTGATTTGGGGAGGATTGTACTAAACTTTGCTGGTGCTTTTTGTCACCACAACTGATTTGTGCAGACATTTTGGGATGATAGAGTGTCCATTATTATTCTTTTTTATTGTAGAGGGTAAACAAAGCCAGGGACAAAGTGACACAGATCTTCTTTTTACATCAAATAAAACAAAGCAAGCAAGTAAGTTTTTAGAAATCATTAGTCAATTTCCGTATTTATGCTTTTATTCTGTTGGTGTAGTGGTTAGCAGTATAGCCTCACATTAAGAAAGTCATGGGTTCAAATCCACCAGCCAGCAGGACTGGCTGTGTGGAGTTTGCATATTCCCCCCATACTTTTGAAGGTGTGCTCTGGTTTCCTTCCGCATTCCAAAAACAAGCAAGTTAGGTTAAATGGAGACTCTAAAGTGTCCCTACATGTGAATAGTGAAGGGAATGGCACTGCCCTTGAATTTCTCTCTGGGATTAATAAAATTTAACAAACAAATAATTCCTTTTTGCTTAAAAAACTTTTTCTGTTCCTATTTTTAAAAAAGCATATCAGCAAACATTGCTGTGTCTTAGGAATACTCACCCGAACACACAAACCGGCTCAGTGTGATAATATCATCTTGTCCTTGGGAGCCTGTGACTAGAGTGAACAATGTTGGACCTGCACTCTCTCTAGTATCCTCTATGGTCCCAGGACAACAGCTGAACCAAACAAGATGTCTGTAAGGCTGTGGAAGAAAAAGACATCCTCATTGCACAGTCTGGGCACAAGCCAAACAAAGAAATAGCTTGGTGGTGGTTGGACCTGAAAATAATGGGAAAAGCACACTTTCAATTTTGCCATTCCTGAGGTTTTTTCCCGTCTTTTGGGGGGAGTTGCAGAGGGAGTGGTATATATCGCCTAAGGCAATGCAAGGTAGATAGCTTGGAAGTCAGCTGACAAAATACCATTGAAAAATGGAAGCAACCTATAAATAAACAAGCAGCAATATCCTGTGTTATGAATATATAATTTCTGTCTTTAATAACTATTGAGGCCTGAGGGATAGTCTACAAACGGATCAGTGAGCAGTGATATTGTGATTGCAAATAAAAATCCTGTTGAATTATTGAGGCACCTTGAGTCGGGTCATCTCAGCTCCACTGTTGACTGACACCTGTTTGGAACATGGGGTTAAACAGAAATCTTACATTATGTCTTGTTTTTGAGCAAGAGCAAAACTGTTGATCTGCAAAACTACATATACAAATAATTTAAATTTATTTTGAGCAGTGGACATGGAAATGAAAAAGCAACAGTTCTGGGAACAACTGGTTCTTAATATCTTTAATTATCCCACTCAGTGGGTGCCTCATTGAAGCAGAGTAGCAAACAGAAACAGCTGATATTCACTGTGAGATTCTGGTATGGCTTTTAAATAAGTACACAAAGATGCAAGTCCCATTCAAATATAAACCAAGATAATAATGTATCTCCGAAAAGTAGAATATGATTCAAAGAGGTGTCATAATCATCATCATGTGTTTGTGTGATAATTGTATGAAAGTTTCTTTTTTTAATCAAATTATTAAAAACTTTTTTCATAGTATAATTTTTTGAGATGCACTAGAGCAGTATTTTGAACAGATTAGTTCAATATTGAACAAGGAGTGCAACAGGGTTGTATGCTCTCGCCTTGTCTGTTTAATGCATATGCAGAACATATCATGCAAATAGCCCTTGAAAACTTTGCTGGTGGAATAACAATTGGAGGCAGAACAGTTAACAACCTGAGATATGCTGATGATTTGACCCTGTTGGCAAGCAATGTAAAAGATCTGGAGACAGTGATAGAGTAAGAGCGGAAAGTGAAAAATATGGTTTCTGTCTCAATGTTAGTGAGACAAAGGTGATAGTAGTAAACAAAAATGAAAAGAATCCATCTATCAAGGGAGGAAATGAATGAATTGGAGTCATCGACCAATTCAGTTTTCTTGGCTCAATGATATCTAAACAAGGTAATTGCTCCATTGAGATAAAATGTAGAATCGCAATGGCAAAAACATCTGTGTTCAATGAATAAGATATGGCAGAACACAAGTATTAGCAGAACAACCAAAATCAGGCTAGTCTCCACTTTCATCTTCCCGATTGCAACATATTGTCAAGGTTTGCTGGCACAGAACTCAGATGCAGGCAGAATACGGTGCAAGAAGGTAATTTATTAACAAAACTTAAACACAAATAAATAGCAGCACATGGGCTGGAAACAAAACTTAAACACGGAAAAACTCACAGGCAAGGCAAGGCTAGGCTAGGAAAACTCAGACATGAAAAACTCACAGACAGGACCGACTGCAAACATTAATGACACCACACTAGACAAACACTGATACAGACATATATAGACATCAAGTAATCAACCGATACAGAACAGGTGGGAGCAATCAAGGGCAAACGGAGGCTGCAGGGGAGTGGCTACAGATACAGGAGACATGAGGGATGAGACAAAAGGGTAAACAGGAGTGGAGAGTACATATGGGGCATGAACACGAGACCAGAGGAGACATACACATGACAATGATCACACTACATAACATGAGACAAGGCAGGAACAGAAATCACAATATTAAGTAATAATCATAATAATACTGAACACAGGGAATCACAAAAACCAACTCAAAATATGAGCATGGTCCTCAGACCATGCCCAGACCCTAACATAGCGCCCCCCCAAAGGGTGGATTCCAGACACCCCTAAACAAACCAACAAACAAACAAACAAAACTCCACAGAAACACCTAAACGGGTGGCAGGAGGGGAACAAGGCACGGTGGGGAGAAACAAATACAGGAATCTAAAAAAAAAAAGTCTCAAAAGGTTAACAAATATAGCTTTTCAATTACCATTCAGGCCGTGGTTAGGAGGTAATACTATTGAAATGAAATACAGACTAACCAGTTCCCAGTAACACAAAACAAAATACAGCATCAATGCATTAAATATGTATCTCCAATGATCCTTCTGCACAAGAACTGAAACACACATCCAGTGCAAGGTTAGACCTGTATTTTCACATACTGTGACTTCATTATAAACCAGTGCTTAGATCACTCTAATGAAATATCAATTATTCAAGTTTGTTTGGCTTACACCACTCCAAAAAGAAAAACAAAAAACAAAAATGCACCTAACTAGACAGCAAGGCAGGTCGGGTGGTCTCCCAGAGTCCCAAGACCACTGGCCCTGAAGAACAAGGTGGGTCAGGGGGCCTATCCAAGTCCAAGGGCCCCCAGACTGGAGTGCAGGGTGGGTCAGGTGGCCTACCACTGTCCCAAGGCCACCAGATGACAAAACAAAGAGGGTCATGGGGTCCACCAAAATCCATAGGGCCCCAGATCAGAGAACAAGATGGTGCAGGGGGGTTGCGCTCGGGGAGTAGTAACAGGGGAGTTTTTAATTCTAGAGACCGTAACAGGGGAGCTTTTAGCTCTGGAGCCAGTAATAAAGGAGCTTTTAGCTTAAGAAACAACAACAAAAGAGAATTCCGTTCAGCAGCAGGTGGCTGTGACACGCTGACCTCAGAAACAGCTGACAGGGGCACGCTGAACTCAGGAACCAACAGTTGTTGCGCGCTAACCTCAGGTGTTGGTGACAGGAGCGCACTGACTTCAGTGACAGGTGACAGCAGTGGGCAGCCCTCTCGAGTGGGCGTTAGCAGTGTGCTGAACTCAGGAACCGATGATTGCGTCGTGCCGACCTCAGGAGCCGACAGTTGGAACACACTGCTCTCAGGAGCAGATGACAGCGGCGCACTGGCCTCAGTGGCTGATGACGGAAGTGCACCGACCTCAGCAGCAGATGATGGGAGTGCGCCAGCCCCTGGCTGCGATGACTGAGGTGCGCCAGCCTCGCGAAAAGCAAGTGAACTGGACCAAAGCAGCAGTGGAGTTCAGCAGCCCCTGGTTGTCTGAGCAGCCCTCTTTAGGATTCGTTCTGCTCACCTCCATAGCCTGATGAAGGGGCTAGAAAAGGTGCCCTAAACATAGCCTACTTCGCTACACCCTGGCCAGCAAGTCGCGGTTGGTGGGGATCTGACCCTAGCAGTCGAAATTCTCAGAAGAAATCAACTACGGTGACATCACTCACCATTGGCACTTGGAATGCGTGAACACTCATGGACAGCTCCAAAGCGGACAGACCTGAGAGACAGACAGCACTTGTCGCAAGAGAACTCAGCAGGTACAACATCCACATCACAGCTCTGAGCGAGACCAGGTTTGCAGACGAAGGTCAGCTGACAGAAGTCAAAGCTGGCTACACCTTATTCTGGAACGGCCGAGGCAGCAAAGAACGCCATGAAACAGGAGTGGGTTTTGCGATCAGATCCAATCTGATCAGCAAGCTTACCAGCCTCCACAAAGGAACCAATGACTGCCTCATGACCCTGCAGCTCCCCCTCCGAGGAAAACGCCATGCCACATTCATCAGTGCATATGCCCCCACCATGACGAACCCAGATGAGATCAAAGACAAGTTTTACAAGGACTTTGGTACACCTTCAATAAGAGTCTCTAAGGAGGACAAACTCATTGTTCTTGGAGACTTTAACATCAGAGTTGGTACAGACTACCAGACATGGGAGGGAGTCCTTGGGAGAAATGGAGTTGGAAAGTGCAGCAGTAAAGGTCTTCTCCTGTTGAAGATGGTGCGCCTCTCATGACCTTCTGATCACTAATACCGTCTACCACTTGCCTAATCGCAACAAGACCTCCTGGATGCATCCACGCAGCAAGCATTGGCATCTGATTGATTACATTATTGTGTGAAGGAGAGACAGGCAGGACGTTAGAGTGACGACGGCGATGTGTGGCGCAGACTGCTGGATGGATCACAGACTCATTCTCTCAAAGTTCAAGATGCACATCCAGCCCAAAAGGCGTCCACAGGGGAAAAGGGCAAACAAGCGACTCAATGTCAGCAAACTGGAACAACACTGTGTGACAGAACCTCAGTGAGGACCTGGACAGCAAGCTTAGTCACCTCAACCTCGGAGCGTGCTTAGCAGAAGAAGACTGGGCAGCTTTGAGAGACATAATGTATGACTCCTCACTCACTCATCTGGGCCAGAACATGCACAAACACCAAGAGTAGTTCGATGAAAATGATGAGGACATCCAAAAGCTGCTTGATGAGAAGCGTGAAGCCCACAGAGCGTACCAGCAAGACAGCAGATCTGCCTCTAAGAAGGCAACCTTCAACTTCATTAAAGGAAAGGTGCAGGCAAAGCTCAGAGAGATGCAGGACTTCTGGCTCAGCAAAAAGGCAGCTGACTCCATCCCAACTGAAATCTACAAGGCAGGAGGACCAGTTCTAATACAGAAACTCACCAAGCTCTTTCAGACCATGTGGCAGCAGGGAGTTATCCCCCAGGAGCTCATGGACGCCTCCATTGTCTATCTCTACAAGAGAAAAGGAAACAGGTAGTCCTGCAACAACCACCGTGGGATCTCTCTCCTCGCCATCGCAGGCAAGATCCTCGTAACAGTCCTTATCAACTGCTTCATTCAGCACATGGAAGGCGATCACCTGCCAGAGAGCCAGTGTGGCTTCAGAGAGGGTTGTGGAACTGTTGACATGATCTTCGCCGCACGCCAACTTCAGGAGAAGTATCAAGAGCAGAACAGGGACCTCAACACAACATTTGTAGATCTGACCAAGGCTTTTGATACCGTCAGTCGTGAGGGAATGTGAAAGATCATGGCGAAGTTCAGCTACCCGGACAATTTCATCAGCATGGTGCGCCAGTTCCACAACGACATGCGTGCTCGAGTACTGGACAATGGAGACGCTTCCGAAGCTTTCCCAGTCGCCAATGGGGTCAAGTAGGTTTGTGTACTCGTGCCCACACTTTTCAGCATGATGTTCACAGCCATGCTGTCTGATGCCTTCTGCGATGTTGAAGAAAGCGCCATCAGGATCAGGTACAGGATGGACGGCAGGCTTTTCAACCTGCGGAGGCTCCAAGCCAAAACCAAGGTGGAAGGAGACTTAGTGCGTGACTTCCTGTTCGCAGACGATTGCACATTCAACGCCGCTACAGAGGCCCAGATACAGCAGAGCATGAACTGCTTCTCCACTGCTTGTGACAAGTTTGAGTTCACAATCTGTACGAAGAAAACCGAGGTCCTACACGTAGAAGACTTACATGGAACCAGCCATCACTGTCAACGGGGAGACCCTCAAGGTTGTCAACAAGTTCACGTACCTCGGCAGCACACTCTCCAGGTCTGTCAACATCGACGATGAGGTCAATTTGCGCATTGCCAAGACAAGCTCAGCATTCGGACGGCTAAGCGCAACAGTGTGGGAAAGGAGAGGCATCAGGCTGACCACAAAACTGAAGGTGTACAAGGCAGTTGTCCTGCCTTCCCTACTGTATGCCTGTGAGACCTGGACAATCTACGAGCGCCATACCAGAAAGCTAAACTGCTTCCACCTGAACTGCCTCAGAAAGCTCCTGAAGATCACCTGGCAGGAAAAAATCCCTGACACAGAGGTCCTCTCCCGAACTGAGCTGCCTAGCATCCACACCCTGCTCAAGAGAGCCCAGATTAGGTGGGCTGGCCACCTTGTTCATATGCCTGACTCCCGCCTACCAAACAGACTGTTCTACGGTGAACTAGCAGAGGGCAAGTGCTCACAAGGTGGTCAGAAGAAGCACTACAAAGACACCTTTAAGGCCTCCCTGAAGAGCTTTGACATCAGTCCTGACACCTGGGTGACCCTAGCGCTAGACCGACCAGACTGGCGTAGCCATACCAGCAAAGGTGCTGCCTCCTTTGAGCTGAACAGGATTGCCAAGGCCCAGAGAAAACGTGAGCTTTGCAAGTCCAAAGCCACCCCTATATATTCTGCCCTCGCAGACCACCTGTGCCCGACCTGTGGCAGAACCTTCCGTGCTCGCATCAGACTGATCAGCCACAGCCGGACACACCACACCCAGTCCTCTTCCCTGTGATGTCTTTGGTCATCATCGAGAACGATGGACAAACAACATCAACAATTCTTTTTGAATGAAACTGCAAGACGAATGTCAAGGTGTTCAGTTTCTTCTATACATATAATGCAGGAATAATTGTTCTCAAATGCTTGAGTGACATCTTTTCACAGGGGTTGCTTTTGCTCGGCTTAATAATGGGAACCCTTGAAGAGTGCTTGCCTTGTCTTTTCTACTGCTAAAATCAAAAGTATTTTCTCATCATGACAAGCAAATCAGTATGTTACATTTATTTTTTTTCCCAAAGTTGTGCAAATATTATTGAGCAAACTGTCAGTGAACCTTTGACAAAGGCCATCAATAACAATTTGTGTTTAATGACTTAAGGAAATCAGTGTTTTTCTAGGCAGCAGCTGATTTTTGAACATTTCCAAAACCACACACTGTAACATCATTCTGTTAATACAGGATAGTGCAAAAACATTTAAACTGCATATTCAAATCATTTCCTTAGCAAAACCATTTCCTGCTTATTGAGTAGCAGCAGTCAGTTCCAGTTTAGCATCAGTGCTCTAATTCCTTCATGCTACTTTATCAGAAATATTCTTTTCTTTACCTAGCTTTAAAACAGTGTAATGAAACAGAACTAAATCATAGACGGCACATTGAAATTCATTAGTAAACCACCATTAACACATCATTTTTCAGAAAGAGCAGAGATTCACATTTTATAATGGCAGACTAACACCACTTTAAAAGTGGCTGATGGGAGGCAGCAGCAATAGAGGACCTCTGTGGAACAGCTCACTGATTCTTCCTGTGCTCTGTTGAGTCAATATGTTTTCCTTCTGCTGCAGCCTGATAATCACAGGCCTGTTAGGGAGATAGGTTCTGGCACTGTCAAGTGTTTGTGTAAACTTAGATGAGCAGTAATTACTTACTTTTCTTAGGGTGCTTTCACACCTACAGGCTTTAGTTCGTTTCAATCACACTCAAGTTTGTTTTCTCCGTTAGTGTGGTTCATTTTGTCTGGTAAGAACATGGTAATCGCACTCAGGTGTACACCAAAACAACCGTGCCGAGACTGCCTGAAAGAGGTGGTCTCGATTCAAATCAACTGGCGCTCTGGTACGGTCCTGCAGGTGAGAAAGGAAACTGTACTAAAACAGGACCAGTGGCAAAACAGCTGTACTGCTCACTGTAAAACATTTTATGCCACTGTACATACCTGATGGATCTTTGAAAATATTTGTGACTGACCATGTCCCAGTTCTGGAGGATTAATGAACGTTAACGTATTATTTTCCTTTTGTAGCCACGCTTCATTTTCAAACTGTATGATTTGCCAAAAGTGGTACTGTATATGCACGTAATGTAGTAAACAATAACCAGGGTGATGAAAACCCCCATAGATTTTGCTGTGATTCGTATAATTTTCTCCCCCAAAATGCATAAATGTACAGTAGTCATCCTACTTCCTGTATTTACCTTTCCTGTTCTCATGTCAAAAAAATCTAGCCAGTAGGAACAGAGAACGTTCTGACGTAAGTTTCATAGGGTTTAACATGATGGAATTTGGTCCACTTGAAATTTTTCCTGTGTGAAAGTGAACCGAACCAAAGAGAAAATGATACAAATTAAACTTATCAACTGATTCGGACCAAAGTAAAGGGATTTATGTGTGAAAGCACCCTTAATCATTTAGTATTATGGTATAACGTGGTGAAGATGAAGACTGTAGTCACTTTACCTGCAACTGGAATTGCACTCAACAGAGATGCAGACCCACACCTTACAGCCCTATCCCTGTTGGAATGTCATATAGCAGGGAAAATCCCTGGCTGACTTTTTGCTTCAATTCTGATGGGATGTTATGACCTGTTTTCAGACCTTACCAATCTTCAAGGTCAGATGCAAGGTCAAGATCATTGGACCAGGCCCCAATCTGGCTTGTGTTAAAATTTGGTGGTTCTATCTGTCATAATAAAGTTACTGCTCTCCCCAGATATCCTGTGGTTGTGTCCCTGGGCAAGACACTTCACCCCAATTGCTCCTGGTGGGTCTGGAAGCGCCATGTTAGGCAGCATGCCACCATCAGTGTGTGAATGTGTGTGTGAATGGGTGACTAGCAGGATCTGTAAAGCGCTTTGGTCATCAAGAGATGAGAATAAAAGCGCTATATAAGTGAGTGCCATTTACCATTTTACCATTTACTGTGCTCCAAAACTTTATCTTTTGATCCCAAAAAGCATAGCCAAACTTGGTACTCATGGTCAACCTGTGTGCGAGGTTTGGTCACCCTAGCATCATTTCCTCTTGAGTTAGACCACGGATACTCAGAAAGACAGACAGATACACAGACTCAGGCGGCCACCCTACCCACGCCTCAACTCCATCGACGTGGGTAAATATTAGGGATGAGCCGATAACCACTTTTTCAAGGCCAATACCGATACTGATACTGTGACTTTGAGTATCGGCCGATACCGATCCAAACCCAATACTGTCTCTCTTATTTAAAACAACAAAAGTACAAAACATACTTTTTTAATGACTAGTTGCATTTTGTGCACATACAAAAACAGAAATCTAAAAGTCAAAGAACATATTATAAATCTGACTCAGTTTAGCAATGCTGCTGCTTTTTTATTTTAAACTTTGCAACACTAGTAGTATTTTACTGATCAGCACCATGTAAACATGCATTCTGAAGTTTTAAGTGCAAGTTTATACAAAACTTTGAAGCTGAGTATTTAGGTAAACATTCAGATGAAATTCAAAGTGTCACTTTATGCATGAAGTAAAAAATTATGCAGATCTGAAAATAAAGGAACTAAACCTTTAAGTTGTAGTTTTGTCAACCATTATTATTATTATTATTATAAGTATTCTCCTGGTCCTCAGTTTATTTTGTAGTGTTTATATTATTCTCTGTCCATTCTTAGTTTTTAGGTTCGCTTTTACTTTGAAGTCATTCCTGTTCCATTTCATGTTCATGTAGCCTTGCACCCTCTGAGATTAATAAAGTATACAAAATACAAACAAAATCCATCCATCCATCCATCTTCGACCGCTTTTCCGGAGGTCCGGGTCACGGAGGCAGCAGTTCAAGCAGAGAAGCCCAGACTTCCCTCTACCCAGCCACCTGCTCCAGCTCTTCAGAGAGGACACCAAGGTATTTCCAGATTAGCTGGGAGACGTAGTCTCTCCAGCAAGTCCTGGGTCTGCCCTAGGGTCTCCTCCCAGTGGAACGTGCTCGAAACACCTCAAGTGGGAGGCGTCCAGGAGGCATCCTGATCAGATGCCCATACCACCTCAACTGTCCATCCATCCACCCATCTTCTACCGCTTTTCCGGGGGTCCAGGTTGCGGAGGCAGCAGTTCAAGCAGAGAAGCCCAGACTTCCTTCTTCCCCGCCACTTGCTCCAGCTCTTCAGAGAGGATACCAAGGCGTTCCCAGACCAGCTGGGAGACATAGTCTCTCCACAGAGTCCTGGGTCTGCCCGGGGTCTCCTCCCAATGGGACATGGTCGAAACACCTCAAGTGGGAGGCGTCCAGGAGGCATCCTGATCAGATGCCCATACCACCTCAACTGACTCCTTTCAATGTGGAGGAGCAGCGGTTTTACTCTGAGCCTCTCCCGGATGACTGAGCTCCTCACCCGATCTCTGAGGTTGAGTCCAGCAATCCTGCGAAGAAAGCTCATTTCAGCTGCTTGTATCCGTGATCTTGTTCTTTCGGTCATTACACAAAGCTCGTGACCATAGGTGAGAGTAGGAACGTAGCCTGCGCCACCGTGGGCTGCACGGTGGCGCAGTGGTTTAGCACTGTGGCAGCACAGTTTACCCTCGGCCGGGGGATCGCGGGGATCGTGGGTTCGATCCCAGCCCCCGACCAACAGTGAGCTGTGTGGAGTTTGCATGTTCTCCCCGTGTTGCGTGGGTTTACTCCGGGATTTCTCCGGTTTCCTCCCGCATACCAAAACATGTAGGTTTAGGGCGCTCGCGCACGCAGCGACCAGCAGCCGGTGGCTTGTCACCAGACTGCAAACCAAATCTACCTACGGGTACAAATAAGTAACAAAAAAAAAAAAAAAAAAAAAAGTAGATTGACTGGTAAATCGACATCTTTGCCTTAGAACTAAGCTCCCTCTTCACCACAACAGACCGGTACAACGTCCGCATCACTGCAGATGCTGCTCCGATCCGTCTGTCAATCTCTCGCTCCATTTTCCCCTCACTTGTGAATAAGACCCCAAGATACTTAAACTCTTCCACTTGGGGCAGGAGCCTGTCCCCAAACCAGAGAGGACAATCCACCTTTTTCCGGCTGAGGACCATGGACTCGGACCTGGAGGTGCTGATTCTCATCCCAGCTGCTTCACACTCAGTGGCAAACCGTCCCAGCAACAGCTGTAGGTCATTGCTGGATGAAGCCAACCGGACAACATCATCTGTAAACAACAGAAATGAGATCCTGTGGTCACCAAGCATGACGCCCTCCATTCCCTGGCTGCGCCTAGAAATCCTGTCCATAAAAATTATGAACAGGATCGGTGACAAAGGGCAGCCCTGGCAGAGTCCAACTCTCACTGGGAATGACTCCGACCGAGTGTTGGCAATACGAACCAAACTCTCACAACGGTTGTACAGAGACCAAATAGCTCATAACAGCAAGCCTGATACCCCATACTCCCGAAACACCCCCCACAAAAAACCACGAGGGACGCGGTCAAATGCCTTCTCCAAGTCCACAAAACACATGTAAACTGATTGGGGAAACTCCCACGAGCCCTCGAGAATTCTCGAGAGGGTAAAGAGCTGGTCCGATGTGCCACGGCCAGGACAAAAACCACATTGCTCCTCCTGAATCCAAGGTTCGACCAACGGCCGGACTCTTCTCTCCAGTACCTTGGCATAGACCTTCCCAGGGAGGCTGAGGAGTGTGATCCCTCTAAAGTTGGAGCACACTCTCCGGTCCCCTTTTGTGAAGAGAGGAACCACCACCCCGGTTTGCCATGCCAAAGGCACTGCCCCCAACCTCCACGCAATGTTGCAGAGGCGTGTCAACCATGACAGTCCTACAACATCCAGGGCCTTGAGGTACTCAGGGCGAATCTCGTCCACCCCCGGGGCCCGGCCACCAAGGAGATTTTTAACCACCTTGGCAACCTCAGCCCCTGTGATAGGCGAGTCATCCCCCTCATCCATAAACCCTGCTTCCTCTGTGGAAGGCGTATCAGTGGGATTGAGGTGCTCCTCGAAGTATTCCTTCCACCGCCCAATGATATCCCCAGTCGAAGTCAACAGCGCCCCACCCGCACCATACACAGTGTGGACAAGGAGCTGCTTTCCCCTCCTGAGCCACCGGACAGTTTGCCAGAATCTCTTCGAGGCCGACAGAAAGTCTTGTTCCATGGCCTCACCGAACTCCTCCCATACCTGGGTTTTTGCTTCAGCAACCACCCAAGCTGCACTCCGCTTGGCCTGCCGGTACACCTCAGCTGCTTCGGGAGTCCCACAAGCCAACCAAGCTTGATAGGACTCCTTCTTCAGCTTAATGGCCCCCCTCACCACTGGTGTCCACCACTTGGTTCGAGGGTTGCCACCACAAGATGCACCGACCACCTTGCGGCCACAGCTCTGGGCCGCCGCTTCAACAACAGAGGTGGAGAACATGGCCCATTCAGACTCCATGTCTCCAGACTCCCTCGGAATGTGGTTGAAGTTCTTCCGGAGGTGGGAGTTGAAGACCTCATGGACAGGGGCCTCAGCCAGACGTTCCCAGCACACCCTCACTATACGTTTTGGTCTACCAGGTCTGAATGGCTTCCTCCCCTGCCACCGGATCCAACTCACCACCAGGTGGTGATCAGTTGACAGCTCTGCACCTCTCTTTACCCGAGTGTACAAGACATACGGTCGCAGGTCTGATGACACAATAACAAAATCGATCATCGACCTGTGACCTAGGGTGTCCTGGTGCCAGATGCACATATGGACACCCTTATGCTTGAACATGGTGTTCGTTATGGACAAACTGTGGTTAGCACAGAAGTCCAATAACTGAACACCACTCGGGTTCAGATCGGGGAGGCCGTTCCTCCCAATCACTCCCCTCCAGGTTTCATTGTCGTTGCCCACGTGCGCATTGAAGTCCCCCAGAAGGACAATGGAGTCTCCAAGAGGAGTACCCTCCAGCACCCCAGTCACAGACTCCAAAAAAACTCTGAAACATCATTTGGTGCATAGGCACAAATGATGGTCAGGACCCGTTTCCCAACCCGAAGGCGCAGGGAAGCAACCCTTTCATCCACCAGGAAAAACTCCAATATAGAGGCAGTAAGGTGGGGGGATACAAGAATACCCACCCCTGCTTGTCGCCTCTCGCCCGGGGCAACTCCAGAAAAATCCAAGCTCCAGCCCCTCTCCAGGAGACTGGTTCCGGAACCGGAGCTGTGTGTTGAGGTGAGGCTGACTATATCTAGCCAGTATCTCTCAACCTCGTACACCAGCTCAGGCTTCTTCCCCACCAGAGAGGTGACATTCCACGTACCAAAAGCCAGTTTAGAAAGCTTGGGATCAGTTCGCCAAGGTCTCCGCCTTTGACCGCCACTTAATCCACATTTTTTTTTTTTTTTCTCCTCTCGGCGCCACACCAGTCGGCTGCCTTTTGCAACAGCGGCTCGATTCCGAGTTTTTTTTCCCTTCCTCTCTCTTTTGATCACTTTTTTTTTTCCACCCCACTTATATCACGGACACACAGATCGTCCCAAATGTCTCCTGAGCCGGTGGACGGAGCCACTGTTTATAGCAGGATACGATATAACAGGGAAGAGCTGCTAGCATTTAACCGCCACCCGGTCCCACTGGAAAAACTCGACATACCGAGAGAACTGAGGCGAAAACGCCGCGGCTGCCGGGCTGGAGTAAGGCGGAGGACAAAAAATATAAGGTACAGACCCTCCCTTCCATCTGTTGTCATGGGAAATGTACGGTCGATACTGGGAAAGTTAGATGAGCTAGCGGCTATCTCCCGTTATGATAGCACTTACCGGGAGTGCTCTCTCCTTTTGTTTACTGAGACGTGGCTAACTGAACTAGCAGCAGATGCTAACATTGAGCTGGAGGGTTTTCACACGATACGAGCTGACCGAACACCAGAGAGTGGCAAAACTAGGGGCGGTGGAGTGATAATGTATGTTAACAACAACTGGTGCAGACCGGGACATATCACTGTGAAACAACGACACTGCAGCAAAGACATTGAGTTGCTAGCTGTTAGCATGAGGCCTACATATCTCCCGAGAGAACACTCACACGTGATCTGCATTGTTGTTTATGCAAATCCGACGGCGAACGCTGGGACAGCGCGTGACGTCATCCATTCAGTAACCAGCAGGCTGCAGACAGAACACCCAGATGCTCTTCTCCTCATCTCAGGCGATTTCAACCACGTTTCACTGTCTCCCATTCTGCCCACTTTCACCCAGTATGTCACATGCCACACTAGAGACAATAAAACACTGGATTTGTTCTACGCAAACACTAAGGAGGCGTACACCTCATCACAACTCCCCCCACTTGGGAGATCGGATCACAACTTGGTTCATCTCCGACCGGTGTACAAACCCCTAGTGCACAGACAACCTCCGGCCATGCACACTGTGGAGTTATGGTCTGAGGAGACAATGGACACTCTAAAGGACTGTTTTGAAGCCACTGCCTGGAAGCAGCTCTGCGATCCACATGGTGAGGACATCGATGGCCTCATTCACACCTTCACGGGCTACCTCAGCTTCTGTGTGGACAAATCCGTTCCCACCAAGACCATATGGCGTCACTCAAACAACAAACCCTGGATCAACCCTGAGATAAAAACACTTCTGAGAGAGAAGAAGAGGATCTTCAGGTCGGGGAACAGGGAGATGCTGAAGTCCGTACAGAGGGAGCTGAGGAGAAAGATCAGAGAAGGCAAGGACAGCTTCAGGAAGAAGATGGAGGACAAGCTGCAACAGAGCGACATCAGCGGGGTCTGGAGAAACCTCAAAACCATCTCGGGGCTCCAGAATACCTCCCCCCAGGCCACGGGGGGCAGGGAGTGGGCGAACAACCTGAATCTGTTTTTCAATAGATTTGACCAACCGCCCTCCCCCCTGTCTGCACAACAACCACTGCTGCCTCTAAGAAATCAAGTCCTGCTACCCACTTCCCACTCCACCGACACCCCCCCCACTCCCAACACACAGCCCCCCATCCTGACCCTGACCAAGACCCAGGTGAGGACGGAGCTGAGGAAGATCAAGGCGAGGAAGGCGTCGGGACCGGACGGCATCAGCGCAAAGCTCCTCAAGTCCTGTGCAGACCAGCTGTGTGGGATTGTGACGTATATCTTCAACATGAGCCTGAAACTGGGGAGGGTACCACAGCTGTGGAAAACATCTTGTGTGGTACCTGTACCAAAAACTTCCCACCCCAAAGACCTGAACAGCTTCAGACCGGTGGCCTTGACGTCCCACTTGATGAAGACCCTGGAGAGACTGCTCCTTGCTCATCTCCGCCCCCTGGTGGAACCAGCGATGGATCCACTCCAGTTCGCCTACCAGCATGGCATTGGGGTGGAGGATGCGGTGATCTTCCTCCTTCACCGTTCTCTGTCCCACCTGGAGAAGCCCGGGAATATGGTGAGGATCATGTTCTTTGACTTCTCCAGTGCTTTCAACACCATCCAACCGATGATCCTGAAGGACAAGCTGCTGCGCGCAGGGGTGGACCAGCACCTGTCATCATGGATCCTGGACTACCTCACGAACCGGCCTCAGTTTGTGAGAACCCGTGACTGTGTTTCCGACACGATCATCAGTAGCACGGGGGCCCCCCAGGGAACGGTGCTGGCTCCCTTCCTGTTCACTCTTTATACTGCGGACTTCTCACACAACACAACACATTGCCATCTACAGAAGTTCTCTGATGACTCTGCGATCGTTGGTCTCATCTCCAGCGGAGATGAAGCTGAGTACAGAGGGCTTATCCAGGACTTTGTGGACTGGTGCCATCGGAACTGCCTCCAGATCAACGCGAGGAAAACTAAGGAGCTGGTGGTGGACTGCCGCAGGCATGGGCAGCCCCTCACAGCACCAGTAAATATACAGGGAACAGACATCGAGATGGTGACATCCTACAAGTACCTGGGTATTCATCTGAACAATAAACTAGACTGGTCACACAATACTGACGCACTCTACAAGAAGGGACAGCGCAGGCTGTTCCTGCTGAGGAGACTCAGGTCTTTTGGTGTACAAGGGGCACTGCTGAAGTCATTCTATGACACGGTGGTGGCATCAGCCATCACTTTTGGAGTGGTCTGCTGGGGCAGTGGCATGACTGCAGCCGATAGGAAGAGACTGAACAAACTGATTAAGAAAGCTAGCTCTGTCCTGGGGCAACGCCTTGATCCGATGGAGGAGATAGGAGAGAGAAGGACGGTGGCTAAACTGTCATCTCTGCTGGAGTCCGAGTTCCACCCTATGCAGGACATACTGGATGCACTGAGGAGCTCATTTAGCAGCAGACTACATCATCCCAAGTGCACAACCGAGAGGTTTCGTAGGTCCTTCCTACCAACGGCTGTCAGACTGTACAACCTAAGCAGGGCTGCTCGCAGAGATAGCAAAAAGACGTAACAAACTAATAGTTTTTTTTTTTTTTTTTGAATGCAAAAGATGCAATAGACTTACACAATGGTCCTCTCCGGCATACAACTAGGAACATACCGGTCGCTATGGAGGGTGAGAATATGTATGGGCACATAATCATACCATGTAGGATAACTAAATAGACGGTTATGCTGTTTCATCCCACCTAGCAACAATGCTCTGCACTGTGTGTGTTTATATATTTACATATTTATTCCATCTAGCTACAATGCTCTGCACTGGGTGTGTTTATATTTATATATCTATATATTTATTCCATCTAGCTACAATGCTCAGCACTGGGTGTGTTTATATTTATATATCTATATATTTATTCCATCTAGCTACAATGCTCCGCACTGTGTTTTTATATATCTACATATTATTCCATCCAGCTACAATGCTCTGCACTGTGTGTCTGTGTGTGTGTGTGTGTATATATATATTTTATAGTAATATGTACATATGTATATTAGCTGCTCTTGCTTGCTTGTTTTTTTGTTTTTGTTTTTTTTTTTCTTGCCTTCTGATTGTTGCTCTGAGTGTTGCTATCCCTGTGCTGTTGCAATCCTGGAATTTCCCCGTTGTGGGACTAATAAAGGCTTATCTTATCTTATCTTATCTTATAGCACCGGACCCCCATGATCCCTCCTGCAGGTGGTGAGCCCACTGGAGGGCGGACCCATGTATCTCCTTCGGGCTGAGCCCAGCCGGATCCCATGGGTGGAAACCCGGCCACCAGACGCTAGCCATCGAGCCCCTCCCCCAGGCCTGGCTCCAGGGTGGGGCCCCGGTAACCCCATACTGGGCGGGGTACACTGAATCCTTGTTAAGGATGGTCTGAATCCAGTTGAGGTGGTACACTGAATTCAGTGATTCAAGATTCAGTGTACCACCTCAACTGGCTCCTTTCAATGTAGAGGAGCAGTGGTTCTACTCTGAGCCTCTCCTGGATGACTGAGCTCCTCACCCTATCTCTAAGGATGAGTCCACAAATCCTATGAAGAAAGATCATTTCAGCTGCTTGTATCCGCCATCTCATTCTTTCTGTCATTACCCAAAGCTCATGACCATAGGTGAGAGTAGGAACGTAGATTGACTAGTAAATCGACAGCTTTGCTTTAGAACTTAGCTCCCTCTTCACCACAAAAGACCAGTACAACGTCTGCATCACTGCAGATGCTGCTCTGATCCATCTGTCAATCTCTTGCTCTATTCTCCCCTCCCTCATGAATAAGAGCCGAGATGCTGAAACTCCTCCACTTAGGGCAGGAGCTTGTCCCCGACCCAGGGAGGACAATCCACCTTTTTCCGGCTGAGGATCATGGACTCGGACTTGGAGGTGCTGATTCTCATCCCAGCCACTTCACACTCAGCAGCAAACTGTCCCAGTAAAACCTGTAGGTCATTGCTGGATGAAGCCATCCGGACAACATCATCTGCAAACAACAGAGATGAGATCCTGTGGTCACCAAGAATGACACCTTCTGTTCCCTGGCTGCGCCTAGAAATCCTGTCCATAAAAATTATGAACAGAATCGGTGACAAAGGGCAGCCCTGGCGGAGTCCAACTCTCACTGGAATGAGTCCAACTGAGTGTTGACAATATGAACCAAACTCTCACAACGGTTGTATAGAGACTGGATAGCTCGTAACAACAAGCCCGACACCCCATACTCCCCAAGCACCCCCTACAAAAAAAAACACTGAGGAGTGTGATCCCTCTAAAGTTGGAGCACACTGTCCGGTCCCCCTTCTTGAAGAGCGAACCACCACCCCGGTTTGCCATGCCAAAGGCACTGTCCCTACACCTCCACACAATGTTGCAGAGGCGTGTCAACCATGACAGCCCTACAACATCCAGGGCATGAGGTACTCAGGGCAAATCTCATCCACCCCCAGGGCCTGGCCACTAAAGATTTTAACCACTTCGGCGAGCTCAGCCCCTGTGACGGGCGAGTCATCCCCCTCGTCCAAAAGGCCTGCTTCCTCTGTGGAAGGTATGTCAGTGGGATTGAGGAGATCCTCAAAGTATTCTTTCCACTGCCCGACGATATCCCCAGTCGAAGTCAGCAGCGCGCCATCCGCACTATACACAGTGTGGACAGGGAGCTGCTTCCCCCTCCTGAGCTGCCGGAATCTCTTCGATGCTGACTGAAAATCTTGTTCCATGGCCTCACCGAACTCCTCCCATACCTGGGTTTTTACTTCAGCAACCACCCGAGCTGCACTCCGCTTGGCCTGCCGGTACACCTCAGCTGCTTCGGGAGTCCCACAAGCCAACCAAGCTTGATAGGACTCATTTTTCAGCTTAACGGCCCCCGTCACCACTGGTGTCCATCACTTGGTTCAGGGGTTGCCACCACGAGATGCACCGACGACCTTGCGGCCACAGCTCTGGGCAGCCACTTCAACAATGGATGTGGAGGTCATGGCCCATTCAGACTCCTTGTCTCCAGACTCCTTCGGAATGTGGTTGAAGTTTTCTAGAGGTGGGAATTGAAGACCTCCTGGACAGGGGCCTCAGCCAGATATTCCCAGCACACCCTCACTATATGTTTGGGTCTACCAGGTCTGAATGGCATCCTCCCCTGCCATTGGATCCAACTCACCACCAGGTGGTGATCAGTTGACAGCTCTGCACCTCTCTTTACCCAAGTGTCCAAGACATATGGTCACAGGTCTGATGACATGATAACAAAATCAATCCTGTTTCCTATGGACACCTGTGACCTAGGGTGTCCTGGTGCCAGGTGCACATATGGACACCCTCATGCTTGAACATGGTGTTTGTTATGGACAAACTGTGGTTAGCACAGACGTCCAATAACTGAACACCACTCGGGTTCAGATCGGGCAGACTGTTCCTCCCAATCACCCCCCTCCAGGTTTCACTGTCATTACCCACGTGCGCATTGAAGTCCCCCACTAGGACAATGGAGTCTCCAATAGGAGCACTGTCCAGCACCCCAGTCACAGACTCCAAAAAGGGTGGGTACTCTGAACCATCATTTGGTGCATAGGCACAAATGATGGTCAGGACCCGTTTCCCAACCCAAAGGTGCAGGGAAACAACCCTTTCGTCCACTGGGGAAAACTCCAATATAGAGGCAGCAAAGTGGGGGGATACAAGAATATCTACCCCTGCTTATCACCTCTCACCCAGGACAACTCCAGAGTAGGCCAAGCTCCAGCCCCTCTCCAGGAGACTGGTTCTGGAACCAGAGCTGTGTGTCGAGGTGAGGCCAACTATATCTAGCTGGTATCTCTCAATTTCATGCACCAGCTCAGGCAACTTCCGCACCAGAAAGGTGACATTCCATGTCCCAAAAGCCAGTTTAGGAAGTCTGGGATCAGACCGCCAAGGTCTCTGCCTTTGACCGCCACCTGATCCACATAGCACCGGACCCCATGGTCCCTCTTGCAGGTGGTGAGTCCACTGGAGGGTGGACCCATGTAACTCCTTTGGGCTGAGCCCGGCCGGGTCCCATGGGCAGAAACCCGGCCACCAGGTGCTAGCTATCGAGCCCCTCCCCCAGGCTTTCTCCAGGGTGGGGCCCTGGTAACTCTATATCAGGTGGAGTACACTGAATCCTTGTTCTAACATTCATCACGAGAGTCTGTTGGATCATTCTTGGTCTGACCCTTCACCCAGGACCAGTTTATCTTGGGTGACCTTACCAGAGGCAAATTGCCCCGGACAACATACAGTAGCTCCTGATATCACTAGGGCATGCAAACCTCCATGGTGATGAACCATGAGGGGTATAAAAAAACAAAACAAAAAAAAAATACAAAATACGAAAAAAAATTGCTATTTATGTTTCTGCCACCTACCTCTCGTCAACTGTAAGACTCTCCCCTGAAAGGTCCGCTCCAGTCTGTTTTTTACTTTCAGTTTTCGTTCTTTTTAGGTATCACTTTTAGCATCCAGCCTCCCAAGCTGGAAAGTGACACACGTCCTTCTGCTCGGTTCTTCACAGAATTCAGCATTCTCCTTTGCCGTGATACTTTTGCAAGTGTTTTATCAAGTTGGTGACGTAAAATTGTAAATCCTGGTACCACACAGCAACATACTCAGGCAAGTCCCACAGACAGGCTTGATGTGCAACGGCATCACGGCAGCCGACAGGAAGAGACTGAATAGACTGATCAAGAAAGCTAGCTCTGTCCTGGGGCAGCGCCTTGACCCACTGGAGGAGATAGGAGAGAGGAGGATGGTGGCTAAGCTGTCATCTCTGCCGGAGTCCGAGTTCCATCCCATGCAGGACATGCTGAACGCACTGAGGAGCTCATTTAGCGGTAGGCTGCATCATCCTAGGTGCGTGATCGAGAGGTTTCACAGGTCCTTCCTACCTACGGCTGTCAGACTTTGTAACCTAAGCAGGGCTGCTCGTAGAGGTCGTAAAAAAAACTTTACGACCTAATAAGTATTGAATGCAAAAGACGCAACAAACTTGCACAATAATGGTCCCCTCCATTATACAACTAGGACAGTATCAATCGTTACAGATGGTGACAACTCGGCTGATTCAAATACAAAATATGCTGTATGGGTACATATTCATACTATGTGGGGTAACTGAATAGACCGTTATACTGTTTATTCCATCTAGCGACAATGCTCCGCGCTGTGTATATTTATGTGTACATATGTATATTCACTGCTCTTATTATCTGATCTTCTAAATCATTGCTCTGCGTGTTGCTATTCCTGTGCTGTTGCAATCCTGGAATTTCCCCATTGTGGGACTAATAAAGGCTTATCTTATCTTGTCTTACGTGACACTTGTTTCTGCTGTTTACAGAAGCCGTGTGCAGTGCGGCTGAGAACATGATCGCACCTTCATTTTAACATCATTCAGTGTTGGCTCAATAAATTACTTTTATTCCTTACCAATACGGATCCAGCCATTTTGTCTGGATCGAACCCGATACCGATTCGATGGATCGGATCGGCTCATCCCTAATAAATATTATAACCTCTATGTACATTTTGGCATCAGGCAGCCTCAGTGGTTGTGTAGATAGATAGATAGATAGATAGATAGATACTTTATTTCAAACAAAAAAAGTATAACAAAAACAAAACAAATGACAAATGCAATAAAGTAACAGTATACAGTGTTCGAAAGGGAGAAGGAAGAAATGAACACTTATTAATTCCATCTCCTCTTTTCCATAAATACACCCATGTGAATTATATACAAATTACGACCTTTAAGACCCCAAGTAAACAATTTACTGTATTTTTTACATATCAACATTAAATAATGTTGTTAAATAATGTGTAAATAATGACTTGAAGTGACATGAAGATGGTTAGAGTTACAGTGTATGCAAAGTAGGTCCTCACCTCTTCCTAAAACTAACATTTCCCTTACGTTAAACCACATATTTTTAGTGCCTATCCCAAACCATTACCTGAACCTTAAGAACCTAAAATGTAAAATTTTAAAAATTTTAAATTCCAATGACATTATTTACCATCATTCATGGTAAAACCGGAAGTGACTCACAAACAAGTAAGGGAAAGAAAACAGATGGCAGAGGGGAAAAAGGCAAACCAGGCACACAAACACAGGAATCCAGCATGGGAAAAGGATTTTTAGTCCTATTCATCATCCCATTCCCACCTCTGCACAAAGAATTAGGTGACTATGAAATTCATTGAGATGTGGTGATGTAAAAATGGTCTGGCTGTATTCAGTAGGCAATTTTAGGGGGGTGGGAGGGATACAGTCCCACTTGATGGTACATACCCCAATTTGAAATGAAGTTGGGACATTGTGTAAAAGACATAGATAGATAGATAGATAGATAGATAGATAGATAGATAGATAGATAGATAGATAGATAGATAGATAGATAGATAGATAGATAGATAGATAGATAGACTTTATTGACCCCAAAGTGGGAAATTACAGTGTAACAGTAGCATGACACAGACAACCCAACTAACAGAAATACACACAGCATACTAGAAAAGGAGTTACCTAGGAAAGTAAAGTGAAAATGCTTAGATAACTTTATATAAAGCATAAGTTACTACTAGGTTAAATAGATGATGATCTAAATACACTCTAAAATAAAAACAGAATACAGTGATTTGCAAATCCTTTTCAACTTATATTCAATTGAATACACTACAAAGACAAGATATTTAATGTTCAAACTGATAAACTTTATTGTTTTGTTGTAAATATTCACTCATTTTGAATTTGATGCCTACAACACGTTTTCTGATCTCTAATTATGCCTCGATGAAATGGAGAGGCATACGGTAATCGCTCAATGCATCTGTGTATGTGTGGTTGATTGTATCTGTCCGCCTCTGTTTCAACTCGCCCGGTCAAAATTAAGTGGAACTAAAGGCTTGTATCATTGTATGGCCATATTTTCTCGACTTTTAATTTGCCAGAATTTTGAGATCAGGCTTTGTTTTTGAAATAAACACAAATTTAACTCACCTTTACCGTCAATGAATCCAGGAAAAACGGTATTTTAGAGAGACAGAATGGTGTAGCATCTTAGGCTAGAACAAAGAGCAGAGTTTTCCTTGGAGATAACAGGGAGGTGTGAAGGACGAATGCGGTATGATCTTTTGTGTGTCAGAGACTGCTAGGAGACGGCTAGGAGGATGTTAAAAGATGCAGTGTGATCTTTTGTGTATCAGAGACTGCTTGGAGCATGTGAAAGGATTAAGGAAGTGAATGCAATGTAACCTTTGATGTGTTGAAGCTGCTGAAGGAAGGCCTGAGTATTTAAGAGAAGAGTCTTGTTTGAGATGCCCTCTTTTCTGACTATGCTCATGTGTGAGATGTGAAATAAACTGTCTGAATGAAATCAGCCTCGTTATTGACACACTCCACACTGGTGACCCAAGACGTATCATGCAACACGAAGAGAGATCCCTGGAGCCAGCCTCGTTGGGAGCCCCCAGCCAAGCATATGCTGTTACAATCCAGCTACCGGATTTTTGGCAGCACAATCTGCGCTCCTGGTTCCACCTAGTTGAGGCGCAGTTCGCCCTCCGGGGGATATCGGTAGATGACACGAAATTCTACCATGTGGTTGCAAAGCTCGACGCCCACACGGCTCAGCATGTGGAGAGCCTGCTGGATCAGCCACCAACCAGCGACAAGTACGGCGCGTTAAAGGCTGCACTCATCCAGCACTACACACTCGCGGTTGAGGAGAGAGCAGAGAGACTCCTGGCGCGGACCGGGTTAGGAGATGGGACGGCAATTGACCTGATGGAGAAGATGCTGAGATTGAAGGGCTCGGAAGATGACCACTTCATTTTTACCCACCTCTTCCTCCGGAACCTTCCGTCAGCGATGAGAGCGACCCTGGCCAATTCGCCGTTGCTGGCCGAGCGGGACTATCGTGCGCTGGCCCGAGAAGCACACCGGATCATCATGGCCAGCAGAGAGCTCACGACCACGGCGGCAGCGACGGAGCTCGGCGCGACGGCCGGGGGAGGCGAGGAGCCATTGACGGCAGTAGCAGAACCACCGACGACAGCAGCGACGGGGGCCAAAGAACGCGGAGGAGACAACCTTTGTTTCTACCACCGCCGCTTTGCAGAGAAGGCACGCAAATGTATACCACCGTGCCAGTTCAAGCATTCGGGAAACGACAAGACCGGGGGTCAGTAGCAGCTGCGGCCCTCGGGGAGGAGAACAAGCTGCTCTACTTGACGGACGCACGCTCGGGGAGGCATTTCCTCGTGGACACCGGTGCCCAGATGAGTTTCATCATGCCGTCCTACGCCGACCGGCTGGCAGGATCTGGCGGCCCCAAGATGGCAGCAGCAAACGGCTCGGAGATTAAGACCTTTGGTGAGAGGACTCTACTTCTGTCTCTTCACGGCCGTGCATTTGAGTAGACTTTTGTCATAGCAGCATTGAATTTCAATATATTGGGGGCTGATTTTTTGTGCACACATGGTTTGTTGGTTGATGTCGCTAACAGGCGCCTGGTTAATGCACTGTCCTTTGATTCTATCCCCTGTACAGCTCGAGTGTCCCGGCCAACAGCACAAGCCAACGTCACAGCTGCAGGCGGTAAGTTCCACACACTGCTCACTCAGTTCCCAGCACTCACGGTCCCGACATTTTCGGCAGCCGTCGCTAAACACGGGGTGGAGCATTTTATCACCACCACCGGGCCGCCCATTTTTGCAAAACCTCGGCGCTTGGACGCAGCTAAACTGGCCATAGCGCGCGAGGAGTTCGCCAACCTGGAGAGGCTGGGCATCATCAGGCGTTCAAACAGCCCATGGGCTTCCCCGCTACACATGGTCCCTAAAGCTGACGGTTCGTGGCGACCTTGCGGGGATTTCCACAGGTTGAACAACGCCACAGCGCATGACCGCTACCCAATTCCTCACATCCAGGATTTTTCCGTTCACTTGGCAGGAGCTTGCGTTTTTTTCTAAAATAGACTTGGTCCACGGTTACCACCAAGTCCCAGTGCACGCTGAGGACATACCCAAAACAGCGATGATAACTCCGTTTGGTTTATTCGAGTTTTTGCGCATGCCATTCGGGCTTAAAGGGGCTGCACAGACGTTCCAACGCATGATGGACGCAGTGCTGCGCGATCTCCCTTTCATATTCGTCTACTTGGACAATATCTTGGTAGCCAGCGCGTCCGAAGACGAACACGAAACCCACCTCACGACCGTTTTCCGGAGGTTGGGAGAGCACGGTTTAATAATCAACCCAGCGAAGTGTCAGTTCGGGGTGACGCAGATTGATTTTTTGGGGCACCACGTCTCTCCCAAAGGAGCGGTTCCGCTGCCTGACAAAGTGCGCGCGGTAGCAGATTTTCCCCGGCCGCAAACGGTCAGGGCGTTACAGGAGTTTTTGGGAATGGTGAATTTTTATAACCGTTTCCTTCCCCGCGCAGCACAGCTCATGCAACCACTGTACGCCGCGCTCAAAAAACAGAAACCCGCGAATAAGATCGAATGGTCCCCGGAGCGAGAGCGGGCGTTCTCGGAAGTCAAAGCAGCCCTGGCAAATGCTGCGTTGTTAGCACATCCAGACCCAACGGCCCGCATAGCACTCACTACTGACGCGTCAGATGTGGCCATAGGGGCGGTCGTGGAGCAGCATGTAGCCGGGGCTTGTCAGCCGCTCGCCTTTTTCAGCAGGACTTTGCGCGATAGTGAACGTAAATACAGCGCGTTCGACAGAGAGTTGCTGGCTCTCCATTTGGCCATTCGTCACTTCCAGTTCTGGCTGGAAGGGCGCTGTTTCACCGCGTTTGTTGACCACAAGCCACTAACATTCGCGATGGCCAAGGTTTCAGAACCGTGGTCAGGCTGGCAGCAGAGACAGCTGGCCGCGATCTCAGAGTTTACTACCGATATTCAACATGTGTCGGGTAAACTGAATGTAGTGGCAGACTGCCTCTTGCGCGCCGTGGCTGCCCCGGTCCGCGTGGGGATAGATTGCACAGCCATGGCCGTGGAGCAGGTTAGTGACGCGGATGTGCGCGCGCTCCAGTCTGGACCAACAGGGTTAAGGCTGGAGAGCAGGGTGCTGCAAGACGGTATGCCCCCCCTAATCTGTGATGTTTCCACGGGGCGACCGCGTCCCGTGGTACCGACTGCGTGGCGCCGCCGCGTTTTTGACTCGATTCATTCTTTGGCGCACCCGGGAGTGCGCGCGTTGGTCAAAATGGTAGGAGAGAAATTTGTGTGGCCGAGCCTTCGCCAACAACTGAAAGAGTGGGCAGCAGCCTGCATGGCGTGCCAACGAGCCAAAGTACACAGACACACGAAAGCCCCCTTGGAGCCGTTTCGCATCCCGGCTAAGAGGTTCGACCATGTTCACATGGACCTCGTGGGCCCCCTCCCGCCATCACAGGGGTGCACGCACCTGCTGACAATGGTGGACCGCACCACGCACTGGCTGGAAGTGGTTCCACTGGCGGCAACCACAGCCGAAGAGGTGGCGCGCGCGTTTTTAACAGCATGGGTGGCGCGTTTTGGAGTCCCGTTGGACATTATGTCCGACAGAGGCCCTCAATTTGTTTCCGAACTTTGGTCAACAATGGCCCACAGCCTGGGTGTCACAATTCACCGCACTACTGCGTACAATCCACAGGCTAATGGGTTATGCGAACGTTTTCATAGGTCATTGAAAGCGGCTCTCAGGGCATCACTGACGGATGCAAATTGGGTAGACAAGCTACCGTGGGTTTTATTGGGGTTACGTTCTGCGCCTAAAGGATTTGGAAGCTTCCCCGGCTGAACTCGTTTTTGCGCAGCCACTTCGGCTGCCCGGGGAGTTTCTCCCAGATAATCCCGCGCCAGGCAGCTCCCCGTCTCAGCTGTTACAGCGTAGCATAGACACAAGCACGCTGCCGGGCCCTGTTCACCACAGTTTTCCGCGCATTTTTGTGCCTAAAACTTTGAAAAACGCGGAGTTCGTTTTTGTCAGACACGATGCACATCGCCACCCACTGCGCCCACCTTATGATGGACTGTTCAGAGTGCTGGAAACAGGGGACAAGCATTTTTTGCTAGATTTGGGGGGTAGGAAGGAAAGGATTGGCATAGACAGACTCAAGCCCGCTTTTGTTGTGGCGGACGAGCAAGTGCCGTTGGCGAGGGCCCCTCGGCGTGGAAGACCCCCGCGGGGAGTTTCCCAGAGAAAAGATTCCCCAGAACACCCACATGCACAGACTTTTACCCCTCATTCATCAGCCCTCCAGCATGACAGCGCCGCGGAGGCGGTGAATCCTGGTTACAGCAGATACGGGAGAAGACTGAAGCCCAAGCAGCATGTGGATTGATGTTTAATGATTTTACCACAGCATATGTACTGTCATTCTATTGTTCTATCCAAGACGCTCGGGGGGGGGGGGGGGGTCATTTAGAGAGACAGAATGGTGTAGCATCTTAGGCTAGAACAAAGAGCAGAGTTTTCCTTGGAGATAACAGGGAGGTGTGAAGGACGAATGCGGTATGATCTTTTGTGTGTCAGAGACTGCTAGGAGATGGCTAGGAGGATGTTAAAAGATGCAGTGTGATCTTTTGTGTATCAGAGACTGCTTGGAGCATGTGAAAGGATTAAGGAAGTGAATGCAATGTAACCTTTGATGTGTTGAAGCTGCTGAAGGAAGGCCTGAGTATTTAAGAGAAGAGTCTTGTTTGAGATGCCCTCTTTTCTGACTATGCTCATGTGTGAGATGTGAAATAAACGGTCTGAATGAAATCAGCCTCATTATTGACACACTCCACAGTATTATAATAACTATGCCGGGCCACTAGAGGCGGCAGTGTGACTTTTTTTTTACAACACATGGATGACTTCCTGTCACCGTCGAACTCTAGCTGAGAGATAAATAGCGGTTATAAAATAGCGGTTACTGGGAAAAAAAAACACGTATTCAGCAACTACACCATTTATTCATCACATCGATTATTTTCACACTGGTTTTGCTGTTTAGTTTTGCAGAGGAAGGATGAGGTAAAACTCGTTAAAACTACAAGTCCCAAGATTCCTCGCCCACAAATGGTCACAGTAACCTGCGTATGCACCCAGAAACTCCCACAGGGAAGTACCGAGCAATCCCCCAATAAAAAATGAAAATAATTACAACATGAAGTGTACACAGTGTTTCTTCAAATTATTAGAATTTACTCTTATTCGTAA
Source organism: Pholidichthys leucotaenia (assembly GCA_020510985.1). Taxonomy (NCBI): domain Eukaryota; kingdom Metazoa; phylum Chordata; class Actinopteri; order Cichliformes; family Pholidichthyidae; genus Pholidichthys; species Pholidichthys leucotaenia. The sequence continues at coordinate 254,786,451 of CM035837.1, read as the reverse complement.
TTATACAAGAGTTAGTTCCGACCAAGCAATTTGATTGGATAATAGGGATTCCAAGAGTTACTAAAATCCATGATAATTGCATTCCACCTATCACCGGATATGTATCACTCCACTTCAAAGGTGTTCTAATAACTGTTAATTATTTAATGTTGACTCCTGATCGGCACTTTAAGGCAACATTAATGGAACACGGCAAAATTCAAAGATTTTATTTGTCAATACTACTATACGTACAGGACATACAGGAGATGATGGACATTTTCCCGAATGTAACATTTGAGTTAAATTATGAATGGTCATCAAAAGAGGAGGAGGAGAAGGTAAGAAGCCAAGCTATTTCCATGGAAACTTCCCAGTGTGCAAAAATTTCATCAGCTGACCTGGACAATCTGAAGAAAAGCAAAAACAAGGATAACACGGTAAAACCACAATACATTTGCGGTGATGGAGTCATTGTTTCTTCTAAAAATGCCAAGAAAAGTGAACAAAGTGTGCTGAAAAAAATCGCTAGCATGCTAACTTCTAGCCACCGGTATAATGGCCATGTTTTGATCTTGGGTCTTCTGCAGTACCGATTCAACAGGTATATGTTGTTTTTTTTTTAAATTTTTGTTCCCCACTTGTCCTGTCAGGCAGCTAGGTGAGCAGAACAGAAATCTACCCTTATTATGCCAAAACAGATTTACTTTGCCAAAAGGAGCTTTATACAGTACCTATCTATGTACTGTATATTGTTGCAAACTCGTTCTGTAATTATTTTACCCATGAAGAGCCTGACAGGATGGGGAATGGGGAAAGGAAGTGTGGGGAGGGGAAAAAATAGGGAGAAGAACCGACAAAAAAGACAAACAAACAAACCAACAACTAAAACAAACAGAAGACAGACTGCTTCTTCCACCGAAGAGGTTTCAACACAAGTCTGGTATCCACAGCTTGTAAAAGGGAGACATTTGTGCATGTGCGTCCGTGTGCGCGTATATGAAAGTGCGCGCAAAATAAGTGTGTGCATGTGAGTGGTTTGTCATGGAACATATGAAGAGGGCGGCCGGTCGCAGCAACTCACACCCACACTCACGCGCACCTGTACGCGCACAGACACATACACATACACACACACATGTACACCCACACCGACAGGCCCCAGAGGATGGAGAGGGCAACCCTCCCAGGACGCACAAACCCACCCCAGAGCACCATCAGGGCCCTGGTGAGGGCACAACCCCGCCGCACAAGGATGTATCGGGGCCAGCCCGCACTACCGGCGCACACCCGACCCTGACCCAGAGGGGGATCGCTCCCCCCTTCCCAGCACCAGGGGCCCAGGGCCAGACCCAGACCCACCCGGGAGACAAGGCCAGCCAGCCCGGGGCCACGCCCCCCCATCCCCCCACCAGCCCCCCCGGGCCGGACACACAGCCATCTCGGACACCGGACAGGCCCCCCGGACACTGGCCCCAGTGGGTCACAGAGAATACTCGTGGTCAGGGCGCAGCCCACCGCCAGAGGCGCCAAGGAGAGCAAGCCACCGCCCGCCACCCCTCATGTTATAGAGTTAAAAAGCGGGAACCGGAGAGAATTGAATTCAGCCAATTGGTTATTTGAGGAGGCAGACATTCTCTCCAAGCTAATATAATCTGGGAGCAACTGTGGTACAGGTGTAGTGTGACTGACTACTGATCGGAGGGTCATGGGTTTGATTCCCGCGCTGTCTGCAGTCTGCATGTCGAAGTGTCCTTGAGCAAGACACTGAACCCCTAGTTGCTCCTGGTGGCCAGGCTAGCACCTGTGTGTGTATGGCAGGTCTGCTACCATCAGTGTGTGAATGGGTGGATAGCAGGATCTGTAAAGCAGAGAAAAAGAAAAAGCGCTATATAAGTGAACACCATTTACCATAATCTGATAGTAAATTACTATAGTGAGTCATGCATAAATTATTTCTTGATTTCCAATTCATGAGGATAGTTTTCTTTGCAATGCATAAGGCAGTAAGAACCATGTGTGACATCCTTGCCTCTATGTTTATTTCACTTAAATCACCTATTATGCAAAGTGTGGGTGAGGGTGGGATACGATACCCAAACCATGCCGACAAGTCCTCTCATGTCTTCCGCCAGAACTTTTGAACCAGTGCACAAGACCACATAGCATGCATATAACTATACGGGACGTTGCTGTTGCAGTAGAAGCAGATTTTTGTGTGACAGGCCCGTTTTGAACATCCTGTGTCCTGTGTAATGAGTTCTATGTAGAACTTTGTACAGTATGAGCTGTAAATTAGAGTTTTTTTAATCATCTTAAAAGTGTTTAAACATATTTGTGTCCAAAAGCTTTCGTCCTTATTGATCAATAAGTCTGTCTCCCATTTTGATTTTGGAAGAGATACTGACTCATCCAGTTTTGATAGTAGTCCGTGTATTTTCAATATCAATTTAGGGGAACGAAGATTTAGAAACTCTGCCACTTTAACTGGTACCTCTAAATCTGTCTGATTAAGATTGAATCTTGCTTTTATTATGGATTTAAGCTGTTGGTGTTCAAGAAACTTTTTTATCACTGATGTCGTACTGTGACACTAGTTGCTGAAACTGGATAAAATTTCCACTTCGAATAAGATGCTCTAAGTTTTTTATTCCCTTCTCATGCCATAGTGGAAAGTTTAACATCCTCTTTTGTTGCAAGATATCAGGATTATTCCAAATAGGCATGAGTGTACAAGGGATAAGTGATGACCCCATTATTTTTAAAAAATTTCCACCAGGCTGTCAGAGAGGAGCTGATATTAATGCTTTTAAAACAGTCATGGCGTTTAATACAGGAACTCATAAAAGGTAAGTCAGATATATTTAGCAATCCACAGAGAGCCTGTTCAGCATCTAATCATGGGTTTCCTAGTGGGGTTGATTTTGCCCATTTAGAAACAATCTGCATTCTATTGGCTAAGAGGTAATTTTAAAAATTTATTCCTAAATATTTAATATTACCTGATTGTAATGGGATATTGGATATATTTGAAAAACTGAAATTTCTAGGTAAGACTGTTGATTTACCCCAGTTAATAGAGTAGTTTGATAATGATGAAAATTTATCAACGAGCGCCACTGTCTAAAAAAGAGATCTTTGTGAGTTTTCAAGGAAAATCAATACATCATCAGCATAAAGACATATGTTGTGTTCTTTTTCTCCAGTTTAGATACCTCTGATATCAACATTTTGTCATATGGCCGCTGCTAATGGTTCAATAAAAATGGTAAAAAGAGAGGGAAAGAGTGAACAACCCTGCCTGGTACCTCTCTGGAGATTAAGGCTGCATGTCCACCAAATGCGTTTTTTTTTTTCACCCGACCGCCCTGAGCTTTTTTTCAGCATTTGTGTGCAGCGCTCTGGGGAGAAAAAAAAGTCTGTGCCCTGTACCCCAGCAACAGCTTGTCACTCTCAGCTCAGCACTTCCGCTTTTCCTATTGTCAGACTTTCTACTGATTTTTTAATAGCAGTCTCTAAATAACAATGGACAGGAAACGTATTCTAGCAGCTCTGGATGTAAAATATGATGACACGAAAAGCAGGAGTCTGAGTACAGACTAGTACCGGCGTCTTATGTCTCGCCCACACAGCAGTTCTGATTGGCTGCTTGGTCTGACATTGACGAGCTCAGCTGCAGTCTCTGAAAAGTTGAACTTTTTTCAGCTCTGAGCGCCCTGAGTGCTGCACCAAAAAGCGGCCAGCGCCGAGAACATTTCAGTGCTGAGGGCGCTCAGCGTTGTAAACGCTGGACTACATACAGAATGAATGGAAAATAGCCACCCAGAGCGGAAAAAACGCATTTGGTGAAACCTTAATCTTCGAAAAGTTTGATCATTTGTTTGGACAGATGCAGTTGGACAGCTATATAGTGTTTTAATCCAGTTTATGAAAGATGAATCAAACCCAAACTTGTTTAACACCATTAAAAGAAATTTCCAGTTAACACGGTCAAAGGCTTTCTCTGCATCCAGGGACAAAATTGTAGTTTCTAAGTTATTAATTTTGCAGTAGTCTATTAAATTAAATAGCCTGCGTGTATTATTAGCCGAGTGCTTACCCTTGATGAAACCTGTTTGATCTAGGTGTATAATAAACAAAATTATCCTTTCCAGTCTTTTGGCAAGAGCTTTGCAAATTATTTTAAGATCAACATTCATAAGTGAGATGGGGCGGTAGCTGGATGGAAGCGTAGGTTCTTTTCCAGGTTTAAGGAGCAGGATTATACTAGCCAAGTTCATATTTGGAGGGATTACATTATCTTCTTTAATTTGGTTCACCATTTTAAAGAAAGTAGGTGCCATCACAGGCCAAAATTCTACTGGAAAACTATCTGGTTCCGGAGCCTTGTTGTTTGGGATGTGCTGAGGTGCCTCCTGGAGTTCGTACACCAGAAGAGGTGCATCCAGAGCTGCAATCTGTTCACTATTCAATCGTGGTTAAGTTAACATTGTCCAGAAATGTATTTATCTCTGAGTCAGATGGGTTAATCTGAGATGAGTAGAGGTTTTCATAAAACTTTCAAAAGCAGTCATCTATTTCTTCAGACTCATGGGTAATATTTCCAGTAGTATCCTTAATAGAGTGGATAGTTGTTTTTTTCTTTATTCAATCTAAGCTGGTTAGAAAGATACAGTATCTCACAAAAGTGAGTACACCCCTCACATTTTTCTAACTATTTTATCATATCTTTTCATGTGACAACACTGAAGATATGACACTTTGATACAATGTAGTCAGTGTACAGCTTGCATAACAGTGCAATTTTGCTGCCCCCTCAAAATAACTCACACAGCCATTAATGTCTAAACCACTGGCAACAAAAGTGAGTACACCCCTAGTGAAAATGTTCAAATTGTGCCCAAAGTGTCAATATTTTGTGTGACCACCATTATTTTCCAGCACTGCCTTAACTCTCTTGGGCATGGAGTTCACTAGAGCTTCACAAGTTGCCACTGGAATCCTCTTCCACTCATCCATGACGACATCACGGAGCTGGTGGATGTTAGAGACCTTGCGCTCCTCCACCTTCCATTTGAGGATGCCCCACAGATGCTCAATATGGCTTAGGTCTGGAAACATGCTTGGCCAGTCCATCACCTTTACCCTCAGTTTCTTTAGCAAGGCAGTGGTCGTCTTGGAGGTGTGTTTGGGGTGGTTATCATCTTGGAATACTGCCCTGCAGCCCTGCGGCCCAGTTTCTGATCATGCTGTGCTTCAGTATGTCACAGTACATGTTGGCATTCATGGTTCCCTCAATAAACTGTAGCTCCCCAGTGCCGGCAGCACTCACATAGCCCCAAACATGACACTCCCACCACCATGCTTGACTGTAGGCATGACACACTTTTCTGTATACTCCTCACCTGGTTGCCACCACACACGTGACACCATCTGAATCAAATAAGTTTATCTTGGTCTCATCAGACCACAGGACATGGTTCCAGTAATCCATGTCCTTAGTCTGCTTGTCTTCAGCAAACTGTTTGTGGGCTTTTTTGTGCATCATCTTTAAAAAGGGGCTTCCTTCTGGGACAACAGCCATGCAGACCAATTTGATGCAGTGTGCGGTGTATGGTCTGAGCACTGGCAGGCTGACCCCCCACCCCTTCAACCTCTGCAGCAATGCTGGCAGCAGTCATACATCTATTTTGAAAAGACAACCTCTGGATATGACGCTGAGCACGTGCACTCAACTTCTTTGGTCGACCATGGCGAGGCCTGTTCTGAGTGGAACCTGTCCTGTTAAACCACTGTATGGTCTTGGCCACCTTGCTGCAGCACAGTTTCAGGGTGTTGGCAATCTTCTTACAGCCAAGGCCATCTTTGTGTAGAGCAGCAGTTCTTTTTTTCAGATCCCCAGAGAGTTCTTTGCCATGAGGTGTCATGTTGAACTTCCAGTGACCAGTATGAGAGAGTGTGAGAGTGATAACACCAAACACACCTGCTCCCCATTCACACCTGAGACCTTGTAACACTAACAAGTCGCATGACACCGGGGAGGAAAAATGGCGAATTGGGCACAATTTGGACATTTTCACTAGGGGTGTACTCACTTTTGTTGCCAGCAGTTTACATATTAATGGCTGTGTGTTGAGTTATTTTGAGGGGACAGCAAATTTACACTGTTATACAAGCTGTATACTGACTACTTTACATTGTATCAAAGTGTCATGTCTTCAGTGTTGTCCCATGAAAAGATATAATAAAATATTTATAAAAATGTGAGTGGTGTACTCACTTTTGTGAGATACTGTATCTCCCCGATTTATTACTGTGTTCAAACTTCTCCAGACGCAGTCTTTGTATTAAAAACTGTGTTCTTTTGTTTGTAATTGCTTTTAATTCCAGCTTTAATTTTCTCAGTTTATTAAGTGCCTGTTCCTGTGGAGAAACGGCACAGGTCATCTCCAGTGATTTAATTTTCTGTTCTAACTCCAGGACCAGTGCTTTTTCTTTCTTATTCTTATACGAGCAGTCAGAGATTATTTTATCTCACATGACCGCTTTGGCTGCTTCCCAAAGAACACATGGGGATATTCCTGGCACATCATTATATTCCAGGTATGATTTCCAGTCTTTATTAAAATAATTAATAAAGTCTTTGTCTTTTAGTAGTGATGTATTAAATTTCCAGCTCCTAGTTTTCCTTATAGCTTTCCTATTTACTAGTGTAAGAGATACTAGATGGCGATCACTAATAGCTTGATTTGAACATATTTCAGTGTCTGTGATGTTCCTCACAATAGAGTTATGGGCTAAGAAGAAGTCTATTTGTGAATGTGAACAATAAACTGATGGAAAAAAAAGGCTAAGAGCTGGGTGAAAGGAATGCCATTCAACATAAAGACCAAAATCGTTCATGTATTGTTTGAGAGTGTCAGTAGCCTGCCATTTTTGATAATTCCCCAGTGTACTAAGCCTGTTGATTGAAGGGTTTAATACCAGGTTGAAGTCTCCTCCTATTATGAGTGTGCTGTCCAAGTGCTCAGAAGGAGAAGTGAAGAAAGTGTGAAAATAGTATGGGTCATCAACATTTGGGCCATAAACGCTTGCAATACATAGATCCAAATTTTGAACTGAGATTTTTAATATTATTAATCTACCTTCTGGATCTGCAATGGTATTGTTCACAACAAAGTGTATTCTTCTGTTTACCAATACCGCTACCTCCCTTTGTTTGGAATTGAAGCCGGCTGAGTACACTTGGGGAAATTCCAGGGAGGTGAGAGCATCTACAGACGACTTAGAAGCATGTGTTTCCTGTAATAAGACAAAGTCTGCCTGGAGATGCTTCAGTCGATTAAAAACTTTTAGCCTCTTCTCCCTGGTACCAGTTCTACATATATTCCCCGTGACAAACTTTAATGTGGACATGTTTTCACTAACTGGTTTTGTGTTATAGGCTAACTAAAGCTATGGTCACACTGCAGGTTTTAATGCTCAATTCCGATTTTTTTGCACAAATGTGACCCATATCTGATTTTTTAATGACTGTCTGAACAGCACATATCTGATTTTTTCACACCAGACCCAGGCCACTTTCATATGTGGTACTAATTCGGATACGTATCTGATCATTTCCAAAGCGACCTCAGTCTGAACTGTCATGTCGCATTTCATCCGACTTCTTCCTCATCGAAGTGAGACAGACGCTACAATTCTGCTGTGGAGGATGCAGCAAGCACGGCAGCCACAGCTGATTTGTGCTCTCTTTTTAACCGATCTTCCCTTTATCACTGGATTGTAATTTTGTCAGCTCCAACTGTTCAATAACTTCAAAATTTCAGTAGTGGTGGTGGGGGGGGTGGGGGGGGGTCGGCACTGAAACCGCCACACAAGCAAGTGCACTAACGGCACACTTACTGGATGCTGCAAATTCCTTTTTCCCTGTAAACGGCACACCGTGAGTCCTGGCTGCTGTAATATCTGTAAAGTTAACATGGACATGACTGTGGAGCAGAATGACCAGATAGTGGGACACACCGGAGAGGGGAGTTTTTGACGGCTCCTCCTTCCTGCAGCAGGACTGGTGTTACGCCACTGGTATGAGCAGTGTAGTTTATTATTAACCTTATTTATATAGGTAATCTCACTGAGACACAGAGTCTCATTTTAAAGAGAGTTGTTTAATCGATCATTTCTGTTAAAGCAGAGCTGATCACAGCGGTCATCTGGTGTGTAGAGGAAGGGAGCTGGTCTCATATTTATAATTTTAACATTTTATTTTGCTGCGCTGCATCAGGGTGAAGAAGCTCTGTCCCCCAAACACAACGGTGTGTCTGGCGTTACGTTTTCTTCTGCGCATGCGGGTCACTTCATAGCTGTAGACTGTTCACACTGGAGTCTGATGGGGGTTGCATTTAAATAATAATGTGAACGCCCACACAAAATAATCGGATCTCTGCAAAAAATCGGAATTGAGCATCAAGACTTGCAATGTGACCATAGCCTAAATGTGCCTATGTGATTATATGTCCAAAATGTATGTATGTACACTACCGTTCAAAAGTTTGAGGTCACTTAGAAATTTCCTTATTTTTGAAAGAAAAGCACTTTTTTTCAATGAAGATAACTTTAAACTAATCAGAAATACACTCTATACATTGCTAATGTGGTAAATGACTATTATAGCTGCAAATGTCTGGTTTTTGGTGCAATATCTACAGTGGGGAAAAAAGTATTTAGTCAGCCACCAATTGCACAAGTTCTCCCACTTAAAAGATGAGAGAGGTCTCCAATTTTCATCATAGGTATACCTCAACTATGAGAGACAAAATAAGAAAAAAAAAATCCAGAAAATCACATTGAAGGATTTTTAATGAATTAATTGGTAAATTCCTCGGTAAAATAAATATTTGGTCAATAACAAAAGTTCATCTCAATACTTTGTTATATACCCTTTGTTGGCAATGACAGAAGTCAAACGTTTTCTGTAAGTTTTCACAAGGTTTTCACACACTGTTGCTGGTATTTTGGCCCATTCCTTCATGCAGATCTCCTCTAGAGCAGTGATGATGTTTTAGGGCTGTCGCTGGGCAACACAGACTTTCAACTCCCTCCAAAGATTTTCTATGGGATTGAGATCTGGAGACTGGCTAGGCCACTCCAGGACCTTGAAATGCTTCTTACGAAGCCACTCCTTCGTTGCCCGGGCGGTGTGTTTGGGATCATTGTCATGCTGAAAGACCCAGCCACGTTTCATCTTCAATGCCCTTGCTGGTGGAAGGAGGTTTTCACTCAAAATCTCACGATACATGGCCCCATTCATTCTTTCCTTTACACAGATCAGTTGCCCTGGTCCCTTTGCAGAAAAACAGCCCCAAAGTATGATGTTTCCACCCCCATGCTCACAGTAGGTATGGTGTTCTTTCTCCTCCAAACACGACAAGTTGTGTTTTTACCAGAAAGTTCTATTTTGGTTTCATCTGACCATATGACATTCTCCCAATCCTCTTCTGGATCATCCAAATGCTCTCTAGCAAACTTCAGATGGGCCTGAACATGTACTGGCTTAAGCAGGGGGACACGTCTGGCACTGCAGGATTTAAGTCCCTGGCGGCGTAGTGTGTTTCTGATGTAGCCTTTGTCACTTTGGTCCCAGCTCTCTGCAGGTCATTCACTAGGTCCCCCCATGTGGTTCTGGGATTTTTGCTCACCGTTCTCGTGATAATTTGACCCCACGGGGTGAGATCTTGCGTGGAGCCCCAGATCGAGGGAGATTATCAGTGGTCTTGTATGTCTTCCATTTTCTAATAATTGCTCCCACAGTTGATTACTTCACACCAAGCTGCTTACCTATTGCAGATTCAGTCTTCCCAGCCTGGTGCAGGTCTACAATTTTGTTTCTGGTGTCCTTTGACAGCTCTTTGGTCTTGGCCATAGTGGAGTTTGGAGTCTGACTGTTTGAGGTCGTGGACAGGTGTCTTTTATACTGATAATGAGTTCAAACAGGTGCCATTAATACAGGTAACGAGTGGAGGACAGAGGAGCCTCTTAAAGAAGAAGTTACAGGTCTGTGAGAGCCAGAAATCTTGCTTGTTTGTAGGTGACCAAATACTTATTTTACTGAGGAATTTACCAATTAATTCATTAAAAAATCCTTCAATGTGATTTTCTGGATTTTTTTCCCCTCATTTTGTCTCTCATAGTTGAGGTATACCGATGATGAAAATTGGAGACCTCTCTCATCTTTTAAGTGGGAGAACTTGCACAATTGGTGGTTGACTAAATACTTTTTTGCCCCACTGTACATAGGTGTATAGAGGCCCATTTCCAGCAACTATCACTCCAGTGTTCTAATGGTACAATGTGTTTGCTCATTGCGTCAGAAGGCTAATGGATGATTAGAAAACCCTTGTGCAATCATGTTAGGTCTGCAACGCTGTAATTGCTGCACATGGAGGATTCTTTGATGAAAGCAAAGTTTGAAGGAAAAAATTATTATTTCAAATACAAATCATTATTTCTAACCTTGTCAATGTCTTGACTATATTTTCTATTCATTTTACAACTCATGGTGGTAAATAAGTGTGACTTTTCATGGAAAACACAAAATAATTGTCTGGGTGACCCCAAACTTTTGAACGGTAGTGTATGTGTGTGTGTGTTGTGCGTAAAATATATACCTATGTATGTGTGCTTGGGTGTGCGCGCATGATGTCTCTGTAACATTTGCCTGCATTTGCAAGGAAATGGGGTGCATGTACTTAAGGTTATTTCCTATAAACCAGATGTATGAGAGAAAACAGACACAAAGGTTAGTAAATGGTGAAAGAATATAGATAACATACAACATCAACCTAACAGCTTCAACAAAATTAGCAACAATACACAAACAAACAACAACCTTAGCAAAAAAGAAAAAAAAACATTACACAAATGTTAACAAATTTAACCAAGATCAAATAAGAGACCTGCACAATCGTACTCTTTTTCCACATGTACCTAAAGAAACAAAGGAGGTTCTAGAATAACCAGGGGGTTATGGTTTCATCCATAAACAGCTTGCCATCTAGAAATAATCTATCCACAGAGACAATCGCTTGTTTACCTTCTTGGATTTTTTGTTTTCTCATGGGAAAAAGCTTCCTCCTCCTTTCCATGATTTCCTGTGGAAATCGATCATTTAGACCATAATTGGTGTTTTTAAGCTGCCTGCCCTGCCTCTGTACCAGAATTTTTGCTTGAAATGTTCAAACTTAGCAACTATAGGTCTGGGACATTTATTTGGGGGATTTTTTTGCCCATTGCGGTGAACTTGGTGGAAAGTGATTGCTTTTGTATCTTCGGAGGACAGTTTCAGCTGCTTGGGCATAAATTCACGGATCAGCTGTTCTGGATTTTCATTATTTTTTCAGCAATTCTGGAAAAAACCAATGTTATCGCTCATGCTGCGTGACTGCAAATTGAGAACTGTTTCCTTCATTTTTCGGTTCTCTCTTTCAACAACGCCAAGCCACGTGGTTAGCGTGTTTACTGACTTTTTCAAGATATTGTTTTCCTCTACGAGAGAGACAAGCTGCACCTGGCTGTATTCCAGACTCTCTCGTACACTCTGGAACTCTTTATGGAGCAGCTCTACTAACACCAGCCTACCATCCATGCTGGTAGGTTTATTCTCAATAGAGAAAAGGATGTCACTAACCTCAGAACCCTCCCGTGATTTTTCGGGTGTAATTTTCGGAGAATTCTCGGGTCTGGGCCGTTAAGGCAACGAGGAAGAAGGAAGACCGGGAGATACATTTGCCTCCATTTTTATACAGCAGCAATAATAACACTCGTCTATATAATTCTCAAGTTCCTCAAGCTCCGTCGAGAGGATGGCAATATAATATACCAAAAATAAAGATAGGAACAAATAGTCAGTTAGCGGATTAATTTAAAAGAAAAAGAAACGCTACCTGTGGGAAAAGTTGGTCTATGCTTGGTCAACGTGAGTCACCATTTGGATTATTGCGTAACAGTCTTGGAACGTCTCGCGATCACAGCGTCATGCACCAGTGATGGGCAACAGGTATACGTTTTATAAACAGTGACTTTTGCACTTGACCATATTTAATTTATTTACATGTGTGTGAAATGACAATAGACATCTTTATGCTGATTGAGATGTTCAGCACCAGTTACTGGCTAGATTTAGAATGGACTTTTTTTTCAGCTGTGCAAAATAGCTAGTTAAACAAACAAATCATAATATTTTGTCCGGTATTGCTGTCATTTAATAAATTGTGCTTGCCGGAACTAAAAGCAATATTACACTCGAGGTCATTATGGTATCATGTAATGGAGGGCATCAGATGTAACATACCCGCAGTTAGTATATTCACTGATACCGTACTCTCTCTCATGTAATATTGCTTAATTCTTCTTTTGACTGCTCCCTCTACGGGTCACCACAGTGAATCATCTGCCTCCGTCTCATCCTGTCCTCTTCTGTCACACCAATCCTCTCGAAGTCCTCCTTCACTACACCCATAAATCTTCTAATTAGGGCTGAGATAATTAACACTTTAACTTTTGTGATTAATGTGGGCAATTAAAGTGTAGCCCGGGAAATGAGTTGCCACACAGGACACATTTACTGGGGTTCTTGCAGTGAATTCTTTTATTGTCACTTTGTAACTTGAAGTCACTTTTGTTATGCCAATAACAAATTTTAGCAACACAAACCGGTGGCTACATGAATAGCAGTCGAGAAAACACAGTCCAGAAAATACGGCAGTGGGCTTTTGCTATACATGGAAACAAAACACAATGTTGAATGTTTAAACCACAAAACCCACTAAACAATCAAAATAAAATGTCAAGTATCAGTTTTACACACTTACATTTAACAGCAGTTTCCTAAATGCCACGATGGACACACGAAGACAGCAAAATTAGCTCTCTGTCTTGCTAGGCCGAGGCAGTCTCTGGCCCACGCCATACATACAGGCTGTACAATATTTGCAGCTACAAAAATACACCATCATGTTAAAACAATGACATTTAGCTTGTTTTAAGTACTTACAAAATCATTATTTAACAAGTTATATGCCTATTTACCTTCTACTTGTGGTGTGGTGGCCTAGTTGATAGAGCATCCACCCCACACCAGGGAGGTTGGGGTTTCAAGTCCTGGCCGGGTCATATCAAAGACCATATAAAAATGGTACTTCCCACCTTCTAGCTTGGTGCTCAGCGTAATAGAATAGGGGAAGGAGAAGTTGTCTGTGGTGGTGCTTTGCATGTCAGCGACCCCTCTGATTCTACATGTGATTAACATTGTTGATAGGAGAAACGTAATTTCGTTCTACTGTACATGATTGGCTGTATAGACTGAATGTCAACAGAGATGGCTTCTTCCTCTACTTCACACAACAGTATCCCGCCACTGTCCTCCATGCATCTCTACCTCCGCCAAAATGTAAACCGGAAAGAAAGACAAAGATGCATTTGGCGCGGTTTTGTTATGTCCGAATAACGTGAGACTGGAGCCGTATTCGACGGGACACTGAACTCTATTATCATGAACAACACAATATATACTCTAGCCATAGCCCACCTGACGTCATTACCCCAACTCCCCCAGCCAGGCTATGGCAAGCCCCGAGAGTCAAATCCCCACACAACACCGCCCCCCCCCCCCACACACACACACACACTCACAAAGTCAGAGAACCCCCCCCCCCCCCTTCCCCCCAGAACACAAATAACAAACATGGTGTTGGCTTTTTTTTTTTTTTTAACTGAACAGCCAAAACTCAGCCAACCAAATGGGCATCTGGGTAGACTACCAGAACGCTCCCCCCCCCCCCCCCCACTGTATTGGAGCGGATTATTCTGCCACTTAATCCCAACATGCATTAGCTAATACTGTTTTCATTACAAAATCTTCCAGGTACCTGGGCCTCTGACATATTCTGTTAGCACATTATCACATTAGCAGTGATAGTGTAGGCCCTGTCCTACGCCACAGTCTGCCGCCTCCTGGAGGTCCGCCCCAGAGAATTAGCTACATTGCTAACAGCCATGCTCGGAGGGAGAACTTGGGTAGCTACACTCCCTTTAGCCACTACCGGCAGACCCAGCTGGACTGTGGCCTCAATCTGCCTAACCAGTTCAAGCACCTTTTCCAGCGTGAGAGTATCCGTAGTTAGCTTTAGCTTGCTCTTCAGCCACACATTGTTAGTACCATGGGCTAGCTTGTCCTGGACCAGCTCCTCCTTGATAGGCCTGAAGGTGCACTCTCTTGCTAGGCTACTAAAGGACTGAGTGGACTCACCAGCTTGCTGTTGGCGGTCAAAAAATTCATATCTCCACGCCGTGATGGTGGAATGGTCTCCGAAGACATAGTCCATTAATTCCAAACCTTCTTTCAGTGAGCCACTGCCACACAGCCCAGAACATATTCGCTGGCCCTTCTCACCGAGGTAATGGACAAATAGGTTCCTCCGTCTCTTTTCGTTGACGCCGCTCAGGTCGGCTGCAGCCACATATACATCGAACGTCTCCCGCCAGCGGCCCCATGGTATGGCTGGCGTGTCTGGAGACTGCAAAATGGAGGTGGTTGTCCGATACACACTCCCATGGTTTATCCTCATCGCCAAATGTTATGTCTGAATAACGTGAGACTGGAGCCGTATTCAGCTGGACACTGAACTCTCTTTATTATCATGAACAACATAACATATAATCTAGCCATAGCCCGCCTGACGTCATTACCCCAACTCCCCTGGCCAGGCTACAGCAAGCCCCAAGAGTCAAATCCCCACACAGCAGGTTTGGAGGCTTCCCTGCTTTCCTTCTGACCACTGCCACCTTGTGGCTTAAAATCGCAATAGCAGGCAAATTTCTAACAACTTAAAGTGTATGTGACCACATAAATGAACCCCTAATAATGCAAAATACCATTACAAATGGACAATAAAGATGTAAACAATACAAATATAAATAACATTCCTTGGGTTATGTTATAACATATCAAAGCTCAGGTGAGAAACAATAAGATAAAATTTATTAGTCATTTAGACCACCCGGCTACAAGGATTAAAAAAATTGACACTGTCAGGTCATTCCCTAAGGTGGTTTTGCCATGTTGTAGTGGAGCAGATAACTAAAAAAATCCTTCAAATGGTGACACAAGCATGAAATTTTGCACAGATACCCTCCTGGATATACTCTTTCAGATTAGGGTCCTGGCCACGTGAAAATTCAAGATGGCGACCTTTTTTCAAGATGGCCGCCATCAGTATCTGGCAATCTCACACCGAGACCATATATCTGTTGAAATAAACATGCTTTTTTCATTTAAATGAACTTTAAATCATGGGATTGTGATCATGAACTGTTTCTCACAAGAGAGAGAGACTGTCAGGAGAATAACTGACAGTCTTCTTTCAATAGCCTTTGCTTTGACTGTACAGGACTAGCCGATTCTTGTTGGAAGAAGTCGGTCACATTCTTCTTGATGGGTTCATACATGGAGGCAGGGCGGCTTGCCAGAGCATCTGAGAACTCCTGGAACTTGGCATGGCCTCTGTTCATGTGTGTCTTGAGAAGCTCTGCTGTGTTGGGGTGGGCAATATCCTTGGTGTCAATGGAATACAAGTCAGAACTTTCTTCCTGAAAAGGACTGCCTAGGTTTTGCAAGGCTGCAGAAAGCTTGTTGACCTTGTCCAGAAAAGTCTTCTGTGCCTGTGGGTTTTGCTCATGGTGTGTTGCTTGCTCGGGAATTTCTTTGCGTTGGGCCTCTGTGTCATAAACAGATAACAAGCGACTGACCTCTGGGCCAGCTAACATCCATCGCCTGAGTGCAGATGGATCTTCTGTCAACCCAATGGCTCCACCATCAGCCTTGATGATGGCATTGGTCTGCTCATGGGCTTGATCTAGAGCCATTGCTGAGAAAGGACGACGGGTCTTGTGCACCACAAAGTTGCCAGCTTTAAACTCTTTGTCTAACTCTGGGTGTGAAATCTCTAGCATAAGCATGTCCCTGAGGTGGATGGGCAGCCAATGAGCATAGTTTGTATTGTTGTTGGCAAAGAAACAGGGTATCAGTTCATGTAGTGCCTGGCAGTAGAGAGCAAAATTTCCCTCGCGGAAAGATCTAATCAGCAGAAAGACAACAAGCTCCATGGATAGTACCATGTGCCAGAAGTGAAACTGTGGACTATCCTGTTTTCGGAAGTCACACCACTTCTCAAAGTCCAGTGCCTCTTCATCTTGATTTTCCTGCTCAGTACAGTACTCATCATATGCAGCTTTCAAGAGTTTGTACAAGCTGGAGGCTGTCACTTGGTGCATCTGTCGCGTCCTGGTAACACTTGCAGCTGACAGGAAGGACTTTGCAGTGCCAGATGAAGCCACACCAGCTTCAACTAGAGCTCCTGTCCATCCACTGGCTTGGAGGATAGTACCCAGCGACTTCAGTGCTGCCATCTCAATGTGCAGACCACCAAACATGACCAGGTACTTGTCCTCACCATACTGACCTGGCCACTGCCACTGCACCTGCTTTGCTATGGCGTAGATTGGCTGGTCAGCTGTGATGACAGGTACCTGGCCAGGGTTGAGGAAATCAACAACATCTTTTACTTTGTTCATTACATGTTTGACTGTAGCAACTGAATGAGCTGGATCCCGCAGGAGAGGAAGCAAAGAAGTAATGGTAACTTCAAATTCAGGGCTTCTCTTCATTGAAGCATGATGTGCTGACCATGTTAGGTTCAATGCATCATCAACTTCTTGTGTCACTGAGACCTTGTCCAGCCACTGGTACTCTAGTGCTAGTTGTGGCCCCAGAATATCTGTGGGTGGTTTTGGCATTGCAGTACCTGGTGGAACAGGATTTGTTGTCCGGAAGCAAGCTGGAGAGATATTTGTGAATGTATCAGGAAGTTCAGGAACTGACTTTACTTTCTCAGGCCCAAACCTGAGTTGCCCTCGTTCCTGTCCACTATTATCCTTTGTGGGATGTTGGAACAGAGAGATGCTTGTGCCATGAAAGGAGGTAGTTGCAGTTGTTGCAGAGGGATTGTGATCAATGTTATCCATCACTGCAGTAGTGAACAACCCTTTCCGCAGCACTGGAGGACAAACCACACCCTCCTCAACATACTTGCTGACTGTTGCATCTCCAAGTTGAGCAGAGATCTCCAGCACTCTGTCATAAGAGATACTGAGACCATGATCGAACAACATCTCAACCAGATTCCTCTTTCTGGTTTTGGCATAAACAGAGAGCCCCATGTACACGGGAAATGGGGTCTCTCTGTCTTTAGAATGCCTGTGAGTTGCTGCTCCTTCCTTGTAGCGGGTGTAGCAGTTGAATTGCATGAGCTGAGCAATTGCCTGGTCTGACTTTGATGCCCCGAATCTCAGCTGTGATTTTATGTCAGCACCATGCTCAACCATCCCCACAAATTGAAGCAGAAGGGGAGGTATAGCATTTTGCACACAACCCTGAGAAAATGTACCTTCAAATCTAGACTTGTGGTCAAGTATACATCTTCTGAGGATCTTTGCTGCTTTAGCAATGATAAGTGCATCTGAAAGATCTGTGGATTGAGCAAGCGCTTTGCCTACATCTTCCTGAAATGTAAGTATCACTTCTCTATGATCTGCGCCAGATCTGTGAGCCTCAAGTCCTGGAATTTCAGCCAATAGCTTTTCTTTCAGTCTAGTGGAATTCACATTTGGTGAGTCCACCCCCAGCTGTTCCAGACGCTTTTGGTACATGTGGCAGATATCTGGCATGCGAAATGTAACTGGTCCTTCTGAACATAGGTTGCTTTCAACAAGGTATGCAACCAATTCTGAGATCACCATTGGATACACATCTGGTTGTGACTTAGTGTCACGTTTCTCAAGGTTCCTCAGGTGCGCCCTTTCCCTGTTGTAGAGAGCCCGAAGGCAAACATTATGGTACTTGAACTCCTGTGCAATGACATCACCACCAGTCAATCTTGCAAGAAGCTTACCATCACCAAGCATCTCTGCAATGTCGCGCAGCCTCTTGTCTAGGCCGGTTGTACTGGCCTCTCTGAGGTCTGATGCAGGTGCCACTTTTTCACAGAAAATGCATGTCTGACTGTCATGACTTTTTCGCCGCAGTTTTGACTGACAAGCTCCAGTCTCAGTTTCACTGGTTTGACTACTGGAATGGCGCTTTTGTGCCCGTTGCAATTTAGTGTTGTTGAACAACAAGCTACAGCTCACATGGTATTTTGCCATATTTTTCCTGAGTGTGGCTTCTATGCCATCACCTTCATCCAGCCTCGTTGGATCTATTCTCAATGGCATGTCATTGATTTCGCTGAACATGGGAATGTTCCTTGCCAGCATTTTGTATCCATCATGTTCTGGGGAATGATGACTTTGAGTGGATGTCAGGCCCTCACCTATTTTGTCCTTCTGGCAAAGGCAACACAAGCTCCAATTTGTTTTCCGATTGGCAGATATCACATTCGCTTCTGCCATGATGTGTCTTGATTAAGGCCGAGGGGCTATCCTTTTACCACCCTAATCAAATTGTGCACACATTACTGTATGGGATTCAACTAGGTTCGGTTGCCCTACACCTAGCCCGATCATTCATCCAGTGCCATTTAAGTCCCGTGTGATCTGTACACCATCCGGGTAAGTACATGAACATTTGGCGAGACATGCATAACCCCCTTACCCTTGGCTCGGCTCTCCCGCGCTGGCACATCCTGTCAATTCAGGTGCAACTCTCTAACTAGTATCTAATAACTAAAAAACTACAGTTTAGTAGCTACATGATATGGGGCTGTTAGAAAGCATTTGGGACACTAAACTATGCATATACTACTACAACTAGTCTAATACTGCAGTGTTAGTAAAGCTAGATCAGTTGACACTGAACCCCATGCCGAGTTACACAGCAGTGATTGACACCAGTGTGCCCTGGTTGTGTGCTGACAATCACTCTTGTTTTTTTTTAATTGCAATCACAGTCACAACTGTAGTTTATAAAAACGGTTGAATGGGATCTGCACCACACCAACCAAGATCCACATCCAGAAACGATTACATGTGTGTGTTAAATATGCTCAATTTACGATGGATAAATCATAATTTTCAAGGAGTAGCAGCCATTTTGGGCACCACATTGAAGGCTAACCTTCTTAAATTTATATCAGAGACAACAAAATCTGTAAAATTAGTATATAAGAGCATAAACATGGTTCACTTGGAAAATTAAATTAAGAGGAAAAATAACAAAAAATTGTCACATTCTGGCCGCCATTTTCCAAGATGGCTGCCAGAATGCCAGAATGAATTTGAATTTTGGGCGTGGCCAGGACCCTTTTCTGAAAGAGAGGACATTAAAGCATATTTGTGGAGAATTTCATGCTTGTGTCACCATTTGAAGGATTCTTATGAAATATGCAATTAACCGCTGCACTATTGTGACTGTTTATTCTTAAACTAAAAACAATGTTTCCAAAATGCTTTTGATGGCACATCAGCCTTTGACCAGATGAGTGTCACTTCCATCATAGCCTGAGTAGGCCTGCATCACAACTTTATCAATGAACTAAAAAGCACCCTACAATTGGCTAATGAGACCCAGACTTTGAAATATAGTAGTTGTAGTCTTTTCAGTGTTCGTACCATCCATCCATGCTGCTTGAAATTCTGTGTGGACCATTTTGCAAACTGTTGGTTTTAGTAACCACTTTTAATCTACACGTGAACTGCAGCCCCATTCGCTTTGTTCATTTTCGAGGACTGCAGGTTAGAGTCCTGTGCGACTAAAAGGTGTTACTTAAACCAATGTGTCCGAAAGTTCCATACAGAGTTTCAATCAAGAATTGCATGAAAAGGACTAGATCAAATGGATGGCAAAATTTAGTCGCAAAGATTCATGCAGAAATGGATACTACAGTGGTGTGAAAAAGTATTTGCCCCCTTCCTGATTTCTCATTTTTTTGTATGTTTGTCACACAAAATGCAGTTTTTAACCGAAGGTGTTTATTGTTAAGGGGAAAAAAAAAATCCAAACCTACATGGCCCTGTGTGAAAAAGTGATTGTCCCATAAACCTAATAACTGGTTGGGCCACCTTTAGCAGCAACAACTGCAATCAAGTGTTTGCGATAACTGGCAATGAATCTTTTACAGCACTGTGGAGGAATTTTGGCCCACTCATCTTTGCGGAATTGTTGTAATTCAGCCACATTGGATGGCTTGCGAGCATGAACCGCCTTTTTAAGGTTATACCACAGCATCTCAATCGCATTTAGGTCAGGGCTTTGACTAGGCCACTCCAAAATCTTCATTTTGTTTTTCTAAAGCCATTCAGAGGTGGACTTGCTGATGTGTTTTGGATCATTGTCCTGCTGCAGAACCCAAGTGCGCTTCAGCTTGAGGTCACAAACAGGCCGGACATTCTCCTTCAGGATTTTTTGGTAGACAGCAGAATTCATGGTTCCATTTACCACAACAAGTCTTCCAGGTCCCGAAGCAGCAAAACAGCCCCAAACCATCACACTACCACCACCATATTTTACTGTTGGTATGATGTTCCTTTTCTGAAATGCTGTTACTTTTTCGCCAAATGTAATAGGACACACACCTTCCAAAAAGTCCAACTTTTGTTTTGTCAGTCTACAGAGTATTTTCCCCAAGGTCTTGGGGATCATCAAGATGTTTTCTGGCAAAACTGAGATGAGCCTTTATGTTCTTTTTGCTCATCAGTGGTTTTCATCTTGGAACTCTGTCATGCAGGCCATTTTTGCCCAGTCTCTTTATTATGGTGGAGTCATGAACACTGACCTTAACTGAGGCAAGTGAGGCCTGCAGTTCTTTGGATGTTGTTGTGGGGACTTTTGTGACCTCTTGGATGAGTCGTCGCTGCACTCGGGGTAATTTTGGTCAGCCAACCACTCCTGGGAAGGTTTACCACTGTTTCATGTTTGTTTCATGTTCACCATTTATGGATAATGGCTCTCACTGTGGTTCGAGTCCCAAGGCTTTAGAAATGGCTTTATAACCTTTTCCAAAGTGATAGATCTCAGTTACTTTGTTTCTTATTTGTTCCTGAATTTCTTTGGATTGCAACATGATGTTTAGCTTTTGAGGAGGTCTACGTCATTTTGTCAGTCAGGTCCTTTTTAAGTGATTTATTGATTTAGAACAGGTATGGCAGTGATCAGGCCTGGGTATGGCTAGAGAAATTGAGCTCAGCTTTCCAAAGATGTGACAAACCACAGTTAATTTATGTTTTAATGGGGGGGGGGGCAATCACTTTTTTACACAGGGCCATGTAGGTTTGGACTTTTTTTTACCCTAAATAATAAACACCTTCATTTAAAAACTGCATTTTGTGTTTACTTGTGTTATCTTTGTCTTCTATTTAAATTAGTTTGATGATCTGAAACATTTACTGTAAGTGTGACAAACATACAAAAAAATGAGAAATCATCAAGGGAGCAAACACTTTTTCACACCACTGTATATATCAGTGATATGTTCAGAAGGGTTTCAGCTAGTCAAGGTATTAGCTCATCTGCCTAGCCTCTAATACTGAGTAAAGGTCTGATGACATGATTTTGACATTTTTTAGCATGTTGTGTAAACCCAAAAGTCAATGTCGATGATCAATATAATATTTACTACCGCGCCTGAATAAACTAGTTATCATCAAAAAACTGCAGCCGCTGACTGGACTGTGGTGCTGCCCACCGAATGAAGGGCGGCACCACCATGACCTAAGCGACACGGACTCTGGTGGTGTTGACTGGAATGACAACAGCTTTGTAGCTCACAGTTTCTCTGGTTTCTTGTTTTAATTTTACGGCTATGCCTTTGCGTCGTGTCGCAGGCTTAGATAAACAGCAGGCCATGAAAGACCACATCACATACTTCAGCTCCAACTGTCATAAGCCTCCTCGTGCGCTCCTCATGCGCTTTTACGCAGGAGGAGTGCACGAGGAGGGGAAGGATTAATGGATTTACGTGCAGCTTTGATCTACTTTCTGTGATTGCATGCTGACACTCGTCGGTCCGGCCACGTCCCCTCTCTCATTATCACCAGCTGATTCCAACTCCCGCTGATCATGTTTCCCGCTCCTCGCCCAGGTGCTTCTCATCGCACCATCACCAGCAGTGCGTGTACTTAGTGGCCGTTTGCCAGTCACGCACTGCTGGTCCATAGTATTGTCATCTGTGCTGTTAGTCTGCCAGTATTTTGAGCACTCTCACGACATGTTAGTCACTCCATGTTCGCCATGGTTCTCGTGCATCCTTGAAGCGATGTCGGCTCTGGGGCGCACCTGTGGCTAACACGTCTCCTCTTGGCATTCGGGGCTAATGTCGCCCAGCGAACATGGACAGGAGATGTGTTAACCACAGTTGCGCCCCAGGGCCGACATCAATTCAAGGGACGCAACAGAACCACGGCTGTGTGGAGTGGCTAACACGTCGTGACAGTGTTGGCAATATTGGCTGGCTGACAACACGGCAGATGATGCACACAAAACAAGAACAGCTGACTGTCAAAGAGAGAGGGCGTGTGGTCAGACCGGCAAATCTTGGACAGCGCCCACCTGAAAGTGGCTCAAAACGCACATAAAACACATGTACAAAACAAAAACAAAAAAAAAATCAAAATATAATACTGTGGTGGACACACACATGGGACCTGTGGGACCTGTTTTGTGACTCACATTTTAGGTCAGAACAAGGGCAGGAAGCTGCAGGGATCTTGGCCTTGGTATGCAAGGCTTGAGACTGTGGGGGGTTCATTTAAAGGATTAAGGAAAGGATGCATTGGAGACAGTGGAAGTGATATCATGGAGAGAAATGCATTGTGACTGTTTTTATAATGCAAGGTGGTCTGTGTGACATGTGATCTGTGAAGTGTGAAGTTCCTGATATTTAAGGACGAGAGTTTACTGTGTCATTCTCTTTCTCTGCTTTGAGATGATGGTGCTGTGAATAAAACTGACTTTGAGAGAGAACTCTTCCTCGTCATTTTCACATCACCACACTAGTGACCCAAGACATATAATGCAAGAAGAAAATTTCCCCGGGCCAGCCGCGGCAGGAGCCCCCAGCCAAGCGAATGCCGCTACAGTCCAGCTACCGGACTTCTGGCAGAACAATCCGCGCTCCTGGTTCAACGCGGTTGAGGCGCAGTTCAACCTCCGGGGGATATCGGTAGATGCCACGAAATTCTACCACGTAGTCACAAAGCTGGACAACAACACGGCCCAGCATGTGGAGAGCCTGATCGACCAGCCGCGGCACGTTGAAGGCTGCACTCATCCAGCAATTCACCCCCTCGGCGGAGGAGCGAGCAGAGAGGCTCCTGGCGCTGACGGAGGGGGGAAACGACATGCCCGCAAGCCTGATGGAGAAGTTGTTGAGGTTGAAAGACTCTGACGACGATCACTTTATTTTCACCCACCTCTTCCTCAGAACTCTACCGTCAGCAGCGAGAGCGACCCTGGCCACTTCGCCACTGTTGGCCCTACGGGACTACCGCGCGCTGGGCCGAGAGGCGCAACGGATTGTCAACGCCACCAAGCGGCGCGCAGCCATGGCCGCTGCAGCGGAACTCGGCGCGACGACCGGAGACGACAGGGGGCCAGAGGCAGCGGTGCCAGACTCACCGACGACGGCGCCGGCAGGGGCCAGGGAACGTGGACCGGACGTCCTTTGTTTCTACCATCGCCGCTTCGCAGAGAGGGCACGCAAGTGTGTACCGCTGTGCCAGTTCGGGCGTTCGGGAAACGCCAAGACCGGGGGTCGGTAGCAGCCGCGGCCCTCGGGGAAGAGAACAAGCTGCTCTACTTGTCGGACGCACGCTCAGGGAGGCATTTCCTCGTCGACACAGGCTCCCAGTTGAGTTTCATCACACCTTCCTACGCGGACAGACTGGCTGGTTCCGGAGGTCCCCGGGTGACGGCAGCGAACGGCTCGGAGATTAAGACCTTTGGTGAGAAGACTCTCCTCCTGTCTCTACACGGCCGTACATTTGAGTGGACTTTTGTTGTAGCAACAGTGAATTTCAATATGTTGGGGGCTGATTTTTTGTGCTCACATGGTTTGTTGGTTGATCTCGCTAACAGGCGCCTGGTTAATGCATTTTCTTTTGATTCTATCCCCTGTACAGCGCGAGTGGCCCCGCCAACAGAACAAGCCAACGTCACAGCAGCAGGCGGTAAGTTCCACTCACTGCTCACTCAGTTCCCAGCACTCACGGTCCCCACATTTTCGGCAACAGTCGCTAAGCACGGGGTGGAGCATTTTATTACCACTACAGGACCACCCGTTTTTGCAAAAGCTCGGCGCTTGGACGCAGTTAAACTGGCCATAGCGCGCAAGGAGTTCGCCAACCTGGAGAGGTTGGGCATTATCCGACATTCAAACAGTCCGTGGGCTTCCCCCCTACACATGGTCCCGAAAGCTGACGGATCATACCGCCCTTGCGGGGATTTCCGCAGGTTAAACAACGCTACAGCGCACGACCGCTACCCAATCCCACATATCCAAGATTTTTCCGTTCATTTGGCAGGGGCACGCATTTTTTCTAAAATACACTTGGTCCGCGGTTACCACCAAGTCCCAGTGCGCGCTGAAGACATACCCAAAAACAGCGGTAATAACTCCGTTTGGCCTATTCAAGTTTTTACGCATGCCATTCGGACTTAAAGGGGCTGCTCAGACGTTCCAACGCATGATGGACGCTGTGCTTCGCGATCTCCCTTTCGTGTTCGTCTACCTGGACGATATTTTAGTAGCCTGCGCGTCCGAAGACGAACACGAAAAACACCTGGCCACAGTTTTCCGAAGGTTGGGAGATCACGGGTTAATAATCAACCCAGCAAAGTGTCAGTTCGGGGTGGTGCAGATCGATTTTTTGGGACACCGCGTCTCCCCTGAAGGAGCAGTTCCACTGCCTGACAAGGTGCGCGCGGTGGCAGATTTTCCCCGGCCGCAGACGGTCAGGTCGTTGCAGGAGTTTTGGGGAATGGTGAATTTTTATAACCGTTTTCTCCCCCGCGCGGCGCAACTCATGCAGCCGTTGTATGCCGCGCTCAAAAAAAAGAAACCCGCGGATAAGATCGAGTGGCCCCCGGAGCGGGACCAAGCGTTCTCGGAGGTGAAAGCAGCCTTGGCAAAGGCTGCGTTGTTGGCACACCCAGACCCAACGGCCCGCATAGCGCTCACCACTGACGCATCAGAGGTGGCCTTAGGGGCGGTCGTGGAGCAACATGTAGCCGGGGTTTGGCAGCCCCTCGCATTTTTCAGCAGGACCTTGCGCGATAGTGAACGTAAATACAGCGCGTTCGACAGGGAGCTGCTCGCTCTCCATTTGGCCATCCGCCACTTTCAGTTCTGGCTGGAAGGACGCGCTTTCACCGCGTTCGTTGACCACAAACCGCTAACATTCGCGATGGCCAAGGTCTCTGAACCGTGGTCAGGCCGGCAGCAGAGACAGCTGGCCGCGATATCAGAGTTTACCACTGATATTCAGCACGTGGCGGGCAAACTCAATGTAGTGGCAGATTGCCTCTTGTGCGCCGTGGCGGCCCCAGTCAGTTTAGGGGTAGATTATGCAGCCATGGCCGCGGAGCAGGCTAATGACGCGGACGTGCGCGCGCTCCAGTCTGGACCAACAGAGTTAAGGCTGGAGAGCAGGGTGCTGCAAGACGGTATGCCCCTCCTAATCTGCGATGTCTCCACTGAACGGCCGTGTCCAGTAGTGCCGGACGCGTGGCACCGCCGCGTCTTTGACTCGGTTCATTCTTTGGCGCACCCTGGAGTACGTGCGTCGGTCAAAATGGTAGGAGAGAAATTTGTGTGGCCGAGCCTCCGCAAACAAGTCAAAGAGTGGGCAGCAGCCTGCACGGCGTGTCAACGAGCCAAAGTATACAGGCACATGAGGGCTCCTTTGGAACCGTTTCACATTCTGGCCAAGAAGTTCGATCACGTTCATGTGGACCTCGTGGGTCCCCTCCCACCGTCACAGGGGTGCACACACCTTCTGACAATGGTGGACCGCACCACGCGCTCGCCTGAAGTGGTCCCGCTGGCATCAACCACAGCCGAGGAGGTGGCGCACGCGTTTTTAACAGCTTGGGTGGCGCGCTTCGGCGTTCCGTCGGACATTATGTCCGACAGAGGCCCTCAATTTGTGTCCGAGCTTTGGTCGACAATGGCCCGCAGCCTGGGTGTCACAATTCACTGCACAACCGCGTACAATCCGCAGGCTAACGGGTTATGCGAACGTTTTCATAGGTCATTGAAAGCGGCTCTCAGAGCGTCACTGACGGATACAAATTGGGTTGACAAGTTACCATGGGTGTTATTGGGGTTGCGTTCTGCGCCTAAAGAGGATGTAGAAGCCTCCTCAGCGGAGCTCGTGTTTGCGCAGCCACTCCGGCTGCCTGGGGAGTTTCTCCCAGATAACCCTGCGCCAAACACCTCCCCGTCTCAGCTGTTGCGGAGTAACATAGAATCAAGCACGCTGCCCGGCCCCGCGCACCACAGTTTTCCGCGCGTTTTTGTGCCTAAAACTTTGAAGAACGCAGAGTTTGTTTTTGTTAGACACGATGCGCACAGAACCCCGCTGCGACCGCCTTATGACGGGCCATTCAGAGTGCTAGAAACAGGGGACAAGCAGTTTTTGCTAGATTTGGGTGGTAGGAAAGAGAAAATTGGCATAAACAGACTTAAACCCGCTTTTGTGGTGGCAGATGAGCAAGTGCTGTTGGCAAAGGCCCCGCGGCGAGGTAGGCCACCACGGGGGGCTTCACACAGTAATGTTTCCCACAGTAATGTTTCCCCAGAACACCCGCAGAGACGGACAAAGGGTTTTCACCCCCAGACGGAAAACCCCCAGCGTGACAGCGCCGCAGAGACGTTGAACCCCAACTACAGCAGATACGGCAGGAGGCTGAAGCCTGTACAGCATGTGGACTGATGTGTATTGATGCTATCACGGCATGCATGTGGTTATTCTCTTGTTGTTCTGTTTGTCTAAAATGCTGGGGGGGCTTTGTGTGGTGGACACACACATGGGACCTGTGGGACCTGTTTTGTGACTCACATTTTAGGTCAGAACAAAGGCAGGAAGCTGCAGGGATCTTAGCCTTGGTATGCAAGGCTTGAGACTGTGGGGGGTTCATTTAAAGGATTAAGGAAAGGATGCATTGGAGACAGTGGAAGTGATATCATGGAGAGAAATGCATTGTGACTGTTTTTATAATGCAAGGTGGTCTGTGTGACATGTGATCTGTGAAGTGTGAAGTTCCTGATATTTAAGGACGAGAGTTTACTGTGTCATTCTCTTTCTCTGCTTTGAGATGATGGTGCTATGAATAAAACTGACTTTGAGAGAGAACTCTGCCTCGTCATTTTCACATCACCACAATACATAATAAACCCGATGCCTGAACCACAGAGAATGCACTGCTATGATTTTATTGAAAAATTGGGTTTAAATAAATTATGAACAAATAATTTGTTGCAATATCTGTAACAAAAGCATAACACTCGGTGTTCCCCTGCCGTGTGTTTGTTGCTGCTGCTGCGGCGGCCATGTGTGCCTCGCCACTGTCACTCTCTGAGTCTGACTCGCTAGGCACAATGCCTGCTTGGCACAGCTCAAACCTATACAGTTTGATGCCCCCAGATTCTTCATTGTCATCCCATTCTTCGGAACTATAATCATCTGAAGAATGGACAACACAAACCAATTCCAGACTACATGTGCTGGAACCATCGTCAGTGTTTTCTACCGCTTCCATCCTGTGTGTACAATGGGTAGCCAAGTTCTGTCGATGACGTTACAACATGGCCGGGGGGTTTTCCAGCCACTGACACAGTTGGTGACGTGGCGCTCATGAAAACGTTGGATATTCGCGTGAAAAAAAGCCTGTTTGACTTACAACTGCACAGACCAACCTATTTCGTCATATTGTATTATGTGTTGAAAAATTAGATGAAGTCATAAACGTGCCATCAGACCTTTAACTAACCTTTTTCATTGAGACAGAGAGGATATAATGATTGAGAGAGAGAGGACACAGCCAAAGTCGATGCACAGGCCAATATACTCTGTTCATTTTACCTGATGGGCCTCATCAGTTTTGACTTTTGGCATGACAGTTTCAGGGTTAATCTCCCAAACACCACTGTGAATAATCAGGCAGTTCTAAATGATCACAGCCAACTATGAATCAATGGGAATTTTAATTGAAATCTAAACATCAGATGACTATCAAATAATATATAACCATCAACAAAATGTGGAAAAATGCATCACTTTACAAGAAAACGTACTGCTGCATTCGATGTTGTGCTTCACTTCACAATGGGTCATTTCTTATATAATGAATTGCCAAATTATCTGGAGAGTTTTCTTGTCAAATAGGAAATGGTAATGATGATGACAATGGAAGAACAACAGCATAAAACAAGTTGTATCTTGCCCTGCAGCAAACAGCAGTGCGTATTTCTCCTCTCACATACACACAGACACACTTCCCAAGCTGATAATCAGGCATTTATTCCATAAACAATGCTGGAACTGACTTGGGATTTGCCTAACAATGTCTCATTACTAGTGTATGAGCTTCTTTTTTTTCCTTGAGCTAATGCAATTCGTCAAGGAGAGCAGATGAGGGAGAGAGTGAGGGTGCGGGAGAATGAGAGGTGGGGGTGGAGTGAGGGGAGGAGGACAAAAACACTTATTAATTTGCACGAAATGGAATTAGCAGCGGGGAGTTAGAAGCAGCAGAGTTTCTAATTTTACCCTTGCCCCTGTGCGCTGATGGTAAATGGAGATTTGTCACACTCCACTTGGCTGGCTCCCCAGTTTGATGAGCTGTCTCTCTTGCAAGAGCCCTGCTCAATCTCTAGCATTGGCAACAATGCCAAGCGCTCACATCACTGCTGCAGCCCCGCAGAGTCGTCAGGGAGTGGGTGGAAGCCTCGTAAGATGACACATTGCACTGGTGACACTGAATAAAAAGGAGGATGAAAGAGGCAAAGGAACTTGTGAACATTTGTGCTCTTATTTTCTGCAGATAAAGGGTAGATTGATTGAGAGATGGGTTCATGCATCAATGCGAGGGTGCACTGATTCAAACAAAAGCTATGAGGGAAGCAGTTTCACTATATAACAATATAGAGGATATACTATGATATGTTACATGACCTAATAATAATAATAATGGATTAGATTTATAGGGCGCTTTACATGTCATGTGACATCTCAAAGGCCTTACAGTGAGTCAGTTATTACAGACAGTGATAGTGGTAAGCTACTACTGTAGCCACAGCTGCCCTGGGGCAGACTGATGGAAACGTGGCTGCCAATCTGCGCCAACGGTCTCTCCGACCACTACCGAACATTTATACACATTCATACCCAGCGTCATGGAAACTGGAGGAAAGGTGGGCAAAGTGTGTTGTCCAGGGACACAACAGCAGGATGGCTGGGGAGAGCAGGATTTGAACCACTAACCCTCTAATTATTAGATGACCCACTCTACCTCCTGAGCCACTTCCACCCACATTTCCCTCCTCTGTTCCATTTTTGCTGAGCACCAAGCTGGATGGTAGGAAGTTCCATTTTTATATGGTCTTTGGCATGACCCAGCCGGGACTTGAACCCCGGCATCCCGGTTGTGGGGCGGATGCTTTACCTCTAATCCACCACTCCATATGTAAAAGACAATGGCATGTACAGTTCACAGAGTAGTTTAGTTTTGAAGTATTTCAAATGAAATTATACAGCAGTTAGTTCCTACTGAGCAATTTTATCCACCTTATTCCTAGGCCTCATGATGCCTTGCGTGAATTATGGTACCAACTTCCGGTATTAGTTTAGAACATATGGTTGTCACTGAAACAGGACACTTTTCCTTGTTAAAAACAATGACTTCGGCATCAGAAATGCGGGAACATGGCCTCTTGCACCTCAAAACAGTAATATAATCATACCACTTCCCACGACTATTGAGGGATGGGAAGATGACCTTAAAAAGTGGCCTCGTAGATAGTAAGATAAGATAAGATAAGATAAGCCTTTATTAGTCCCACAACGGGGAAATTCCAGGATTGCAACAGCACAGGGATAGCAACACTCAGAGCAACAATCAGAAGGCAAGAAAAAAACAAGCAAGCAAGAGCAGCTAATATACATATGTACATATTACTATAAAATATATATATACACACACACACACAGACACACAGTGCAGAGCATTGTAGCTAGATGGAATAAATATGTAAATATATAAACACCCACAGTGTTTATTCCACCTAGCATTGCAGCTAGGTGGAATAAATATGCAAGTATATAAACACACACAGTGTGGCGCAATGAAAGTAGCTCCCTTAGTTAGCGCTGCTGCTAAGATGCTAACACTGTAAACATACCTGCCAACTTTTCAAACCTGAAAAGCCTAGTAGCTAGCCGGGGTCCAGGGGCCGATGCTAATGCTAATAATGCTAATGCTAATAATAATAATGCTAATATTTGCCAAACAAATATTAGCATTAAATCTAGTTAAATGTAGCTAACAACCTCATATTTCTTCAACTTTCAAACCTGAAAAGCCTAGTAGCTAGCCGGGGTCCAGGGGCCGCAGTGTCAAACAAATATTAGCGTTTGACATAGAAGTCACATATTAATTATATTAAAGGTAAAATATCTAAATCAATTGCAATACTACACAGAGCGAAATATTTGCTGAATCAACCCACACTATATACCTTGTATCATTCATTAATACTCCCATACATGACATATTGTACTGAAGTATGGGGAAATACATATAAATTAAACATATATCCAGTCTTCATGCTTCAGAAGAGAGCTATTAGAATAATAAACAAAGCTGCTTACAGGGAACCAACAAACCCACTTTTTCTTAAATTAAAAGCTCTCACGTTGAAAGATCTGGTTGACTTTAAAACTGCAGTAATAATGTTTAAAGCTAAGAATCTGTCACTGCCCGCAAATATCCAAAAGTTGTTCCAAATAAGGGAGAAACAATATCATTTCAGAGGAACATGTATATTTCAAAAACCTCCAGTGAGAACTACCACCAAGCAACACTGTGTTTCAGTGCAAGGAGTCAGATTATGGAACGATTTTGGACCTGAATTAAAATCATGTACAACGCTTGGACAATTTAAACAAAAACTAAAGGAAGAAATACTCCAAACCAGGGGTCACCAACGCGGTGCCCGCGGGCACCATGTCGCCCACAAGGACCACATAAGTCGCCCGCAGGCCTGTTCTAAAAACAGCACAACTCGCAAGTGAGCTGCATCTAAGATGTAATTTTTTCTGCCGCTATTTTTTAAAATCACACTTGCATTTATATAGATTTTAAAATGACAATGTCTTAAAAATAAAAAAAAATGAAAATATGTTTATTATACATAAAGTTAAGGTGAATCTGACCTAGTTCAAAGGTCAGTATTGTGCGCATGACAAAACCTTCGCGCTTGTGGAGAGTAAGCTAGCGGGCAGTGGAGATGGTGAACGCAGTGCTGTTTCCTAGCCCCAAAACATGGCAAAAAAAGACAGAAAATTTATCATTTTCAAAGTGAGCGGGAGGAAGAGTTCTTTTTTACTACCGTGAAAGGAAGCTGCGTGTGTTTCATTTGCACGGCGACGGCGAAGCGACACTTCACTACCCACTTTTTTTTTTTTTGGGACTTATCTTGTACCCGTAGGTGGATTTGTTCTGCAGTCCGGTGACAAGCCACCAGCCGCTGCGTGCGCAAGCGCCTCTTAACTCCCTAACCTGCATGTTTTTGCATGAAAAACCAGAACATGCACCACCAGAACATGCAAACTCCACACAGATCACTGTTGGCCGGGGGCAGGGATCGAACCCAGCCGGCCGAGGGTAAACTGCTGCTGTGGTGCTAACCACTGCTCCACCGTGCATAACAGCACTCTCAGTGCTTGTTTAGCTTCTTCTCATGAAAGGACAGTGCTGGTTATTACTCAAGCATGATTCTTGGCAAGAACTGTATGGATATAATTCCAGTGAAGAAGAACACACAAAAGTGTGTTTATTAAATGTAACAGATTTTGAGCAGAATTGCAGCAGATTT
This sequence comes from Pholidichthys leucotaenia, assembly GCA_020510985.1. Lineage (NCBI taxonomy): Eukaryota > Metazoa > Chordata > Actinopteri > Cichliformes > Pholidichthyidae > Pholidichthys > Pholidichthys leucotaenia. The sequence goes on along the minus strand of CM035837.1, from coordinate 254,754,331 downwards.
GTTCAGTTAAAAATGTGATAAGATTTATTTAATATGAAAGATGATTTTTCTTAAATGTTGCATAACTTTTTCAAACATGGTTCAACATAGTTCATGAATTAAAAGGGTTTAGTTTTTCATGGTTAAAGGGACTGGTGAAAACTGGTGAAAACTGGACATTTTTTTAATGAAATGTAGAAGTGATCATCTGAACAATTGCTGAGATTAATAAAAATAAAGTGTTGAATATTGATCTTGTCTGTTACCCACTCTAAGTTATTGATAATTATTTATATATATATACAATTTGTTATTTTAGAGGAGTATGTCAAGCTGGTGCCCTTCACATGACTCGATACCCATGAAGTAGCTCTTGGTTTCAAAAAGGTTGGTGACCCCTGCTCCAAACATATATACAAGATGACATGTAAAATCATATAAGGATTGTCATATCCAGTCTGTGTTGTGTTGTTACTTAGTTTTTTTGTCACGTTTTGTCTTAGCTTTGTTCTGAATTGTAATCGCTCTTGTTTTGTTTTTCTTTTGAATTCTTGGATGGAATATGGGTGGGCAATATAAGCTGCGGCTTCAGCCATCACCCATTTCGGATAATTTATGTTGAACTGTATAATCAGAGGAGTTATTGTCTAATTTGACCTTGTTGGATTTTCTTTCTCCCTTTGTTATATTATTCTGTTTCTTTTTAATCTTTACTTTTAATCTATCCGAAATAAAGATTCATTCATTCATTCATTAAATTTGCATTCAAAAGACTATCTTAACACTGCATAGAACTTCAAATAGGCCAGCTGTGATGTATTATGAATACTAGAAACGCACTCGGAGAGCGCAGACCTCTGCCAAGCGCCACAGTTCCCCCCATACAGTGTTTAACATCATAAATAAAATGTTGAAAATGGCCCTATCTCGCAATGTTAAATTAAAAAAAAAAAAAAAAGAATCCTTTAAAAAATTCCTGGATCCAGACGGTGATCCGGATCACCACCAAAATCTAGTCATCTGTAGGATACCCCATTTCTGACAATCTGTGAAAACTTCATGAAAATCCGTCCATAACTTTTTGAGTTATCTAGCTAACAAAGAAACAGACAAACCAACGCTGATGATCACATAACCTCCTTGGCGGAGGTAACTAGAAGACTAGAAATATCAGCAGAGTATACTAGCACTGTTTAACAGACACGCGCGTAAATGACGGCAAAATCGCTCTGATATTTTGTGTTTACATGATACACCAAGCATGACAAGGCTTGCAATTACACAGCACATGTTCTTCAAGTTTGCCGCTAGCGTCACTGGCACTGGCCTTGTGTTTTTTCGTTCTTACGTGGTCTTTCACATCGCTGATTCCGCCATATCCAATCAAAAAGTCTTGTCTACACAAAGTGCAATTTGTGTAATTTTCACCCCTTCTTGAGCGAATAATAACTCCCGGAAATGCTTTGCTGTATTCCTCACGAAAAGACTGTAATTTTCGTTTGTGTTTCACGCTCGTTAGTGATTTTTCTCCGGCAGACTCCATGATGAAAACGTATAATTCTTACCTGATTGCCTCGCGATTGCACTTGGAAAATTGGCTCAGACCTCTCGCACATGCGCAATACACCTATATGAAGCAGTGCCGATTGCCTTTGTTCTAAATTTAGATACGATTCCGAGCGACAGCGTGTTTGGAATTGCTTTCGTGTTTTCCGTGGTTTTTTTACGATTTAAAATTTGTGACTGAATTTTTTAGTGAAAAACCGTAATTTTGAATAATAAAACCGGAACCCGGAACGGGGTCTTAAAAACCGGAACCATTACAGCAAAACCGGAGTAGTTGGCAGGTATGTGTAAACAAATGACCTGTGCTGGCAAAATGAGTCACTTTGAGGACATTTTCAAAACTGATGTAATGTTATTTCCATATTCTGTATTGAAAGACCTTCAAAATGATATTTAATTTGTAGGAGGTGCACAAAAACTAACCCGGAAAAAGATGATTTATTTATATTTTGGCTAGGTTGAAAACTCGTGTTCGATCGGTCGGAAGTTACATCTTCCACAAAAACATAGGTATTTTTAGAAAGTACGATTTCTAAGCTTTCCAATGATACCAGGCACTCATGGGGTTTTCCCGGGACTTGCTGCGACCAAACAAAGAAAGAGTCATGATTTATGACTTCTCGTTGCTGTAGCTCATAATGACGTGGTGCACATTCCAAATTTTGCCAGCATGTCTCCACCGCAATAAAGTTGGCTGCATTTTGTTAAAATATGTTGGGCATAATCAAACTTACCTCAGAGCAGACGTATGCCACAACACCGTGCTTGGATGTCATCTGTCACCGTGTGGTGAGAAGCCTCCATTTATACAGTCTATGGCACAACCACGAACACCAGCAACAAGTACCAGAACTATGCCAAAACATTCAAAAAATATAAAAACTAGAAGAGCTGAAATTAGCTGCCACTTGAACACAAAACACTTACAGACGTGAACAAAATTGTTGGTACCCCTCTGTTAATGAAAGAAAAACCCACAATGGTCACAAAAATAACTTGAACCTGACAAAAGTGGTAATAAATAAAAATTCTATGAAAATTAACCAATGAAAATCAGACAGTGCTTTTGAATTGTGGTTCAACAGAATTATTTTAAAAAACAAACTCAGGAAACAGGCCTGGACAAAAATGATGGTACCCCTAGAAAAGATTGAAAATAATGTCATAGGGACATGTTCAACCAAGATGTGTCCTCTAATTAACATCACAGGTGTCTACAAACTTGTAATCAGTCAGTCGGCCTATTTAAAGGGTGACAAGTAGTCACTGTGCTGTTTGTTGACATGGTGTGTACTACACTAAACATGGACCAGAGGAAGCAAAGGAGAGAGTTGTCTCAGGAGATTAGAAAGAAAATTATAGACAAGCATGTTAAAGGTAAAGGCTATAAGACCATCTTCAAGCAGCTTGATGTTCCTGTGACTACAGTTGCACATATTATTCAGAAATTTAAGATCCACGGGACTGTAGCCAACCTCCCTGGACGTGGCCGCAGGAGGAGACGGATAATACGAATGGTAACAAAAGAGCCCAGAACAACCTCTAAACACATTCATGGTGAACTCCCAAGGTCAAGGTACATCAGTGTCAGATCACACCATCCGTCGTTGTTTGAGCCAAAGTGGACTTCATGGGAGACGACCAAGGAGGTCACCACTGTTGAAAACAAATCATAAAAAAAGCCAGACTGGAATTTGCCAAACTGCATGTGGACAAGCCACAAAAATTCTGGGAGAATGTCCTATGGACAGATGAGACAAAACTGGAACTTTTTGGCAAGGCACATCAGCTTTATGTTCACAGACGCAAAAATGAAGCATACCAAGAAAAGAACACTGTCCCTACTGTGAAACATGGAGGAGGTTCTGTTATGTTCTGGGGCTGCTTTGCTGCATCTGGCACATGGTGTCTTGAATATGTGCAGGGTACAATGAAATCTCGACTATCAAGGTATTCTAGAGAGAAATGTGCTGTCCAGTGTCAGACAGCTTGGTCTCAGTGGCAGGTCATGAGTCTTGCAACAGGATAATGGCCCAAAGCACACAGCTAAAAACACCCAAGAATGGCTAAGAGCAAAACATTGGACTATTTTAAAGTGGCCTTCTATGATCCCTGATCTAAATCCTAGTGAACATCTGTGGAAGGAGCTGAAACGTGCCATCTGGAGAAGGCACCCTTCAAACCTGAGACAACTGGAGCAGTTTGCTCATGAGGAGTGGGCCAAAATACCTGCTGAGAGGTGCAGAAGTCTCATTGACAGTTACAGAAATAGTTTGATTGTAGTGATTGCCTCAAAAGGTTGTGCAACAAAATATTAAGTTAAGGGTACCATCATTTTTGTCCAGGCCTGTTTCATGAGTTTGTTTTTTAAAATAATTCTGTTGAACCACAATTCAAAAGCATTGTCTGATTTTCATTGGTTAATTTTCATAGAATTTGTATTTATTACCACTTTTGTCCGATTCAAGTTATTTCTGTGACCATTGTGGGTTTTTCTTTCATTAACAGAGGGGTACCAACAATTTTGTCCATGTCTGTACGTGGACTATACATTAAAATGAAATTGAAAAACTTTTAAAACGCTATTTCAAATGTCCCTGCTACTCCACTCTTATGGACTGATTTAACACGTCAGTCGAAACCGGAAGCTCCGCCCATAATCATTCCTACATCAGCACCCCCAGGAATAAGGTGGATAGGACAATAGGGATCCCAAGAGTTACTATAATCTGTGATAACTGCACTCCAATTTCACTGGATAAGTGTCACTCTGCTTCAAAGGTGTTCTAGTAATGTTAATTACTAACAGTATTTTTCAATCAACTCTGACAATTGCAGTACTGTTTTGGATACCTTAATTTCCACAGTGAAGCAATGTTTGACAAAAAATTAAACATCCGTGACCCGGAAGTCTCACCCTTTTGCAAAGGTCTACTTCCGTCTTCCCAGTCATTTTACATTAAGCGATTTCACGTCACGTTGTTTAAAAAAGTAGGCAGTGCTAGAGTCTGATATTGTCTCGATTAACAAACCACAATACCACTGTGGTGATGGACTCTTTGTTTGATCTGAAAATGTGAAGAGAAGCGAGCAAAATGTGCTAAATCACTAGCATGTGCTAAATCGCTATGCTAACTACTAGCTTCTGGCGACCGGTATATATTTTGATCTGGGATTTTCTGAAGTATCACCTTAACAGGTATATTTTATAAACACTTATTACTTTTGCACTTGACAATATTTAATTTGTTTAGATGTGTGTGAAATGACAATAGACGTCTTCATACTGATTGAGATGTTTAGCAGCAGTTAGTGGCTAGTCGCTACATTCAGAAAGGTCTTTTTTCTCAGTTGCACAAAATAACCAGTTAAACAAACAAATCATAATATTTTGTCCAGTATTGCTGTCATTTAATAAATTTTCCTTGCCGAAACTGTTGTATTAAAGCAATATTACCCTCGAGTTCCAAATCACACCCTGCTGGAGTTCATATATTCATGATACCGAACTCACTCTTGTGTAATATTGCTTAATTATTTGGCTAATATTGCTCCATGGCTAATTGTATTATCAGCCTATCAAACGTGCTGAGGTTACAGTGAGTGAAATTGTACTATTTCATTTTCATATGTACTAATCAACAGGTGTCTGTGTGATAATTTTTTACATTCATTTTCCTGTCAAGACTCTCACCTCTAAATATCATCACCTCAGGATCCAAAAACCCAATACACCAAGAGCAATTTTCTTCCTCAGCCGCTAACAATAATAACAACGAAAACTCCTGTTTCTCATGGTTGTCCTTGTACTTATGATGATTATGATTATTATTATGATTATTATTATTATTAGGAGTGGGCATCACCAGAGGCCGCACTATGTGATACTATCAACTATCTTAGCAACCTAAGCAGGGCTGCTCGCAGAGATAGCAAAAAGACGTAACAAACTAATAGTTTTTTGAATGCAAAAGATGCAATAGACTTACACAATGGTCCTCTCCGGCATACAACTAGGAACATACCGGTCGCTATGGAGGGTGAGAATATGTATGGGCACATAATCATACCATGTAGGATAACTAAATAGACGGTTATGCTGTTTCATCCCACCTAGCAACAATGCTCTGCACTGTGTGTGTTTATATATTTACATATTTATTCCATCTAGCTATAATGCTCTGCACTGGGTGTGTTTATATTTATATATCTATATATTTATTCCATCTAGCTACAATGCTCCGCACTGTGTTTTTATATATCTACATATTATTCCATCTAGCTACATTGCTCCGCACTGTGTGTGTTTATATACTTGCATATTTATTCCACCTAGCTGCAATGCTCCGTACTGTGGGTGTTTATATATTTACATATTTATTCCATCTAGCTACAATGCTCTGCACTGTGTGTCTGTGTGTGTGTGTGTGTATATATATATTTTATAGTAATATGTACATATGTATATTAGCTGCTCTTGCTTGCTTGTTTTTTTTCTTGCCTTCTGATTGTTGCTCTGAGTGTTGCTATCCCTGTGCTGTTGCAATCCTGGAATTTCCCCGTTGTGGGACTAATAAAGGCTTATCTTATCTTATCTTATCTTATCACAATACTTGAGCTGTGAAGCGATACTCTCAGGATCTTGCGATATGTCTAGGGACCGTGTGTCACAAGCTGGGGCTGAGTTTTCTGCCAGACCCAGTCTCGTGGCTTTTTCTGTGTATTCATTCATCTATTATATTACCGTGTTTCCCTTAGTGCTATTCTGACTCTTATTTTCTCCAGTCGTGCTTCAGTTATTTTTGGCCAGGCCTTGTTTTATAATTATTTTTGGTCCATGTCTATTGATATTTGTTTTCTGTCTGCAGCGATTATGTTTGTCCTTTATATGTATTTTCATGATGCCTTTCTCTGGGTTGACAGCTGTCAGGTGACTTCCGGGTTTGTGCTCTGCAGGGGGCATCTCCTGTCAAGCTGTCAATCCAGCTGATCCTCCCTCACATATCAGCTAATTCCAGTCATTGTTCCCTTCGCCTGCTCAGGCATCTCCACACCTGTAATCACTTGTTGTGTCATCACTTCACTCACTATTTAAGCACTGTCTTTTCACATTATCATTGCTGTTACATTGTGTGAGTGAATGTCCTTTCATTGAGTGCTCCTCGATACATTTATCTTGTTACCCTCTGCCTCGTCTCCTCCTAAGCTGACTGCTCAGGAGCGCATCATCTTGTCTTTTGTAAGTTGATCTCATTTTTGCATTTTGTGTTTATGCATCTTTTTGGACTGGTGGTTCAGTCCTCAAATAAATGTTGCAAAGTATCATCCATGGTTTGTCTCCATCTCTGTGTGCCTCGTAGAGGTGCACATGACACCGTGCACATGACGTTTTTACTCCCAACTGGGGAAGTTCGTCTACAGTTTAGCTGTCCGTGTATATGACGCTGGGTATTTGGAGGTGTGAAAATGTAGATATTTGAAACCGGTCTCCAGAGTGGAGACATTTTATCGGCACAGTTTTTCCGCATCAGTGTGTACAGAAATAAACAGTAACGGTGACGTTAGAGCCCCAATTTACAATAGATTTCAGCCAGTCCACACACTAAGGTGCATTTATTTTTCACAGAAATACATGAGCCGTAATCAAACTTTAAGCTTGATGTGTTTATAGTTAGGATTAGGTGAAAGGGGTTCTTAATGGTATCTGTAAAAAAAAAAAAATTACACAATACATGCAGCCTTATAGAGAAAAATAATCATCAAATTTATAACCAAGGAGGATTTACAGACTGAAATACATCCTTAAATGATGCCTACCTCTGCTGAATGATGAAAAACCACCGTGGAGTACCCAGTGATTTGAGTCTAGTGTTGCTCCTCACCCAGTTGACATCGCATCACTATTTTTTCTTACTTGTAATGATTTTGTAAACGTTATGACTGAAGACTCCTTATCAAATATTAAAATCAGTGGTCAGTAAGTCAGATTTATTTTATTACCCAAAATTCCACAGGTTATTTATTTATTTAGCCTATTTTTTATTTATAGCTCCCTCATTCTTTCAACTTAAAAAACCATATATACTGTATACATATATTTCTTGCAGGGGGAATCTGGCGTTTATAGTTGTAGTCTTATAATCCAAAATTCCTCTGAGTAAAACTACTTGTCATTTGTTAGTTACAACAGCAGTTTTCACACCTTCGGTAGATGTTTTGTGTGCATGCAGCTCTTTCTCTCCTGTTCTAAATGAAAATGTTGTGTGCGCCAGGCCTTAGTATTGTGTTATCATATATTGCAATTTCCATCCCAGTCTTTGTGTTGTTCCTCTCCTGGCTAGATCTCAGGAGTCTCTCTTTTGCTGTGCTGACCTAACCAGACAGTGAGGATTTAGCACCATCTGGTGGACTGAAAAATCAGTTAGGAGCCCTGCTCAGTGGTGCAGTGGTTAGCACAGTGGCAGCACAGTAAGAAGGTCACGGGATCGATTCCACCCCTGGCCATCGGTGACCCTTCTGTGTGGAGTTTACATGTTCTCGCCGTGTCTGCGTGGGTTTACCCCGGGTACTCCAATTCCCTCTGACAGGCCAAAAACATGCAAGTTAGGTTAATTGGAGACTCTAAAGTGGCCCTAGGTGTGAATGGTGAAGGGATTGACACCGTACCGTGGCTACCTCATCCATCCAAGTGGATGCCCTGAATTTCCCTCTGGGGATTAATAAAGTATACAAAATCAAAATTTAAAAAAAAAAATAAGCCCCCGTCACACCTTGATGATTTACTCAGCATATGCTGACGTTTAAAAAAATTGTTGAATATGCTGGTGTACGCCTAATAAGTTATGGATAAGATTTGTATAAGTTAAGAGCACACTGAAGCACGCTGGTATATGTCGTAGTATGGCGAGGTTGTCAAAATCTTTTGTGCATGCACAAAATTTTGGAATGTATCTAGCGTATGGCTCATATGTCCCGCATATGCGGGCCATAAGTTATATGCAAGTTATGCAGTCGTTCACACATGGTACTTGTAAGTTACTCATAAGTCGAAATAGGTCGAGATAATGTCTAGGATACCCAAAACTTATTTCTAACCTGTGAGTAACGCGCTTTGAACCTATGTGTAACTTACTGAATGTGTTTCTAACCTACAGCTACCATATAACGGCGTATTGGCAGCGTTGGTTCACAGGAGGAAACCATCAAGACTCCATGGTGAGCAGATGTCCATGTCAGACTGGTCTTGTTCTTCTATTCAGACAAAGTAAAGAGATGTTTCATACCTTGACATGTTTCGACTGTCATGTGACCTTTGTGCCGAGTCACATCAGCTGTTTTATCCTTTCCATAGGCGTGACAGACCTGACAGATTTGACAGCTCTGCCAGATCGGTCACACCCTCAACCGTGCGATGGCCTTTGGAGGAGAGAATTATCTCGGTTGAACTGAGATAATGGAGCCTTCATGCTCTCGCACACCTAGGATTCATGGATCAGGAGGCAACAGCAGTGTAGCATGACCGCACTATGCACAAGTTAGGATACGTTATGCATAAGTTTTATCGTTGGGCATAAGTTGTGAACACCAGCAACACGCTAAGCATTCATTGGTATAAGTTATATATAAGTTATCAAAACATTCTATATAATTTACTAATGCATTATGTATACGTCCAACTGGTTATGAATATGTGATGCATAGACCCAAAACTGAAAATTTTGGCCATATGCCAGCGTTTTAGAGAAATTTTGATATGCCTGCAAACACTGCGTAAATGTTCAAGGTGTGACAGGGCCTTTAAACAGCACAGGGATCGGTGAAAGATTGTCTGGGATCGTTTTGGGGATTCTTGTCTGTTTTGGACTCAGTCAAAACTTTGAGGAGACTGTGACAATTGTAAAGATCACTGAAGATCATTGAGAGATCAAAAATTAGCCAGATCTCTCAGTGATCTCCTGATGATCTCCACCCCTGTGTAAAGGGGATATAAGTTTTTATTACTCTGGTACCTAAATAGGTACATTTGAGTTTGCAACATTTACTAATATTTTTTTAATAAAGTATTGTGATACTTTATTTAGAAAAACATTAGTAAATGATACATAGATTTTTCCCGTCCCCTAATTATCTCCACCAAGGGAGGTGTGTGTGGAGGTACTGTATGTGCTCTCTGAGTGCCTTCTAGTTATGATTATTATTATTATTATTATTATGGTTCGGCACCAGTGGAGTGATGGGTGAACATACATTCATCAGCCATATTCCAATAATGCAATCCCCTGATGCCCACAAAGCAGCAAGCATGATAAACAACATGCTGTAATATGGGAAAATAATCGATAATGCACAAACACACAGAGAAAACAGCCTCCTAACCACTCACCTACCCTTGAGGCTTTACTCATGGGACTATTTTTCATGAAGGTCAGGGGCCACAGTCGGTGATGATACTGGTAACAAAAGCTGAACTCTGGCAGCGCTGCTCAGATGAAGCGCTGCCTCTCCTCCTTTGATACATGGATCAATACATCTGTAATGATGTGATCAACTGTTGGCAATCCAAGACGTAGTTTTGGAGCCGTTATTACCACTCCAATCCTCTCCATCCATCGCTTGTAAATTTGTGTTTAAAATGGGTTTATTGATCAAGTTCTTTTTGCCGATATTTGGCTCTTTGTTACTGCACTGCTTTGCGTTTGCACCGGCTCTCTCTAGGAAAAGAAAAGAGAGAGCAGGAGAGGAGGAGGCGGGGGAGGACGGGGAGCCTGGGGGGGATAACATTGTCATACAGTGCTTTAATTGGGAGCATCAAAAGTGCATGGCAGGGGTGTTTATCTTCTGGATGTATTTCTTATTTTGCATGGATATGGTTTGTTTATCCGTTTGCCAAAGTTCCTCAAAGCCTGGGTCAGGTCAGTCTGGCTTCAAGGCCACAGACATCCCTCACTGATTAAAAGGAACCAACTGCACACACACAAACACACACACGCACTCGCACAAACTTGCACACACTGCGCCTGCAGCTCTTGCCTGGCGATAAGGATCCCGATGTGTCTGACAGCGAGGCTGACTGCAGAGTGTGAGGGAATTAGAGGGATTAGGGGGTTATAGAGTAGTGTGATAGCCTCTGGGATGACGGAGGGATTAGCCCGATTATCTCACACTCTCTCTCCCAGCCAGGCAGGCCGAGTCTGGAGCTGAAAGCTGCCAGATGTGGCACCTACAGATAGAGAAAGGGGGAAACAACCAGAGGGAAGGAAAAAGGGGGAGGAAACTGGGTGGGAAAGGGGGAAACACTGTAGGGAAGAGAGGTGAAAAATGAAGGGAGAAGGAAAGAGACAATGATTAGGGAAAGGCTGTGAAGATATCCAGTAAATTTAAATAAAAGTATAAGAAAAAGGGGAGAAAATTGTGTGGGGAGTGACAGGCAAGGTAATGATAGTGGAGAAAAAGGGGGATGAGATAGAAGGTTGAACTCCCTGTTGGCTCAGCTTCACTCTCGTTCCCTCCAGTGCACACTGACTCCCCGCTCGACTTAATATGGGATTTCATCAAGGTGGTGCTTAGACCAGCTTTACATTTTAATTTGCGGATTTTGCTGGCAGTTTTAGTCCTCACCAGAGGCTGTGTACAGTATGTCATCCTCTGTTTGTGCATTTCTAATCAGCTGGAATGTGATTCCAGGCCACACTTTGTGCTACTGTCAATTCATTGTCAACTATTTTGGAAGTGGTAATTGTTTGCCAGCATTCATGTGCAAAGCAGCTTAATCTCCAATGATTACACATTGCATATTTTCAGGGCAGGGTCTGATTTGAGTACCAATACAGAGTGTGAAATGGCTTTTTGAAAGTTCAGAAGATGAGGACGATTCAGATTTTATGGCCACACACGTCAAAAATACATGATTATTTCTACAAACTCAAGATAAGCATTATTTATATAGAAGTATTAACAGAGCAGACATTGGCATGAATGACACTAATGCAGGTGTTAAAAGTTTTTATCTTCAGAGGTAGCGTGTGTAATATATATTCCTGTGTGGGTGGAGTATTCTGTGGTTTAGCTGACCTATTTGCAGTGGGCATACAGTGTGAGAGCACTTTGTTCTTCCTCAATACGTGGTGCTCCATTCTCAAGAATTTAGCAAAACCAAAGATCTGTGACACCATTTTTGTACTTTCCCATCATTCAGTTGAGAATATATTAAGTAACAGACTCATAGGGCCCTATTATGACAATCAGCAGCATGTTTTTGGTGGCATAATTTCCACCTTGTACCAGTGCTTTTTTTAGTTTCTGTCAGCACATTGTCTGTTTTTTATGCTTTAAGTCTCACCATCTAAAGCCCCTTTTGCACTAGCCCGGCTTAGTATGTCATGGTACAGCTCAGCATGCTTGGTAAGTCTTTGCACTAGCCTCAACACGGTTTAACAGCAGCGAATCTCAGCCCCGCTCAAGGGCAGGGTCCAGCCGTGCTGAGCTGTACCGTGTTTTGACGTCAAAACTTTGGTCGCCGCTGATTGGTCAGGTCTTAACGTCACCAAAGCCCGTCTTCGTTGAAATCTGTACGACCGCCATTTGCAATCACGGACTAACTCGGTCACGGAGTGAATACGATATTCATACAGACAGCATTGTAGGTTTTGCGGAACTCTACACCGTGGTCCAACGAAGAGGTGCGGAGTTTTCTCTGCTTGGTGGCAGATACACAGTGAGAAGTGACCTGATGGCTGGCAAGAATACAACTGGACTATATAGACAAGCTGAAGACGATCGTGAGAGAACCAACGATTGTGAGTGATTTGTAATAATGTGCATCTGTTTGCTTATTTATCCTGTTGGTGATAAGCTCACTTTTTTTGAGCCGTTATACAGTGCTGTTCTGTGCTGGCTAACGTTTTTTTGCTAGTAGCTAGTGCTAACGCTAATGCTAGTAACAACTGCTGAATCGCGCATGTTTTCTCTTAAATATTCGCTTGTGAGAGCAAAACGATGAAATATGTTAATCCTGGTTAAAGTCCTGGTTTGTGTTTTGTATTGCACTTTGGTCCTGGGCATTTAATTGTGTGCAATTTAATGCTAGAATGTGTTCCCACATGCCAGGGTTAGCCTCCCTGGATACTGGTGAAATGGACTACAGGAGCCGAAATCTCGTCATATTAAAATTACTTTTTCAAACCAGTGATTTATAAAGTCATTCATATAATTTTCTAAAGCGTCAGAATAGACCCACACACCTATTCTGTGGATCCTGCGGTGCTTTTCACTCATTTCAGAAAGAGAAATCTGTATATTGTATAGCTTCATTACACAGACAGATATATTTATATATTTTAATTTTGCTGATTACGGCTTACTGCCCCTGAAAACCCCAAATTCTATTTTGCAAAAAATTGGAATATTACATAAAATTAACTTTAAAAAATAGTTTTTAAATATAAATGTTGGCCGTTGAGGTGTTGGTTAATATGGGCTGTAGCCATAATCATCAATATTAAAATAAACACTTTCAATATATCACTATTCCTGTAATGAATCTATATATGGGTTTCACTTTCTGAAATGAGTGACAAAAATATTGAATTTTTTCATGGTATTTTAATTTTTGAGATGTACCTGTATATGTGTTGAACTTGATTGAAACTAACCATCATCCATTTCTGTCGTTTGTCTAGGCAAGACGAAATCAGCCTCCCCACAACCTAACCGTTGTACGTTCCACAACCACTGTGGAATGTACTGAAATCCTTAGCTTTTATAGGTAAGTGTCAGAACCAAAGTAGCACAATTACCACTTAATATAAAAGGGACTGAACTGAGATTTATTTGATTGTGTGAATATGGCACATCAACTGTAAAATAAACCACTTGCTAATGTATTTATTTTTTTGTCAGATCAGTTTTGTGATCCTTTGTGAATTATGTTCATAACTGTATGTTTTGGCAAATGAGAGATGTTCAGTTATCATATAACTGGACATCTCTCATTTGGTGAGACCAATTTGGTGAGACCAATTGTAGTGCTTCCTTTTATATTTTAGCAATGCTAGTACAAAACACCGCCCACACATGAAGCCAGGGCAAGAAGAGACACTTTTACAGACAAGACAAACTTTTATTAATTAAAAACTTCATATTTTGACTGACCGACTCCATACTCGGTGATGCACAACTTCAGTTAAAGTACTAGATTCCATTCAACTGAATGTATTAATTCATTCTGATTGCTGAGGCCACAGTAAAAAGATGATTTTAAATGTAACTCAGCCCTTGTAAAATCTACTGAAGTGCAGCTACATGAAAATTGTGGTTAGAGGAGTTATTGTTTAATTTGACCTTGTTAGATTTTTTCCCCTTTGGTATATTATTCTATTTTCTTTTAATCTTTACTTTTAATCAATCCGAAATAAAGATTCATTCATTAATTCACATTCCACCGCTGGCTTTTAGCAACAAGTGTATTTCCAAAATAATTTTTAAACTTGCTTTAATTAACCACCACCCATTTGTCTTTTGTCTAGGCAAGAGGGAAACTGTCACCCCAACTGGACCTTGCCTCACTATTTACAGAGATGCAGGCTGTAGATCTGTCGAACCAGGACCAGTACAATGGGCCGATCCAGTTGCTTCTCAGTGAGGCAGCGTGTGACCATTCTAGTTTTTTGTTTTTTTTTACAGTTTGAATTTTGCACATTCTGAATAATCTGGAATTTGCTGCTGATTGTAATAAACAATGTAGTGACTTATGTGTTTGCATCATCATTTTCTATCTTTATTTTCTATTTTGTCTGTTAAGACACCGGTGGGAAAAGAGTCAACTGTACAAATGATTAATCGGTGACCTTGAAAATAATGGCTCATTTTTAAGAAAAAGTAACCAAAACAATTATATTAACTGAAGACTATATTGTTAGAAGACTGTAAAGAAGACCCTGCATACTTTATTAGTGACAGTACCAGTATATGGAGGAATTCTGGGTCATATTAGCATCTGCTCTTCATCATAATGGGTTTGGGCAGGGGTGTCTAATCATGTGCCATGGAGGGCCAAGACCCTGCAGGCTTTACCTCCAACCAATGTCTCCAACAGCAGATTCCACTGAACTTCTTCCACTGACTGATCAGTGAGATCACCTGCTGAAGAGACTGGGTAGAAGAGAGAACCTGCAGGGTCTTGGCCCCCCATGACACATGATTGGAAGCCCCCGGATTAGGTTTAATGGGATTTAACATTTTAACACAAACTGCTTTATGGTTCATAATTCTGTTGACAGACTTACACCAAACCAAAAGTGATTTCTCAAACTGCTGGATTATTCTTAGCTTTTCCAATATTTCAGTATTCAATTTATGCCACATGGTGGTAACCTTCACATATAAAAAAAGAGGCATCTGCAAAAACTTCACAGGTTTATTGTCAGTGCAATTCCCAGTGCAATACGACATGAATGCATGTATAGTACATTGTTGATGCAGAGAATATATATTTCTACAGTACATGTATCTAGTATTTTCCATGTAACCTTGTGATTGCATTATTTTAATTCCTTTTAATCCTAGATCAAGTTTGTTTTTGCATAAAATGCATGATAACTGTAAAATATATCATATTATACCTAACTCAGTAAAGTTTACTTTTTGAATATACTGTATATTGTGGCTAATATAGTTATTAACATGGCGATCAAGTTGTGTCAGCTGATCTTTTTTTTCTATGACACCACCTCACTCAGTGCTGCAGAAACAGGTACGTCCATGATGTCTCAAACTGTCAACAGTCTCCATGATTTTCAAGCAGATCAGAGCAATTTGTTGCAAATTTGTTGCACAGGAAATAAACGTTTCTACAGACATTCTTAAGCTCTATAACCACTGATCGTTTGTGAAGTCACAGGCTGATGACATCTGTGACAGGTCAGGTTCGCCCAGAGCGAATGAAGCAGTAATTTCCCCACAACAGAGCCATCTGAAACACACACAGCGTACATATTTTAGTACCTAACAGCGATAACTTGCAGACATTAAACTGTAGTACGTCGTACTTATAGCAAACTAGCATTAGCAAAATTAGCTTACCGCCATAAATGACCTAGTTTGTATCCTCACGTCTTTGGCTCTCCCAGAAGCTGCAGAACTATTTCCAGAGTGTTTCATCTCGCTGTCTGTACCCTTGTCTAGCGGTCCTTTTTGGCGTTTATGGTGAAAAAAGCCACAGACCGAGGAGTCGCCTTGTACAGCTGTATGTGTTTATGTTTTGGTTGGGTTGCGTTTTCTACGTCACGGGAGTGTGGTGCCGCCTGCTGTTATAGAAGTCCCACCCACCCAAGCTCAACACGGTTGTAATGCGGTTGTAGTGCGGACAAAAGCATACCGAACCACGCTGAAGTAAATCATGCTGTACCGAAGTATGCTGGGCTAGTGCAAAAGTGGCTTAATTAGTAGACAGTGTGCCAGCTTTGCGCTTTGAGGATGGGGCTCATTTCAAAGAGGTGTGGCAGTGTGCTATCTCATGTGCATCGGTATTTTGGTGCATTTTATGACAATGTGCTTTTGTCATCAGAAGTACAATGTTAATGCTATTTCAGCGGCATGTTTCGAAATTGTGCAGCACCTACTGACAGGAACACATGAGGAAATGGCATGCACTGGGATTTTCTGTTATTTTAGTGGACAGTTGTAACAATAATAATCTAACCATCCATCATTACCTCCGCCAGGCCGCAGGCCAGGAGGTTATGTTTTTGCCAGCGTTTGTCTGTCTGTCTGTCTGTTGGTTAGCAAGATAATTCAAAAAGTTTTGGACGGATTTCGATGAAACTTTCAGGCGTTGTTGGAAATGGTACAAGGAAGAACTGATTAAATTTTGGGGATGATCTGGATCACCATCTGGATACAGGAATTTTTTAAAGGATTCTTTAACATTGTGAGATATGGCCATTTTCAACATGTGTGCAGGGACAATTGAGGGCGCTGGTCGTCGTGTCTGACGAACACAAACTCCGCGTTCTTCAAAGTTTTAGGCACAAAAGCACGCGGAAAACAGTGGTGGGCAGGGCCCGGCAACGTGCCTGTGTTTGCGCTACGCTGCAAAAGCTGAGACGGGCAGCTGTCCGGCGCCGGATTATTTGGCAGAAATTCCCTGGGCAGCCATAGTGGCTGCGCAAAAACAAGCTCTCTGCCGGGGAAGCTTCCAAATCCTCTTTTGCCGCGGAGCGCAACCCCAATATAAAACCCACGGCAGCCTGTCTACCCAATTTGCATCCGTCAGTGAAGCCCTGAGTGCTGCTTTCAGTGATCTATGAAAACGCTCGCAGCCTGGGACTTTGCAGATGGAGGAGATGGACACAACACCAACACTTCAGTTTATTACCTCTGCCAAGGAGGTAATGCTTTTACTACTGAACCACTAATCCTATCATTGTGAATCCAATTGCTAGTCATATGTTTTCATGGTCAAGGAATCTGAAAACGTACACACAAACACTGTATGGGGGGGAACTGTGGCGCTTGGCGGAGGTCTGCGCTCTCCGAGTGCTTTTCTAGTTTTAATAATTATGATACACTTAATAGTATTTTATTCCATTGACATTTTCATTTTAATAGTGGACTTACTGTTGGAGTATAGTCTATACCAGGGGTCGGCAACCCCCGGCTCCGGAGCCGCATGCGGCTCTTTCATCCCTCTGCTGCGGCTCCCTGTGGCTTTGGAAAATAAATAATGAGTATTTAATTAAAATGTATTTTATTTTAGTTCATTAGTTTTTTAAAATGTAATTCTAAATTTGAAGATTATGGTGATCTTGTAAAATCTAAAAAAAAAACGTGTTAAAGTTTAATCACCGTCAGCGAAAAATCAACACGAAGTCGGAAGTCGTCTCCCGCGATAACCCGGATGTGTTGTGTTCAAGCTACTGCTGTATTGCAGTAGCTTGACAGCCCTGCGATTGGATAGTTGCAAACGATTGGACCAAGCAAATGGCTCGTTGTATGCTTTTTCAAAGATTCATGGCGGCGTGTTATCAGGGATGTGATTTTCTGTTAATTCGCCAAATTCCGCTTTATTTTATCTTCCAGGAAGATAAAGTAGTGAAGCTGCGCCCTTTCAGGCAGGACCGGAAGTGACGTATGGCCACCGGTAATCGATATGGCCAGGTGGAGAGTCATTAACTCTACAACGGCTGTGTGAGCTGGGCTGGCGCGAGGGTTTAAACGGTAATAAAAGTTAACTATCCCCTTTTATGATTCCAAACAGTTTGAAATTGACAGTGCACAGTGGACATTGACTCATAACTTTTGAATATTTCTAAGACTTGGCTACATCAGTGATTGTGCAAAATGAACTGCTCAAGACTCAATGGAGATTGAAACTGGTGATCTGAAATGAATGCTGAAATTATAAAAAGTAATGGTATGTTGGAATTTTATTTCTATTATGGAACAGATAAAATTAACTGATTTTGATTTGATCAAGTGTTAAAGCATGTGATGGATAATGCTTGTTGGAATATTTTAGGAATGCTATCTTCTTGGAACATAAGTCAATATTATACAGTAATAAGTGGCATTCAGCTGTTTGTTTTATGTCATTTAAGCACAGTTCTGGTACTTAAAAATCATAAAAACCCAGGAGCTTCGGGGGGGCTTTGCCCCCCATCCCACCCCAGACCCCGCTGGGGGACTATGTCCCCCAGACCCCCTGCTGAATTTTCAGATAATTTCCCCAACCCCAAATCACATCGCTGGTTCGTGTTGGAATTCTGAGCTTTCGGTATTGTTTTCAGCGGAATTATGAGATTTTTATCGAAGGATCAGGAGTCATCAGTGCTAGAAATAGCTCTCTCCTTTCAACCCAATGTCAACCTTCAACCCAATGGCTTTTTTTTTTCGGCGTTCAAAATGTTTTTGTTGCATGCAGAAATGTAATTTTGTTTTCTCTGCAGGAGTTCCCTGATTTCATAAATGCAACACATTATAGTTTGTTTATACATAACATAAAGGGAAAAAAGTTATATGCAGTGTTATTTCATTTTAAGTGTCAAAAGGGCCTGGACAGATCGCCAGTCCATCGCAGGGCCAACACAGAGAGACAGACAACCATTCACTCTCACAGTCATACCTAAGGACAATTTAGAATCCCCAGTTGATGCCAATTAACCTAACATGCATGTTTTTGGCATGTGGGAGGAAACTGGAGAAATCCCGGAGTAAACCCAAGCAGACACGGGGAGAACATGCAAACTCCACACAGATCACTGTTGGTCGGGGACTGGGATCGAACCCAGGATCCCCCGGCCAAGGGTGAGTTGCTGTGCTGCCGCAGTGCTAACCACTCCACCACCACGCCACCCACAACCAATCCACTAGTTGTCAAATTGAGAGTCTGGAGAACAAGTGAAGGATACAGATTTATATTATATTAATACATTTGAACAAGGAGCATTATGAGGAAACAGGATGAAAAGTAGCTTCTTCTAAATAAAACTTTCATCTCTAATTTATGAAAATATCAGGAACTAAAGCTGTGTGATCACTGTTGAAAGTAGGAGATGGGTGATATTTTTCAGATTTAAACAATTTATGAATGTGCTGATAATTAAAACTATGCAAAAATTATGGTCAGATATTCAGAAATTTATTTTTCAGCACAAAACAATTTATAATATATATCTAACATTTATTTCATGAATGAAGCTATATAAATGAAGCTATAAGCAGTTTTTTCCCACTGCTGTAGTAGGAATTCATTAATGCCACATAATATTCAGAGCTATGTACGGTATATAAAAAACTTTATCAGAATCAGAATCAGGTTTATTGCCATTGTTCATGTAGTACACAAACTAGGAATTTGTCTCGGTACAATGCTGCAACATTAAACATGATAAGATAAAAGAAATAAACTATACATGTAATAAAGTGTAGGATAAGATTGTGATACTGGTCAACAGTTAAAATATATTAGCCAGCAGCAGATACTGTGGAGAACTATATAGTGCAGTCGGTAATGCAGGAAGAAAACAGTGATGATTGACATGAGTCTGGTTGAGCTGCTGTACATGGTGCACGAGAGTCAATAAGTCACTTAGTGTTCAGCAGTCTGATGGCAGAGGGGAAGAAGCTGTTCATGTGACGGGAGGTTTTAGTCTGGATGGACCGAAGTCTTCTACCAGAGGGGAGGGGGGCAAACAGTACGTGACCAGGGTGTGAGGGATCGGCTATGATCCGGCCAGCACGCCTCCGGGTCCTGGAGATGTACAGATCCAGGAGAGATGGGAGCTTGCAGCCGATCACCTTCTCAGCAGTGCGCACGACGCGCTGCAGCCTTAGTCTGTCCCTGGCAGTGACTCCTGCGTACCACACGGTTATGGAGGTGGTGAGGATGGACTCGATGATGGCTGTGTAGAACTGCACTAACATCTTGGTGGGTAGCTTGAGCTTCCTCAGCTGCCGCAGGAAGAACATCCTCTGCTGGGCTTTTTTGATGAGTGAGCTGATGGTCAGCTCCCATTTGAGGTCCCTGGTGATGGTAGTGCCTAGGAAGCGGAAGGAATCAGCAGTGGTGATGGGAGAGCCTGAGAGGGTGAGGGGGGGCAGAGGAGTAGTGACTTTCCTGAAGTCTACAATCATCTCCACTGTCTTCAGAGCGTTCAGCTGCAGGTTGTTATTGCTGCACCAGGACGCCAGCTGGGCCACCTCTCTCCTGTAGGCGGACTCGTCGCCGTTGGAGATGAGCCCGATGAGGGTGGTGTCGTCCGCAAACTTGATCAACTTGACAGACTGGTGGCTGGAGGTGCAGGAGTTGGTGTAAAGGGAGAAGAGTAAGGGGGAAAGTACACAGCCCTGGGGTGATCCGGTGCTGATGCTAGTATAGTCTGAGACAGTCTTTCCCAGCCGCACATGCTGCCTCCGGTCCGTCAGGAAGTCGATGATCCACCTGCAGAGGGAGTCAGGCACGTTGAGCAGGGACAGCTTGTCCCGGAGCAGAGCGGGGCGGATGGTGTTGAATGCGGAGCTGAAGTCCACAAACAGGATCCTGGCGTAGGTTCCCGGGGAGTCCAGGTGCTGCAGGATGGAGTGGAGGGCCAGGTTGACTGCGTCGTCTACAGACCTGTTGGCTCGGTAGGCAAACTGCAGCGGGTCCAGGAGAGGGGTGGTGATGGACTTGAGGTGGGACAGGACCAGGCGCTCAAAGGACTTCATGACTACAGAGGTGAGCGCTACAGGTCTGTAGTCATTAAGTCCAGTGATCCGTGGCTTCTTGGGGACAGGGATGATGGTGGAGGATTTGAGGCAGGACGGCACGTGGCATAACTTAAGGGAGGTGTTAAAAAATGTCTGTGAAGACAGGAGCCAGCTGTTTCGCACAGAGTCTCAGGGTGGAGGGAGACACGCCGTCTGGGCCGGGGGCCTTGCGCGGGTTCAGTCTGGAGAACTGTTTGAGCACATCCTGCTCACTGATGATAAGGGGAGGGGGGGAGGAGGGGGGGGTGCCTTAAATGAAGTAGGGAATGTGGAGGCTGTGGAGCTGGAGGGAGGGGGGGAGTTGGACACAGATGACGAGGTGTCAAAACGGGCATAGTGTTGGGACAGTCTTTGACAAAGGGCTTTGTCATCCTGACCTTTAGGAGCCTTAGGTCGATAGTTGGTGATTTGCCTCAGTCCTCTCCACACGGAAGCCGAATCATTAGCAGTGAACTGCTGCTGGAGTCTCTCTGAGTACACAGATTTAGCCCTCTTCAGCTCTCTGTTAAACCGGTATTTAACCTCCCTGTAGCAGTCCCTGTCTCCACTTTTCAGCGCTGCTTCCTTCTCCTTCCTGATCTGTCTGAGCTTAGCTGTGAACCATGGTTTGTCATTAGAGTAACTCACCCTGGTGCGTGATGGAAGAATGTTCTCTTCACAAAAGTGGATATATGAGTTCACAGTGTCCGTGTACTCATCCAGATCATGCGTGGCTCCTTTAAACATGCCCCAGTCAGATATTTCCATGCACGTTTCCAGCTTCACCTCAGCATCACTGGTCCGTATCTTCGTAGTGCTCACAACAGGTTTAGTGAGCTTCAATCTCTGTCTGTATGTGGGAATGAGGTGAACCAACACGTGATCAGATAATCCCAGCGCAGCTCGAGGGACAGCGCGATATGCGTCTTTCACTGTGGTGTAACAGTGATCCAGTGTGTTTAATCCTCTGGTGGGGCATTTAATAAACTGTTTGTAGCGGGGGAGATCGTGGCTCAGATTGCACTGATTAAAGTCGCCAGCCACAATAATCAGCGAGTCTGGAAAAATCCGCTCTGTGTGTTGAATGTGATCCGCGAGCACGCGCTGAGCTTCGCGCGTGTCCGCGTCGGGAGGGGCGTACACAGCGATCATTATAAAAGAAGCAAACTCCCGCGGGGAATAAAAAGGCTTGCAATTGATAACAAGAAATTCCAAGGCAGGAGAACAGTGTTTGGAAATTACCGTTACATCAGAGCACCAGCTACAGTTGATGTAGAAGCAGACACCGCCTCCTGTGGTCTTGCCGGAAAGCTCTGTGTCACGATCAGCACGGAAGAGCTGAAAACCGTCGAGGCGCAGCGCGCTGTCCGGTATATTTTCCCGGAGCCAGGTCTCAGTAAAGCAGAGGACAGCTGAGGAGGCGAGGTCCTTAAAACGCATCAGCAGTCTCAGTTCATCTACCTTGTTAGAGAGAGAGTTGGTATTGGACAGAAATATGCCAGGCAACGCCGTTCGCGAGCCTCTCCTGCGAAGCCGCACGAGAGCGCCCGCTCGTCTACCTCTCTTTCGCCGTCTCACTTTCCGAGCCAAACAATAAACCAGATCGGCGGCAGGGGCTAGAAAAACTGGGAGGAGGTCCGTGGGGGTGAAAGTCCTGATATTTAGAAGTTCTTCACGGGTATAAGTGCAAGCAGACACACAATTGACAAACAAAAACAAACAAAGAGCGCAGCGAAGCACCATGTCGACCGCTGTGGGCGCCATCTTG
Organism: Pholidichthys leucotaenia; assembly: GCA_020510985.1. NCBI lineage: Eukaryota > Metazoa > Chordata > Actinopteri > Cichliformes > Pholidichthyidae > Pholidichthys > Pholidichthys leucotaenia. The sequence continues at coordinate 254,731,794 of CM035837.1, read as the reverse complement.
GTTCAAATTTATAAGCAGCATAATCTTTATTTTAAAGGTCAAATTGCCGTTGCGGCTCTCAGCCACGTCTGTTTTAGTCGGAGACGGGCAAAACGGCTCTTCGGCTGGCAAAGGTTGCAGACCCCTGGTCTATACATTAGGCATTCATGTATTCATTTTTTAGGGGAATAAATGAGTGAACAGGGAGTGTGAATGTGCGCTGTGGTGTGGATGTAGTACATGGGGGAGACATAGTGTGATTTATTTCTTTTTATTTATTTATTACCTCCGCCAAGGAGGTTATGTTTTTACCGGGGTTTGTTTGTCTGTTTGTCTGTCTGTCTTTTACCAACTTAACTCAAAAAGTTATGAACGGATTTTGACGAAATTTTCAGGACAAGTCCGAAATGGGACAAGGAAGAAATAATTAGATTTTGGGAGTGATCCGGATCACCATCTGGATCCAGGAATTTTTTTATAGAATTCTTTATTATTGCGAGATGGGGCCATTTTGACCATATGTGTATATAACTCCACAATAAATGGTCAGGACGCTTGCCAAAAAAATACAGGATAAGATCCCAATAGGTTCTAGGAAATATCAAAGACTGATCCTGATTGTCATGGTCCGTGTGCTGACTTTGTCGGCACTCGGATTGTCCGGTTGTTCTCTTTTCTCTTCTCAGGCGCACCACTAAGCCTCCGGGCTTTTATTCTGACAGCGTCACGGCGGGACTTCCGGCTGTCAGAGTGGAGCTTCACGTAACGGCGAGATCCCAATCAGCTGATTACCTTTCCGCAGCTGATTAATCTGTCAAAGCCCTATTTAAGGGATCAGCTCTGTTTGCTCGGGGCTGCGACCTCGCTCGCTTATGGACAACACTGGTCTTCCCAACGTTAGACTGGAGTCCCTACGCTCTGGCCCCAGTCATCCTCTTTTCCTTGCAACACCCTGTAAGTTTATTCCTTAACTTGTGTGTATCTTCAGTGTGCTATTACCTTCGTCCTTATTTGTGTTTTGCCCCTCGTGGCTCATTATTTTGTACCTTTTTGTCGTTGTTTAATAAATACGCAAACTCACTGGTCGCCTATACCGTCTCATTGCGGTCCGTGAAGGCCGCCCATGACAGGAGGTTGCAGCCAGAACGAGACGCCAGTCACCGTGAGTTTGCCTAAATTGGACTTGTTGTTTTCCCTGTCTGGGTACCTGTGTGCTGGGAGAGTATGTTGTCACTCAGGAGCCGCGCTCGGAGCCTGGGCTACGAGCTGGTGGAGGCCCTCGACTATATTGATGGAACCCTCTTCAGCGCTGGCCTCTATGACACTCCCAGCGATGTACGCCGGCACCTGGACCTTGCTGAGGCCATCATTAACCACCTTCCTCGCTACTCCAACCACCCTGAAGTCATGGCGAGGAAGGCAGACATCTCTGCGCACCGGGAGAGACTCCGTGGACTGGAGGGAAACTCCGGCAGGAAGCCGAAGAGAAGGCACCCTCGCTCCTCGCTTCAGGATCCCATTCTTGTCCCCATTCCAGTCCAGGAGTTCGTATCGCCCAGGGGTGATCCCCTAAGGAGTGAGACGTCAGTCAGGATTCCCCCGAAGAAGTTACAGCTGACAGCTGTTTCCATCCGGGACCGAGTGGCTGCAGCTCGCTCCGCCGTCCACCCCACATAGATCATTAAGCATGTGATGGCGGCGGTCAGGCTGGTGGAGAGGAATCCTGAGCTATGTGATTATCCAGAGTATGCCGACCTGCTCGCCTCTGTTTCCGCGCAGGAGTGGCGTTTCCCTAACCTCTCCTTCGCCTCGTCCTCTGCTGGTAAACGTCATCACACAGCCACCGGTAAGCCTCAGCGAGAACCCCATCCGGATCCAGTTCCGGGTCGTCGGAGGAACTCTGCCTCCCAGTCAGCTGCTTCTTCTGCGTCTTGTCAGGAGGGAATTCCCACAGCCTTTCCCTCCGGGTCATCTGTCTCTGCTGTCCCATCAGCTTCTCGTGCCCGGATCATCTCTGCTGTCACCCCCTCTTCCTCGACGTCTTCCCTGGCTGCTGTGAGTGCCACGAGTCCTGCTTCGGCGAGGCCCGTCATCGGTCCATCGCGAGCGGCTCCTCCTTGTCCTCCCGGGGGGCCCTCCATCACCATCCAGCGGGGAAAGGGAGGACCAAGTCCACTGCAGCGGGTTCTATCGAGCCTCTACGGATCAGGCAAGTGACTCTTCATTCTGTTCCTACTTTGGGTGAATTGCCTTGCTTGATTCCTGGGGGTGGAGTTCAGGGTTCACAGTCCCCTGAGCTTCCTCCACCTGCTGCAGTAATTAATTATGGACCTGCTACATTTGTGTCTCCTTCCCCTGAGCGTTCTGTGGCGCCAGGCCTACACCGCCGGATAAGGAGGGAGCCTGAGGGCCTGGAGAGCCTGGTTCCAGCCCCGCAGCCACGTCACGTTCAGAGGAGGAGGTCGGACTGTAACTTGGAGCCTGCGCTGACGACGAAACGTCCCCAGGTCTCCATAGAGGAGCAGTTCGATCCAGCAGGTCGAGGATCTCCTGCCACCATGCCGTGTGGGTCGTCGACGTGGACGTCAGTGTTGGAGGGTCCTCAGACTGTGGAGAACATCATGCCGGCTGCGGAGCCCACCGTAGCCAAGTGGAAGCCAGAGGACGTCCTTCTTCGTCCTGAGCCCGGATCGCCGAAGTCCTGGACAGCGACGGAACTCGAGATCAGGCAAGTGCTCTACTTTGTCTTTCTTCTTTCTTCTCTGGAGCATTTTTGACTGTCTCTCGGGGAGACGAGCCGGGTGCAGCCGTCCGCTGCATCAGAACTTGTCTCACTGGGTTCTGTCGCTACCGGTGATCCTGATTCCGGTTCTGTTCCCTCTCCTGAGCCTTCTCCCAGGGTCGCCGGTGATGAGTCGGTCCTGGTCTCAGCTCTGAAGGTTCCGGGTTCGGGGTTGGAGGTCGTCCATGATGCTGTTCCGACCCAGTCGGGGTCCATCGTGGGTGCAGCTGCGATCCGATCGGGGTCCATCGTGGGTGCAGCGCTGGCTCACCTGGGGTCCAACAAGAGGATAGCGCCTGTTCTGGTGACGTTCGGAGGTGGAGCTGCAGATCCTCTGCTCAGCGACGCCAGACTGGTCCCTCATCCTTTTCCCGTTTCCTCTTTCCCTCCATCGGGTGCCGCAGGGATTTCCCGTGATCAGCTTGGCTCTCCCTCGCCGCTCCTCGCCATAAGGAGGCCGTCTCCGAATCTTCCCCTGGGGTCCTGTTGGCCTGATGATGCGGGTCGGCCACCTGGGAAACTTTATCGCTGGTTTGGCGTTCTGGGTCGGCCGCCTGACGAATTGTACTTTTTACTGGGCGACCTGGTTTGGCCGCCGGAGGTTCCGTCTCTCTGGGCCTGGAACTGGGGTAGTCCGCCCGAACTCCTCCCTTTCCCCTCATTTGTCATCTGGACGCTAGACGCAGGCAGGTCACCTGAACTGTTTTTTTTTCTCCATTGCACTCTGCCTGTCGTCATTCCTGCCCCCCCCCCCCATCCCGAGTGAGTAGAAATGTTTTTGTTTGAAATCTTGGACTGTCTTGAACTGTTTATTGCCGCTCTTTTGTGTGTGTGTGGTTTTTTACCACTTCCCCGATAGTCTGAGAGGTATTCTGGTGTTGTCTCTGCCAGTTCTTGTTTCTCATTATTCTGTATGTATTTGCCGCTATTTAGCATGGTTTTTTTTTTCTCTTCCTTCCCCTGTTCAAAGGCTGATTGTTACCATTTATTTCTTCTGCACCTGTGCATTGTGGAGTGTTTTGTGTTTTTTTTCCATGCTCTGTAATTGCTCCATGGTTTATTTTCTGTTTGCCTTTGTCCCTTGGTTCTAACCCCCCTCGGCCTTTTTCCCCCTCCTCCCTCCCTGGGGCGGTCATGTTGACCTCCCAGTTGGGGGGGCTCGATGTTTCACCGCGTCTGGAATCCGCGTCGGGAACGGGAGCAACTGTCATGGTCTGTGTGCTGACTTTGTCGGCACTCGGATTGTCCGGTTGTTCTCCGTTCTCTTCTCAGGTGCACCACTAAGCCTCCGGGCTTTTATTCTGACAGCGTCTCGGCGGGGCTTCCAGCTGTCAGAGCGGAGCTTCACCTAATAGCGAGATCCCAATCAGCTGATTACCTTTCCGCAGCTGATTAATCTGTCAAAGCCCTATTTAAGGGAGCAGCTCTGTTTGCTCGGGGCTGCGACCTCGCTCGCTTATGGACAACGCTGGTCTCCCCAACGTTAGACTGGAGTCCCTACGCTCCGGCCCCAGTCATCCTCTTTTCCTCGCAACACCCTGTAAGTTTATTCCTTAACCTGTGTGTATCTTCAGTGTGCTATTACCTTCGTCCTTATTTGTGTTTTGCCCCTCGTGGCTCATTATTTTGTACCTTTTTGTCGTTGTTTAATAAATACGCAAACTCACTGGTCGCCTATAGCATCTCATTGCGCTCCGTGAAGGCCGCCTGTGGCACGGATCCTGCAAAAAATCTGGATACTGTGACCCAGAACAAGAAATAATAGGGGATCTTTGGAATTTTCATCACTGTAAGGTAACAAATTAAGATATAAACATACAACAAACACCAAAATACAGCCAAGACATCGAGGAATCAGCAGTGTGCCAATAGATTTGTTGTATCTTCAAAAGCTATGGAGCTATATCCAGAAGAAAAAAGCCATTACCAAAAAAGTGATTTTTGTCAATAACTACTGAACTAATAAAGATAAATGTAGCACTATTATATTTGAGGAAAATCCCAATATTAGGGGGAACTGAGGTACTTGGCGGAGGTCTGTGCTCTCTGAGTGCTTTTCTTAATTGATTGAATGATTGATTGATTGATTTGAACATCAAGACAAGAAAATTAAAAACAAGGACTCAAAACCAAAAAAATAAACATAACAAAAAATTGCCTTGTTCAAAAGGAGTGGAAGAAGCCATCGCTTATATAGTCCCACCCCTTCTCCATACCCAATAAATTACAGTGTCATTCTCATCATCATCCATCCCATAATTCCATTCATTATACGATACCATGATATATAATGCATCTTATAATTAAATTATGCAATAAAAATAATACAACAATGGTAGTTTATAGTGATAATAATACCAACATCTAATAATAATTGTAATAATAATAAGTAAATACTTCTGGTATGTTTAATATAATTATAGATAATGTTATCATCATCATAATCACCATATATACCACCATATACCCCCACATGGCTTACAATACCTAGGCGCAATAAGTAGCCATATAATAATAACAACCATAATAACAGGTAGCCATATAGTAGTTACAATAACAACAACAATAATAATAATACCACCTGGCCTATATAATACTTTAAATAATTCCATCCTAAACAACAATCATAATACTATAATACCATTGTAATATTCTAGTACTAATGACATCAATAATAATAGTACTCAGCATATATATTCACCAATAACTCAGCATTTATATATTCAACAATAACAACAATAGCAACCTTTCTTCACTAAAGACACATTGTAATATTACTGTCCTTTATTTTTATATTGTTCAAAAATAATTTCTTTATATGTTGATTTAAATATATGGATGTTTGGACATTGCCTGTGTTTCTCTCCCATCCCATTCCACAATTTTACCCCACACACAGACACACAAAAACTTTTCCTGGTAGGTCTTATTAGGTGCATTTTAAATTTTGTATTCCCTTGTAAATTGTACACACGTGGACAAAATTGTTGGTACCCCTCTGTTAATGAAAGAAAAACCCACAATGGTCACAGAAATAACTTGAATCTGACAAAAGTGGTAATAAACAACCTTTTGAGGCAATCACTGCAATCAAACGATTTCTTTAACTCTCAATGAGACTTCTGCACCTCTCAGCAGGTATTTGGGCCCACTCCTCATGAGCAAACTGCTCCAGTTGTCTCAGGTTTGAAGGGTGCCTTCTCCAGACAGCATGTTTCACCTCCTTCCACAGATATTCAATAGGATTCAGATCAGGGCTCATAGAAGGCCACTTTAGAATAGTCCAATGTTTCGCTCTTAGCCATTCTGGGGTGTTTTTAACTGTGTGTTTTGGGTCATTATCCTGTTGCAAGACCCATGACCTGTGACTGAGACCAAGCTGTCTGACACTGGGCAGCACATTTCTCTCTAGAATACCTTGATAGTCTTGAGATTTCATTGTACCCTGCACAGATTCAAGACACCCTGTGCCAGATGCAGCAAAGCAGCCCCAGAACATAACAGAACCTCCTCCATGTTTCACAGTAGGGATATTGTTCTTTTCTTGGTATGCTTCATTTTTGCGTCTGTGAACATAGAGCTGATGTGCCTTGCCAAAAAGTTCCAGTTTTGTCTCGTCTGTCCATAGGACATTTTCCCAGAAGCTTTGTGGCTTGTCAACATGCAGTTTGGCAAATTTCAGTCTGGCTTTTTTTATGATTTGTTTTAACAGTGGTATCCTCCTTGGTTGTCTCCCATGAAGTCCACTTTGGCTCAAACAACGACGGATGGTGCGATCTGACACTGATGTACCTTGACCTTGGAGTTCACCATGAATGTGTTTAGAGGTTGTTCTGGGCTCTTTTGTTACCATTTATATTATCCGTCTCCTCCTGCGGCCACGTCCAGGGAGGTTGGCTACAGTCCAGTAGATCTTAAATTTCTGAATAATATGTGCAACTGTAGTCACAGGAATATCAAGCTGCTTGGAGATGGTCTTATAGTCTTTGCCTTTAACATGCTTGTCTATAATTTTCTTTCTAATCTCCTGAGACAACTCTCTCCTTTGCTTCCTCTGGTCCATGTTTAGTGTGGTACACACCATGTCACCAAACAGCACAGTGACGACTTGTCACTTGTTTAAATAGGCCGACTGACTGATTACAAGTTTGTAGACACCTGTGATGTTAATTAGAGGACACATCTTGGTTGAACATGTCCCTATGGTCACATTATTTTCAATCTTTTCTAGGGGTACCATCATTTTTGTCCAGGCCTGTTTCATGAGTTTGTTTTTTAAAGTAAATCTGTTGAACCACAATTCAAAAGCACTGTCTGATTTTCATTGGTTAATTTTCATAGAATTTTTATTTATTACCACTTTTGTCAGATTCAAGTTATTTCTGTGACCATTGTGGGTTTTTCTTTCAGAGGGGTACCAACAATTTTGTCCACGGCTGTATTTTCCTTCTCTCTGACTGAAAAGATTTTGTATATTGTGTGGCAAAAAGTTTTTACTGACTTTAAATATTAACTGTGCTGTGTAATAATCAACCAGATCCTGTAATTTCAATAACTTTGAATGTAAAAACAATAAATTAGTATGTTCAAGATACCCGACTTTGTGTATAACACGGAATGCCCTTTTTTGTAATATTAGCAATAAATTAAGTGTACTTTTATAATTGTTACCCCAGACCTCTATACAATAGGTCAAGTATGGAAGTACTAATGAGCAATACAAGATATGAAGCGATTTGTTATCTAGGACTTGCTTAATTTTATTTATAATTGCAATATTTTTTTGCCACTTTGTTTTGTATGTATCTGATTTGTGGTTTTCAACTAATTTTATCATCTAGTATTACACCCAAAAATTTGATCTCCTTAACATTTTTAGTAATTACATCACACAGGGTTACAAAAATAATTTTTTTGTAAGTTGTCTATGTTTTTCAACTGATTTAAGACAACTGGGCACCGCTGAATCTGAAAATGACACCCGTTTCTCTCGATTAGGTCAGGTTTTTATGCTAAGTTGATTTTTAAAAAATCTGATCTTCTGACTAAATCGATTACATTTTTGTGACATTGTCGTTGATTTTTGTTAATATTTCTCATCCGAAATAGATTTTTAAGAGAAAAAATCATTTTCTAACACAATTTATTGATCAAATGTTACAAACTTTGATTACTGTAAATTGAATAGTAGACATTGATAAAGGTAAGTACTGTACATGTAAATTGAATGTTACGTCATCATTGTTCAAAATTCAGAGCTTCAACTTCCATTTATTCAAACCACTAGAATGCTCAGCAGCAGGGATGTCTCTCTTCAGAGTCCAACAGTAATCAGCCATCATGACAATTTATGACATCATGTCATAAATTGGCACATGCAAACTCTTCAGAGTTCGAGAAATTTCAAGAAATAAAAAAGAATTTTGCATCACATAAAGCGAAAATACCCATACGTGTAAACAAAAATGTAAAAAACAACATGTGGCCATAGTTCAAGAAGTTGACCTGATTAAGCAAAATCAATGTGATTTTTGGATTCAGCACATCAAAATTGTCCTAAATCAGCAAAAAAAAAATTTAGACAATAAATATGGTGTTGACCAGTGTTATATACTGTATATGAATAAGTTGAATCTCATCTCTCATCTCATGTATATCTTCTTTAGTTTTACAGTTACCAAATATCATTACCTTAGTTTTATCTATATTTAGTGATAATTTATTACTATCCATCCATTTTTTAAGCTTATTTAATTCATTATTTAGAGTATGGATTAGTTCCTTATAATTATTTCCAGAATAAAATATATTAGTATCATCAGTAAATAATATTATTTTTTAAAATAATTAAGAAACGGAATATATCATTCATATATATATATATATATATATATATATATATAGTGGGGCAAAAAAGTATTTAGTCAGCCACCAATTGTGCATGTTCTCCCACTTAAAAGATGAGAGAGGTCTCCAATTTTCATCATAGGTATACCTCAACTATGAGAGACAAAATGAGAAAAAAAAAATCCAGAAAATCACATTGAAGGATTTTTAATGAATTAATTGGTAAATTCCTCAGTAAAATAAGTATTTGGTCACCTACAAACAAGCAAGATTTCTGGCTCTCACAGACCTGTAACTTCTTCTTTAAGAGGCTCCTCTGTCCTCCACTCGTTACCTGTATTAATGGCACCTGTTTGAACTAGTTATCAGTATAAAAGACACCTGTCCACAACCTCAAACAGTCAGACTCCAAACTCCACTATGGCCAAGACCAAAGAGCTGTCAAAGGAGGCCAGAAACAAAATTGTAGACCTGCACCAGGCTGGGAAGACTAAATCTGCAATAGGTAAGCAGCTTGATGTGAAGAAATCAACTGTGGGAGCAATTATTAGAAAATGGAAGACATGCACGACCACTGATAATCTCCCTCGATCTGGGGCTCCACGCAAGATCTCACCCCGTGGGGTCAAAATTATCAGGAGAACGTTGAGCAAAAATCCCAGAACCACACAGGGGGACCTAGTGAATGACCTGCAGAGAGCTGGGACCAAAGTAACAAAGGCTACATCAGAAACACACTACACCGCCAGGGACTCAAATCCTGTAGTGCCAGACGTGTCCCCCTGCTTAAGCCAGTACATGTCCAGGCCCGTCTGAAGTTTGCTAGAGAGCATTTGGATGATCCAGAAGAGGATTGGGAGAATGTCATATGGTCAGATGAAACCAAAATAGAACTTTTTGGTAAAAACTCAACTTGTCGTGTTTGGAGGAGAAAGAACACCATACCTACTGTGAAGCATGGGGGTGGAAACATCATACTTTGGGGCTGTTTTTCTGCAAAGGGACCAGGACGGCTGATCCGTGTAAAGGAAAGAATGAATGGGGCCATGTATTGTGAGATTTTGAGTGAAAACCTCCTTCCACCAGCAAGGGCATTGAAGATGAAACGTGGCTGGGTCTTTCAGCATGACAATGATCCCAAACACACTGCCCGGGCAACGAAGGAGTGGCTTCGTAAGAAGCATTTCAAGGTCCTGGAGTGGCCTAGCCAGTCTCCAGATCTCAACCCCATAGAAAATCTTTGGAGGGAGTTGAAAGTCTGTGTTGCCCAGCGACAGCCCCAAAACATCACTGCTCTAGAGGAGATCAGCATGGAGGAATGGGCCAAAATACCAGCAACAGTGTGTGAAAACCTTGTGAAGACTTACAGAAAACGTTTGACCTCTGTCATTGCCAACAAAGGGTATATAACAAAGTATTGAGATGAACTTTTGTTATTGACCAAATACTTATTTTACCGAGGAATTTACCAATTAATTCATTAAAAATCCTTCAGTGTGATTTTCTGGATTTTTTTTTTCTTATTTTGTCTCTCATAGTTGAGGTATACCTATGATGAAAATTGGAGACCTCTCTCATCTTTTAAGTGAGGGAACTTGCACAATTGGTGGCTGACTAAATACTTTTTTACCCCACTGTATATATACAGTATATATACAGTATATATATATATATATATATATATATATATATATATATATACACACTACCATTCAAAAGTTTGGGGTCACCCAGACAATTATTTTGTGTTTTCCATGAAAAGTCACACTTATTTACTACCATGAGTTGTAAAATGAATAGAAAATATAGTCAAGACATTGACAAGGTTAGAAATAATGATTTGTATTTGAAATAATAATTTTTTCCTTCAAACTTTGCTTTCGTCAAAGAATCCTCCATTTGCAGCAATTACAGCATTGCAGACCTAACATGATTGCACAAGGGTTTTCTAATCATCAACATTTGAACGGTAGTGTGTGTGTGTGTGTATATATATATATATATATATATATATATATATATATGTATGTATACACTACTATTCAAAAGTATATATATATACAGTATATATATAATACTGACCCCTGGGAGACCCCACAGGCAATTCCCATACATCCAGACAGATATTTTCCCATCTTCACAAACTGTTGTCTCTCAGATAAATAATTTGTAACCCAATTCAATGCCACTCCCCTAATACCATACAATTGCAGTTTATCAAGAAGTATTCAATGATTTACTGTATTATATCAAATGCTTTTCTAAAATCTGTAAATACACCAATTGCATATTTTCCTTGATCTAATGCATTTATTTCCTCTGTTGCTTCCATTATTGCTTATGATGTTGTTCTCTTTGCTCTAAATCCATATTGATTCTGATTAAGTAGATCATGTTTATTTAAAAAGTTTTCTAATCTATTGTTGAAAAGTTTTTCCAAAATTGTGGGAGGAGCAATACTTCTTCTTCTTTTAGAATTGATTGGCGGTTGGCAACCAGCCCACAGGTGCATCACCAGAACTGACTTGATTATCATCACTCTATATCTTTGTATAAGGAGTTCCTACACAGGTCTGTAGTTTGTGTAGTGGTGTTTATTTCCTTGCTTGAACAATGGTATCACTTTTGCTGTTTTCATTTTCTGCAGGAATGAGCCAGTTTGAAATGATAGATTACAAATATATGTAAATGGTTTTAATATGCCATCAACAGTTCTTTTTACTTGTGCCATATCAATACCATCACAATCAGTAGATAATTTATTTTTACACTTTTCAACAACAGATTTTACCTCTAGTTCATCCACCACTGAGAGAAAGATTGACTGAGGGTTATTTCCAATTAGTGTTTCACACACGGTGTCTCTTCCTTGGTTTGTAATTTTTGCTGCCAACTCTGGTCCAACATTCACAAAAAAATTATTAATTCTATTTACTACCATGTTCTTATCATAATTGTCACCACAATTATCAGTAAGATGCTCTGGATATATCGTTTTCTTAGTTCCATTTTTCCTTAATTTATTTAATATGTCCCAGACTCCTTTTATATTATTCTTATTTTCATTTAACATTTTCCTATAGTATAATTTTTTTACTAGTTCATATTATTTCAGTTAATTTATTTTTATATGTTTTATATCTTTTTTCAGATTTGTTAGTTCTTAATTTAATAAATTTTTTATTGAGATAATTTTTCTTTTTACAAGCATTTTGTAGCCCCCTGGTTAACCACGGGCAATTTTTGTATTTATATTTTTTATTAATTTCTTTAATTGGACGGTTTTTATCATATAATGATTTAAATATATCAATAAATTTATCGTATGCCAAGTCCACTTCTTTCTCTCTATAGACAACATCCCAATTCTGTAACATTAAGTCTTCTTTTAAAGCACTGATTGTATCTACTGTTTATATTCTTTTATAAATAACCTTTTTACATGGTTTATTATTATTCTCACTCTCATTAACCCCATAATTAACATCTAAAGAAACAAATACAGGTAGGTGGTAACTAATGTCATTTATTAGTATACCACTCACCATATTATATTCAATAACATTGGTAAAAATGTTGCCTATCAAGGTAGCACAGTGTGTCGTTGCTCTTGTAGGTTTTGTAATCTTTGGAAATAAGTTTAAGCTACAGTATACGTTGTATCTAAGAAATCTTCAGTTGGTTTATGTTGTTTTGTTTTCATTAAATCTATATTAAAGTCACCACAAATAGAGATATCTTTTTGTCTTATTTTTGTATACATCTTTTCCATACCATTTCTAAATTTTTCCATATCAGATCCCGGTGCTCTATATATACAGTTTACTATTATGTTTTTTCTATTTTCCGTCGTAATTTCAATTGATAAATATTCCATAATTTCATTCACTGTTGATGTCATGCTGTCCACTTTTTTACTTTTTAAATTTCTATCAACATACAGTGCTACCCCCACACCATTTTTACATTTCCTCTTTTGTGTATACATCTCGTATCCATGTAATTCAAAATTTACATTTTTTTCTTCATTAATCTGTGTTTCAGTTATTGCAATAATCCTATATGGGGTCTTAAATTGTACCCTGTCTCTCGCCCAAAGATGCTGGGATAGGCTCCAGCCCCCTCGCGACCCGAAAAAGATTAAGCGGAAGAAGATGGATGGATGGATGGGGTCTTAAATTGATTTAAAAACTCCTTAATACAATCAAAGTTGGCATAGAGACTCCTACTATTAATATGTATTATTGTCAATGTCTGATCCGAGTTCATAATTCTATTTAATTGTTGTTCATCATAATAAGCACACTTATTGTTAATATGATTAAAGTAGTTGTTATCTGGGTCAATATCACCTAAAATATCTTCTGGTTGCTGTTCAGTATTTTCAAAGGTTTCAGCTTCAATTTGCCCTAATACACTTCCATTATTAAATGAGGAAGGATGATTGGTTTAAGTGCTGATCATAAGTTGTATCAACAGTGTACACCAAAAAGAAAAAAAGAGAAAAAAAAAACAAAACAAGAAAAAAAAAATTCCACTCATAATCTTACTGCGCTGTTATTCATGCATAAGAGCTAAGGTTTCAATTTGTCTAATTCCTCCATATCTCTAATCATTATTACTTTAGCTTCTTCTGGAGTGCCAAGCAGTTTTATCCACACCTTACAGTTCTTTGTCCATGTCGACTGTGTTTTCCCCTGTTTTCTGAGAACCGTGGCTTGTCTAGCTATTTCAGAGTTCTTTTTTGTTAAATGTCCGTTTATATAGACAGCCGTTCCTCTCAGTTTTCTTGCTTGTCACAGAAGATCAGTTTTTGCTTTTCTGTTGACAAATCGGATGATGATCGCTGGTTTTCCTTTACTGTCTTTTCTAGATAACGTGTGGCAAGTCAAAATAGTCTTATTGTCAGCGTTTTTAGAGTTGACAAAAAAAATTTAATACCTGCTGCTCAAGAGTGTGTGATTCTCCCAATGTCTCATCCTCCCCATCCTGGTTATCAACTTCAGCTGTCACACGTGCATAGGAGCAGTGTCTGGTGTTCAGATCGCTCACAATGACATCATCCATTCTTGTATATTGTTCCAATTCATCCACACGTCTTTCTAAGAAATTAATTTTCTTGTCTTTTTCCATAATTTCAGCCTTTAATTCATACACTTGTTCCATAAGGCCAATAAGCAGAGTATGTTGTTTTGCTATTTTAGATATTTCTTCAGACATAAAATTTAGTGAGAGTTTGATCTCCTCCAACTCCTCTCCATTTGTCTGATTCTTTTTCAGAGGCATAATGACTAGTCTGATTGGGATCAAAGGAGAGGCTCAGCTGTTGGCTAGTACAGAAGCCGAAGTACACCCGATGGCTAGTGGAGGCCATCAGCTGGCTTTGTCGTCTAATTATAGCTGTTATCTGGCAGTGAGGCCGAAGCTCTCCCGATAGCTAGCGAAGGCTGCTAACTGGCATCGTCATCTGTTAGCTGAATCTGCTGGTGAAGCCGAGGAAGCCAAGGCTCCCTCGGTAGCTACTGGAGGCATCTAGCTAGCGTCGTCCTATCTGGCAGTGAATCCAAAGTTCTCCCGGTGGCTAATGGAGACCGCTAGCTTGGGTCGTAGCCTGGTAGCGGGTATCTGGCGGTGAAGCCAAAGCTCTCCTGGTGGCTAATGGAGACCGCCAGCTGGTGTCGCAGCCTGATAGTGGGCATCCATCGGTGAAGCCGAAGCTCCCTCGGTCCAAGTGGGTGCCTCCAGCTAGCGTCGTCGTCTGGTAGGCGGTATGTGACACCGTCAGTGTAAAGATTTTAAATGACAAACCTCTCTTCTGTGACAAAGTATTCTGCCCACTAATCTATCGTGTCAATATTCATATCTCGGTGTGCTGTATCAGTAAGTCTGCTCTCTTGCTTGTGGTTTTTTTTTTGTGTGTGTGTTAAGCGCACTGTATGGACTTTGTTATTTTCAATAAATATCACAAACTCACAGTTCAGCACGGGCGTCCTGCCTCTCTGCCCCAAAGGGCAATTCATAACAGAACCACCTTTTTAACGTCATGCCATAGCATTTCAATCAGATTCAGGTCAGGACTTTGATTAGGCCACTCCAAAGTCTTCATTTTGTTTTTCTTAAGCCATTCAGAGGTGGACTTGCTGGTGTGTTTTGGATCACTGTCCTGCTGCAGAATCCAATTGCTCTTCAGCCTGAGGTCACGAACAGATGGCCGGACATGCTCCTTGAGGATTTTTTGGTAGACAGCAGAATTCATGGTTCCATTTACAACAGCAAGTCTTCCAGGTCCCGAAGCAGCAAAACAACCCCAGACCATCACACTACCACCACCATGTTTTACTGTTGGTATGATGCTCCTTTTCTGAAATGCTGTGTTACTTTTACGCCCGATGTAATGGGACACACACCTTCCAGAAAGTTCAACTTTTGTCTCGTCAGTCCACAGAGTATTTTCCCAAAAGTCTTGGGGGTCATCAAGATGTTTTCTGACAAAACTGAGACGAGCCTTTATGTTCTTTTTGCTTAGCAGTGGTTTTCGTCTCGGAACTCTGCCATGCAGGCCATTTTTGCCCAGTCTCTTTCTTATAGTACGAGTCATGAACACTGACCTTAACTGAGGCAAGTGAGGCCTGCAGTCCTTTGGATGTTATTGTGGGGTCTTTTGTGATCTCTTGGATAAGTCGTCGCTGTGTTCTTGGGGTTTATTTTGGTCGCCCGGCCACTCCTGGGAAGGTTCAGCACTTCCATGTTTTTGCCATTTGTGGATAATGGCTCTCACTGTGGTTCGCTGGAGTCCCAAAGCTTTAGAAATGGCTAGAAAATTGAACTCAGCTTTCCAAAGATGTGGTAAACCACAGTTTATTTATGTTTTAACAGGGGGGCAATCGCTTACAGAAGTAAGTAAGTCTTAATATTCTTCTAAAAATTAGTATATTGATGAAAAAAATCATTAATTTTTTTACGGGTCGTAAATAATATAAATATTTACATCCAGCAGCTGGAGGAAGGCAAACACGGAAGTCCAGTGAGAATGTCACAGCCAATAGCATCACTAGCTTCATGTTATGTGCCATCGTCTTGTTTTGGGTTGTTGGGTTGCAGAGTAGTTAATTATTCAGCTAAATACCTAGGTCTGAAGGCAGACGTCAGTTTCCCAATCGTTCTCAAGTATGGCATGACAAACAAAGGAGCA
The DNA here is from genome assembly GCA_020510985.1 of Pholidichthys leucotaenia. Classification (NCBI taxonomy): domain Eukaryota; kingdom Metazoa; phylum Chordata; class Actinopteri; order Cichliformes; family Pholidichthyidae; genus Pholidichthys; species Pholidichthys leucotaenia. The sequence goes on along the minus strand of CM035837.1, from coordinate 254,715,994 downwards.
GGATAAATATCGGTTCTGCTTTTGATGGCTGATGTCTGCTGAAGAGTCTCAAAGGGCTGAAAAGTCATGCAGAGGTGACCACTTTTTTTCTGATAGGTAAGGTAAGCAGTGCTAGCTATGACGCTAACTAGCTCATTCATCTTCTGCTGTTAATCTCTTGTTTAGGGTTGCTGGGGGGGGGGCAGCAGTCTAAACTCTCTGTGACCAACTAAGTTTTATTTCTGACATCAAATCAAATCAACCTTTATTGTCATGTTGCTGTACATACAACTGTAGTGCAGGCAAGATGAAATTACATTTCTCTAGGCATCCATATAAGTAAAAAGAACATAATTTAAGACACACTTACACACACCCCCACCCCCCCCCCACTCTAACACAGCCATTCACACATCCCTGAGACATACTTGAGACTAACCAGACTATAATATACAAATAATTTACATAATGTCCATAAGGTGCAGTAGTATGTATGAAAGATTCCGGATCAGCTGTTCAGCATCCTAACAGCTTGTGGAAGGAAGCTGTTAATCACTCTGGTGGTTCTGCCTCTAATGCTCCGGAATCGTTTGCCAGATGGCAGCAGTTCAAAGTGTTTATGCAGAGGGTGAGAGGGGTCCTTGACAATGTCCAGTGCCTTACTTCTACAACGATTCTGAAGAAGTTCTTGGGCAGAGGGAAGGGAAACTCCAATTTCCCTCTCAGCTCCCTTAACTATCCTCTGCAGGGCTTTTTTGTCTGACATACTACAGCTGGAGTACCATGTTGAAATGCAGTAAGTCAGAACACTCTCCACCACACCTCTGTAGAAGGTCCTGAGGATGCAGATGGGGAGAGAGAGGCCTGTTTGAGTTTCCTCAAGAAGTGTAGTCTCTGCTGGGCCTGCTTCCTGATCCCCAAGGAATTCTTGCTCCAGGTCAGGTCCTGCGAGATCTGCACTCCGAGGAACTTGATGTTCTCCATTCTCTCCACCAAACAGCCACCGATGCTGAGAGGGACGTGTTCAGGCCGTGACTGACGGAAGTCGATAATCATCTCCTTCGTTTTGTCCACGTTGAGCACCAGATTGTTCTCCCTGCACCAGCCCTCCAGGTCTCTAACTTCTTCCCTGTACATTGATTCCTCATCCCTCTGAATAAGTCCCACCACTGTGGTGTCGTCTGCAAACTTAATAATCTGGTTCCCCTCGTGTCTGGATACACAGTCCCGTGTTAGAAGTGTAAACAAAAGTGGACTGAGTACACAGCCTTGAGGGGATCCGGTGCTCAGCGTGATAGAGTAGAGATGTTGTTTCCAACACGGACAGACTGAGGTCTCTCGGTCAGGAAGTCCAGGATCCAGAGACATGTGGCGGTGTTTAGACCAAGAAGGAGTAATTTCTGCATCAGTCTCTGGGGAATAATGGTGTTGAATGCTGAACTGAAATCAATGTACAGGAGTCTGGCGTAGGTGTCTTTCTGATCCAGGTGGGTGATGACAGAGTGTAGGGTGGTGACTATAGCATCCTCCGTGGAGCGGTTTGAACGATATGCAAACTGGAGCGGGTCATGTGATGCAGGGAGGCAGGCTGTGATGTGTGGTTTGACAAGCCGTTCAAAACACTTCATCACAATTGGTGTCAGTGCAACAGGACGATAGTCATTCAGACAGGACACACTAAGGTGCTGATGCCTCGGTGCCTGTGGCATGGAGGGGCTGTAAAAAAAAAAGGTGCACTGCCACCTCTATTGGCCTGGCATAGTTATTACAATACCTTTTTTCCCAGCTGCAGTGACAGTAAAGGTGAGTTAAATCAGTGTATTTTGACAACAAAGCCGTATGTGAAAATTTTGCCAGACTGAGACACAAATTGAAAGGTTTTTTTTTTAACTTTGTTTACTCATGTTTACTCATGATTTGAGCCTCTTATTTACAAGCAGCCTGATGTGTTGTGCTAGAAATAATTAATAAAACCTTACAGGAAGTCCTTTTCCCCAAATCTATTGCCATCTATTATCTTTGAATTGATAGTTGAAGCTAAACAAACTGTGGTCATTCAAATAGTAATGGACAATTTTTTTTCTCCTGTAAGATAAATACAATGGGTTTTAATTATTTTCCCTCACTCTCTACTTCAATTTTTAAAAACTTGTATATTTTACACAGCCTTGAAATATTTTAAGCTTCCCATTATCATATTCACTCCTGTAATTTTTCTGTGCTAGTCTTTGAATTGTAGACATCAATAAAATAACTGATTTATCTGGATGGAAGTAAAATCCAAGTTCCTGTTAAAATGATCAGTTTTTTACCAGAGGGGAAAAAAAGCTTTTTTAATCCTCAAGACTGCAGTGATATTAGGGGTCCTTATCCAAGGTATGGAAGCTGTTTATTAGCTGATGAGTTGTTGCGCATAAATGAGCTAATTATTACATTTAAAAAGAATAGAAAACAGTGGTGGTCTATTTTGCATAAATCGCCACTGAGGAGGAACTTTCTGCTCAGCCTAAAAAGAGTTTAGTTGAAGAGTTGAACTGATGTTAAAGATTTAGATTCAAAGATTCAAAGGCTTTATTATCATGTGCACAGTTAAGAAATGCTACATTTCCTGAGCAATGAAATTCCTTGCTCTCCGAACAAATGTCAAGGTAGTCGGTACAGAAACAACAATTCTAATAATAATAAATAAACGAAGCAGATACAATAGGGCTTTTGCCGACTGACGTTGTCAGTGGCTCAGGCCCTAATAAGGTCATGACACACTAACACAGCAACTCAATCCTAATACTAATGGATGCTAATAACACACACACCAACACACAGTTAGGCAGTTAGGACTCCTTAAGCACACCTTGATACTAAATACTAAAACTAATGAGTACTAATAACAGTATGCACAGTATGCAAATGAGCATTGTGTAACCTGATGTGAACCTGAGATGGCATCGACCTATGTACAGTGTGTAAATGAGCATTGTGCAACAAGCAGTGTATAATTACAAATTACAAAGTAGCATCCGGTGCTAATTTCTGTAACGGTCGTACCAGTAGACTGTGCATGATAAGTAGCAACAGAGATGATAATTAGCAGCAGAGGTGATATGGACATCAGACGGGTGAGACTATATCTACTGTACAGGTGAGCAGTGTACAAATTTAGCAGCCGGTGTGTGAGTTCCTATATGCAAAGCTGTCTTACGGAGTTTTGGGAGTTGTTAACTGTTCAGGAGTCACAGTGATGACAGTGGGGAAGAAGGAATTCTTCAGTCTGGTTGTCCTGCATTTCACACTTCTGTACCTCCGGCCTTAGGGTAGAAGTGTGAACATTCTGTGCTGGGGGTGGGTGGGGTCCCGGAGGATGGCGTCAGCTCTCCTTTGGACTCTGCAGTGGTAGATGCTCTGCAGAGAGGGGAGTGGAGTTCTGATGATCTTCTCCACTGTCTTCACCACTCTCTGCAGGCGTTTGTGGTCCAGGGCAGTGGTGCTGCCGTGCCATGCAGTGATGCAGTTGGTCAGGATGCTCTCGATGATGCAGCTGTAGAAATTGTTGAGAATCCTGGACATGCCAAACTTCTTCAGCCTCGTCAGAAAGCACAGTCGCTGTTGAGCTCTCTTAACCAGCTCTGTGGTGTTGTGTATCCATTTAAGATCCTCGCTGATGTGGATGCCCAGGTATTTAAAGCTGCTCACCCTCTCCACCTCAAGCTTCCGGATGAACAGCAGCCAATGGGGTCTCCTCCTCTCTTTTCTCATGTCCACTATCATCTCCTTTGTCTTGTCCATGTTGAGGGTGAGGTTGTTGTCCTCACACCATGACACCAGGTTGGTCACCTCCCTCCTGTAGGATGCTTCGTCATCACCAGTGATGTGTCCTATCACTGTTGTGTCATCTGCGAACTTTGGGATGATATTGTCCTTGTGAGGGCAACACAGTCACGGGTGAAGAGGCTGTAGATGATAGGGCTGAGAACACAACCCTGTGGGACACCTGTGTTTGTGATGATGCTGGCTGAGGTCCTGTTACCCATCCTGACAGACTGGGGCCTGCCAGTTAGAATGTCCAGTAGCCAGTCGCAGAGGGTGGGGTGCAGGCCAAGTGAAGACAGTTTGTCGGTGAGTTTGTGTGGGATCACCGTGTTGAAGGCGGAGCTGTAGTCGACAAAGAGCATCCTAATGTAGGAGTCTTTATCTTCCAGATGGGAGAGAGAATAATGGAGTGCTGCAGCAATGGTATCTGAGGTCGACCTGTTGGGCTGGTAGGCGTACTGCAGGGGGTCCAGGGTACCCGGTATGCTGTCCTGAATGAGGGGCAGCACCACTCTCTCGAAGCACTTCATGATGATTGGAGTGAGTGCTACCGGTCTGTAGTCATTCAGACAGGTCGGCGCACTCCTTTTGAGGAGGGGGATGATGGTTGTCATTTTGAAGCAGGAGGATGACTATGGCCACGGTTACATGGGCAAAATTTCTTCAATCTGATTACAATTCAGATCAGAATTTTACTATTTACATGGATACTGAAAAAACTGATCTCATTAGGATGTGCGTTTCCATGTGTCACACGTTTGAACGGAATAAATCATTTTGACGTGCGCATGTCGACATTTCGACATTCCGAAAATAGTAGAAGAAGAAGCAACTTCCGGTGTTAGCAAGCCCCGCTTCGTGTCGAAATTGACCTGTATTGTGTTATTCAGACTGTACTTTTGCTTCTGCTGGTCTCCGTAATGAAGCTACAAGTACATACTTCTGTATATTACGAACAAGGGAGACAGCAGGACGATACAGACCAGTTTTGTTTTACTCCCGCTATGTTTTCCGTTAGCTGCTGCTAAGGTGGAAATATGTCACATCGACGTGCGGCTGGTGTACAGACATGCGTAGTAAACATATTTTCTGCCCTATGTTTGGAATAAGTGTTTTCATGCGCACCATTCGGATTAACAATCGGCATAACCCACCCCTCTCAATCGGAATGAAATTTTGATCCAAATGAGCGTTATCAGGTTAGAATATTCAGATTGCCATGTTTACATGAAGCATTTTTATTCTGATCAGGCTTTTAATCCGGTTACTTGTGTCCATGTAAACATAGCCAATGTTCTGGTTGAGGGAGAGGTTGAAGACTGCTGTGAGAATGTCGGTCATCTCAGCAGCGTGTGCTCTGAGGGCCTGCCCAGGTATGTTGTCTGGTCCTGCTGTCTTGCGGGGGTTGATATTCCTCAGTGCTTTGTTTACTTGGCCACATACGCCTCCGGGTCAGGAGTGGTGTAGAGGCTGTCTAGCTTTTTTCTGTACTGCCTCTTGGCTGTTGTTATAGCCTTTCTCAGTCCATACTTTGCAGCTTTGCACTCAACCTCACAGCCTGATTTAAATGCACGAGAGTGAGCATGCAGCATCTGACGTACCTGACTGTTGATCCAGGGCTTCTGGTTGGGGAGCTTCCTGACCTGTATGGTGGGTACGATGGTATCAGTGCATCTGCTGATGTACCCAGTCATGTATTCAGCATAATCCTGTATGTTTACAGAAGAGTCCTCCCGGGTGGCTGCAGCTTTAAACACATCCCAGTCTGTACAGGCAAAACAGTCTTGTAGGGTGCTCTCAGTCTCTGGAGTGCAGTGCTTAATTTGCTTAATAACAGGGTTTGTTTGTTTCAGCTTTTGTCTGTAGGCTGGGCACATAAACTGTCATGATTGTTATTAGCAACCAGCTCACGTGCAGCAACAAGAAGGAACAATCAAACAACAATACATGTTTGAGAATTTTATTAAATATCAAAATCCCCACACAGCTACAGAAACAGTCACTCGCCAGAGGAAACAGCCTGTGGAGAGAAGATGAGAGCCGTGAATGGAGGAATGGAGTAAGGGGGAAAATGGGCTGGCCAAATTGCCACTTACGTGAGCCTCCAGGGGAGAACCAGCAGGACCCCAGCGAGGAATAGATGAACCAGCAGGGTGAGGGGAGTGGAGCTGGTGGTACTTGACCGGGTGGCGGTTGAATGCCGTTGATGAGCGATGATGTGGCAGGAGAGCGCGCGCAGTCCTGGAGACACACCCGCACGATGGCAGCAACCTTAGGAGAAGAGAAAGCACACAGGTTAATAACTTCTTCACCTGCATGAATCATATACTTGCTTGTCTTAGCGAAGGCAGTATACCCAGACAAGCCAGCATTGAATCACTGAAGAATGTTTCCTTATAAACGCTGGCTGATGAGAGGGCGTAGCTGTGTCCTCTCACTCAGGTGCGTTGATGACCTGAGGAAAGATGAACGGGAAGGAAGGGGCGCGCTCTCGCCGCCCATGACATAAACAGTGAGATGTGATCTGACTGTCCAAAGTGGGGGCGGGGTGCCACTCTGTAGGCGCCACGTATGTTGGAATAAACATGAACCAATGTGCTTTTATCACAGGTGGGAATGTCCACATGCTGGTGATATTTGGGGAGTACAGTCCGTAAATTGCACTGGTTAAAGTCACCAGCAACAATAAAAACTGCAAAGGGATGTTTTGTCTCTATTGCATTGATGACGTCATGGAGTTTGTTAGCACTCATTACCTACAGTATATGCTAACAGTCTGTGCATTCCTCTGTGGACACCAGACTTTATCAGATAAAAACAATCAATCATATAGCAGTAGGATCAGACTTGAGACCTTTTTATCTGATGGACATCAGTCCCTCTGACGTAAAAAAAAAAAACTTATCATTGTTAATATAAAAGATTGCTGCACATGTTAACATTGCAGCTAACGGCAGCTCCGTCATTTCAATACAGACATCAGTCAGCTGTTGAAGATGTCGTAAAATAAAGCGGGCGATCTCTCTTGGTTTTGACCGTGTAAAATATACCACTACAGTCAGGGTAATAGACTAATGACCACCCTTATATCTGTTTTTAGTTTTAGTCTAATAATAATCATCCATTAACCTGTTGTTTGTAAAAACTCTCCACGGTAGCTAATGCTGACCTCTGAGCACTAACCCAGCACCATGCTAACCAACTTAGTGATGTCACGGAAGTGGTCCATCATGTGCTGTAAAAAAAGTTGCACTGCCTGTGATATATATATTTTCTTCTTCTTCTTCTTTTAGATTTGATTGACAGTTGGCAGCCAGCTTACAGGTGCATTACCGCCACTGACTTGATTATCATCACTCTATATCTTTGTATAAGGAGTTCTGAACAACTCCTTATGTGTGCAAAAATTATCTGTCCCTGGACTGCGTCCGAGGTTCGGCCAAACTCACCGCCACACACTTTATATATGAAAGTGTAAAATGGACACACACCCCTGGTGACGTCTCTGCCCCGCCATATATAAGGCCGGGCCAGCCATCTTACACTCTCTTATCTCGCATGGACCTTGGCCAGTACTCTGTCTGTAGCTGTCAGCGTGAGTAAGTTAATGAAAGCTGTGTTCCAAGTCACCTCGCCTCTTTTGTGAACCAAAAGTAACTACAGACATAACATTGGTGCCATTGGATTAAAACATGGAGGAGTGCATTGTCCTTATCCGCCCTTTCCTCGAGGTTCCTGGAGACCCGCCGGTGCCTTGTGTAACCCTTGCCTTATGTTAATTAGGTAAGGGAAATTATTAAGTGTAGACCAGTTGCTAGGTTCGTAAGGGTTACAATAGGGAATTAAAATGAGTGTGGAATGAAATAGCTGGAGGCAAGAAATGAGCAATAATGGTTGTTATTTGTAGGGATAAAGTGAGCAATATATACAGACAATTTACAACTATACAAATATAACAACGGCCGGTATGAAATAAAACCCCAAAGATGTCCTACTGAGCTCAGTGTTTGTTTGTCCTTTCGGTTTAGTCGTTTGACCAGTCAAGATATCTTGTATCTCCAGACTCAGGTTTCTTTTCCTCTTTTAAAGCGGCGACTTGGGTTGTTACCACTTTGAATCTTGGGCACTGGAGAGAGGAAGGATGCTCTTCACTCGAGATCTTGGTTAGATCTCGGTTCAATCTCGGTTCAGTCTCGAGTCAGGCTCGCCATCTCCATTCGGAGAGAATCCAGGATCCAGAAGGTTCTTGATCGGCAACCAAACAAAACCTAGCCAAGATGAGGTATCATGTGAACACAGCAAAAGGACACAGCCACAATGCCTCTCAAGCTCGTGCTCCCGTCAACAAGAAGAGGTATCAGTGTGAACCAGACCGCCCACAGCCTCTCTCGTCCGCTCTCGGATCGTGAAAGCTCGACGACCAGCAGAGCGCCTCGGCGCTCTGCTCGGAAGGCGGGGCTAGTATCGCTCTTAACGAATGAAAAGACCCAGATCACCCAACGTGACCATGAAACGGGGATTTAAAAGTTGGATAACGAGGATCACACTTCCTCTTCCCAAAATAATCGGTTTTCAAAATAAAATCACACAATTGTATTAATACAATTGACATCTGAGAAAAAAAAGGGTCATTTTCTCAGCTGGGTTACACTCTCCCACGCTAAATATCATGCACGTCCCGTTGCATGTGCAACCAAGACTGTCCATCGTCAGTATTGGTTGAGTTGTAATTTGATCATTTTCAGTATTGTCTCCATCCGGTATCATTTATGGTCGGAACTACGTTGGTATCTGGTCGTCTTCGAACCTCCGACTTTCATTTCTCTTTTGGCTTTGTACTGAGTGTACTTTGTGAGTTTTGAGCTTTTGGTTCTGCAGTTAGTTTTACTAGTTGCGTTTGAATTTCTGCAACTTATTTTGAGAGTTCTTGGAGTGGGTTTAACGTGATATTGTTCTCATTTTCACCTGAACTGCATTGCACAGTTTGCATGTGGGATTGTTGCAATTTGGACATAGCAGGATCAGTCAAGATTAATTCTACACTGGAGCGCCAAGTATCATAATCTAGCTCATAAGTTGGTCGGAGGTCTTTGCCAGAAAAAGCTCTGAGCTTTTGTGAAAACGGCTGCACGGAAAAATCTTCCGTTTTTACAATGTGCTCAACTACCACACGTTGCACTTCTGGGGGATTTAAATCATGTGCAGAAATGGTGGGCATACTTTGAGTTGGGGTGCTCGCAGTGTGATTCGACTGGTTAGTTGGCTGCGCACCTTGAATACTGGGCTCAGCTGCAGAAGGCTGAGGTTGAGGTTCATCTAAGAAAGCTTCAGGTAAGTTATCAGGTAATTTAACTTGCTCTGATTGATCATTTTCAGATTCTTTGATTGCCTCAGAAATCTGTAACATCACGTCTTTCAGGACATCTGCAAAATCTCTGCCCCTCATCTTCGCTAGGTTTTTAATCTTAGTGAGATATGACTTGGTCTTATCGTTCCCTACACGGTGCGTGTAAACACTGGCAAGAGATTGTTTCATATAGCTGGCTCCACTATCAGATACATGAGTACATGGCAATGGGTCAAGAGCTTCAAAAGCAATACCCGAGTGATACTTAAAAATAGCGCTCTGGGACTTCCGGTTATGGCTGCCACGTAGGACGGACGTGTCTCGCTCTGCTCTGCTCCTGGAAAAAAAAAAAAATCGGCAAATAACTCTCTCATTTGGGACAGAACGTATCCCAGCATTTGGGCGAAGATATGTCGGCGAAGCCTAAGGCTGGAAAACCAGGAAAAGGAAAAAGCGAGCCGCCGAAACAGTCCAAATTAACGGACTTTCAGGTCTGTGACGCAGTAAACAAAACTCCATATATGGCGGAGGAGGCTGGCAACGCTGCGATATCTGCGGGGAATGGCGCAGATGCGCTGATGGCTGCCATGAGTTCAATGAGAGCGGACTTTTCCTCTAGATTTGATGGGATTATGACAGCGTTGGAAGGAATAAGAAAGGAATTGGGTGACTGTGTAGAACGAACGGCGCAGATGGAGCTCCGTCTCGCTAGTGCTGAAGATGACGTCACCCGTCTTCAATTAAAGGTGCGCACTTTGGAAAAAAAAAAAAAATCTCTGGAAGATAATATTTTGGATTTGGAATCTCGGTCGAGACAGAATAATTTGAGGCTGGTGGGTCTTCCAGAGGAATCAGAAGGTCGGGACGTATGTTCCTTTCTGGAAAAGTGGATTCCGGAGGTGCTGGGCAGCGAGGAGTTGCAATCAGCAGTGGTTCTGGAAAAAGCACATCGTATTGGCCCACGGAGAGATAAGGGACCGCCGAGGACCTTAATTATGAAGTTTCTTAGCAACAGAGACAGGATGAAGATCTTCAACGCTGCACGAGCTAAAAAAGGAGAGATTAAACACCAGGACCAGCAGGTGCGGTTCTACCCAGATTTGGCCACAGGAATCCAGCAATTGAGGAAGCAGTTTGATCCCGTACGTAAGGAGCTGCGCAACCTTGGGATTCGTCATGGTGTAATCTATCCTGCGAGACTGCTGACCACGTATGAGGGCAGAACCCACATCTTCAAGACCCCAGAGGAGGCGCAGGAGTTCATCAAGAAGATCAAAGAAGAAGAAGAGACTGGTGGGAGCTAAGCATGAACAAAATATAAGGTAGAATAATTAAGCATTTGCACAGGCATCTGACTGACTTGAAGTAAATAGTAAGTTTACAAAATATAGATTGTATTATATATTAAAAAAACAAAACAAAAACAAAACAAACAAAAAAAAAAAAACTATGATGTACAAAGTTGTTAAAAATTTTGGAGTTAAGTTGGAAAACTACAGAGGAGAGTTAATGTTACGTCATTAAAAGCAGTAGAGTTAGGGTGATTGGGAGGATGAAGAAGGAGTGGCTTAGGCTGTTCCCCGTGGGTGTGGAACGGTCGATGGCTATATCGGGAGACAGAATTTTTCTTTTGATTTTGGGGGGTTTGCCACAAGTGTGGGAAGGGGAAATTTGTTTGTGTGTAGTTTGTAGGATGAATGTTCAACCACTCATGTTTTTGCTTCTCTGTATGAGCATGTTTACACTGCAAGGTAATCCCAAACTCTCTATTGATCATGGACCAAAGTGTTAATCTTAATTTAACTTCATGGAATTGCAGAGGTCTACAAAATTTAAAAAAACTTAAACAAGTTATGAATAAAATAAAGGACATGGGTTCAAGAATTGTGTTTTTACAAGAAACTCATCTGATAGAGGAGGATGTTAAAAGAATTAGGAGTAGATGGCAGGGAAGTGTATTCACCTCTTCATTTTCATCCCGAGCCAGGGGAGTTATGACTCTCATACATAAATCAGTTCCTTTTCAAGTGAAAAATGTAATTGGAGACAAATTTGGAAGATATGTAATCATTCAAGGTTCTTTGCTATTAGAAAATATAAATCTTGTGAACTTATATGGTCCCAATATAGATGATCAGAAGTTCTTTGCTAATTTATTTCTCATCTTATCATCACTTACAGGGCAACATATAATAGCAGGGGATTTTAATTGTACATTGAATCCAGGTGTGGATAGATCAACAGGACTGGATTGTACGCACATTGGATGTAGGATGACTATTAATCATTTTATGAAAGAATTGAGATTGTTAGATATATGGAGAGAAATGAAACCACAAGTTAAAGCCTATTCTTGTTATTCCAGTACCTACAAGACATTCTCACGTATTGATTATTTTTTGATTTCCACAGAATTAAGGTCCAAGATTCAAAACTGCTTTTATGATAACATCGTGATCTCTGATCATGCACCCTGTTGTCTAATATATGTAGATAAAAAATTGACAAAGGAATCAGGTAGATGGCAATTTCAGCATAAATGGCTTCAGGATGAGGAATTTGTCAAGTATATAGAAAAACAGATAGACGAGTTCTTTGACATCAATACTACACAAACATCAGCATGTGTAAAGTGGGAGGCTTTCAAAGCTTTTATTAGGGGACATATTATTAGTTATACAGGATCAAAATCTAAGAAGACTCGAGAGGAGAGAGCTAAATTGGAACATAAAATAAAAAGTCTTCAGGAAAAAGTGTATGCAGGAAGTGACCCAAGGTTGGAGAATGAATTACTGATTTTGAGAGCTGAATACGACAAAAAATCAGCGAATAGAGCTGCCTCGAGTCTTCTAAGATTGAAACAATCTTTTTATGAACAAGGTGAAAAATCAGGAAAATTATTAGCATGGCAGATTAAACAATTGGAAATTAAAACACCAATTACCAGTATTATAAGTAATGGACAGGTAGTTATAGATCCTTTAGAAATTAATAGAGCCTTTAGAGATTACTATGAAAAATTATATGATACCAAAAATGAACCTGATTTAACAAAACTAAATGGGTTTTTGAACGAACTATCTATACCGTGTATACCAAATGAAAACAGGGAGATATTGGAGTCTAAAATTAGTCAAGAAGAAGTTGGGCTAGCCATTGATAATATGAAATCAGGAAAAAGTGCAGGACCAGATGGTCTTCCAGTTGACCTTTATAAAAAATTTAAGAATAAATTAATAAAACCTTTTTTGGAAATGGTTTTAGAAGCATTTCAAAATAATAATTTACCATCATACATAAATAATGCCTTAATTATACTGCTGCCAAAACCAGGTAAGCCCTCTAATAAATGTGAAAATATGAGACCAATAAGCCTATTAAACGCCGACCTTAAGATAATCTGTAAAATTTTAGCAAGACGAATACAAGAAATTTTACCAAATATTATTAATCGAGATCAGAATGGCTTTATAAAGGGTAGACAAGGCTTCCATAATGTAAGAAGACTATTTAATATTATTTATTTTAATAAAGAAGCACCGGATACAGCTCTCCTATCATTGGACGCCGAAAAGGCCTTTGATAGAGTTGAATGGCCCTTTCTTTTTGAAGTCCTACAAAGGTTTGGACTTGGAAATAATTTCATAAAATGGGTTCAAATAATATACAATAATGCTACAGCAGAAATCCTAACAAATAACAATATTTCAAAACCAATAAAAATCAATAGAGGATGTCGACAAGGCTGTCCACTTTCACCTTTACTGTTTACTATGGCAATTGAACCTTTAGCGATAGCGATACGTTTACATTCACAAATATATGGAATTAAAGTTGGACCAACAGAACATAAAATCTCCCTGTACGCCGATGATATAATTTTGTTTATGTCGAATCTAAAAAAATCAATTCCAACCTTGTTGAATTTAATAAAGAATTTTGGGGAAATATCAGGATATAAAATAAATAAAACTAAATCTTCAATATTAATGCTAAATGAGACCCAGAGAAATTACCCAGCCCCTGAGGCAAATCAATTCAATGTTGTAAATCAGTTTAAATATTTAGGAATCCAAATTATGCCTAAGCTAGAATCAGTCGCCAGCGTCAACTATGAAGCCTTAATGTCAGATATCAATGAGTTAACTCAGAGATGGATGTCACTACCAATGTCGATGATCGGGAGAATCAATATACTTAAAAGTAATATTTTACCTAAAATACTTTATTTATTTCAATACATTCCCTTATCACCACCTTTAGATCTATTCTCAAGAATAAAAAAAAAGTTAGTGGAATTTATATGGAACAACAGGAGGGCTAGATTACGTCTGTCTTTATTATATTTACCATTTGATCGTGGAGGTCTGAAATGTCCAAATTTTATGTTGTATTACTGGTCGGCACAACTGAGGTCTATGACATATTATTTTTCATCAAATGATCTCCCTCACTGGACTGAAATGGAATCATACAATTTACCTTTACCTCTTCCCATATTCATATACTCAGATTCGGCAAAAAAATTACAAAAACAAGTTAAAAATCCATTTGTAAAGCATATGATCAAAATATGGTGTGAAGCTAAAAACTATTTAAAAGAACCACAGTTATTGTCACAATTTAGTCCAATATGGGGTAATCAATATTTTAAACCAGGGAGAGCGGACGCTGTATTTAAAGTATGGAATTTAAAAGGGATACAAAAGATTCAGGATTTATATTTGCCATGTGCAGACAACATAATGTCTTTTGAAGAGCTGAGGATCAAATTTAATCTCAATAGAACACATTTTTTTAAATATCTTCAACTTAGAAACTTTATTCGATCAAATCAAAATAAAGCTCTCACTCGACCTATTTATTCATCCTTGGAAAAAATGATGATGAAAGATTGTAAAAGAAAGGGTATTATTTCAGAGTTTTATAACTCATTGACACTATCTTCAAGTGAAAATTCACTGAAAAGATTAAACTACTGGAAAGAAGATCTGCAAATTGAAATTTCGGAGGAACAATGGGAATTGGCTTGTACAGAAGCTCAAACCAAATCAATAAATGCACGCCTTAAATTGATACATTTCAAATGGTTAATGCGGATGTATGTTACACCGGAGGAGTTAAATAGATATAACAAAAATATACCAGATACATGCACAAAATGCATGGAAAGTAAAGGAACCCTATTTCATTGTTTATGGGAATGTAGATTAATAAGAATGTTTTGGGAAGAGGTGAGGGTAACAATTGAAAAAATAATCTCAAAACAAATCATACTGAATCCTAAACTGTTTTTGTTGGGTCTGTACCCAGAAAAGCATAATTTTAATAAAAGTGAAAGAACATTCATAGACCTCAGTTTGCTTAATGCCAAAAAATGTATTGCACTATTATGGAAAAAGACTCATAGACCAGATGTGACTCAGTGGTTAAGACAGATGTTAACAAACCTTCCATTAGAAAGAATAACATATATACTGAAATCAAAGGAAATTGTGTTTGAGAATATATGGAGACCTTTTATTGATTATGTAAAAAATTTAAACATAACTCTTGAAGAAGAAGGTGAATGATGTGTGTGGACCTTGTAAATTCCAAACTGGTGAACATAATATGTATACTTATGTATTGGATTGTCTAGACTAAACAGAGGAGCATTGTTGAAGACTTGATTTTGTTGGTGGTTGTTGGTGTTTTTAGTGCATTTTTTTTTTTTTGTAGTACTTTAGCGTTAGTGTTTGATTGTTTGTATCATGTTTGTTAAAAAAAAAAAAAAGGTTCAATAAAAATATTGTGGAAAAAAAAAATAGCGCTCTGGGAAAACTCAGACTTACTATCTGCTACTTTTATGACTCTTGAAATCGATCCATACCATTTCAAAAACTCAGTCACTTCATCAAGTTGCTCATCTCCAGCGATTTCACTCACTATCACTGCATTTGGAATTTTCACAAATTCACGTTCAACAATATCCATTTTGGGTACGTTATAGGCTTGAAATAACGTAAGGGAAGAAGAAAAAGGCTCCTGGCTGGGCTCGCCACTTATTATTGTAACCCTTGCCTTATGTTAATTAGGTAAGGGAAATTATTAAGTGTAGACCAGTTGCTAGGTTCGTAAGGGTTACAGTAGGGAATTAAAATGAGTGTGGAATGAAATAGCTGGAGGCAAGAAATGAGCAATAATGGTTGTTATTTGTAAGGATAAAGTGAGCAATATATACAGACAATTTACAACTATGCAAATATAACAACGGCCGGTATGAAATAAAACCCCAAAGATGTCCTACTGAGCTCAGTGTTTGTTTGTCCTTTCGGTTTAGTCGTTTGACCAGTCAAGATATCTTGTATCTCCAGACTCAGGTTTCTTTTCCTCTTTTAAAGCGGCGACTTGGGTTATTACCACTTTGAATCTTGGGCACTGGAGAGAGGAAGGATGCTCTTCACTCGAGATCTTGGTTAGATCTCGGTTCAATCTCGGGTCAGGCTCGCCATCTCCATTCGGAGAGAATCCAGGATCCAGAAGGTTCTTGATCGGCAACCAAACAAAACCTAGCCAAGATGAGGTATCATATGAACACAGCAAAAGGACACAGCCACAATGCCTCTCAAGCTCGTGCTCCCGTCAACAAGAAGAGGTATCAGTGTGAACCAGACTGCCCACAGCCTCTCTCGTCTGCTCTCAGATCGTGAAAGCTCGACGACCAGCAGAGCGCCTCGGCACTCTGCTCGGAAGGTGGGGCTAGTATCGCTCTTAACGAATGAAAAGACCCAGATCACCCAACGTGACCATGAAACGGGGATTTAAAAGTTGGATAACGAGGATCACACTTCCTCTTCCCAAAATAATCGGTTTTCAAAATAAAATCACACAATTGTATTAATACAATTGACATCTGAGAAAAAAAAGGGTCATTTTCTCAGCTGGGTTACACTTGGCCTAGGTGGTTTGAGGCCTTCCAGAACTACGTTGCCACACTGGGTCTAGGGGACCTCGACAAGCTGAGAATCCTTGCGCTGCTGGTTCACAATTTAGGCACAGAGGGCCAGTGAATCCTGAAAACGCTAGGTGCTGCTGACACATATGAAGAAGTAGCAGGGCTGCTATCTAGCCATTTCGAAACCCCAGATAATGTGATGGTCTGGAGGATCCGCTTTTGGCAACAATGTCAACGGGTAGGTGAACCCATCCGGCAGTTTGTCGCCAATTTGAGGCAGCTTGCTAGCGAGTGCTGTTTCAGAGCCTTGGAGGAGGAAATGGTTCATGACCAGCTGGCGGAACATACTTGTAGCACCACATTGCGGGCTAGGCTACTTAAGGCGCCAAGTGAACTCACGTTAGCCACAGCCACCAAGCTAGCTCTGCAAATGGAAGCTGTGGACAAGCTAGCTCTGGAGCAAACCAGGTGCCAGTCACAGCAGCCGCTAGAGCCTCTTGTCGCAGCAAATGCCATGGACCTGGACAGCGAAGATAGCTTGGACAGAGAGGAGACAGAGGCCAACGCTGATAGGTGGGGGTCGGCTCCAGAAAAGCCCCTTTGTATGGGTTGTGGGTCTACGACGCTCCGGAAAAAGGCTAAGGATTGTCCAGCAAGAGGAGCACGGTGTAACAGATGTGGTCGCTCGAACCATTTTGCCAGGATGTGCCATGAATTTAAACCGGAGAGCCCACGGAGGAAATTGCTCCGCTCGCCCCAGACAATCATCTACACGGTGTCCCCTGGCACGAACGGATACACATTTTGCATGGTGAGGCTGGACGACGTGGAGGTGCCGCTGTTGATCAACATGGGAGCGGAGGGTTTGCTGCTGCATTGGGCCATGGTGAAGAGGTTTTTTCCGCACCACAGGGTTAGAGCCAACCCAGCGCTGTTGTACGGTTATGGAGGTGGAAGGCTAGACACGGTCAGGACTTTGGAGCTGAGTGTTCAGTACAAGTCTGCGACAGTGCTCAACTTCACATTCCACGTGACAGCATGGGGCGATAACATCATGAGCTGTGATTTATTTTAGGGACTGGGTTTCACCATCAAAGATGACGCTGGAGAAGAGTGGTCAGGCTGTGGCCAGTGGAACCCCCCAATTCCGGCGACTGATGAATATGTGGTGTGGGATGAAGAACTACTGGATGCCATAACGATCAAGTGGGACCAAGTTTGCTCAGGGCCAGTGCAGGAGGGTCTCAGTGCCGGTGCTTGGGAAACGGTCGAGGGGAGTGCCGAGTGTGACGGTGAGGCGCCTGCATTGGCGAGTGGCACCGATGGGTTAGCCCTGGATACCTCCAGGGTTTGGCCGCAATGGGATGGAGGGTCTGCGGCTATGAGGGCACACGTTACACCAGTGTTAGAAGAGGTCGGGACAAGACCGATGAGCGTGAGGGATCAATGCACTCGACAACAACACCTCAAGCCAAGCCGGACCCCGTTAAGGGTCCTGGACTGAGTCTGGGTTCGAGGTGAGGAGTGCCTGCAGTGAAGATGGGCCAAACGACAACGTCAGGAGCGTTGGGAGCATCTGCGCATAGTGGCCAGACTGGACGCAGCGCACTTCAAGCTGTCTGACGGCTTGGTGTGGCATGCGAACCGGCTTCAGCGTGTCCGGGAGGAGGCTCAGAGAAACGTGGCTGGACGTGGGACAAGGTCAGGGGTGAGGAGGAGCGGCTTCAGCATCTGGAGAGTCAGCCATCGCCCCGAAGACCGGCTGTTTCCAGGGGCACATCTGCTAAGAGGGTGCCCTGGGCTCCCATGCCAGTTATGTCTTTTACCTGAAGACTTGGGTTGTACATAGTATATGTTGAAGTTCTGTGGTTGTTGGTGTTGTTCAAAAAAAAAAATGTTATAGAAGGGATTATTTAGTTGTTGTTTTTTCTAGTTTAGGAGCACGGTATACAATTTTAGTTATTAATGGACTTTAATTTACCCTAGCAGGTGGCAGAATAATCCACCTTGCCATGTGGGCAGGACAGCAGTCCACTTGTCCTCCCTATTTTTGTTGGGAATGTGTTAGACCATTTAAAGACACTAGTTTTCGTTTATTAGTGCGTGATTTGGGTCCCAAATTGGGGAAGGTCTTAATTGAGTGAGTGGTTTTGGACTTTTTTAAAGGGGGGGATGTGAGATACATATTTTAATATGAAAGTGTAAGATGGACACGCACCCCCAGTGATGTCTCCGCCCTGCCCTATATAAGACTGGGTCTGCCATCTTACACTCTCTTATCTCGCATGGACCTTGGCCGGTACTCTGTCTGTAGCTGTCATTCATTCATTCATTCATCTTCTTCCGCTGTTCGGGTCGCGGGGGGGCTGGAGCCTATCCCAGCATCTTTGGGCGAGAGGCAGGGTACACCCTGAACAGATCGCCGGTCCATCGCAGGGCCAACATAGAGAGACAGACAACCATTCACTCTCACAGTCATACCTAAGGACAATTTAGAATCCCCAGTTTTGATGCTAATTAACCTAACTTGCATGTTTTTGACATGTGGGAGGAAACCGGAGAAATCCTGGAGTAAACCCAC
Source organism: Pholidichthys leucotaenia (assembly GCA_020510985.1). Classification (NCBI taxonomy): domain Eukaryota; kingdom Metazoa; phylum Chordata; class Actinopteri; order Cichliformes; family Pholidichthyidae; genus Pholidichthys; species Pholidichthys leucotaenia. The sequence goes on along the minus strand of CM035837.1, from coordinate 254,697,343 downwards.
GCAGACACGGGGAGAACATGCAGACTCCACACAGATCACTGTTGGTCGGGGGCTGGGATCGAACCCAGGATCCCCCGGCCAAGGGTGAGTTGCTGTGCTGCCGCAGTGCTAACCACTCCATCACCGCGCCGCCCGTCTGTAGCTGTCATTGTAAGTTAATAAAAGCTGTGTTCCAAGTCACGTCGCGTCTTTTGTTAACCAAAAGTAATTACAGACATAACACTGCCGTCTCTAGTGGTTCGGCATAGTTATTACAATACCTGTTTTCGCAGCTGCATTGACAGAAATGGTGAGTTAAATTTGTGTTTATTTTGAAAACAAAGCCTTATCTTGTAATTCTGACAAATTAAAAGTCGAGAAAATATGACGATACAATGATACAAGCCTTTAGTTCTGCTTAATTTTGACCGGGTGAGCTGAAACAGACAGGCAGACTGACAGACAGACAGACACACATATCTGTTCTCTTTCAGGTGCAGGTATCATGCCCGTGTGGAGATTTTTTCGGAAGCAGCAACTATTTCTTGTGTTTTCTCTTCATTTGTTTTCTTTCCTTCTCTTCCCCCACTCCTTGACTCCCCCACCTCTTCCGACCACTTCATATCCCTTCAATTCCCTCCCACATTCCTCCCTGTCAATTTCAGCATAAGACAATGTAAATAAAGTGTTCAAGTTTTTGTATAGCAAGAGGAGTCAATTTATATACAGCATACAGCGGGGAAAATAAGAACTGAAGATGTCAACATTTTTCTAATTAAACATATTTCTGATGGAGCCATTGACCTGAGATTTTCACCAGATATCAGTAACATCCCAAGTAATCCATACATACAAAGAAATCAAGGCAACTGTTTTGACAAAACAAGTTATATTTAATAAAGTAGAATGACACAGGGAATAAGAACACATGAAGAAAAAGAGGTACAAAAAGGCATAGAAAGCCAAGAAACCAGCTGAAATCCATCAGAATTAAGGAAGCCATCCCATCCCCCATCAGTGCAAATTAATTTCAACTGATTAAGTCCTGACTGATAGCCTTTAAAAAGGTCTGTGAATGTCAGATTGTCACACCACAAAGAACTCATGATGGGTAGAAGCAAAGAGCTCTCTCTAGCCCTTCACAACCATATTGTTGCAAAACATAATGATGGCACTGGTTACAGGCACATTTCTAAACTGTTGAATGTTCCAGTGAGCACTGTTGGAGCCATCATTCGGAAGTGGAAAGAACATCATTTTGCCATAAACCAGCCATGACCAGGAGCTCCTCGCAAGATTTCTGACAGAGGAGTCAAAAGAATTATCAGAAGAGTTTTCCAAGAGCTAAAGACCACTTGTGGAGAGCTCCAGGAAAACCTGGAGTTAGCAGGTACTGCTGTTTCAAAGAAAACAATAAGTAATGCACTCAACCGACACGGGCTTTATGCCCGCTCACCTTGCAAGACTCCATTGCTGAAGAAAAAGCATGCTGAAGCTCATTTAAAGTTTGCTGCACAACATTTGGGCAAGCCAGTAAAATACTGGGAGAATATAGTCTGGTCAGATGAGATGAGAATTGAACTTTTTGGATGCCACAAGACACAGTATGTTTGGAGGAGAAAGGGCACTGCTCAAAAGCCCCAAAACACCATACCACCAGTGAAGTTTGGAGGTAGGAGCATCATGGTATGGGTGTGTTTTTCAGCACATGGTACAAGCAGACTTCATATAATTGAAGGAAAGATGAATGGACCAGAGGTGGACTTACCATTAGGTAAAGGTAAGTCCCTTAGGCCTTGATCTGCTAAGGGCCCCAATCAACTAGGAGCCCCATATATATTTTTTTTTAATGTTTAGCATATTTAACATGATGTCCGATAAAATAAAGAAACACCAGTGTTTACATAAACAGCAAATCAAATTATGAGTCTTCTCCTCAGACTGTTGGACTCTTCCATGTTGTCTCTGAGACATGTGCATGCACGTATCTGTGATTACATTGTATACAAACTGTACAGCATGTAGAATAGCGGAAAAATGAAACAAAAGTTATCGAACGAAGTTATAGTGGTGCAGAGAAATAGAGAAAAAGGGAAGAGCACAGAAAATTTTCATCAAAACAACTTTTTTCACTTCAACCTGGGAGGAAACTTACCGTCCCAAAGAGCAGATAGAGAGCAACGCTGCTTGTATGAGCACACATGATGCTAATGATGAGCACCTGTGATGCCGGTTGCTGACAGTACAGGTGAACAACAAATTTTTACTTCTGCCAAGGGAGGAGGTAACGTTTTCAGTGGTGTTGGTTTGTCTGTTACCAACATAACTCAAAAAGTTATGAATGGATTTTGATGAAATATTCAGGAAAAGTGTGTAATGGCATGGAGAACAGATGATTGGATTTTGGTGATGATCTGAGAGTGCATACTTCCATCAAGGGCTTTGTTTGTATTTGTACAGCAGGATTACACAAAAACTACTATATGGATTTGGATGAAATCTTCACCAGAAGTAGTTGTTGGGCTACAGAGGAACCCATTGCATTTTGGTGATGATCTGAGAACGCATACCTCAGCCAAGGCTCTTACCTTGTCACAGAGTGTTAGCAACCATACTCCCAAAACTAATGGACAGACTTTGATGCAGTTTTCACCACAAGTGGCTCTAGGCCTACACACAAACCCATTACATTTTGGAGGTGATCCATGAGAGACGGAATGAGCCTTGTTAAAGGTGTGCACTCACTGAGCACTTTTATAGTTTTTACTGTTTTTTATAATTGCAAAATTTGCAGAGGCCAAGACTGACAGGGTTAAATTTAAATATGACCAACTGTGCTCCCCAGGCATGCACAGGATATATGCAGCCTCAGCAGATGACATTACGTGAGATTAAATGTAGTTTGTTTGTTTTATTAAGATCCCCATAAGCACTTGTATAAGACACTGGCTATTCTTCCTGAGGTCTAACATATATATATTCTCCCTTGTGTCTACGTTGTACAGAGGAGGGAGCACAATAGATGCCTCTGCAAAATGGACCAGTCAGCAGACCATGAACAGGACCCAGCTGGCAAATGTGGGTAAGTCAGTCCCTCCAGGATTTCGTGGGATGTTTTTATGATTGTTGCTGCCCAAAAAGCCTGAATCTGCAGGAGCTTTTTTAAAAAGTTGCGATAAAAGTTGTGATGTTTTGAGAGTTTTTTTTTTTTTTTGCTCTAAAAGTTGTGGGAAGAATTACAAATTTTAAAGCAGATGCTTTTTTCATAGTTTACTGCAATATTTTATATAACACCACATGAAAAGCACAGGATTGTCAAAAATGTTCTATTAAAAAGGGATTTGTAAATTAAACAGAAACTTCTGCTATACAGAAAAAACTCTTTTGTGTAACAGCAAATACAGACTTTAACACAGTTAATTGAGAATGAAGTAGCTACTCAAAAATTTCTCATAAAAATGACCAACATTGTAGGCTACTCTTGCTGAGAACTTGAATAAAAAGGATGAAAAAATAATTATCCATTACAACAGCTAAACTGCATTGAATGCATGCTAAAGAGTATAGATTTGGAAATTATGGCAGCGCCTTCATTTGAAAACTCCCTAACCGTAGTGGTCCCCAACCATGAGCACGCAGAGAAAAAAGAAATAATTTATTCTGTTGCTCTGTATTGTCTATCGAAGTCTGTGTTTTTCTGAAAGAATTACTGGATATTCTCTCTCTTTCCATAACTAACTCCTACCTGTCTGTCTATCTGCTGCGTGTCTTGACACACACCTGTCTCATCAGACACTCATTCCTTTACCGAGAGTCGTACTGGTAGGAGGGGCTCTCCTTGGGGGTTTGCCAGGGGCGCACATTGATCCATGTCCAGACTGGAGATTCACAGCTTTTCAGCTCATTGACAAGATGTAGTAATGATTTTACATCTAAAGATGTATAAAATGTTACAACACTGGCTGTAGTGTATTGTACATTATTGTATTGTAGATTGGTGTTGATATGGCTCCTCTATTTAGGCTCAGGAGCAAATTGTAATAGCTTTGTAACTTAGAGTTAAATTTATGAGAAAAACATTGCAAGATTCTGAGTAAAAAGTTGCAAATTTATATGAAAAGGTCTAAATATTATCAAAAACAGTCACAAGTGTACAAAAAAAGTCTCAGAGGTAAACGAAAAGTCACAAATTTATGAGAAAAACCCCACAGGTTTTATGAGCAAAAGTTGCAAATTTCTGTCATAAAAATCCCACTTTGGCAAAAAATTTTATATTTACAAGGAAATAGTTGTTCAGGATTCATTAGAAACAGGTCCTAAATGGATGAGAAAAAAATAAATTTATGAAGAGTCACAGATGGAGAAGAAAAGTCTTTCACATTAGTTTGTCTGTTGATTAGACTGTCTTTGCTTAAATAACTTTATAAATACTTTCTTGCTATTAATGTCACAAGGTAGCTCTACTTTTATTGAGTACAACTTCTGTCTATTTCACCCACCTGTCATGATCTGTGCATGGATTCTGACATGCAGGGGAGACAGACTTTAGCAGGAGGAGCTGCTGATGGGGAATATTTGAGACCAGCATTACATTAGTGTCAGACTCCTATATTAAGTCTGAGAACACAGTGGAAGCTCCTTCTTGATCCTCACTGCAACTTTTAACTCCAAAATAAACTGAAAGTAAACTACCTGGCTGCTGCTTGATTAGCTACTGTACGTTCTGATCCACAGCGTACTTCAACTGTATTCCTCACTCCCTGCTCCGTTCTCAGGGAATACCAGTGAAGTTAACTGCCCTTCACAAAATTTCTCCATTTGAAACACCCTGTAACCGTCAGCTCCCTCCTCTGTGCGTTACCACGGTAACCATGGACACGGTAAATGTATTTTTATTGGACATGGTAAATATATTTTTATTACTTTATTACTATTTTTATATCAGTTCTTATAAACAATAACCAACATCAGTTTAGCTTGTTAATAATGTTAGCAACAATAGTTTGTTTTACTCATATTTGAGGCGCAATGGCTTATGGGTAATTTTCCTGTCAGCTTCCGGTGAAGTGATGTCCGGTTGTTCACTTCGTCCCTGCACAGTTCTCAGTTCCCTTTGAACTGAAGACTGCTTGCTCCCTTCGGTTTGGAATCTCACTTAATATGACAGAAGATAGATAGATGTACTTTATTGATCCCAAACTGGGAAATTACAGAATACCCTGTGCAGTCCACTTCGGAGCACACTACTGGGCGATCGGAGCGCAGCTATTGTGCGCGCTACCCAGTCTTCCAGACACCTGAAGACAAGAGAGGAGCAACGGCTGCTCACATTCTGGTTGGCTGTTGGGGTGAGCAATCAAATAAAGGAAGCCTTCTGATTGAATGGGCAACATTGACAAGTGGGTGGGCAAATGCCGCCCAGAACCACCCATAGCTATGCCTTGGCTTGTGATGAAAGGACTTCAATGAGAATGCTAAATTACATGAAGGACAGTGTTGCCAGATGGACAATAATTATCGTATTTGTACGATAATTTTGCCCTCTGTACGATGTACGATCAATAATTTCAAAAATCCCATAATGTAGGATAATTTGACCCCTTCATCACGTGGCCAAGTTAATACATTAACAAACACAGCCAGGATACAGATCCTGTGCAAAGTGTGCATACATACTACGCTTGTTTTTACGCATCGTCTCACGCACGCGGGCTGCGTGGAAGGAGACAGAAGATTTGGTGGGGTAGCAGAGAGGCGGTCTCAGATGGAGGCTACTGATGGGATCCACAGTACACTGAAACATACTGAGTTAGGATAAAAAAGATCTGTGAGAAATAGTGGTACACCAAATCACTCAGTGCTGTACGGGAGCTCCAACTGTCAACCGTGAGAGTCGGCTGAACGGAGCAGGCGGGGCTCGTTTGCTGCTCAGGTGGGTGATTCAGCTGCTGATCTCTGGCTTTCACTACAGTTCTAGTGAGTGATTTAGTACAGTCCATTCACAAATAAAAGCTAGCACACTTGATCGAATCGTTCGCGTAAGTTACAGCACTAATGCAGGCACGGCAGACTCAACAAGTAAGCAACATTACCAGCAGATTAAGAAATGAATGGGGGGAAAGAGACCCCAGTTTTACTGGGCGGTTCAAACCTGTTGTTGGCATTAGCACTAAAGTTTTCTGTTGCTGCTGCAATGTGCAAATGTTTGTGCAAAAATGTCACCAGGTTGTGGTTCTCAATAAAACTGCAAAACAGGTTTCTGCTTCAATTATCAGAGGCATTTTAGTAGTAGTTTAGGTGGATTGATTGATGTTTATTCCTAATGTATAAACAGAGTACTTTTCAAAATATTTATGAGGCAAGACCTTGATATATGATGATTCAACAGAAGCCATATAGAAGATAGTTAAGTATGACTGATATTCTGGGCTGTTCCGTGCAGGCCAGGGGCTCATCCTGTACTCCACACAGGTAGAGGCGCTGGTCTCCAAGAGGCGCTTTTTTTCCAATTGATCTGTTAGATTATTTAAAGGTAAAACTGCATTATAGGCTGTAATATGCACAATCTGTGATAACGTGTGACTGAAGTAGATGGTCCTGAGCCGCGTCAGAATGAAAACTGGGTGTGTACGATAATTTTCCTCAAAATACGATGATTTTAAGCCGTTGGTACGATACTTCAACATTTTCCATCTAGCAGCACTGATGAAGGACGACGCCATTCACTAAACTTTCATAATAAGAGCGACTGGATTGCTCAGCAGTAAACTGATTGTTCTTTTAGACAAAAAAAATGATACATAAACTTGAAAATATACCCAGAACACCCACATAATTCAGCACATGTGTAGGAAGGTGTGTGTGTTGTGCATAATCTGTGCTTATCTTTACTTATACTCCTTTTCTATCTGCAAGTCCCCATTTAAATTGTTCCCTTTTTTCCTTTTTTGTCTGCATTCCGTCTCTTCATGATTTTCAATCTCATAAATAAATCACTTCACCTCTTATTATTCTCTACCTCTGCCACCGCTCACTCTTTCATTCTCTTACTTCCCAGGGGAGTAGTAATGGGATGATGGGTGGGTGGGCAGTCATGAGGAGTTTTGCCAAGCCACAGCCTGTCTTCCATATCCCACCTCCTCCTGCAGCCATCCATCTTCATGAGCACAAACGGAGTGGGAAGCCACAGCCTTTCTAAGTGTTTCATAGACCTACATTTATCAGCACACAAATAAAAGAGCACACCCACCTCAGTCCAAACAGAAAGTGGTAAGAAGGACAGCTCGCAACAAAGAGATGGGCCAAAGCAATACGTCTTTTTGATATTGTGAAAGATGGCTTAAATGAAAGAGATTTTGTTTTACCTCAGCTGACTCAAAAGTGCACTGTGCAACAAACACATGGCCTTGTAATAAGCCAGTAGCTCTGCTCACCTCCTTCTCCTAACTAGACACTCACTTTTGAACTGGAAGGATCTCCTTGTCCTCTTTCTCAATGTCAGTCTCTTTATCTCCCTCTATCTCCTCCCTTAGAAAAAACCAGAAGCAATTTGTCCTCTCAAAGCCCATCTAATAGCAGCCTGAAATCAATGTCTAAAAGGCAAAGGGTCTCCTGCTGCAGAAAGCCTGCAGTCCAGCTCCTTTGCTGAGGTTTTAAATCACAAGATTATTGGTTTTATGAGTGTGACCCATGTGAAAATAATTGCTAATGTTCCAAGAGTAACCAGTGGAAAGGTGGGTAATGGGGCAATTTATAAATTCAGATTGTAATACATGGAAAGCATCCAGGCCACCTCCTCACTGTTGTTTTATGGCCACTCATAAAAACAGGCCAAGCAGCAGTTGCAGAAACCACAGTGATTAAAATCAGTAAGACTGTTGTATCATTGTCGCTTTTGTTGCTGGAGAGAGGAACCAAAGAGGAGTAACTCAGGCTGAGACAACATGCAGTAAATATATGAAGTAATTTCAGAAGAGTCAATGGAAGTCATCAGACTTTTCCTCAGGGTGATGATCATGCACATTTGGCAATTTTAGGTCTCATGTCTGAAAAAAATGGACCAGTGTTTGACACCATGGTGGATCAGAGTGGACTGGGACATGTGAGGTCTACACACTCCACTCGTTTTTGAGGATCATGGAGGACTGTGGCCCAGTTTCCCCACTAAAGCAGTGTAGGAATCCCAAGGTTCCCAAAGTTCAATACAACACCTTTTACATGTATTGGACACTTGACACGTTTCTATCTTTCCAATAAAACTACCAATGCAGAAGTCATACATTCTTTGGGCGAGACACGTGGTACACCCTGGACAATTTGCCACTCCATTGCAGGGCCAACACAGAGAGACAGACAACCATTCCCTCTCACATTCATACCTACAGACAGTTTGGAATCCCCAGTTGATGCCAATTAACCTAGCATGCATGTCTTTAAACTGTGGGAGGAAATCAGAGTACCTGACGAAAATCCATGCAGACATAGGGAGAACATGTAAACTCCAGATAGGTCCCACCTGGCCAGCTCTTGGGTTCAAACCAAGAACTGTGTGATCTAAGGTGAAGTTCAGGTCCTGAAACATGTGGCCACTCAGAACAGATGCCACCTGCTGTGTGGCCTTACAGCACAGAGATACAGAACAGAAAGTAAATGGAGGAGGGTAATGACACCCCACTCCTTTCCTCTTTCAAGCCTCACCACAGCTCTGCTGTGGTGTCCTGCTCCCCTTTGGTGTCAGCAGGACACCACAAATAGCCCATTCCATCTCTTCTTGACTCTACAACCATACAGGCGTGTATGTGAGTCTGGTAATTTTCCATTACAGCTGAGAAGTGTGTTTGTGTGTCAGAGTTGTGTATTTGTGTGCACTTATTTCCCATAATCCCTTTCAACAGTATATACTGTATCTATCTTGTTAAAATATATGTGTTTTGTGCATCTAAATAAATATCTGTACAGCACATGATTTAATGTAAATGTTATTAGGAAAATGTGAAACGGATGTGAGCTGCATCACAAATATCATTGTAACACTATATGTGTGTGTTTCAGTGTGTGAGTGCTTCAGCCATAGAGAGCCAAGTCACACTCCCTCTACTTCCACATATGTATGGGATCTTAAAGCTGAAAAAAATCTCCATTGAAATGAATGCCAAGAGCAAAATTATCTTTTGATCGCGATCGAACTTTGCTACAAGTTACACATATAGTGTTTGTCAATTTAAAAGATAATTTTCCACATAATTAAAGTTGTTGGTGATGTATAATAACAGAGTAATATTTAGTTTTTGTGAAACAGCTTAGCGGACTACATCGCCATGTCTCAGACTATACATGTCACCAAACACGATTACGCCAGTTCCAATCTCAAAGCTCACCTCCTGTTTTCTGACCCATGAAAGAAAAATCCAAAGAGGAGAAAAACAGCACAAATGTTTTGTATTTTGAGAGCTGGAGCTGATCCAAAAGACTATTTACTTCCCTCTGGGTGCTCTTTGAAAACAATGATGTAACTTACATTAATCTGTGTTTGTAGTCTTTTAATTTATATAATTTCACAACCCTTAACAGTTAAACAACAACCCGCACTGTTATTTACATGGAAAATTCATTCATTCATCTTCTTCCACTTAATCTTTTTCGGGTCGCGGGTGGGGGTGGGGGTGGGGGTGGGGGGTGGGGGGGCTGGAGCCTATCCCAGCATCTCATGGAAAATGATTTTTTAAATTGATTAACATCATATGTGTAACTTGTGGCAAAATTCCATCGGGATCAAAAGATAATTTTGCTCTTGCCATTCATTTCAATGGAGTTGAATGAAGACACAAATATCCTAACACATCACTATATCATTAGCATTTAGCAGTTGCAAAATATAGCCAATGCTTAAGTGCTGAAAATGGCTGCTCAAAATGTAACTTGATCCTACTTCAAAATATATATATTTTTTTTAAATAATACATCAACAAAATGACATAAAGGTGCAGAATTAAAGCCTTTATATCCTTCAAAAAATAATATATTGATGAAAAAAATTATTTAAACATTTTTTACCGATCCAAAATAACCATAATATTTACATCTAAGCAGCTCGATGACGAGACTCTGATAGCCAGTAACATAGAAATATATAATCACTAGGTAGGACATGGCTAACATCTATATGGTAAACAGAGCTGCCATATTCTGTGGATAATTGTGACCAGCCATAGAAAAACCAGGAGCAAGTCTCCCAAAGGGCATTTTGAGTTATTTACAGGTTATAAAAGTATGAAATCTAAGCTTTCCACTAATGTCTAACATATGGAAATCCGAACAGATTTGAAGGTGTGGCCATTTGAATGTTAACACCTCTTAAACTACTTTCCTGAGAAAATCAGGTTCAAAATTTCCAAGGATTGTCACCTTCCAGGGGAGCCAGGTGGGGGGTGGTAACAAAAGTTGGCCATTTGCATGACTCAGCATGAATCCAACCCCCTTACAGTGCTTATCAAAAGGAGCTCTGGAAACCCTCCTTAAGCTGCTTAAGTAGCTATGTGCTTCCACCTGAACGTGCTGCTGATTTGCCAACATGAATAACGAAGACATGTGACTAGCCAAACAAACTGGATATGTAAATCAGCTGTGATATCCCCGCCCCCAAAACCAGGAAGCGGTCTTGCTGATACTTCCCTCTGAAACTATTCTATTTCAAATACAAAGTTTATGGTTTTAAAAATCTCCCACACTGTTCTTTGAAGCATGGAGTAGCTTCTTCATGACTTCAACTAGCATATTTTGCAAAAGTATGAAAATCACAAATTTTTCCAAAAAGGAAGTATTTCTATGTTTTTTAGGAATCACGTCAGGCCGACTTGTTGCTGGTTTACTTGTGGCGGGTCACAATTATAATGATTGACAGCACCTTCTATAGTGGTCCAGGCTGCACACTGTTCTCCCTCTTCCTTAGCTGCTTATTCCCCACAGCTGGACTCCTCACCTGCCTGTAATCAGACCCACTCCTTAAATAGGAGCTACAGTCATGTGAAAAAGTTAAGATTCCCCATTAAATATTCAGTTCTTTATAAAGAAATGTTCATATATCTATGTCTAACCTTGTTTTTGTTTTTATTTGCATTTTTTTAACATTTATTTTAGCCATTTTAAGTGGGAATGAATTTGGGGGTGTCCTAATTTATTCCTCTATTTGTTTAGAATTATATTTTACAGAAAATTTGAAAAAAGTCTTAATTCATTTTAATTGTTTAGTTGTATTACATGAATCTCCCAGTATTTTAAACACTGATATTAAATATCAATATGTCCAAATATATTTAAAAAAACACACAGGCATATACAGGGTATCCTGATTTTTTTCACATGACTGTACACTCTGCAGACTGCAGGAGCTTGTCAGACTTGTTACCTGCCACCTCGGGATCAGACACCCAGTGTGCAGCCTCCAGCCTGAACGTCTTCCTCTCATCAGGCTTTTGTAAGCCACAATCCCTAAACCTAACCCTCTCACTATATAATCCTCAGGACTTCCTTGTCCGAATGGATTCTCTCCTCGGCGGAACCATGGATTCAGATCCCTACCTTCACTCCCCCCCACCCCCCCAAGTAAGTCGACTTAGCAACATGCACGTAATCTTCTCCCACACTTCTCCCCAAAGCACCGTACCTCACTCAGTGATCCCCACTCACCTTTGCTGGACTCCTTCACCACGCCGGCGAGTCACCAGAGAAGCCTGTCACCGCTGGGTATCTGGTCAAGCCTGTAAGTAAAAAGAAGCATTATTTGCAAATGCCAAAATCCATTACTGCATCAACTTACTCTTCTCCTCTCTTACAGGGTTGCTAGACTCTCCGTACCTACTATCAGCAAAAACGCTCAATAAACATTATAATTACGCTGCTACTTTGGTCTCCCTAGTTGCCTGCTTTTGGGTCCGTTATTGCCTACCATGTCAGTACAAGCTCCTCCGCAAGACCCAGCAGTTGCAGCTTGGGGAACCATGGTCACTCGTTTAGATGGTCTTGAGCAGCAGATGGATAATTTCACACTGCAAATGCAAGTGACGTTAACTCAACTTCAAGGGTTAACAGGTTGTTGAGACCATCTTAACCATCCACAAAACCCTCCCTCAGCTCCAGCCCTTGTCACCTCTCATCCTGGTTGCTCCCTAACTATTCCCACACCGCCATGCTATAATGGGAGCTTAGGGGAAGGAGGGGGGTTTCTCCTGCAATGCAGTCTGGTTTTTCAGCATCTCCCAGATGAGTTTCTACCGAGCATAGCAAGATAAGCTACATGGTCAATCTGCTCGAAGGTCGAGTACTCACCTGGGCACGCGTTATTGTCATGGGCACTGAATATTCATCCTATACAGTTGCTCATTTTTGGGGGGAATTTATTAAGATCTTTGATCACTCTGATCATGAGGGCAGCGCATCCTCCCACCTCCATAACTTGCATCAGGGGGCCAAATTTGCTGCTGAGTTCTCCATAGATTTCCAGGTGCTCGCGACTGAAGCAGGCGGGGATGATACTGCACTTCGCTCATTTTTCATCAGCAGCCTCAACTCCAATCTGCGGGACGAGCTAGCCAGCCTTGGTGAACTGGCATCTCTAGATGCATTAATTTCTGTGGTCATTAAGCTGGACAATCGCCTGCGTGAACGCACTTGGGAGTGGCAATGTGGAAATTGCATGCGCCTTTCTGCTTCATCACCTTCTCCCCAGCTAACCGTTTTCTTGCTCTGTTTGTCCGAACCATGTGAATCCATGCAACCAGGTCGTTCTCCTCTAGCGGCCAATCACTGACGTTTGGCCGAAGGGCCTGGCATGTACAGTGTGGGAGACAGCCATGGGGGAGACGAATGCCCGGTTAAAACCAAAAGACACCGCCCACCTGTCATTGTAGGGAGACAGGCGGGCGTAGTCTCCAAACGCCCTCAAACCAAACTACTACTTCCCAGCCGCATCCTGCTAGCCACCTCTCATCACACAGATTTTGCTCTCGCGGATTCTGCAGCAGAACAGAATTTCATCTCAGAGAGTCTGGCATCCCGGCTGGATATTCCATACACAGTTCTTCAAAAAACCCTCAGGTTAGTGGCATTATCTGGCAAACCATTTTTTACTGTTTCCAAAATTACATTCCCACTTCCTGTATTAGTTTCTGGTAATCACAGGGAGAGCATCCATTTCCTTGTTATCCCCTCCTTCACTGCATCTATCGTGTTAGGCTGTTCTCCTTCTGTTGCCATTTCCCCCCTACTGTTGAACCACCTGATTTGTCGAATGTACCGGCTGAATATTTTGACCTTGCTGCCGTGTTTAGCAAAGCTAAGACACTATCCCTCCCCCTTCACAGACCCCATGACTGTGCTATTGAACTTCAGCAGGGGGCGCAGCTTCCCACCAGTCGGTTATACAGCCTCTCTAGACTGGAAAGAGAAGCCATGAACAAATATGTCAAGGAGTCCCTCAATTCTGGGCTGATTCGGCATTCGTCTTCACCAGTGGGGGCTGGATTCTTTTTCGTTAAAAAGAAGGATGGTTCCCTGCATCCGTGTATCGACTACAGGCAACTGAACAATATCACCAAAGACAGGTACGCCCTCCCTCTGTTAAACTCTGCCTTCAATGTTTTGCAGGGGTCCACTACTTTCACCAAGCTGGACATACGGAATGCTTAACACCTCGTCAGGATCCGGCAGGGAGATGAATGGAAGTCAAGTTTTCGTACCCCCCATCAGTCATTTTGAGTACCTGGTGATGCCATTCGGCCTAACCAACGCCTCAGCTGTTTTCCAGCGACTGATCAATGATGTTCTGCAGGACTTCCTCAATTCATTCATCTTCATATACCTGGATGACATCCTCATTTTCTCCCGTTCCCTTACAGAGCACCGAATCCACGTGTGGACGGTCCTCCAGCACCTACTCGAAAATCAGCTCTGCGTCAAGGCTGAAAAATGTGAGTTCCACACACTACGTTTCTCGGGTTTGTTATAGCCCAGGGTCAGATCAAACCAGATCCACAAAAGAGCAAGGCGGTTTTCAGTTGGCCCGTTCCCACATCCAGAAAAAAATTATAGCAGTTCCTTGGATTCACTAACTTCAACTGGCTGTTTATCTGAAATTAGAGCACCCCTGCCCTTCCCCTCAATCACCTCACCTCCACCAAGATCCACTTTGCCTGGTCTTCTGTGGCCAATCAAGCCTTCTCCCCGCTCAAGGCTAGGTTTACTGATGTGCCCATCCTAGCTCAGGTTAATCCCAGAGCCCAATTCATCATAGAGGTGGCTACCTTGGACTCGGGGGTGGGGACAGTGCTATCCCAACAGTTGGCCGCCGACAACAAGCTGCACCCATGCGCATTCTTCTCTCGGAGCTTAACCTCCGCCGAGAGGAACTATGACATTGGTGATCAGGAGCTGTTAGTAGTAAAACTAGCACTCGAAGGACGGTGGCACTGGCTGGAGGGGCAATGTTACCGTTCCTGGTTCTGACTGACCATAAGAACCTCGAGTATCTAACTAACTAACTAACTAACCTGCACTTATATAGCGCTTTTCTAGTCACAAAGACCACTCAAAGCGCTTTCATTAATACTAACCCTCTATTCTAAGGGCCTATAGGAAACAGATATCTAGGGACAATTTAGAACAGCCAATTAACCTAACATGCATGTCTTTGGCATGTGGGAGGAAACCGGAGAAATCTGCCAAACATTTAAAACTCCCGACAGGCAAGGTGGACGCTATTGTTCAGGAGGTTTAATTTCTCCATCATGTACTGCCCCGGGTCAAAAAGCACCAAGCCTGACGCCCTCTTCAGGCAATTCGCCCCAAACACTTCACCTCCCAAGGTGGAAATGATCATCCCGGCTGAATGCATGGTAGGGGCGTTGACATGGGATATTGAACAAAGGGTATGAGAGGCCCAGAGGACCAATCTGGATCTGGGTGGGGGCCCTCGAATCGGCTGTTTGTGCCCACGGTGGTTTGGGGCAATGTCAGCAACTGGCTCCATATGGCCAAATTTACCTGTCATCCTGGAGGAGCCAGGACCCTGTCCCATCTTAAACACCGGTTCTGGTGGCCCTCTATGAATACGGACATCTGCAACTATATTAAGGCATGCCAACAGTGCTCCACTGAGAAGTCCCCTACCAGGTTCCTGCAACCACTTCCTGTCCCTAGCCGTCCGTGGTCCCACATTGCACTGGACTTTATTACTAGGTTGCCCCCGTCCAGTGGTCACACCGTTATTTTAACCATAGTCGACAGGTTCTCCAAAGCCACACACTTCATCCCCCTTCATAAACTTCTATCCGCTAAAGAGACAGTGGAGATCCTGACGAATCATGTAGTGAGGTTGCACAGTATACCCTCTAATGTGGTGTCTGATTGTGGTCCCCAGTTTTCTTCCCAGGTTTGGTGCACCTTCTGCAAGGACATTGGGGCCATTGTTAGCCTGATGTCTGGCTACCACCCGCAGAACAATAGACAGTGTGAGAAGGCTAACCAGGAGCTGGAGGCTTCTTCTTGCAGGGTTGCCAGACTCTCCGTCCACACTATCCAACAAAAGCTCTCAATAAACATTATCATTGCACTGCTACCTTTGTCTCCCTAGCTGCCTGCTTTTGGGTCTGTTATTACCAACCATGTCACCTTCAACACTGTGATAACAGGATATGCAAACAATTGTTTATTGTATTTATTGTAATCACATACCTTGGCCGGGGGATCCTGGGTTCGATCCCAGCCCCTGACCAACAGTGATCTGTGTGGAGTTTGCATGTTCTCCCCGTGTCTGCGTGGGTTTACTCAGGGATTTCTCCGGTTTCCTCCCACATGACAAAAATATGCAAGTTAGGTTAACTGGCATCAACTGGGGATTCTAAATTGTCCTTAGGTATGACTGTGAGAGTGAATGGTTGTCTCTCTCTCTGTGTTGACCCTGCAATGGACTGGCAATCTGTCCAGGGTGTACCCTGCCTCTCGCCCAAAAATGCTGGGATAGGCTCCAGCCCCCCCGCCCCCCACGACCCGAAAAGGATTAAGCGGAAGAAGATGGATGGATGGACATATGGGGGGGGCTGAAAAGTTCCTATATTAATTAATTAATTATCGTATAAAGTACCAATGAACTTTTCAGCCTGCCCCCGTAAGTAAGCTATGTATATGGAACATGAACAGTCTAACAGCTAGTCATGTCCACTTATGTACGTGGCTTTTTTTTTTTTTTTTTTTTTTTTTTTTGTTACTTATTTGTACCCGTAGGTAGATTTGGTTTGCAGTTTGGTGACAAGCCACCGGCTGCTGGTTGCTGCGTGCGCGAGCGCCCTAAACCTACATGTTTTTGGTATACGGGAGGAAACCGGAGAAATCCCGGAGTAAACCCGCGCAACACGGGGAGAACATGCAAACTCCACACAGCTCACTGTTGGTCGGGGGCTGGGATCGAACCCACGATCCCCGCGGTCCCCCGGCCGAGGGTAAAACTGTGCTGTCACAGTGCTTAAACCACTGCGCCACCGTGCAGCCCTTGCAGGCTTGCTATAAGATCTGAATGTAGACTTACAATGTGCAGTACACTATAGCTACGTTCCGGTCCACAGTATACTTCAACTGTATTCCCTACTCCCTGCTCCATTCTCAGGGAATATCAGTTAAGTTAACTGCCCTTCACAAAATATCTCCATTTGAAACACCCTGTAACCGTTGGCCCCTTCCTCCATGCATTACCACTGTAGCCATGGACACGTACCAATACTTCTTCTTTCGGCTGCTCCCTTTAGAGATCGCCACAGCGGATCATCTGTCTCCATCTCACCCTATCCCTTGCCTCTTCCTCTGTAACACCAACTCTGTCCATATCCTCCTTCACTACATCCATGAATTTTCTCTGTGGTCTTCCTCTTTTCCTCCTGCCTGGTAGTTCCTTCTTCAACATCCTTTGTCCAAAATATCCACTATCCCTCCTCTGCACATGTCCAAACCATCTCAGCCTTGTCTCTCTTACTTTGTCTCCAAACCACTTGACCTAAGCTGTCCCTCTGATATACCCATTTCTAATCTTGCTCCTCCTAGTCACTCCCAATGAAAATGTTAGCATCTTCAACTCTGCCACTTCCAGCTCCATCTCCTGTCTTTTTGTCAGTGCCACCATCTCCAAACCATACATCATAGCAGGTCTCACTACAGTCTTGTAAATCTTCCCTTTCACGCTTGCTGCTACCCTTCTGTCACAAATCACCCCTGACACTCTTCCCCACCCACTCCACCCTTCCTGCACTCTCTTCTTCACCTCTCTTGTGCATTTTCCATTGCTTTGGATGGTTGACCCCAGGTATTTAAACTCATCTACTTTCACTTCCTCTACTCCTTCCAGCTTCACCATTGCACCTGCCTCCTTCTCATTCACACTCATGTATTCTGTCTTGCTTCTACTGACTTTCATTCCTCTTCTCTCCAGAGCATACCTGCACCTCTCCAGGTTCTCTTCCACCTGCTCCCTATTCTCACTACAGATCACAAGGTCGTCTGCAAACGTCATGGTCCGTGGAGACTCTTGCCTGACTTCATCTGTCAGCCTGTCCATCACCATGGCAAACAAGAAGAGGCTCAGAGCCGATCCCTGACGTAATCCCACCCCCACCTTGAACCCCTCTGTCACTCCTACATCACACCTCACCACCGTCTCATTGTCCTCATACATGTTCTGCACCACCCTCACATACTTCTCTGCCACTCCTAACTTTCTCATACAGTACCACACTTCTTCTCTTGGCACCCTATCATATGCTTTCTCTAGATCTACAAAGACACAGTGCAACTCCTTCTGACCTTCTCTGTACTTCTCCATCAACACTCTTAGAGCAAACATTGCATCTGTAGTACTCTTTCTTGGCATGAAACTGTACTGCTACTCACTGATTGTCATCTCTCCTCTTAACCTGTCTTCACCAGCTCTTTCCCATATCTTCATAGTGTGGCTGATCAGCTTTATGCCTCTGTAGTTACTACAGCTCTGAGTATCACCTTTGTTCTTTAAAATTGGTACCAAAACACTTCTTCTGCACTCCTCAGGCATCCTCTCACTCTCCAAGATTGTGCTAAACAATCTGGTTAAAAAGTCCACTGCCATCTCTCCTAAACATCTCCATGCCTCCACAGGTATGTCATCTGGACCAACCGCCTTTCTATTCTTCATCATTTTCAAAGCTGCCCTCACTTCCGCCGTGGTAATCCTCAGGACTTCCTTGTTCACAATCTTTCCTTCATTCATCCTCCTCTCTCTCTCATTTTCTTTATTCATCAGCTCTTCAAAGTACTCCTTCCACCTTCTCAACACACTCTCGTCATTTGTTAGTACATTACTATTTCTGTCCTTAATCAGCCTAACCTGCTGCACATCTTTTTCAGCTTGATCTCTTTGTCTAGCCAATCAATACAAGTCCTTTTCCCCTTCCTTAGTGTTTAGCCTCTCATACAACTCACTATATGCCTTTTCTTTTGCCACCTCACTCTTTGCCATGCGTCTAGACTCCAAATACTCCTGTCTACTTTCTTCATCTCCCTGACAATCCCACTTTTTCTTTGCTAACCTCTTTCTTTGAATACTTTCCTGTACCTCCTCATTCCACCACCAAGTCTCCTTGTCATCCTTCATCTGTCCACTGGATAGACAACATACGTTTCTATCCGTTTCCCTCAATACTTTTGCTGTACTTTCCCAGTCATCTGGTAATTCTTCCCTACCACCCAGAGCCTGTATCAACTCCTTCCTGAATTTTGTGCAACCTTCTTCCTTCTGTAACTTCCCCCACTTAATCTTTGGCTCTCCCTTCACTCTTTCCTCCTACAGACTACCATCCGATGCTATCTAGCAACAATCTCCCCTGCCGCCACCTTGCAGTCTCCTGTTTCTTTGAGATTTCTCCTTCTGGATGTAGTCCTCTCCTGGTGGATGTAGTCCACCTGTGTGCACCTTCCTCCACTCTTGTAAGTCACCCTAAGTTCCTCTCTCTTCTTAAAGTATGTGTTCACCACAGCCATTTCCATCATTTTAGCAAAATCCACAACCATCTGTCCTTCCATATTTCTCTTCTTAAGACCATACTTACCCAGAACCTCCTCATCACCCCTGTTCCTTTCACCTACACGGTCATTGAAGTTCGCTCCAATCACCACTCTCTCCTCCCTGGGAACACTTTCTACCACTTCATTCAACTTACTCCAGAATTCCTCTTTCTCTTCTACCTGACATCCAGCTTGTGGGGCATGTGCACTGACAACATTCAACATCACACCTTTGACTTCTAGCTTCAAACTCATGATTCTGTCTGAGTCCCTGTGATGGACACGTACTAATGCTATGGTGGATAATTATATTTCTTAAATAAAATGTTAATACAAATATATTTTTATTACCATCAGTGGATATATACAATGGTAAATATCGTTCACTTATATAGTGCTTTTTCTCATCTCTAGATGACCAAAGCGCTTTACAGATCCTGCTGTCCACCCATTCACACACTGATGGCGGCAGAGCTGCCATGTACAGGCGCTGGCCTGACCCACCAGGAGCAACTGGGGGTTCAGTGTCTTGCTCAAGGACACTTCGACATGCAGACTGCAGACACAGCAGGAATCGAACCCCTGACCCTCCAATCAGTAGTCGGCCACACTACAACTGCTCCACAGCCACTCCCAATAACCAACATCAATTTAGCTTGTTAATAACGTTTGCAACAATAGCTTGTCTTACTCATATTTGAGGTGCAATGGCTTATATGTAATCTTCTTGTCAACTTCTGGTGAAGTGATGTACCGCTGTTCACTTCTTCCCTGTTCAGTTCTCAGTTCCCTTTGAACTGAAGACCATTCGCTTCCTTCGGTTTGGAATCTCACTTAATATGGCGGAATACCCTATGTAGTCCATGTCAGAGTACACTATTTGGCGATCAGAATGCACTGATAATAATAATAATAATAATAATGGATTAGATTTCTATGGTGCTTTACATGTCAAGTGACATCTCAAAGTGCTTACAGTAAATCCATTATTCATTCGCTCCAGACAGACATTGATAGTGGTAAGCTACTCCTATAGCCACAGCTGCTCTGGGGCAGGGACTAAGGGAAACGTGGCTGCCAATCCACGCCAACGGCCTCTCCAACCACTGCCGAATGTTCTGTTCCGTTTGTATCTGTCAGCAATTTATTCGTTTATATTCAATAGTTGCTAGGTTCTTGTACACACCATCACTTAAGAGACCATTAGAGGGGTCAACATGCTAACAAGTGTCTCTGTGCTTCGTTTTATTTATTGGGCTATTTGTCTTTTCTTTCCTTCTAATTTTGCTTGACATTTTCCTTATTACTGTGTGCTTGTTTGTATATACAGTGGTGTGAAAAAGTCTTTACCCCCTTCCTGATTTCTCAATTTTTTTTGTAAGTTTTTCACACTTAAATGTTTCAAATCATAAAACAAATTTAAATATTAGACAAAGATAGCACAAGTAAACACAAAATGCAGTTTTTAAATGAAGGTGTTTATTATTAAGGGGGAAAAAATTCCAAACCTACATGGCCCTGTGTGAAAAGTGATTGCCCCCTAAACCTAATAACTGGTTGGGCCACCCTTAGCAGCAACAACTGCAACCAAGGATTTGCGATAACTGGCAGTGAATCTTTTACAGCACTGTGGAGGAATTCATGAACCGCCTTTTTAAGGTCATGCCACAGCATCTCAATCGGATTCAGGTCAGGACTTTGACTTGGCCATTCCAAAGTCTTCATTTGGTTTTTTTAAGCCATTCAGAGGTGGACTTGCTGGTGTGTTTTGGATCATTGTCCTGCTGTAGAACCCAAGTGTGCTTCAACTTGAGGTCATGAACAGATGGCCGGACATTCTCCTTCAGGATTTTTTGGTAGACAGCAGAATTCATGGTTCCATTTACAACAGCAAGTCTTCCAGGTCCCGAAGCAGCAAAACAGCTCCAGACCATCACACTACCACCACCATGTTTTGCTGTTGGTATGATGATTTTTTTCTGAAATGCTGTGTTACTTTTACGCCCAGTGTAATTGGGCACATCAACTTTTGTCTCATCAGTCCACAGAGTATTTTCACGAAAGTCTTGGGGGTCATCAAGATGTTTTCTGGCAAAACTGAGAGGAACCTTTATGTTCTTTTTGCCCAGCAGGGGTTCTCATCTTGGAACTCTGCCATGCAGGCCATTTTTACCCAATCTCTTTCTTATGGTGGAGTCATGAACACTGACCTTAACTGAAGCAAGTGAGGCCTGCAGTTCTTTGGATTTTGTTGTGGGGTCTTTTGTGACCTCTTGGATGAGTCGTCACTGCACTCTTGGGGTAATTTTGGTCAGCCAGCCACTCCTGGGAAGGTTCACCACTGTTCCATGTTTTCGCCATTTGTGGATAATAGCTCTCAGTGTGGTTTGCTGGAGTCCCAAAGCTTTAGAAATGGCTTTATAACCTTTACCAGACTGATAGATCTCAAGTACTTTGTTTCTCATTTGTTCCTGAATTTCTTTGGATCGCAGCATGATGTCTAGCTTTTGAGGATCTTTTGGTCTACTTCACTTTGTCAGGCAGGTCATATTTCAGTGATTTCTTGATTGAGAACAGGTGTGGCAGTAATCAGGCCTGGATGTGGCTAGAGAAATTGAACTCAGCTTTCCAAAGATGTGATAAACCACAGTTAATTTATGTTTTAACGGGGGGGTAGTGACTTTTTCACACAGGGCCATGTAGGTTTGGCTTTTTTTTTTTTACCCTTAATAATAAACATCTTCATTTAAAAACTGCATTTTGTCTTTACTTTTTTGTCTTTGTCTAATATTTAAATTTATTTGATGATCTGAAACATTTAAGTGTGACAAACGTACAAAAAAATGAGAAATTAGGAAGGGGCAAATACTTTTTCACACCATTTTGTGTGTGTGTGTGTGTGTGTGTGTGTGTGTGTGTGTGTGTGTGTGTGTGTGTGTGTGTGTGTGTGTGTGTGTGTGTGTGGCTTTGGTACACTGTTAAACTGAATTGCTCTTTGAGATACTTTTAAGTTATCTGAACTGAACTGAACTATCTAGTGTTTACATATCTATGGCCAGTAAGGAGATCGGTAAGGAGGTCACAGCTAACAGCATAACAGGGTTGATCTCATGTGTCTCTACCAAGAGTAAGTGTGACACCTACTGGTCAGGAGGTCAGAATGTTCTCTATCACCTTTAAGTATACCATGTTAATGCCTCTGCTTTAGCTACAAGTTCATCTTTGAAGACATTTTCCTCCCGTCTCTGTCCCTTTAGCTTTTGTGACGCTCACCAAACTCCATGTGCTACAGCTTCTTCCTTCTCCTTCTGTGGTTGTCATCCTCCCTGGCTCCTCTTCTGCATTAAAGGTTCCGAACATTCACTGAACTTTTCCCACATTATGACAGTTTCCACCAGCCTTAATGAAATGTTTGTAACATATTTTGGTCAAACTGCCTTTAAATATTTAATTATTGCAGCATTATTATAAATTACTTTGAACAGCTTGTTTATGTGAACGTTTCTTTAAATTCTTGAGCGCAGTGCTTAACTCCACCCTCCCTCTTATGTCGCTATTGCTAATCTTAGCTGGCTAGCTCCTAGCTTAGGTAGCGAGAATGAGCCAACTAACATAAATTTGTGTCAAAGAATTAATAAAATAATGCCTCATTGGTGGACAGGGGTGTGTGGTTTCAGTGGTCGATAGGATATGAACGGTCCCTGGAGTACAACAAGTGCAGAAGCATTCGTGAATGAGTGGCCAAACTGCTGCCTTCAGCTAGCAACCTTGGGTCTCAGTAGTAAAACAAAATAATGTCTAAGAATGACGAATTAGGTCAAGTGTTGGTAGATGAACAAGAATTTCAGTAGGGGTGAATAGAATTTATAGAAAATATTGCTCAAAACCAGCCGAATCTACAGTTACAGTTAGGGACCTACCTTGTTGGACTGTAATAACACGGAGGGCATGTAGATGCTGCTCCAAAATTTAGGAGCATTAATTTAAAACCATATGAAAAATATATTATTTTCACTGTTCAAGCCATTTTTTGCAATACTCATACTAACATTGATATTGCAACAACAAGAAAATGTAGAATAGAATAGGCTTTATTGTCATTGTACAGTAGCACAGTACAACAAAACTGTGGGTGCTCCACCAGGCTACTGCGCAGTAAAGTAAGAGAAGGTTTAGATAAAACACGGTTATAGAACACACGATTAAACACACGACTGAAATAAAACAATAAAAATAAAATAAGAATGGCCCAGGATTATGGAAATATACAGTACACAGGTATGGTAGTGGCTACACGGGTGGAACTATGTACATAAGAGTGCGGCGTGCAGACACACAATTGAACACACAACTGAGTAAAATGGCCCAAGGATTATGGAAAATATACACAGTAGTCGTTTCACAGATGCAGCCCTACAATACAGGTCATTCTTATTGTAAATCATCAAAAGGGTCTTGCACCTGAGTAAAAGGACAAAAAAGCCAGGAAATTCAATTCAGTCCTCAGTTCTGACATGGGCTCCCCATCTCAAAAGCTCTATACTCGACGGGGTTGGGGCTGTTTAAAGTTCATCTTTTGTTTTCTTGTATACAGCTCTACTGTGAGCTGCCAGCCTCTAGGCATGTAGAATAAAGCTGCTGCGTCACACTGTCCACCCTAAACTGATCAAGTCGTAATTATGCTCTGTGTATCTAATTATCCACCCTCTATTTTTAAAGCTTAAGTTTGAACACACAACTTCCTCAACTTTTAAAACACACATGTGACGGACTCAAAAAGAGAAGTCATAGCAGACCACAGATGCATTTGGTTCTAGTGTGGTTAATAAAAGCTCTCGGGGTAACGGTCTAATTCAGTCCACATTCAGTTAGAGGGAAGCCACAGTCCTTGTGGGTGGTCCAGGCCTGTCTGCACTGCCTTTTTATCTCGTGATGTCACATGTTTAGATTTAAGGCTCAATTTGCTCTCTTTTCTCTCTGCTGCAGTGACTAAATGTGCTCAGAGGGAGAGGATAAGTGAAACGAGATCTGCTGGCAAAGATGTAAAAAATATTTTCAGGAATTTAAAACAGATGAGTAGACTTTATGGATGATTGTGCTTTAGGCTCTGTTATGGATGCACAAGCTGCAAGAATGTTATTCTTTTTTTTTTCCCAGACAAATAACACAAACAAAATGAGAAGAGCCTACAGCTTGTTCAGTGCATTGACACACAAAAAAGTAATCTGATCCACCCGTGAAATTCAATAAAGCACAGAGATCTCAATCTAAAATCTCTCATCTTCACTATTCCATCAAATGCATCAACGTGATTTCATATCTCCGAACCTAAACCTCGGCGAGCTGCTGATGAGGAGTAATCCATCTTGATCAGAAAACAATTTGATGAACAATCCCTCTAATGTATTAACGTTGACAACTCAGTCATGAGATTGTCGCTGTGGGTTTGTGGGCGAGCAGCGCAGCAAAAACAATGTGCTATTGTTGCATTCTATGAAGCGCCGTTTTCAAGAGACAAACCAATGCATCTAAATCTTGTACTGCAGGTGTGCACGACCACGTAGTACGCACACATCTCCCCTGCTCTATTCTAGACTTTTGAAACACGTCGTGTCATCTTGCACATCAGTGCACGTCTACACACCCACAGAGGTGTGTGTTAGCACTCACACACACACTTTCCATCCTGCCGTTCTCTGTCTCCGCTGTATATTATAGGTCACAGTTATGCAATTGTGTAGGGGTAGCCTATTTTCTCCACCTCTCTCTCTCTCTCTCTCTCACCCACTTTTCTTTGTTTCCTCTGTCTGTTTTTCTCACTGTCGCTCTGTTTTAACGCTTGAAATTTAAGAACTGAGTTTAAACTGTTAATAAACCGACAAAATTTCACAGGCAACAGTTTTAATAATAAACTGAACATTTGTTTGATTTAATTTCTTTTGGATATACTTGGGTTTTGATAAACTAAACAATGAAGTCATAAAAAACAAACAAACAAAAAAAAACTAGAGGGCACCCAGAGAACACATACCTCCACCAAGGGTTTTGCCTGTCTCGTGCATCCTGACCTCCAAAATCTAATGGGTCCATCTGTAGTTCAACGGCCTCCTCTGGTGAACATTTCACCAAAATCCATCCAGTAGTTTTTGTGTAATCCTGCTTACAAACAAATTCCTCCTTGACAGAGGTAATAAGCAACCTGATCTCACCAAAATTCATACAAATGACAGGTGTTCCACACCGTGTAACATGGTAGAAGCAAAAACACAGTAGGTCTTGCACTTACTCTTGCACCATGTGCTTGGAAGAAACACGACATCAACTCAGTCATGCTATTAGCCGTGACCGGCTGTGACATCTTTATTGGCCATAGATATATAAACAGTAGATAGGACACGGCAAGCCACTAACTAACTAACTAACTAACCTGCACTTATATAGCGCTTTTCTAGTCACCCACTAAGCTAGTCTCATTCCATATACAGTACATAGCTTACTTATATGATTACAATTAATATAACAAACAATTGTTTGTGTATCCTGTTATCACAATGCTGAAGGTGCTGTCAACTACTAATTACCTACAGAATATGGCACCTCTCCTTACCATGACCTATCTAGTGTTCACATATACCTATGTTACTGGCCACCAGTCTTGTCATCCATCTGTTCAGACGTAAATATTATGATTATTTCGGTCCTGTAAAAATTAGTAATAAAAGTATTTTTTTCATCATTATATTTTTTTCAAGAATATAAAGGCTTTAATTCTGCGCCTTTCTGAACCTTTTGTTTGTGTGTTTTTTTAAAAAAATTTTGTTTTCTTGAAAATACAGTCCAGTTCACCTTTAATTCCTTTTAAATGTTATCTAAAGCAGGTCATTCGGACACAAAGAACGAGGATGGGGTGGGGTTAAATGTGTGTTTTTAAATTCACTTTAAGACAGAATTTCAATTTAAGGGCCTGAAAATATATATTTTTTCCCACTTTCTAATTTAAAGTGATCCCTCACACACACACACACACCTAAGGTTTTTAGTACCAAATTCATTTAATGACTTTTAATGCTTTTTAAAACTTTTTTTTTTCTGGAAACCTTGCATTATGATTAATGCATCATTGTTTTTGGCAGTTCTGCCTGCTAGTCTGTAGCTTCTCTTTGCAGCTCTGCCGTGTGGTCGCCCGTGGCTTCCAACCATGTCAGCCAGACAAGAAGAGCATGTGTGCTGTCTGCACACATCAGTGACCACGTGCACACTTGCCTCAGTGCACAAATACGATAGACACATCAGATATGAAAGATGTAAGTATTGTGTGAACATATTTGGATGCTTCTCTAAGCATATGTGCATGTGTGAAAGCGTTCTGACACTTTTGCACCGATACAAACTGCAGCACTTAGTGCTAAGGAAGATAAGGCCAGACTCATCTGCCTCCATTCTGGCTTCTCAGAGAGATTACCCTGACAACTCCAACACTGCTGCATGTGCACAGATGAGAGATTATGGAGAAAGGAAGACAAACAGGCAGATGGGGCATGCTGCAGAAACATGTATGAACTCAAGAGGGGGAATATGTTTTCTGGTGTGTCTGGAAATGGTCAATTATCAAGATACACAATTGCAGGGAGTGATATTCCTGAGAAAAAGATTCATCTAAAATGTGGAAATCCAGTTCCTTGTATGCAATAATTATACTGAACATTTTCACACTCAGTTATTGATAAATCCATATAAAAACACACAAATAGTTGATATTTTTTTTCCAATGTGTAAGATAAACAAGATTGTAGTTTTTAAAAAAAATTAGCTCCATGTACGTCCATCTCGTTTAGAGTGTCTGGTAGGGGGAGTCCATCTGCATCCTGCGTCCTTCTTTATTGAAAAGAAAGAGGAAAAGATTCTTAGTGAACAACAGCTCAACAGTTGCTATGACAACCTGCCATACCCAATAACCCACGGAAAGAAAAAAAAAATTGTGCATAGCCATCACACGCATAGAAGCGCTCTATCGGCCATGGTTTGAGGGCAGAAGCAAACCTTGTTTACGGAGCAGAGACTTTCTCAGTCTCTCACACACACTCACACACAAAGTGCAAGGAAACAATCTATCCACTCAGCCACAAAGGAACCTTCAAGCAGCTCTAATGGCACATCCTGTGTAGATACAGTAACCCACAATTGCGTGTGGTGTTACAGTTTCCATGTCAGATATCCGCATCGAAACAAGCTCTATAACACAAGAAACTAAAAGAAAGGATAAGAACTCCTTATTTTTCATTTGCACAAAAGCTGCCGAGAAAAAGGCTGCAAACTCGTCCTGAAAATGATTCCGGTAGGCCTGTGTTTGAAGCATGAGCAGTTTTGGTGCAGGCAGTGGAGGTGGAGGAGGAAGAGGAGGAGCGCTGGGTTTAGGAAGGCTGCTACTTGTGGCTTTTGGGTTTGTGGGCTTTTGTATAAGATATAACGGTTCTCTTTCCCCGTCAGCACATTTAGGCCATGTAAGCCACTAGTGGGGCTGTGAGACAACAGATGTGACAAAAACAAAAGAAAGCAAAAGAGAAAAAATGCAGGCCTTAAAATAGTCACAATGATGTCGCGATGGCTTTCATGAGTGGCAAATGCTAAATATAAAGGTTGTAGTATGATCTACAAGAGGTTAAGCGTCAGAATAGAAAAGATAAAAAAGGACAATGTTGTAAATGTTCTGTTATGAATAGAAAACATTTGAGAAGTTATGTATAAAAGCTTAACTTAAAATTACACCCTTTGTGTCAATAATTATTAGGGCTCTCGCCCACTGAGCCCTATTGTAATTGCTCCGTTTATTATTATTATTATTATTCCGCCTAAATGGTCGCATTTTTCACCCTCTGAACGTTAACCAAAACGCAATTTTTTTTTCACACACGCCTCAGACCCGGTGAAAAATTCGATAAACTGGAAAAAACATATGTGCTCCCCACCACCTCCAATTTTTGTGGATAGGGCCAAATGTACAAGGTCAATGGAGACCGGCGACCGTAAAGTTTGCCGTAACATGAAATTTGGGTGAGGTGTGCATCACCTCAAGACATGCAAAAAACATTATTGTGACCCTGACCCATGTCCAACAGGAAGTCCGCCATCTTGCCTCAAATCCGCCTCACCTCCAATTTGGCAAAAAACCACCCCTCGCATTTGAACGAACTCCTCCTAGGGGCCTGCTCCCATTGAGCTCATTTTCACATGGCGGCATCTATAGGAATGTGCCATTAGAAGTTATCAAATGTGAGTGACGATCTCAAAAGGTGTGGCCACGACACCATGGCGAAGTTTGACTCCGCCCCTGACAACATCAGAAAGCTGTAACTCAAGCAAAACTTGTCCGATGTCCAAAAAAGTTTCTATGATGGATAATAGTCCCGCCCCGAATGAATCTATGTAAAAATAGTTGACAGCAGATATAGCGCTACCGAGTGGTTAAAGGAAGAATTGCTGAAAACTGTTTTATTTATTACTCACGCGCCACTTGCCAGAATCACCAGAAATTTTCTGAGGTTCATCAGGCGTCATGGCTGATCATAACTGCACATCAACTTTAGCAAGGCATCACTCTGTTACCATGGACACGCCCCCCTCGCCATTCACTCTATGATCTTGTTGGGAGGCTTGGGATGGTCTTGGAGTCACGAAATCTGGAACACAGGTCGAGGTGGCTGTCATCTGTTGTCCTATATGGGTTGGCAACACGTAATTGATAGGTAAGTGTTACCATGGTGACAGGGCGAAGGTTGACTCCTCGCCATGGACCATTGGAAAGTTGTAACTTGGACAAACTTCATCCGATTTTCACCAAATTTTCTACGATGGATATTAGTCTGACCCCACATGCTCCTACATAAAAATGGTTGACAAAACTTATAGCGCCACCTACTGCTCACAGGAAGTACTGCGCTAAATGGTTTTCTTTATTATTCATGCAGTGCTTGCCGTGACGACGGGAAATTTTCCGTGCCGGCTGGATCCGACATGCAGCAGGTTCCGCAGGTGTGTGGGGGGTGAGGACCTGCTTACAGTTGCTTGCAGCGTTAATTGGTTTTGTGTCTGATCAATTAAGCCTAAAACAATTATTATTTCAGTAAAAAAGACATTACTTTTCCTTAGTCTTGATCATTTACATACTGTTACAATGGTGGAGGCTAATTTGATCTAAATGGTCAGTTTTGGATAGTTCTCACTGTGTTTTTTTTTTCAAATTGCTGGGTTTCTTTTCATGAGGGGCAGCCAATCAGAAGAAAGATTCAGACAGATGAACTGAAGGGCTTCAACAACAAGTGTAAGATAAATAAGTAAGGTATTATTTGAAGCTGGGTTTTAGGCAGTGCATAGACTGTAGAATTCACAAATAAAACTAGAAATTAGCAGAAGTTGTCCACTTTGTTGGACACTATAGTACAAACTTCTCATTATCCAGCACCTCAGATGTGTGTGATTAAAAACAAGCACAACACTAGTGTTTTTTATTACTAAACAGTTGTAGAACTCAATTTACAGTGTGACTCCTTTCCAGCATGCCAAAACTTCAAGGCACAAGTTACTGGCCGTTTATTGATTTAGGCAATATGAATTTAAAGATGCACTCCAGTGGCTGGGATCCATGGATATTCTAAATAGGACCACCCACATCCCACCCACGAGGACACTGAAGGTGCTGCCTCTCCTCAAGGACCAGAGCAAGCACTCACAAGTCTGCAAGCTGGCAAATTTTATCAGAAAATTATAGTATTGAAGAGCAAATGTAATATGTGACCGAGGGGTAGTTAAAATCATAAACTGAAAGGTTCTTTTAAAACCAGGTGAAGAGTCACAGGTAGCAATCAAAGGGGAAACTTTAAAATGAGGATGTTCAAAGGAATTTATTTACAATAAAATATGTACAACAAATGCCCACTTAAATAAAAAGCCTAAACTAAAACCTAAGAATTAAAATTAAGTTAAATTAAGCTAAACTAGAATATGATACAAACTAAAAAAAAAAACAACCCTAAGCTAACAAACTAAAAGTGGGCTAAAACAAATGATAAAAGTCCTTAAAAGCTGAGGAGGAGGATCCACTCTTCCAGGCCAGGCTCCATCTGCCACCACAATACCGACGGAAACCTGCACAGGGGAAGACACTTGCCAGCAGTATATCCATATTTCTCATCGTCATCATCACGGGGTGCTGCTATCTGGGAACCAGATACGTACAGCGAAGGCAGAACTCCTCACTCTGCCTCTTGCCGTCACCTGCCTGCAGTCCCCCAACTGCTCCACACGGAAGTGTCCTCCCCCGAAGGCTGGCATCATGGTGGTTCTGGCTGTTGCTGCTCCTCCTCCTTAGTCATGCCATTCTTCTGCCATTTCCTCTGCCACCAGCAGCCTCCTCTCATCCAGCAGGGTTCTCATCTGGCTGGCTATCCAAGCAGGGCTCTCCTCCATGCAGGCCCTCCTCTGGCCGGGTTCTCTCCTCCAGGCAAAGCTCTCATCTGGCAGGGCCCCCATCCGGGGCTGGTGATGGGACGGCAGGCTCCGGAGCTTGGAGGGTGCTCTGAGCTTGTCCAGGAAATATTTGGCAAAGTGCGTTCCGAGGCATGTATTGCTGACATCATTACACCGGTTGTACCACGTGACTGGGTCAAGAAGCCATTCATGATTTTGCACTCAACATGAAATAAAGTGAGCAGCAATACACAGTGGAAATCCCCCATCCTTCACATTTTGTGTTGTCGATGTTTACTGTGAAAGGGATTTGTCACAGCCAATTTTCAGATGGAGCCAGCACCAAAAACATGGACTTCTCCCATTTGGGAACAGTTTGATCTCATTTCTTCCATTAATACATTTTCCACAAATAGCGGCTATTTAGTGATGGCCTAGCGGCAAAGCAACTGGAAGGCTGGGGATCAAGTCCCAGCTAGGTCCTTCTTTTAATTTTAGTTTTATTTGCAAGGTGATGTGTCTGTTGTGTTTCAAAGGGCTTGGATCATTATGTTGAGGCACTATTGTGTCCTGCATGACAGTAAGGTGAGACAGAGGTGAATGTACTGGGAGAGACAGAAACTTGTCTATCCTACACTGTACAAACTTGCAGTAGCCTTCCTTTGCACACCTGCATCATCTGTGCTCTTAGAGTATTCTCCAAAGCTGAAGAAATAATCTCAAAAAAAAAAAAGAAATCGCCTTAGTCCAAAGACTGTTGAAAAATTATTTCTTAATTAAAATGGATAAGTACCACAAGCACATTCACTGTAGTCACCCGAGTTTTATTACTTCTCTTTACCCTTATGATCATTGATATTTCTTAAAAGACATATTTTTTTGCATTTATTGAAATGGAAAAAAATGCACATTAAACAAATAATACCCTTGCAAAAATCTGCATGTTGTATACTTTTTGTCAACTACATGGCCTAGTAGAGCAAATAAAGTTTCACATGAGGCTTCATCTGTATGAACAATTTTGATGAAAAGCCTCAAGTCTTCAAGAAAGCCTCATCTAGCCATCGCTTAGTGGTAAAGCATCTGTACCACAACTGGGAAGCTGGGGTTCAAGTCTCAGCTGGGCCATTCTTAATTTATTTTATATATTTTTATTTGCAAGGTGAAGTGTCTGTTGTGTTTCAAAAAGTTTGGATACAAAAATAACACATCATGATGCTGAGGCACTATTGTGCCCTGCATGACAATAAGGACAGAGATGAATGTACTGGGAGAGACAGAAACAGTGCATTTATTGACATGGAAAAAATACACATTAAACCAATAATGCCCTTGTAAAAATCTGCATGTTGTATATGTTTTGTCCACTAGATGGCCTAGTAGAGAAAATGAAGTTTCACATGAGGCCTTGTCTATGTGAGCCATTTTGATGAAAGGCCTCAAGTCTTCTAGAAAGCCTCATCTGGCCATCACTACCCAGGGCCCTCTCCTCAAGCAGGGATCCTTCCTCCTGGCAAAAACTCTCTCCTCTGGACTGCCAGAGCACCTCTTATCATGTGCAGCCACAGGTGCTGCTGACTGGTAATTAGGGGAAGCACAGGGTGGAAGCACACATTTTTGTCATTTTATTTTTATTTGCAAGGTGAAGTTTCTGTTGTGTTTCAAAGAGCTTGGTTCATTATTACGCATCGTTATGCTGAGGCACTATTGCTGTTGTGCCCTGCATAACAATAAGGCCAGAATTGAATATAATGGGATAGTATAAGACTGTTGAAAATTTATTATTTCTTATTAAAAATGGATAAGTAGTACAAGCACATGAAGTAACACAGACACATTCACTGGTTACCTCAGATTTATTATTTATTTTTTCCTTTATGACCATTGATATTTCTTAAAAGACAGCACATTTATTGAAATTGAAAAAATACACATTAAACCAACTAGTACATACCTGTGCATGCCCATAGAAACCAAGTATAAGCAAGTATTTCTGCATGCCTGTAGAAAGGAGGTGTAAACAAGGGTGTAAGCAAGCACGTCAGCACTCATTCAGTGATGCCTGCCTTTGATCTTTGCTGGCGTCTTAGTGAGCCCTATGATCTTTGATGATGTCATAGTGAGTGCGTGATGTCATAGCGAGTGCTATGATCGTGAGTCATGCCTGTGTTTAATCTTTGAAGATGTCCTAGTTCCTATGATCTTTGATGATGGCATAGCGATGATGTACTGCTTTGAATGTGTGTAAGATTTCCAGATTTGCACACAAACTGACAGAGATTTCTTGAATTTATCAAGTGATATTTTTTAAGATTTCCAGATTTACTGCTTCCAATGGGTGTGGTTTAAAACGTTGTGTTCTATTGTGTATATGACGGCATGGTCCTTTTGTCTATATGACGGCATCGCGAGTCCTGATGTTCACTGTATATGACATCATAAAGACATCAAGGACAGCATCATATCATACGCTGTCAGGCAGGCATCATTTGGCTATCACTACACCACAGTACTCTATAAGGTTTGTGTCATGGGGTGGAAGTTTGTGTTGCATGTTTGTTTATAGTTTGCATGTCTGCAGTTTTTATATTTTAGCTTGTGTGCTTTTAGTTGGCGGTGTTGTCTGCTTCCACCCTGTGCTTCCCCTAATTACTAATCGGCAGCACCTGTGTTGACTGGGGATGTGCAGCACCTGTGACTGCACATGGTATAAAAGGTACTCTGGCAGTCTGGAGGAGTCCCTGCCTGAGGGGAGCCCGACCGGATGAGGGCCTGCTTGGAGGAGATTCCCTGTCAGGACAGCCAGCCAGTTGAGAACTTTGCTGGATGAGAGGAGGCTGCTGATCACAGGGAAAATGGCTGAAGGAGGGCATGACTGAGAAGGAGGAGCAGTGATGGTCCAGGACCACCATGATTTGGAGGAGGACACTTCTTTGTGGAGCAGTTGGGGTGTTGCAGGCAAAGGACAGCAAGAGGCAGAGTGAGGAGCTCTGCTTGGGCTGTAAATATCTGGTTCCCAGATAGCAGCACCCCATGATGTTGATGTTGATGATGACAATGAGAAATATGGATATTCTACTGGCAAGTGTCTTCCCCTGTACAGGTTTCCTGAGGGCGTCGGAGTTGTAGTGGCAGACTGATGTGGCAAATGATCTGGCAAAAGAATTCACCAACAGGCCCACATGCAAAAAAGACATGTTCTACTGATTCATGTCATTGCAGTAAAAGCAAGAATTGTTGTTCTTCTTCTGACGGTAGCCATAGCTCAGTGCTTAGTCCTGATTGGTTCCCCATTGTTATGACATCACTAACATGGTCTGTCTAAACTTGGTTCTTTGAAAAGGGGGGGACTGAACTTTCACAGCAGAAAAACACAAAACATGACATTTATGGGTAATTTCGCTTTTGATATGTCTTGTCAGTCATGAACAAAACATGTTACAGACATGTTCATCCCCTTGGGCAGCTCGGTGGTGCAGTGGTTAGCACTTTGGCAGCACAGTAAGAAGGTCACGGGATCGATTCCACCTCCTGACCATCAGTGGCCCTTCTGTGTGGACTTTGCATGTTCTCTCCATGTCTGTGTGGGTTTACCCTGGGTACTCCGGTTTCCTCCCACAGGCCAAAAACATGCAAGTTAGGTTAATTGGAGACTCTAAAGTGGCCCTAGGTGTGATTGGTGAAGGGATTGGTGCTGCACCGTGGCTGCCTCATCCATCTAGGTGGATGCCCTGTAATTTCCCCATGGTGGGACTAATAAAGGATTATTAACAAGAGAGAAAAAAAACTTGATTTTTGCCAGAGTACCACTTTAAGAAAATCTGCAATTGAGAATAATATCCTATCCAATAACAGAAAATGTCTGTTAAAGGACATTCTGCGCAATGGTGTACATCATATATTTATGGTTTTACATGACATAATTTTATTTTCTAAACTAAGAAAGCACTCAGAGAGCACATACCTCCACCAAGGCTCCTTCTGTCCCTCATGGATCACCTCCAAAATGTAATGGGTTTGTGTGTAGGCCTAGAGCCACTTCTGGTGAAAATTGTATCAAAGTCTGTCAATTAGTTTTGGAGTATTCTTGCTAACACGCTGTGAGAAGATAAGAGGCTTGGCTGAGGTATGCATTTTCAGATCATCACCAAAATGTAATGGCTTCCTCTGTAGCCTAAGGACCACCTCTGGTGACAATTTGATCCAAATCCATCCAGTTGTTTTTGTGTAATCCTGCTGCACAAATACAAACAAGGTCCTTGGTGAAGGTATGCATTCTCAGATCATCACCAGAATGTAATGGGTTTGTGTGTAGGCCTAGAGCCACTTCTGTTGAAAACTGCATCAAACTCTGTTCATTAGTTTTGGAGAATTGTTGCTAACACGAGTGAGAGGGTAAGAACCTTGGTAGAGGTATGGGCGGTGCGGTGGCGCAGTGGTTAGCGCTGCGGAGCACAGCAACTCACCCTTGGCCATGGCATCCCTGGTTTGATCCCAGCCCCTGACCAACAGTGATCTGTGTGGAGTTTGCATGTTCTCCCCGTATCTGCGCGGGATTTCTCCGGTTTCCTCCCACAGGCCAAAAACATGCAGGTTAGGTTAATTGGAGACTCTAAAGTGGCCCTAGGTGTGAATGTGTGCGTGAATGGTAAAGGGATAGCGCCATACCGTGGCTGCTTCATCCATCCAGGTGGATGCCCTCAATTTCCCCTCTGGGGATCAATAAAGTATACAAAATCAAAAATTATCAGATCATCACCAAAATGTAATGGCTTCCTCTCTAGCCTAAGGACCACCTCTGGTGACAATTTCATCCAAATCCATCCAGTAGTTTTTGTGTAATCCTGCTGCACAAATACAAACAAAGCCCTTGATGGAGATATGCACTCTCAGATCATCATCAAAATCTAATCATCTGTTCTCTGTGCCATTACACACCTTTCCTGAAAATTTCATCAAAATCTGTTCATAACTTTTTGAGTTATGTTGCTAACAGACAGACAAATCAACTAACAAACCAACGCCGGCAAAAACATCACCTCCTCCCTTGGTGGAGGTACTAAAGGACACATGCAGGCGGCGTCACCCTTCAGTCAGATGTCACTGTTCAAACATTTGTCTCTTAAAGGACATAAAGTAAGTGACCTGACTTCAGTCTGTGTGCTGGTTTGAGCTTTTAAATAAAGCAACTGGGCAGAAGGCAGGGAGATGGTCTGTACTCTGAGTAAACTTGCTAATGAGCTCATTATAGGCAGTAGACATACAGCAGTGTACAGCCCTCGTCCCCTGTAGCAGCTCAGGAAACAGAATAACCTCATGTCCTCGGACTTCCTGAACTTTTACAGACCTCATTAGGATTCTCTTGTTTGTTTTAAAAACTGAAATACATGTATCTCATCAAATATATAATATATAGCTATAGTGGAATAATCTGTTGTTTTTCCAAAACGAAGAAAGTGAATAGATGATGAAGTACAGTGATAATTATTGCTTTTGTATTGGTAGTATCAGATCGTTGTAATCAACAGCATAGTATGCAAGCTTTTATTATTTCTGCCTGAACACTAATGAAGATCAAAGGGCAGAATGCTTAACTACTGATTGTCTATACCAGGGCTATTCAATTACAAAATCACTTGGGCCACAATTTGAAATCAAAACATGTAACTGAGCTGCACATGTTCAGTGGTCTGTTGAATGACAAATTTCAAACCAACACAGATCAGTATGATGAAAACTATGCACTTTTTTTCATTGTCTTGGTTTTAAATAACAATAACCTTAAATGATAAAGGCACATCAAAAGTGCATAAAAACACAATTGCAGTGCTGGGGTTGAGCAGAACTTGAAGTAGTAGAAGTATTTTTCCTCTTGAACAACAAATAAATAGAATGAAAAAAAAAATTCTGTAAATAACCATTTTGGTCACATCTTACTCAGGCATATCTCAAAGTGTATAAAAACTCAGTGTGCACTGTCAGTAACATTAACATTTGTTTCCCTTTTGAAATAAAATATACTACATCCTGGTCATGACTGACCTTGGCACATCACAAAGTGCATTTAGCTGAATAAAAAATGAACTGTCAAACACTTCAGTGCACAAACCCCCAAGAAAAGACTGATAACCAGAGTGGTGGCTCAGTTGGTAGAGCATCTGCCCCACACCCAGGAGGCAGGGGTTCAAATCCCGGCCGGGTCATGCCGAAGACCATATAAAAGTGGAACTTCCTGCCGTCCAGCTTGGTGCTCAGCAATAATGGAATGGAGGAGGGAAATTTGTGGCGGCGCCTTGCATGGCAGCGGCCCTCTGATTCTACACTTAGGGTGTGTGTGATTAACACAGTAGATAGGTAAAACACAATCTCGTTCTACTGTACATGATTGGTTGTACAGTTGAATGACAATAAGGGTGATTTAATTTAACATTAACAAGCATTGCACATCCGCTATTGTGGTTTGTTTTGTTTTAAATCACCCCGTGTGTGACTAGGAACCTCTTTTTATGACTACACATTCCATTACACACACATATCAGTCAACCAAACATTTCTAGTAGTTAAGGATGCAAAAAGCACCCACTTAAAAACTTGAATAATGACTTCAGTCTTGAAGGTTTGAGGTTTTTCTCCTAAATTTATAACAACTTTCTCATAGTTTTCTACTTTTCTCTGTAAATTTATCTAAAGTTGAAACCATTTTCCTCAAATTTGTTATTTCCTCTTGTAAAATTGACTTTTCTTGTACATTTGAGACTTTATTCTAAATTTGTGGATTATTTTTTGGCTAATGTTTGTCTATTTTTTAATAAAATTACTGTTTTGTTTTTTTTAAATTTGAAAAAGATTGTGGTAAAATTTTGACTTTTTTTCTTTATAGAATTTACACTTTTGACATTAATTTTGCAGAGCCAGAACAGAACAATAATTTAACTCTAGTTTCAAAGAAAATAAATTAATAAATTTAGATTTAATGAAATAAATTAACGTAAATGATGTACCAGAGATGCAGTTATTTCTGTTAAAATATTTCTATATATTTATAGTTTTTTAGAATTCTCCTCACCACCCAGACAGCAGGAAAAACTTCCCTTATTTTGAAATCCAAATGTTGGCACATTTACTTTATCTGAAGGCTGCTGATGGATTAAAGTCAATGACTTCGGTTATCTTAACTTGCCTGGTACATAATAATGAACATAAATTATTAGTTAATATTGTAGTTGCTGGTGAAGTTAATCCTTCATCAACCACTCTTGCCTTTCCCTGCATATGAAGCCTAGCCACATCTGTTAGCTAAGTGACTCCTCATTATTGTTCCCGTTACAGCGGGTTAAAACCACCATAAATGCCTCCACCGCTTACATGCCTCTTCTTCTTTTTTTCCAGGTTTAAGTACTTTAATAAGCTTGTGCTTGTCTCGGACAGTGACGCTAGCAAGACACTCTGCCTGCCGACTGGAACAGTGACACGGGCGGGGTGCTTCGGAACTCCGCGATGACAGTCACATGCGTTGTTCGTGTGCACTCTTGCGGATTGTCATTCCTTCATATTTTTTTCTTAAATTTATATTTCCTTGGCGTGGCCTGGGCCTGGGCCACTTGGAGGTTGGTTCTGGGCTACATGTGGCCCGTGGGTAGCTAATTGAATAGGCCTGGTCTACGCTAACAAATAATTTGCATTTATGTACTGTATATGTAAACTCTGACTATAAAATTAGTTTAAAAACATCTACTCATCCACCCACTTTGAGTAGCAGATTAAGCAGGACATTGTTCACTCTTTTCTAACAATATGTTGGAATTTCTCCTCAGTCCTTCCAGAGTAGAATGGCTGAACATTTTTAGTCATTTATTCATGATTGCTTGTGTAATGGTGTAATTAACAGTATTCTTACTTGGCTTGCCACAAGAACTTTGATGTTATGAGTCTGATCTCCATCAGAAGCCACTACTGTTTCTCAACCTCACAATTGTTTGATTCAAGCAGTAGTCCAAATCTTAAAATAATTAGTTTCTGGTTCAAATGAACATCCATGTAAATTACCAAATTTATAAAAAATTGCTCCTTTTGGCAAAGCAGATGTCATGATACTGAGCACGGGGAGAATCACCGTGCTCATGCTTTTTTTTTTTGTCATTTTGATTATTTTCTGTATTTTCCTTATTTCAGTTTATTATTGTATCTCAGTATGGTTTTGATAGTATGATGTGATCTGAGTTGCTCTTTGTTTCTGTTTGTTTTGAGTTGTCTGGTTATCATATCTTAGTTTGATCATGATTATCGTGTTTGTTATTATTGTGCATTTTTAGATCTTCTAGTTTATATTATCTTCCTGTGTTTTTTACTTGAGCCTTCTCCATCCTTGTTCCCACATCTCCTTTTGTATTTTGGTTTTCAGGTATATTATATTATTTACATCTCTGGGTTGTATTTATGTTATCCTCACCTTTATGAGTTATGTGTCTCGTTTTGTATTATTCGGTCTGCTTCTCGTTTGGTATCATTTCAGTCACCTTTTGCCATACTGTCCTGTGCTGCATCTGTGTTTACTTCCATGTTAAGCTCAAGTTTGGGGGCCGGCACAGCTGTCATTATTTAGGTTAATTCTCCTCGCTCATGTCACCCACACCTGATCATCATTTGTAATTATCTTGGCCTGCCTATTTAAGGATGCTGCGTCGTTTGCTCGTCCCAGCACCCTTCTGAGTTTCCACTGTGTTTTTCTGGGGAGGTGAACGGGTGTGCTCTGTCTTGGATTTAATCTTTATTCCTCCGTTTTCTACAGATGTGAGCACTGTTTCCTTTCGGGTGTGACTCCGTCTTTTCCGTGCTGACGTGAGCCCCGTTCTCCTCCAGTGTTCCCTTTCGTTGTAAGTGTAGTGTTTTGTGTAGTGTTTGTGTTTTTGTTATTAAATGTTGAAAACTCACAGCTGGCGTTTGGTGTCCTCACTCCTGCCCTGGTAGGGTGATTTATGACAGTAAATCTGTTTCACACAATAAGGGAAGCAGATTTCTGTTCTGCTGACCTAGCTGCTTGACAGGACAAGGGGAAAAAAATTTACTCTGTCAACTTTGTCAGTTTCCCTGAAGAAAATTCCCAAGAGTGCATTCACTTCTTAAAAGTACAAATTTTTAGCTGTGTACTGTCTCTAGTTTTCTCATGAAAATGTTTTTGTGATTAAGGTGAAGGATATTTACAGGCCTTTGCTAGGCATCATTTTTTCAGTAGCCACTTCCAAACAGCTTTATCTAAGAACTACCATTAATGCCCATTGAATATGGCATGCAGTCCTCAAGGGTGGTGGGACTACAATAACAATGGCAAGCAAATTTCATCCACATACAGCGGGTAAAATAAGTATTGAACACGTCAACATTTTTCTCATTGAACATATTTCTGATGGAGCCACTGACCTGAGAGTTTCACCAGATATCAGTAACAACCCAAGTAATTCATACATGCAAAGAAATCAAGGCAACTGTGTTCACAAAACAAGTTATATTTAATAAACTGGAATGACACAGGGAAGAAGTATTGAACACAATTGGTGAAATTCATTTAATATTTAGTAGAAAAAGCTTTTGTTGGTAATAACAGCTTGCAGACACCTCCTGTATGAAGAAACTAGGCACAGGCATTGCTCAGGAGTGATTTTAGCCCATTCTTCCACACAAACTTTGAAATCTTGAAGGTTCCGTGGG
The DNA here is from genome assembly GCA_020510985.1 of Pholidichthys leucotaenia. Lineage (NCBI taxonomy): Eukaryota > Metazoa > Chordata > Actinopteri > Cichliformes > Pholidichthyidae > Pholidichthys > Pholidichthys leucotaenia. Next base: position 254,657,119 of record CM035837.1, on the reverse strand, counting down.
TGTCTTCTATGAACTCTGATCTTCAGTTCAATCTATATATTTTCAATTGGATTCAGGTCAGGTGACTGACTGGGCCATTCTAGCAGCTTTATTTTCCTTCTCTGGAGCCAGTTGAGAGTTTCCTTGGCTGTGTGTTTGGAATCATTGCCTTGCTGAAATGTCCACACTCGTTTCATCTTCAGCATCTTGGCAGATTGCAACAGGTTCTTATCAAGGATATCTCTGTACATTTGTCCATTCATCTTTCCTTCAATTATATGAAGTCTGCCTGTACCATGTCCTGAAAAACACCCCCACACCGTGATGCTCCAACCTCCAAACTTCAGTGTTGGTATGGCGTTTGGGGGCTGATGTGCAGTGTAATTTCTTCTCCAAACATGCTTTGTGTTGTGGAATCCAAAAAGTTCAATTTTGGTTTCATGTGACCAGACTATATTCTCTCAGTATTTTACTGGCTTGCCTAAATGTTGTGCAGCAAACTTTAAATGAGCTTCAACATGCTTTTTCTTCACCAGTGGAGTCTTACAAGGTGAGTGAGCATAGAGCCCATGCCGGTTGAGTGCATTACTTATTGTTTTCTTTGAAAGAGCAGTACCTGCTAACTTCAGGTCTTTCTGGATCTCTCCACGAGTGGTCTTTGGCTCTTGGATAACTCTTCTCATAATTCTTTTGACTCCTGTGTTAGAAATCTTGTGAGGAGCTCCTGGTCATGGCTGGTTTCTGGTAAAATGATGTTCTTTCCACTTCCGAATGATGGCTCCAACAGTGCTCACTGGAACATTCAGCAGTTTAGAAATGCACCTGTAACCAGTGCCATCATTATGTTTTGCAACAATAAGGTTGTGAAGGTCTAGAGAGAGCTCTTTGCTTCTACCCATCACGAGTTCTTTGTGGTGTGACAATGAAATGTGATGTGACAATGCAGTGGAGGGCGCAACATTGGATCTGGGGTGGGCTTGATTCTTCGCCCGGCGTACACCCCCACCAGTAAAAGTCAGTTAAAAAGGGTCACCTTTGACCTCTTTTATGGTCAAGCGGTCAGTGAAACTTGTCAGGTGCACTCTTCAGGTATTGTAGCATCACCATGCAAGAGATGAGAGCCCACGGTCAAGTGGCTTCTGAGTTAGTAAGGGGACAAATTTGGCCATGTTCATACCCACACCGTAGAATCCCCTTTATATACACTACTCACAAAAAGTTAGGGATATTTGGCTTTCGGGCGAAATTTCAGGATGCACCTAAAATGCACTATAACCTTTACAGGGGAACTAAATTTGACCTCCTCTAACCTTTTGAATGCACATGTCCAGCTGTTCAATGTTTCAGTACTTTTTGCATAAGTTGCTGTTCTCTAACAAGGTGCTTAATGGCAAAATTCACAATAGGTGTTTGATCCATGAATTGACCAATTAATTTTCTGGTTCAGTTAGAATTGGTATTTAAACAGTCCTCTTCATCATGCTGTTCATATTTTGACATCGTGAGACCAAGACGACACCTGACAATTGATCAACAGTACCTCGCCATTGCGAGGCTTCAAACAGGGTGTTCTCAAGGGGAAGTGGCCACTGAGCTTAGAGTGTCACAAAGTGTCATCAGCAGGTTACAACAGAGATATAGAGAGACTGGAAGAGTCACAGAGAGGCATAGAAGTGGACGTTCTTTGGCCACATCCCACGCTAATGACTGCTTCATTGTGAACAGTGTGTGGAACCGGATGATGAATGCCACTCAACTCCAGGCACATTTAAGAGAGGTGAGAGACACCCAAGTGTCATGTCAGACCATTCAAAACCGTTTACATCAGCGTGGTCTGCGTGCTAGACAACCTGCAAGGGTACTTGACCACACCACCAGGCACAGGTGTCATCATTTTGCATGGGCCAGGGACCATTTATGCTGGACAAGGGACCAGTGGGCCTCAGTCCGTTCTCTGATGAAAGTTGATTCATGTTGAGCAGAAATGATGGCTGCCAACGATGTTGGAGACGTCAAGGAGAGCACTATGCATTAGCCACTGTTGTCACCAGATAAGCCTTTGGTGGTGGTGGTGCTACAGTCTGGGCAGGTGTGTCTAGTCAATACAGAACTGCCCTACACCTTGTGAATGGTACAGTGACAAGCCATGGTACAGGGACATACCTGAATAACATCATTAATCCAGTCATTTTGCCCCTGTATGAACACAGGCCTAATTTCATTTTCATGGACGACAATGCTCCAGCTCATCGAGATTGCATCATTAGGGAACAGCTTCTGGAGGCTGGGGTGCCTCAAATAGAGTGTCCTGCACTTTCTCCAGACCTGAATCCCATAGAAAACCTATGGGATCAGCTGAGTCGCCGTGTAGAGGCTCGTAACCCTGCACCCCACAACCTCAATAACCTGAGGGCTGCCCTTTAAGAAGAGTAATACAGAGCATACAGAAGAGCATACAGTAATCACTCAGTGCATCTGTGTGTGTGTGGGGGGGGGGGGTCTTACCAGGAAACATACAAAGAAAAGAGGGAGGGTGGCAGGCTGCAGCAACCCCCCCCCAGGACAAGACACAAGCAAGCAAGGCAATGCCCCCCACCTTCCGGGCAACCCACAACCCCCGCAGAGCACAACGCCCCATGGTCACTAAACCCAAGAACAACCACGCACCCACATCAGGAGGGAGGGCAAGGGGGAACCAGGTGACCAGGGTCGGCACACCGCCACTCCAGGCTTTACGACCCCCCACTACCACAACAGAGCCTGACGCCAGCCCCAGGCACTGAGGGGCCACTGCCCCTAATGTGCAATGTGTAGCTGCAAGGAATTTTTGGGATTTCATCATCTACAGTCCATAATATCAAAAGATTCAGATAATCTGGAAATATTTCTGCATATAAGTGGCAAGGCCGAAAACCAACATTGAATGCCCATGACCTTTGATCCCTCAGGCGGCACTGCGTATGAAATGACATCATTCTGTAAAGAATATTATACCCCCTTTTCACAGGGTTGAAGATCATTGAGAGATTGTTGAGAGATCTTGCCAATTTTTGATTTATCAACCCACATAGTAAATTTGGACTGGCCCAGTTTTCGCCACACAGTGCACTTACACTCAGCCCACATGCTGCGAGGAATGGTGGCCCAGATCTGGTTTGCCAGCCAGTTTGCCAGAGGTGGCTGGCAAAACAGAGCTGAGCCACCATTCCTTGCAGCATGTGGACTGAGTGTAAGTGCATAACTGGCTGGCTGGCAAAACAGAGCTAAGCCACCAAAGGGCCATCATCTTTTGCAGCACATGGGCCGAGTGACAGTTTTGCTATATGGGAATGATCTTTATTGATCTCCAGAGTTGCCATGGTCTCCTCAAAGTATCAACTCAGTCCAAAACAAACAATCATCTCCCAAACAATCCCATAGATCAAAAATTGGCCAAAACTCGCAATGATCTCCATAGCGTGTAAAGGGGCCCTCACCATGTGGGCTCAGGAACACTTTGGAAAACCACTGTCAGTTTGTCATTACATCTGCAAGTGCAAGTTAAAACTCTACCATGCAAAGTGAAAGCCATATATCAACAACACCCAGAAACACTGGCAGTTTCTCTGGGCCTGCCCTCCCAGCACAAATTGATTGAAAAAAATGTTGAAAAGACGGCTTTACGAACCATCTAAAAAATGTCCGGATTTAGTTGAAAGATGAAAAGTCATCTTTTTCAGGTTGTTGAAAAAGGCATCTTCATATAGATGTCTCTGTGTGGTCTAAATCTGGTTGAAAAATGAAGATGAAAGCCGTCTTTGTAAGGTTGTTTTAAAAAAGGCATAACATAGTAACCAGCATCAGTAATCTTCTTTGGGTTGTGTGAGGGGTACACCTATACCAGCATGTTTGGACAAGAGACAGAGTACATTCTGGACAAATAACTAGTCCCTCATAGTACCTGGTATTCAAAGGCAGTCTCCCATCCAAGTACTAACCAAGGCAATCCTAGCTTCTCTTTCAAGATCAGACAAGACCAGGGGTGTCTGGGGACACCTGGAGCCCAAGGTGTAAACATCAATAAAAAGACACGACACAGAGAGAAGTTTGTAAAACTGTATTCAAATAGTGCTTTTTAAGTGTATAGCGCTAGCACTAGTTTCAGATTGTTCCAGGTGTTATGTAATAAGCATTATGCCAAATGTCGAACTTAAAAAATAAATGCATTTTTATAAAGCACTTTTAACAAAGAGTCCCAGTGGTTGCAAAAGTGCATTTGACTTTTGAGAAACAGACCCCCACCACCATCACCAAATGGCAAAAACTATTTTGAAGTTAAATTTGCTCCAAATCCTGTGCACGAAACAGCCCAATTATTGAACTGTTTTTTGGTGAATATGGTCAGGCACAGCCCAATTTTCAACAACTGTTCTCTGGTTAAATATAGTCTGTACTAGACAGACTAAACACAACCCAATTTTCAATGGCTATTTGTGGGCTAAATTAAGGCTTGTACTGATGGACCCGGTTTGGCATAAAATACAATTTCTAAATTACAGCTTGTGCTGAGATGGGTTGAACTCATCTGAGATGGACCGATGCAAAGTGGAAAAGTGTGCTGTGGTCTGATGAGTTCACATTTCAAATTGTTTTTGGAAATCATGGACATCGTGTCCTCCAGGCTAAAGAACCATCGAGATTGTTATCAGTGTTTAGTTGAAAAGCTAGCATCTGTGATGGTATGGGGGTGTGTTAGTGCCCATGGCATTGGTAACTTGCACATCTGTGAAGGTACCATGAATGTTGAATTGTCTATGCAGGCTCTGGAGCAACACATGCTACCATGCAAGCAACGTCTTTGTAGAGGCCAATCTGAATATAATTTACGCTGAATAGTTCTAAATCTACATATTTCATGTTGTAATTTGAATTTTTTGATGGTTCATATACTCCTTTGCTAATGTTAATATAAATTTTGGTTATGGTTGTGTTTTTGTTAACTGGCATTCAAAGGTGGATTATTGTGTGGGCGGAGCCACAGATTTTATAGGTCTGTGGGGATCATGAAATGATGAGACTGGATAATTTCTCAGTATGGTTTATTCATCTCAAGTCCACAGCTCTCTCTCTCTCAGTCAGGAAAAAAGATGAAGAGCTGCAGTAAACCCACATACATTTATACCCACACATCAAACACAGAATCACACAATCAAGTCAAATCCTTCTATTTACACTTAATCACTTCAAAGTCCTCTTTGCTGAGGTCAGACAGTCCTTTCAGGCTCTCGCTCCAGATCCTCTGTCTTCCTCCCAAGTCCGCAGGTGGTCCAGACTCATTGTCCATCTGAGGCGTGATGTCAATACACACCGCAAGCTTAAAGTCCTTCTATGCTTGGGTCTCTGCAGTGAAATATGTGAGCTACATAATGTTACCATTATGGGCGCTACATCACTCCCCCCCAAACGCCAAAGAATGGACACACCCTATAACCGTATCCTAATGGCAATACAGCATATGTCACCCCCCACCTGCGGAATTTACAGCACGGCCTACACAGTTTGATCGAAACACACATCACTCTGCCCGTAGTCTGGGCTTCAACCTCCTCCCAAACTTGCTGTACGCAGGTTTCACAGCCTGTGTTGTGCTGTCTTGCCGCGAATCTGTGGAATGAGGGGGAGAAAGGTTATTTGTCCCCTGCGGGGGCTCCAGGGGCCGTTCCCTGGGTGGTCTGCCGCGTCGAGGCGTCCTCGCTGGTCGTACAGATTCGTCATGCAACACAAAGGCAGGCTTTAATCTATCAATACTGATTGTTTCTTTCCTGCCCCCCAAATCTAGCACAAAATATTTCTCCCCGGTTTCCAGCACTCGAAATGGACCGTCATATGGTGGGCGGAGACTGTGTCGCTGAGCGTCGTGCCTGACAAAAACAAATTCAGCGTTTTGTAAAGCCTTGGGAACAAAAACACGCGGAAAAGTGTGATGAGCGGGGCCCGGGAGCATTTCTGCTCCCGTGCCAATCAGAGGTCCCCGCACCGGGGGGCGCCCTGGTGCCGCATGGGCTGGTAGGAACTCGCCGGGCAGCCTGAGAGGTTGCGCAAAAACCAATTCTGCGGGTGAGGCATCTAAGTCCTCTTTGGGTGCTCAACGCAACCCCAATAAAACCCATGGTAGTTTGTTTACCCAATCTGCATCCGTGAGCGACGCTCTGAGGGCTGCCTTCAAAGACCTGTGAAAACGCTCGCATAAACCGTTGGCCTGTGGGTGATAAGCGGTAGTGCGGTGGACTGCCGCTCCTAAGCCGCTGGCCATTACTGACCACAGCTCCGACACAAATTGAGGTCCCCTATCGGACGTAATAGCCGACGGAACCCCGAACCGCGCTACCCAGGCTGTTAAAAAAGCGTGAGCCACCTCTGCCGCTGTGGTCGACGTTAATGGGACCACTTCCGGTCAACGTGTGGTTCGGTCCACCATTGTCAAGAGATGTGTGAACCCTTGTGACGGCGGCAGGGGGCCCACTAGGTCTACGTGCACATGATCGAATCTCTTAGCCAGAATGTGGAACGGTTCTAAAGGGGCCTTCGTGTGCCTGTGGACTTTGGCCCGCTGGCAAGCCATGCAGGCTTTCGCCCACTCTTTCATGTGCTTGCGCAGGCTCGACCAAACAAACTTCTCCGCTACCATTTTCACCGAAGCGCGTACTCCCGGGTGCGCCAGGGAGTGCACCGCGTCAAAAACGCGGCGGCGCCACGCGGCCGGTGCCACCGGGCGCAGTCGCCCGGTGGATACGTCGCAGATTAGAGGGGGTGAACCGGTTTGTAAACTTTTGCTCTCCAGCCTTAACCCTGTTGGTCCAGACAGGAGCGCGCGCATGTCTGCGTCTCCGCTCTGCTCCGCTGCCATGGCTGCATAATCTATCCCCACGTGAACAGGGGCCGCGTGCGCGTCCGCGCTGTTACCCCGCCCCGCGTCTGCGGTAGTACAACCCGCTTCCGCGCGGACAGGCAGTCCGCTACTACGTTGAGTTTACCAGCTACGTGCTGAATATCGGTGGTAAATTCCGAAATTGCGGCCAGCTGTCTCTGCTGCTGTCCTGACCACGGTTCTGAAATTTTGGACACTGCAAAAGTGAGCGGTTTGTGGTCGACAAACGCGGTGGAACGTCGCCCCTCCTGCCAGAACTCGAAATGGCGAATGGCCAGGTGGAGCGCTAGCAGCTCCCTGTCAAACGCGCTGTATTTCCGCTCAGCATCGCGCAAGGACCTGCTGAAAAAAGCGAGCGGTTGCCAAACCCCGGCGACTTGCTGCTCTACCACGGCCCCTATGGCCACATCTGACGCATCGGTGTTAGCGCTATGCGGGCTGATGGGTCTGGGTGAGCCAGCAGTGCTGCGTCTGCCAGTGCTTTTTTAACCTCTGTGAATGTGCGCTCCCGCTCCGGGGACCACTCGATCGCATTGGAGGGCTTCTGCTTTTTAAGCGCGGCGTATAACGGTTGCATAAGCTGCGCTGCGTGGGGTATGAAACAGTTATAAAAATTTACCATTCCTAAAAATTCTTGCAACGCTTTGACCGTTTGTGGCTGGGGAAACTCCGCCACTGCGCGTACTTTGGCCGGCAGAGGGATTGCTCCCTCTGGGGAGACGCGGTGTCCTAAAAAATCGATTTGCGCTATGCCAAAATGGCACTTGGCTGGGTTGATTATCACCCCATGCGTTCCCAACCTCTGAAAAACCGTGGTGAGGTGTTTTTCGTGTTCCTCCTCGGAGGCACTGGCGAGTAAAATATCATCCAAGTAGACAAAAACGAAAGGGAGGTCGCGCAACATGGCATCCATCATTCTTTGGAAAGTTTGCGTGGCGCCTTTAAGGCCAAAAGGCATGCGTAAAAATTCAAAAAGTCCGAACGGGGTTATTACCGCTGTTTTGGGAATGTCCTCTGGTCGAGCCGGGACCTGATGATAACCGCGGACCAGGTCTATTTTAGAAAAAATGCGCGCCTTCGCTAAGTGCACTGAGAAATCCTGGATATGCGGAATTGGGTAGCGGTCCTGCGCTGTGGCATTGTTTAACCTGCGGTAATCACCACAAGGTCTCCACGAGCCGTCAGCCTTAGGCACCATATGCAGCGGGGAGGCCCAGGCGCTCTTCAAGCGGCGAATTATGCCCACCCTTTCCAGGTTGGCGAACTCCTCGCGCTCAATGGAGAGCTTAGCTGCATCCAAGCGCCGAGCTTTCGCAAAAACTGGTGGGCCACTTGTGGTGATAAAGTGTTCCACCCCATGCTTGGCAACCTTAGCTGAAAACGTGGGAACTGTGAGTGCTGGGAACTGGGTTAGAAGAGTGTGAAACTTACCGCCTGCTGTGGCGACGTTGGTCTGTACTGGCGGCGGGGACACTCGAGCTGCATAAGGGATAGAACAAAAGGAGAGTGCATTTACTAGGCGTCTATTAACCAGATCCACTAACAAGCCATGTAAGCACAAAAAGTCAGCGCCTAACATGTTGAAACTCACCGCCGCTACTATGAAGGTCCATTCATAGGTGCGGCCGTGCAAGGACAGGCGTAGAGTCCTTTCCCCGAACGTTTTGATCGACGAGCTGTTTGCCGCCGTTGCTCCGTCTCCGCGGGGCCCCGCCACACGATCCGCATAGGTCGCAGTGATGAAACTCCCCTGGGCTCCGGTGTCCACGAGGAATTGCCGCCCGGAGCCCGCGTCTGTTAGATAAAGCAGCTTGTTCTGTTCACCGAGAGTCGAAGCTGCTAACGACCCCCGGCCTGGGCGTTTCCCTGTTTCTTGAAACTGCACAGCGGGATGCATTTGTGCGCCTTCTCAGCGAAGCGTCGATGGTAAAAACAGAAGTTGTCCCCTCCTCTGCCTCGGGACCGTGCCGCTGCCGTCGTCGCTGGGGTTGCTCCTGCTGCCTCCGGCTCCTCCCTGCCTCCGGCCGCCGCGCCGAGGTCTGCTGCTGCCACGGAAGTCTCCTGCTCGTCGCAGGCGTCGAGGAGCCGCTGCGCTTCCCTGGCCAGCGCGCGGAAGTCTTGCTGGTTCACACATCTCATGCCAGACAGGGTACCTCTCATGTGTGCTGGGAGGGTCCTCAAGAAGATGTGTTTGAACAGAAACGCATTGTTGTCTGTCCCGATCAGCTGCAGCATGTCCTCCATGAGGTCGGTCGCTCTGCGTCCTCCTCTGTCGCGCAGGTCCAGAAGCTGCCTGGCCCTCACCTCGGCTGATGGCACAAAACTCTCGATGAGGGCGGCTTTCAGCGCGTCGTACTTGCCAGCAGCAGGCAGCTGCTGCACCAGGCTCCGCACACATTGAGCTGTGCGGCTGTCGAGTCTTGCGATGACATTATGAAACTTGATGTCATCTGCTGATATTCCCCCAAGCACGAACCGCGATTCCGCATGTTGGAACCATGAGTGTGGGTCGTCTTGCCAGAACTCGGGGAGCTTAATCGAGCCTGTGCTTGTGCGGTCGGTCTCTGGTGAATCCGGGTCAGGGTAACGTTCCCCCGGCATCGTACGTCTTGGTCACCATTGTGGGGATCATGAAATGATGAGACTGGATAATTTCTCAGTATGGTTTATTCATCTCAAGTCCCCAGCTCTCTCTCTCTCAGTCAGGAAAAAAGAGGAAGAGCTGCAGTAAACCCACATACATTTATACCCACACATCAAACACAGAATCACACAATCAAGTCAAATCCTTCTATTTACACTTAATCACTTCAAAGTCCTCTTTGCTCCTTTCAGGCTCTCGCTCTAGATCCTCTGTCTTCCTCCCAAGTCCGCAGGTGGTCCAGACTCATTGTCCATCTGAGGCGTGATGTCAATACACACCGCAAGCTTAAAGTCCTTCTATGCTTGGGTCTCTGCAGTGAAATATGTGAGCTACATAATGTTACCATTATGGGTGCTACAGGTCAATCAATGAGGTGTACTGAGTGACGTTCATGTTGTTTGTTTGTGGGGATTACCGAGGCGTCTTGCCAAACAGTTTTTGACCGTCAATACTCCATCAATACATCGTCAGTACGAGTCAATAGAAGTACAGTTGGATCTACTTTGTGAGACATCATGGTGAAGCAATAAACAAGGAAATATGACTCAGGTCCTGTGACTACAGAACTCTTTTATGAACTTTAAATATGGACACGCGTTAAACTAAGCATGCCCCGGTGATCCAAGTGACAGTTTGAAAGTAAGATCAAATTGGTGAAACAAGTGGAAAATTGTCACTACAGTCTTTTTCAGGGAAGTCCCTGCTTATTTCAGCAAGACAACGCCAAGCCACATTCTGCATGTGTTACAACAGTTTGGCTTCGTAGTAAAAGAGAGTGGGTACTAAATACCAAAGTATATCACAAGTAGTTTCAAATTCACACTTCACTCAATCATAAACAAATTTACTCAAGCTACCTGCTTTCCATTTCTAGATGGAATAAAAAATATAGAAAACAAGGAAAGACTGTGGTTTGTATGTCTGTGTGCGTGCGTGGGGGGGGGGGGGGCACTTGGACAGGCTTCTGCAACTTCCCTGACCCTCCAGAGCCCCACAGCAAACTCATTTACAGTGACTGACAGCACTGTGTGACACCCGGGGCACATGGAAAACCACACACATGCAGGCACACACACTTGCCCTACATTCAGAGGTCATTCTTGACAAGTTATACACTACTGTCTGCTATTTGAATCCATTGTACATGAATGTATGGACTTTACATGCATAAATACGCACCCTGTGAATAATGTATCATCCTATCATTACATTTATACAGACCTTTTACATCAGGTCTCGACTCTGTCATCTGAGTCAGTTTTTGGCCCAGAGGGGCATGGTGGTTGTCTTCTGTATGTGCCCTTGTTTTTATATAGAGACGGAAGCAGTCGGGTGATGCATCATGTATTTCCCTTCAAATGCAGCACAACCCAAAACTGCCACTCACTCAAGCCTGAAGAGAGTTGAATCTTTTTTCTGGTCCCTGAAAGACAAGAGGACAATCTTCTGCTGGTAGTTATTTAAAGATAACTGCTCTATTTTTAAAACTTGGGATCCGTCTGTCTCTTGGTGGTGGGGATGCAACAGTCTTGAGATTTGTTTTTCTTCTTCTAATTTGCCTTTAAGGGTGTGTGTGTGTGTGTGTGTGTGTGTTTTGGGGGGTTGCAAAGACCAGATCCAGAGACACATGTCTTCACATCAAAACACGCGATATGAAGTCACAGATGATGCATGTGCATGAGAGAAAAATTAAGAGACATCGCAGGAAAGACACTCAAGCAAATGGTTATTCATACGCTAGCATGTTCACAGATATACATAAACACACACATTCACATGCACACACAGTGTGGTCCGGCCCTTGGCTACCAAGTCTGTAATGAAGCCTTAGTAAAGGTCTACCAAGGAGGCCGGAGCAGTCAGCCAAGTCGGCCTGTGGTCTCATTCAGACAACCACCTCACCTTCGCCAGCTATCCAAGCCTCAGTCACTGGGTGGGATGGTCAGAAGATCTAATCCAGCAGAGCGGAGGTTGGAGGTTTTAGGAGGACTGCTCCAGATGTGGTTATTGTGGGACACCAAATCAGACCATCACTTATTCGGTGCCACAAAAGGGCAAAGGCGGCCTTTCCCATTCTTCACTACACTCCCCTGGCTTGCTAAAATGTGGAGTTTTCCACAAACAAGACACTTCTGTGATGGAAACTTTACAAATGCTGCGTTTCCTGAACAAGAAACACTCAGGATGTGTTTCAAAGTGGAGCTCAGACTATTAGCTTATGTGGATTGGTCTGACTTTCCATTGGCACGACACATATCTTTACAAATATACAAACACACTCAAACTAGCTCCACCGCTGTGGCTTCCTCCATACACACAATACACCCACCACAATGACCTGGTGGGGCCTACACCACATTGGAGCATATATTTACTCCACAGCAATTTACCCTTGGGCTTCGACAGCTCATCGTTTATGCCACTGTGGCATCGAAGGCGCACCACTCCCTGTCTGTCTGTCCATCTGTCTTTCTCTCCCGCTGCCGGTTAAGAGATGACGGGAATTATAAACCTACAGCCTTCAATGCCTATAATGTTTTTGTTTTTTTTAATTTTCAAATTGATTTGACTTCTGCATAAGGATAAATTCATTCTGTATTTACCTTTTAATTTTCTTGTCATTAAATCACACCAATCCACTACAAACCAATCCCTCAAAGTACCTATTGATATCCTTATGGAAATAGTAGAAGTATGTACACCACCATTTAAAAGACCTAAACAGCAAAGGGATACCCGTTGGCACTTTAGGATCTCCTTTTGCACACAGAAATGGAGGACGTAGGAGCTACTTCAGTGACTGTATCAGTGAAAAGAAGAAAAGAAAAGTTTATTCATGCCTTATGCCTCTGGGGGCCTGGGACAGCAGTCCAAGCAGAGAAGACCAGACTGCCACCTGGTTCACATAGGACCATGATCTCCATGATTCCTCTTGCTGGTGGTGAGCCCACTGGAGGGTGGACCCTTGTGGCTAATCTGGTAAGAACCCGGTTACCAGGCTCTTGCCATTGAGCCTCTCCCCCCAACCTGGCCCTCCAGGATAGGGTCTTAGTAACCTCATGCCAGGTGGAGTACACTGAATCCTTTCCGTAACTTCTTCATGGGGATCCACTGGATCACTCTTAGCCTGGCCCTTCACCCAGGACCATTTTGTTTTGGGAGACCCTACCAGGGTCAAGTTTCCCCCAACAACGATAATTTAATGAGTGTTTTAGCTGCATCAGTGTCAGTGGCAATTTTTATCTGTGAATGGGTTGTTTCACAAACTGATTGTTGTGCAACTTTTTACAAATCTAATCCCTCAGAAAAAAAAGTGTGCAGACTTTGATGTTTTGATTGTTACTGTGTTGGTTTGTCTGTCTGTCTGTTAGCAACATTACTCAAAAAGTTATCAACAGATTTTGATGAAACTTTCAGGAAAGGTGTGTAACGGCACGGGGAACAGATGATTAGATTTTGGTGATGATCCGAGAGTGCATACCTCCACCAAGGGCTTTGTTTGTATTTGTGCAGCAGGATTACACAAAAACTACTGGATGGATTTGGGTGAAAGTTTCACCAGAGGTGGTTCTTGGGCTACGGAAGAAGCCATTACATTTTAGTGATGATCCGAGAATGTGTACCTCCACCAAGGTTCTTATCTTCTCACTTGTATTAGCAACAATACTCCGAAACTAAAGAACAGACTTTGATGCCGTTCTCACCAGAAGTGGCTCTCGGCCTACACACAAACCCATTACATTTTGGAGGTGATCCATGAGGGACAGAAGGAGCCTTGGCAGAGGTATGTGCTCTCTGGGTACCTTTCTAGTTTCTTTTTGCACCAATCTGAGGTTGTATTTTTGCTTTTTAGCAAAATAATTCACACTTCTACAGGGCTATTGTGTGTTTGGTACAACCATTCATGTTCTCCTTTTGGATGAATCCACTGTTTCTTTTCATTTGGTGTCATCCAGTTAAAAGGGGGCATTATATTTATTTATTACTGAGGGAAGTTAATAAACTTGGTACTTGTTATGGCTGCTACACATCAGCATTCTTCTATCATAAGCTTGAGTCACCATTCTGATCCAAATATTATTTTCCTAATATGCAGTTTACAGTTTTGTTTTTTGTTCTTACATTCTGATTTGATTTGGAGCATGTAGTGCAACGACATATTTACATTTGCATGTTGTGGCAGAGAAAAGAGAATGGCCTGAGAGAATAATGATATATTTTTAAATAGCATTGCAACCCTTGTCATCCTTGAAGCTGACTTTAAAGGTCTGATGACACGTTTTTGACTTCATCTAATTTTTCAACACATAATGCAATATGACAAAATAGGTTGGTCTGTGCAGTTCTAAGTCAAACAGGCTTTTTTTCACGCGAATATCCAACATTTTCATGAGCACCACGTCACTCATTGCGTCAGTGGCTGGAAATCCACCCAGCCATGTTGTAACATCATCAACAGAACACAGCGCTTGGCTGCCCATTGTACACACAGGATGGAAGCGGTAGAAAACATCGACGATGGTTCCAGCACATGTAGTCTGGAATTGGTATATGTTGTCCAATCTTCAGATGATTATAGTTCCAAAGAATGGGATGACAATGAAGAATCTGGGGGCATCAAACCGTATAGGTTTGAGCCGTGCCAAGCGGGCATCGTGCCAAACGAGTCAGACTCAGAGAGTGACGGTGGAGATGCACACATGCCAGCAGCAGCAGCAGCGACAAACACACGGCAGGGGAACACCAAGTGTTATTCTTTTATTACAAATATTGCAACAAATTATTTGTAGCACTGTTTTATTGTAGCACTGTTGCCTTACAGCTAGAAGGTTCCTGGTTCGAATCCCCAGGTTGGCAGGGGTTGGAACCTTTCTGTGTGGAGTTTGCATGTTCTCCCTGTGCTGTGTGGGTTTACTCCGGGGGCTCTGGTTTCCTCCCACAATCCAAAGACATGCATGTTAGGTTAATTGGCTGTTCTAAATTGTCCCTAGATATCTGTTTCCTATAGGCCCTTAGAATAGAGGGTTAGTATTAGTGAAAGCGCTTTGAGTGGTCTTTGTGACTAGAAAAGCGCTATATAAGTGCAGGTTAGTTAGTTAGTAGTTAGTAATAAATATAATTTATTTAAACCCAATTTTTCAATAAAATCATAGCAGCGTATTCTCTGTGGCTCAGGCATCAGGTTTATTATGGATTATATTTTGAGTTCTTGTTGTTTTTGTTTTATACATGTATTTTATGTGCGTTTTGACTCACTTTCAGGTGGGCACTGTCCAAGATTCGCCGGTCTGAACACACGCGCCCTCTCTCTTTGACAGTCAGCTGTTCATAGTTTGTGTGCATCATCTGCTGTGTTGTCAGCCAGCCAATATTACCGACACTATCACGACGTGTAAGCCACTCCACACAGCCGTGGTTCTGTTGCGCCCCTTGAAGCAATGTCGGCCCTGGGGTGCAACCGTGGTTAACACGTCTCCATGTTTGCTGGGCGATGTCAGCCCTGAACGCCAACTGTAAGTGTTTCTGTTTATTTTTGTAAGTCTTCACCTTTTTGGGAACTGTTGTCATCATTCTTATGTTCAATACATGTGCTGTGGTGAATTCTGCACCTAAATCCATTCATCATGATCCTCCGTGTGCTCTTACGCAGGGCACGGAGAGGGAGGATGAAATAACGAGGATTTACATGTAGGGTTCACCACAGCACTTGTAATACAGAAAGACAAACAATTCCCAAGGTGAAGACGTACAAAAAACACAAACACACTTACTGATGGCGTTCGGGGGCCGGCATCACTCAGAGAACAAATGAGAGGAGACGTGTTAGCCACAGGTGCGCCCCAGAACCGACATCGCTTCAAGGACGCACGAGAACCACAGTGAACATGGAGTGACTAACACATTGTGAGAGTGCTGAAAATACTGGCAGACTAACAGCACAGATGACAATACTATGGACCAGCAGTGCGTGACTGGCAAACGGCCGCTAAGTACACGCACTGCTGGTGATGGTGTGATGAGAAGCACCTGGGCGACCACCGGGAAAGGTCATCAGCAGGAGTTGGAATCAGCTGGTGATAATGAGAGAGGGGATGTGGCCGGACCGGCGAGACTCAGCATGCGCTCACAGAAAGGAGGTCAAAGCTGCACGTAAATCCATTAATCCTTCCCCTCCTCTTGTGCTCCTCCTACGTAAAAGTGCACAAGGAGGCTTATGACAGCTGTAGCTGAAGCGTGTGATGTGGTCTTTCACAGCCTGCTGTTTATCTAAGCCTGTAAAGCAACGCGAAGGCATAGCCGTAAAATTAAAACAAGAAACCAGAGAAACTGTGAGCTACAAAGCTGCTGGCATTCCAGTCAACAACATCGGAGTCCGTTCTGTCGCTTACATCATGGGGGTGTCGCCATTCATTCGGTGGGCGGCACCACAGTCCAGTCAGCGGCTGCGGTTTTTTGACACGTTTTTTTTCTAGTTTATGCAGTTTCTGCGGTTTTTTCTAGTTTATGCAGATGCGGTTGTAAATATTATCTTGATCATAGACAATGACTTTTGGGTTTACACAACATGCTAAAAAATGTCAAAATCATGTCATCAGCCCTTTAAATCGTGTTAAGGGAAAACTGATGTTATGCAGTGACACTTGGCACTTTAGCAGTGCTTTTTCTTCACAGTTTTAAATTCATCATCTGTTCTGGTAGATTGTAGGTTGTTTTAGCAACAGTACTGAACATATCTGG
The DNA here is from genome assembly GCA_020510985.1 of Pholidichthys leucotaenia. Lineage (NCBI taxonomy): Eukaryota > Metazoa > Chordata > Actinopteri > Cichliformes > Pholidichthyidae > Pholidichthys > Pholidichthys leucotaenia. The sequence goes on along the minus strand of CM035837.1, from coordinate 254,640,851 downwards.
ATGTCTTATTGAGGTGATTCGGTGGTCTTCGTCTTTAATCTTACTAAATTCCTTTACATCACTAGATTCAACGCCATTAAGACTGACTGAAAATTGTCAGTTACGCGTGTCACACTAATAATGAAACCAAGCCAATTTCTTGCCTGCTTCCCTTTCTTCTCCTGAACCTCTTTGTCTTTTTCACTGATGTTTTTTCTGCCCTCTTCTATTTCTCTAAGTGCTAAAGCTAAAATGCCGTCGAAGGCTGCTGCTTTTGTGTGACTATAATTGCAAATCTCATAATGACACTAAGCAGACACAGACGAAGATAAAGCGGGAGAGCGCTTCAGAGCGGCAGATTGTATCCCTGGAGTACCCTGTATTTCCAACTTAATTGATGACAACCACAAGTGAAGTTTGAAACCTCTGAGCTCCTTTATGTCAACATAGACTCTCTTGTATTGGGTTGATGTTAAAGTGGAGGCTATATTTTGTCCCAGTCCCTACAGTCATGTGGCTGGACCGTTTTATACAGAGCAATCTGCAGGAGGCTAATTTAAAGATGGACATTTCCCATTGTAAACAAAGCATTTACAGCTTGTGTGGTAGCTTTCAACAAGTGTGCAGAGTAAGTGAACCCCATGTCTACTGTTTAAGATTTGAAGACAGTGTATTTAGATGCTATAATTAAATAACTGGAACTGAATCTTTTATATTGTAAAGTTAAGGTTAAAGAGCAAAATGACAGCAAATGCTCTCGACTATGAATTAAAAAGGGAGGGGAAACAAAAAGAAAAAAAACTGTTTCCTTTGACTGCATATTGCTCTCTCTCGCTCTCTGTCTCTCTCTGTCTCTCTCTCTGGCAAGCCAAGCCCGATGTTAAGTGGCTTCTTGAGTTTATCCAGCGAGGTCAGAGGGAAAATAAAAACATCACGCGAGAGCTACAATTACAGCCCTCGAACATGACAAGCGTCTGTTTTTGTGCTTCTGACTTAGGGCCCAACTTTAATGGTTGGTTCTGACTGCAAGATAAACAAACAGTCAGAGGGTTAGCCCAACCTCCGTCTACGAGCGCCAGCCAACCCCAGCCAGCAAGACGGCCAGAGAAGCTAAACTTTGCCGCAGCGCTATGCAGCAGCAGCAGAAGCGGCGGTGGTTTTGGCGGCAGGGTAAATTACAGCATGGAGCAAAGTTGTGGTTTGTATACAGCATGCTAACACACTCACTGGCTTTTCCTTTCACTCTCTTTCACACACGCTGCTCCACTGAGCCTTTCAGGTTAGTCACTTAAACGCATATGCACATACATACACACATGCTGTCACTTGGGTGGGCTGTTCCCACAGGTGTGTATAGACCAAGACCAGTAATCAACATGGCCTCTGGCAAGACCGCCAGCCTACAAACCTACCAACCTCATCAAGATCAAGGAAGCAGTAATCTCTTAAATTAGTGGTTTCAAATCCTGTGGGGAAATCTAAGCTAATGGGATCTCATTACACAGAGAATAAAAAGAACCCCATCAGGTGACATTTACATGTTGCATCATTTCTGTAAGACCCACAGGGCCAATCAGATCTTCATGTAGGTTACCGCTTTTTGAAGCATTGAGATAAACCATAATGGATGTTGATTATAGGGTTACACTAGTTGTGTCATAATAGCATCATAGCATTGTGAATAATATACCCTGTGGTTTTCACTGACTGCACTTATTAGTATTTATAATATGCACATTATAATTTTTTCAGGTTGTTCAAATCGCTGTTCCAAAAGCTGCTGCCCTATAAGGGTCAAATATAACAATACATAAAAATGACACCATTTAGAGTTAACAATACATAAAAATGACACCATTTAGAGTGCAATGTCAGAATGATACAAGTATTCTGAAAAGAAGCCACATTTTTTAATTTTATTTAGTGAAATTTAGTGAGAACCATCCCACCAGAACTTAAGACTATCTAAGATAAATATCTTACAGGCAGGTACTGTATTTATCTGTGGATGGTTTCTTGAATTTCTAGAGTGGTGCCTACTAAAACACGGAACAAACAGTTTGGTATGGAATGTTCCATCAGCATTCGGTACAGAACATGTTCCGTAGGGGACGTCAACTGAGCTTGCCTGCTGTCAGTCCTTCTAGCTAGCGGTGTCAAGTGTGCTATGAACATGTACATGTAATGTTAGATACGGAACCTTCCTTACGGAACGCTAGCCTTGACATTCTGCCGTCACCGAAGTAAAAGTATCAACATTGGAGCATAAACTAGTTTGAAAATGAGACTGACACTCATTTGGAGACAGAAGTACTGGGACCTCTGCAGCTGAATCAGAGTGTCATGAGTTTTTTTTACCCACGGACTCCTGCCACGGTTGTGCTAACAAGGCTAGCAGGCTAGTAGTGTAAACAACCCATTGTCCAGGTGAAATTTTGGAGGCAGGGACAATTTTCTCAGGTGAGTCCCCCGTCAGATAATGTAAACCTAAGCATGATGGTGCTGCTCTGGGAATTTCCAGAGCAGGTTGAACACAGCTGCAGAAGTTATAAAGGCAGCTTCGCCTGTCTACAACTGGCTCAGACGGTGAATTTATTCCTGCTATGTTCGTTCCATCTGCGTTCCGAACGAAACATTCTGTGAGATGAAGTTTTCATGTCTCCTGGAAAAAATATTTTTTGTGATGTATCTTTTACATTTTGCTTGTCATTTTACAGGGAAGGAAGGTTCCGTATATAATGTTACAGAACTGACAGCAGGCAGGATCAGTTGACGTCCCATACGGAACATGTTCCATATGGAACATGCTGATGGAACACCAATGGAACGTTCCGTACCATTCGTTCCATGTTTCACCTCTACAGCACATGGAAGATGGTCCATACAAATTGCATCACCTACTACAGCATGGACTCATCCACCAACCAACCAACCAACCAACCAATCCTTTAGGAGAAGTTAAGTGGATAGTCATTTTTATATAACTATTTTCTTGCCTCGTTGATCACTCTAAGATCTTTGCACCTAAAGTCCCGGACAGACTTATCAGGAACAATTAGGGCTAAGTATCTAGTCCAAATCTATATAGTATAGTGTCTGCATTAAGGTCTGCTCACTTAAAGGGATATTCCCATTTTTATTGGGCTTGTGTGAAGTACTTACAGTATGAGTATTCAGTGTCTTACCTGCAGTAGAGAGCAGTCATGGTGCTCTTGATTTTTTTTAGAATCATTGAAGAATTCCGACAGTGATGCCACGCTAAGAGCTACTCAGAATGGAAGCACAGAAAAACACATTTTTGCTATCAGAAACAACTTAAACCTCAAAAATTCGATACCTGTTCCAGCAAACACTATGTCATATAACTTTTGCATCACACAGTTATTTACATTGTCACTGTTTTCTTCATCAAAGACCATCCATGTTCGAGTCATTGAATGAATGATGGGTGTGCAGTTTATCCTGCAGCATGTCTTCCACACCATGAAATACACAAAACCAGTTTCTTTCTTGAAATGGATACTACAATATTTTGTTGTGACTGGACTGGAACTTTAGTGACCCCTAGTGGTTGTGAAAATAACAACATGAAATGACAGAGAAGGGAAAGAGTTGTAATGTAAATTGATTTTCAAGCTACCCTAACCGTAGCCTTAATCATTACTGTAACCCGACTGAAGAAGTTTTGGTGCCTAACCCAATCAATTACACTAACCTTAACCACCTAAAAATAATGTAATCAATGCAAAACAAGAAATTAAACTCTAATGTAGAAGCAAAAGTGAACGTTAACACAGATTGGACATGAATGTGGGTTTGATAAGTGGAAACATGGTTGATAATACCCCCAACCATCCTCCTCCCACCTTGTTGTAGGTTTAAGAGATCATTGAAAGATTGCTGAGAGATCATTGGGAGATTGATGAGATTGATAAATGGTCATGGAGCACTCAGTGATTTCGTTGATCTTCCAGTGATCTCTCAGCAATCTTCGAATAATATCTCAATAATCTTTCAGTGAACACCAAATTTTTCCACCTGAAGGTAGAGATGGCTGAGAGGTCACTGAGGGATCACTGAGCATTCTATGAAACACCAATAGTGTTTATTGAAAGATCACTGAGAGATCACTGGAAGATCATTGAGAGATCTGGCCATTTTTTCCATCTTTCAACGATCTATATACCTCTTTGGGGGCCCATGAAACTCTCAGTGATCCCTCAGCAATCTCTCCTGGCCTCTCAGTGATCTCTCAAGCCTCTCTCAAATGTCTCTATAGATTGCCATGAAAGTTGCCAAAATATCTCCCAAACATTTACATAGAAATGGCTTTTTCAAGGGGCAGTGCGGTGGTGGAGTGGTTAGCACTGCGGCAGCACAGCAACTCACCCTTGGCCGGGGGATCCTGGGTTCGATCCCAGCCCCCGACCAACAGTGATCTGTGTGGAGTTTGCATGTTCTCCCCGTGTCTGCGTGGGTTTACTCAGGGATTTCTCCGGTTTCCTCCCACATGCCCCAAAACATGCAAGTTAGGTTAATTGGCATCAAACTGGGGATTCTAAATTGTCTTTAGGTATGACTGTGAGAGTGAATGGTTGTCTGTCTCTCTGTGTTGGCTCTGCGATGGACTGGCGATCTGTCCAGGGTGTACTCTGCCTCTTGCCCAAAGATGCTGGGATAGGCTCCAGCCCCCCCCCCCCCCACACACACACACACACACAACCCAAAAATGATTAACCGGAAGAAGATGGATGGATGGCTTTTTCAAGGCTTTATGAGGTTGTTGAGAGATTGGGCCAGTTTTTGATCTATCAGTGGTCACCCAATGATCTCCATCTGTGTAAAGGGTCCCTTACTGACTGCTGTGTTCTACATCTACATTGCCAAGAGGTCAAAATCACAGAGTGTATAACTGGGAAGGCACAATTTGTGTGGGGCATTATTAATAGACACTTTTTCCTATTATGTTGGACTAGTATCACGTGTTCTTACATTTTATAATTAATACCATAACGACACACTACTTCAGCATAATTTCTTGTTACTCTACCTACCTCTGATGTAGGACAAGAGATTCTGAAGAGGAATCTTGGCCATTGCCAAACGCTCCCTCCTGGGCACAGCACAGAGGTGGAGGAGGCTACACCCCACTATTTTGGGTGGTATAGTGGCTACCACTGTTGCCTCACAGCTAGAAGGTTCCAGCTTTGAATCACCAGGCTGGCAGAGGTCAGAACCTTTCTGTGTGGAGTTTGCATGTTCTTCCTGTGCTGCGTGGGTTTACTCCAGGTGCTCCGGTTTCTTCCCATAATCCAAAGACATGCATGTTAGGTTAATTAGTAATTCTAAATTGTCCCTAGTTATCCATCTTTGATAGGCCCTTAGAATACAGGGTTAGTACTAGTGAAATGCTTTGAGTGGTCCTTGAGACTACAAAAGTGTTGTATAAGCACAGGTTCTTATCCCTTATTTTCTACATGGGACTGCATAGAGGAGAATCCACGGTGTCAGCAACACTCTTCACATGGACTGTTGCAACTGGTGGTAGGTACAGGAGCATCTAAGTGTAGACCATCAAGAATAAACCTCAGAAATTTAAAAGCAACTACATAGATACGAGCCGAGTCTCCTCGGGAACAAGTGTTCCTTTCTATAGCTTATACAGGACAGGGGTCGCCACTCCTCTCTGCTCGCCTTTCCCCGTTCTATTATGTTGAGCACCAAGCTAGAGGGCGGAAAGTACCATTTTTACCTGGTCTTTGGTATGACCCGGCCAGGATTTGAACCCCAGCCTCCCGGTTGTGGGGCAGATTCTCTACCAACTATGCCACCACTCCGGTATAAGTGGTGGTCTAAGCAACTAGAAGAGCACTCAGAGAGTGCATACCGCAACCAGGGCTCCTTCTGTCCCTCATGGATCACCTCCAAAATGTAATGGATTTGTGTGTAGGCCGAGAGCCACTTCTGGTGAAAATTACATTAAAGTCTGTCCATTAGTTTTGGAGTATTGTTGCTAACACACTGTGAGAAGATAAGAGCCTTGGCGGAGGTATGCATTCTCAGATCATCACCAAAATCTTACCATCTGTTCCCCGTGCCATTACACACCTTTTCTGAAAATTTTATCAAAATCCATTTGTAACTTTTTGAGTAATGTTGCTAACAGACAGACAGACCAACAAACCAATGCTGGCAAAAACATTACCTCCTCCTCTTGGCGGAGGTAAAAAGTTGAAAAGTTGGTTTTAAAAAGTTAATTAAAAATAGTAATTTGAAAAAAGAAAGCTAACCAGTATTACATTGGTTAGTTACTTACCTCTAACTAAAGTTGACAGGCTATAGGCTATTGGCTGGTGTTAAATTACAGTGTGATGGGACTTCCGGGAAGATGGCGGAGAGACATAACACTTAAACAAAGAGCTCTCCCTAGCCGGATTAAAAATCATCGGTAAATGGCCAACTCGACATAAACGAATCAATAAACTAAGGGATGAAAACACGAAGGAACCGGGCACAAGGACAAAAACAGGGTAAAATTGAAGAATTCCTCTCCAACAACGCAGGAAAAACCGCTGTACGCAAAGCCCAAAAAAACGAGATGTCCACAGCAGAGAAAATGGAGGACACCAGACTCGACAACATGAACGCTGGCATCGCCAGTTTGGGTGAAGAGTTGAGAGAATTCAAGCGACAGCTACAACAGGATTTAGCGGCTCTTAAGGAGGAACTGAAAAAAGAAATTAAGGAGGAAATCATGGACCTCCGAAGAGAAATGGAGCGTAAATTAACGGAAAACATGGAGGAGCTGCGCTCCCAGCGGGCGTGTATGACAGAAGCGCAGACCCGAATTTCGGAACTAGAAGATTGGAAAAGCGAGGCAAACGAACAACTACAGACCCTGACGACGCAAACGCAGAGGATGCAGGAGAAAATAAACGACTTGGAGAGCAGATCCCGACGAAGCAATATGCGCATCTTTGGAATTCCGGAGGGCATTGAAGGCAACTCGATGACAAAATTCATGGATCAGTTCTTAAAAAAAGAACTGGAAATACCCGGAGAAACGGATCTGCAGATTCAACGGGCGCACAGAACACCGGCACAGAACCCGAAAACAAACTCTCCACCCAGGTCAGTTGTGGTAAACTTTGTGAAATATGACATAAAGGAAAGAATCCTGACGCAAGCATGGAAAAAAAAGATACGAATCGGCGACAAACAGGTATTTTTTGACCATGACTACCCGACAGAAATCGTGCAGCAGCGGAAGAAATATGCCAATATTAAAAAAAACGCTGAAAGAGAAAAAAATTAGATTCCAAACGCCGCTAACGAAAATGAGGATTCATTGGGAGGAAGGCACAAGAACCTACAACACGGCCGAAGAGGCAGCGCGGGATATGATGGAGCGGGGCCTTGAGGTGAGCGTGCCGAAGGAGACGGCTGGAGCAGCGGCGGCCCTGAACGCACCACGACAGACGGAGTGGAGACGAGTGAACGGCGGAAGAAGGGGGAGAGACGTAGAGCAGCGGGCCCAGGACAAGCTACAAGGCTTTCAACTGAAAGCCTAGATCATAACAAAGATTAAGAAAGGCACAGAAGAAATGAAGGCCAAGAAGACAAGGTAAAAGAGAAACAGACGGCTAGGAGAGGTTTAAGTGATATTTGTTGGACATTTCTAGACTTATGACTATTACTTTGATAGTAATTAGAAGTCTAGGGAGGGCCCTTCACTCTGTGAAGACAAACCCCCCACCCACCAACAGGGACCAGTGGGCAGAAGAAAGGCCCAAAGTACGGAGGTCGAGTTTTTTTAATGTGTTTTTATATAAATATGTGTTATTTTTGTTGTTAAAGGGGCTAGGAGCACAAGTTAAAAAAATGGAAAAACATGAATATGGGTAAAAATCTTAAGATAATGACACTAAACGTGAATGGTCTGAACTCACCTGTTAAAAGGGAAAGAATAATAAGAAAATTCAAGAAGGAAAAAGCTGAAATTATATTTATGCAAGAGACACATTTGAGCAAGGCAGAACATGTGAAACTAAAGAGATTTGGCTATAAGAACTCCTACTACAGTTCATTTAAGGGAGGAGCAAAAAGGGGGGTTATGATACTAATCTCAAACAAAATACAATTTGAAAGTGAACAGGAAATCCAGGATAAAGAAGGCAGGTATGTAATAATAAAGGGAAGAATAGATGGTATGCAGATCACATTAGTGAACATCTATGCCCCACCAGAAAGTGACAAGGGTTTTTTTCAACATCTGTTTGATCTCATAGCAACACACAGTGAAGGAGTCCTAATTTGTGGAGGAGACTTAAATGCTGTCATGGATCATGAAGTTGACACAACAAGTGTTAAGAAGACAAAAAAACATGTAACAAAGTTCATAAGAACCTCACTGGCAGAAATGGGTATGGTAGACATATGGAGGGACCTGCACCCACTCGAAAAAGACTATACACATTATTCAGCAGTCCATAAAGTACACTCTAGAATAGATTACTTCCTTATGAATGAAGGTGACAGACACAGGGTGAGAAATTGTTGGATTGGAGGGGCAGAAATATCAGATCATAATCCTATATACATGGAAATATATTTAAACAATAGAAAACGACAAACAACATGGAAACTTAACGTAGGACTGTTAAATGATGAGAAAATGAAAGAAAGAATTAAAAATAAACATAAACGAATATATCCAAGAGAATGACAATGAAGAAGTGGACCCAACAATACTATGGGACGCACTAAAAGCCGTGTTAAGGGGTAAATTAATTGTTGAAACAGGAAAAGCAAATAAGACTAAACTGGAAGCGTATGAACAAAGATGTGAGAGACTGAGGGAATTAGAACGTAAACATCAAAGCACAAATGATCCAAAAATATATCAAGAAATTAAAGAAGAAAAAACAAAGATAAAAGAAACACAAATGGATGAAATTGAAAGGAAAAATAGATATCTAAAGCAAAAATATTATGAAACGGGGCCAAAAGCCACAAAACTGCTGGCAAAACGGTTAAGAAAACAACAAACAATGAATAATGTGTACAAGATTAAAGACCCCACCACAAATAAAACCACAGTTAACCCAGAAAACATCGAAGAAATTTTCCATAATTTCTACCAAGAACTATACTCGCAACCTGAAGAAACAAATACTAAAGATATCAAAAAATTTCTAGACACATTGGACTTGCCATCAATAGGAAATCAACAAAATGAAAAACTAACAGCAGAAATAACAACACAAGAGATCAGAGATGTGATTAAGTCACTTAAAAACGGTAAATCACCAGGTAGTGATGGATACTCATCTGAGTTTTATAAACTGTTTATAGAAGAACTCACGCCACAACTCCTAAAGTCATTTAATTGGACGCTGAACAACAACAAAATACCTCCAACATGGAACGAAGCAATCATTTCAGTTATTTTAAAACCAGGGAAAGATAAAGAACAATGCGGAAACTATAGACCAATCTCTTTATTAAATGTAGATTATAAAATATACACAACAATTATATGTAAACGAATAAAGACATTCTTGACGGAATTGATAGAAGATGATCAAACTGGATTCATAGAGGGACGCCAAACACATGACAATATCAGGAGAACAATACATATAATTAACCAAATACATAAAGAAAAGAAAAGCGCAGTAATAATGAGTTTAGACGCAGAAAAAGCATTTGACAGGGTTAACTGGAAATTCCTATATAGTGTACTGGAGCGCTTTGGATTTAACGAAAAATCAGTACAATGCATAAGGACGCTATATCAAGAACCTGTGGCAAGAATCAAGATAAACGGTAGCTTAACAGACAAAGTAAATATACAAAGATCAACTAGGCAGGGATGCTGCTTATCGCCCACCTTGTTTGCTCTGTTCATAGAACCATTGGCTCAAGCGATATGACAAAATAAGAAATTAAAAGGTGTAACAATAAAGGGGGCGGAACACAAGATTGGGCTATTTGCAGACGATATTATAGTTTACCTTGAACAACCAGATAAATCAATAATGGAAATGATGAACTTGATAGAAAATTTTGGAAAATTATCAGGATACAAGATAAACATAACAAAAACACAAATACTGACATTCCACTATAACCCTCTAAACCAGATAACTGATAAGATCAAACTAAACTGGAAGCAAAAAGAAATAAAATACCTTGGAGTGAACATACCTAAAGACCTAAGCAAAATCTATAAAGCAAACTATGATAGGTTGGAACAAGAAATAAAAAAAGATATTGATAGATGGTCAATCTTAAATATGGATCTGAATTCAAAAATTGAGACAGTCAAAATCAGCATACAACCTAGATTACTTTACCTCTTCCAGGCTATACCAACAGAGATTCCAGATGCCCAATTCTCAAAGTGGGACAGGATGATATCGAGATTTGTTTGGGGAGGTAAAAAACCAAGAGTGAAATATAAAACCCTCCAATTACCAAAAGAGAAAGGAGGCATGGGCCTACCGAGTCTAAAGGAATATTACTACTCAGCACAAATAAGATATATCATATGTTGGTGCGACGAGGGATATGAGGCAAAATGGAAAGAAATGGAAAAGGAAATTGAGGGACTCCCAGTACAAAGCATAATAGGGGATAAAGATGCATATAAGCAAATCAAACAAATAGACCCAATCACTAAATTTACTTTAGAACTGTGGTATAAAATAGTACAAAAATATAATATAAGGGAAGACATAAAACTATTGAAATGGGTAGCATTTGACAGTCAGTTTGAACCGGCAAAACAAGATAGGGGATACAAAAATCTGGTGAACAAGGGAATCACAGCATGGGGCAATATCGGAAAAAAAGATCTCGGGAGCTTTGTAAACATCAGAAGAAAATTTAAATTAGAAAGATCAGAATTTTTCAGATATCTGCAGATGAGAGATTACTATATGAAGAAGATTAGGCATAACCTCCAAACAGATGTGAACGAGATTATACAACTTATTTTAAGCTCATATGCAGGAAATAAAACAAGAATTATTTCAAAACTATATCAGAAACTTATGACAAACAATCATACAAGTAACTATATAAAGGAGAAATGGGAGAAAGAGCTCAATTTAAACATAACAGAAGAAAGCTGGCAGGAAATATGGAAAACACAACACACATCAACAAATTCAAGGGCATGGAGGGAATTTGGATGGAAAAACCTGATTCGCTTTTTCATTACACCACAGATTCAAGGAAAATATACAAATACCCAATCTTTATGCTGGAGGGGATGTGGGGCTCAAAATGCAGACCACTCACATATGTTTTGGAAATGCTACAAAATATCATCATTTTGGAAATCTATGCATGTGACAATACAGAGGATATTAGGATATAATATACCAATGAACTGTAACCTGATGTACTTATGTGATCTTAAAAAAGACAGTGTTATACAGGCTGAGGACAGATATCTAGTTAAAATCTTGTTGATTGCATGTAAAAAAACTATCACAAAAAAATGGCGATCAGAAGTTCTTCCTGACCAAGAACAATGGACTGACATTGTTGAGGACATATGTATGATGGAAAAACTAACATATCGACGAAGAATGCAAGAAGGAATATGGGAGAAAAAATGGCGGAAATGGACACACTACAAAGTGCAACAACGAGGCAGAAATTGAAAGAATAACCAAAGACACTGAAAAAACCAGAAGAATTAAGAGATGGAAACTAAAAACTTGATGCTCCAACATTTGTCCCCCCCCCCCTTTTATTTTTTATTTTTTATTTTTATTTTGTTTATTTTTTTTTATTTTTCCCTACCCTAACCCCTTTGTTTTTTAAATGTAGAATGTGATCTGAATGCATTATATATGATGAAAAATGAATAAAAATCTAAGTTACAAAAAAAAAAAAATTACAGTGTGATGGAAAACAATGGAAACGTTAAGAAAATCTAATACCTGTACGCTTTAAAGTTTATTGTTGTGCTTGGAGTCATTAGATGTAACTTTGTCAGTGTTGGGCGGCGGTAACAAGTGTGTTTGTGTGATGGAAGTGAAACTGGCTAACCCACCTTACTCTGAAGTAACACTGCAGCCTGAGCTTCTCCTCCCCTATGTCTCACTGGCTTTGAACGTGTAAACAAACTCGTCTCTGAGTGTGGCTGCCCGCGTGCCGCATTCACACCTGCGGCTGAGTTCGCGCAACAGATCCACATATACTTTAGGGTCACCGTGCACACAGCTACATCGTCACATGGCTCATTGTACAGGCACACAGAGTCTCCGCAATTAACCGTGTACTCGCGCAGAATTATCGTGTACACACGGGCAAAACACTGACATACACAAATACACACTGGCAGAAACACACCCGTACACCCACACACCTGCTGCTCATCCTTCTCCACAGACCCTGGTGTTAATGGATGGGAGGCTAATTATTACTCGCGCACACTATGACTACTTTCTCCACACTTGTCTCTTAGGACATGTGTGCATGTGTGGTGGTGAGGTTAGCTGCCGTCAGCACACACACACACACACGCACACACACACACAGAGCTCATTAGCAGACTTTCCCTCTTCTTCCCATTTCACCTACTGTTCACACGTTCACACAGAAAGACTCTCGACTTCATACAAACTCCGTTAAACACAGCACGGTGCTCAGCTGAGCATCAAAACACATAGTAGCAGCTTAACTCTAGGTACACATTTTATTTTAAGTTCCTGCCTGTTTTCCGTCACTGAGAAAGAGCCAGAAAGAGACAACTGGTGTGCCTAAAGCAAGACACAAAAGCCAGACAGACACACTTCCCCATTCAACCACTACTGTTCTGGTTTAAAATAATGACAAGGAACTGCGAGCTGCTGACTCCCTCTGTCACAGTGCTCATGCACATTTACGAGCACGGGGCTGGTGGTGGCTGAGGTATTCTGAGTGTGTGTTTTGACACGGCCTCGCCTGTGACGCAGCCTGTGTCACACCATAGACCGTCTTTGTACTAGAATGACCTCTCCCACCACTTCCTCTGTGACCGTGTGTGATTCATCTCCCCTGTAGCTTTCAGACTCGAGGTCTTAAGTGGAGCACAGAGAGCAGATAGGTCTTCAGAGGAAACACTGCTAGTGAGGACGTCTGCAGCTCACAAACAAAGGCTGCCTAGCTCCGAGAAAGAGACAAGGGTGTGCTAATAAGAGGCTCCATTCTCCTGAGGGCTAATTAAGGTTTTGGCTAATGTGGTCCTAATCAATCATAAATAGAAGAGAATGTTGATGTTTATATTTCTGGTGAAAAAAATCTGAACTTGTGTGGCCCATTTAATCAACAGCAAGGTGAAGGGTGAAGAGTACCTTTATATTTACATTCATGCAAATTAAGATAAAATAATACTACACAGCTGCAATCAAAATTATTTAACACCCATTGCATTTTAGGTTTATTGGCAAAATGTAAAAATCTTCAGGTGTTTGCAGGGCTTGACATTAACTTTTTTGCTCACCGGCCACTGTGGCTAGTGATTTTCCAAAGTTACTAGCCTCTCAGCCTTTTCACTAGCCACAATTTTGTGGTTGGAAAATTACGATAAATATGATCAAATTTGGGGGCGGCGCGGTGGCGGAGTGGTTAGCACTGTGGCAGCACAGCAACTCACCCTTGGCCAGGGGATCCTGGGTTCGATCCCAGCCCCCGACCAACAGTGATCTGTGTGGAGTTTACTCCAGGATTTTCTCCAGTTTCCTCCCACATGCCAAAAACATGCAAGTTAGGTTAATTGGCATCAAACTGGGGATTCTTAATTGTCCTTAGGTGTGACTGTGAGAGTGAATGGTTGTCTGTCTCTCTGTGTTGGCCCTGCGATGGACTGACGATCTGTCCAGGGTGTACCCTGCCTCTCGCCCAAAGATGCTGGGATAGGCTTCAGCCCCCCCCGCGACCCGAAAAGGATTAAGCGGAAGAAGATGGATGGATGATCAAATTTGACTATCACATAAATTTTACTTGAACTAAATTTACAATCTTTTTAAATGTAAATGACCCTTATACATACATACATAAAAATAGCAAGAGAAACACTGTTTAATTATTAACAGCAGTAAATACTGTAAAACAGTTGAGAAAATATTTGCAATATGAGAGTGAAGTACAGACAGATTTGGGGTTCGTCCAAATTCTCATTTGTACCTCTTGCCTACCTCGATCCCTTGGTCCTTGAAATCAAAGGCCAAGGGGTAGGGGTTGAAAATGACCCCTATGAACTGGGACACCCCTTCAGGGCTGCACGAAATCATTAGTAATTACTGATGGATTTAATCTAAATCTACACTACTTGTTTTCACCAGAAAAAGGAAGGAAAAGAAAACTGATGAGAAAAAAGTCTTATCTTAAAGGAAACCGGTACTGGTCATTATAACAACATTAATCCTGCTTTAGGTATTACTTATAAACCAAAAATGCGCTTATTCAGTAAAAATAACACCCTAGAGGCATATACTGAATAACTGTATCCCACGAAACCCGCTCGGACAAAACCAATGGGGAGCAGCCGTTGCTGGCTGGAAGTGATGTACACTTGTTGATTCCGGCTTACCGTGGACAAGTAAACAATGGCCTGTCACTCTGATGAAGTGGGTTTAAACGGTTGTCATTCTTGGACCTTCTACGACTGAATTCCATGGGAACGGCTTCTGGTTTTAGATGTAAACGCTTGGGCTTCGTGCCCAGCAATTTGGCCTGCAGATCGTGCAGACAGCAGCTGTGTGTGAGGTGGTCTTCACATACCACCGAATTCCGTCCGAACGGAAAGGTTCTTAGTGTGTGACCTGTGCCAAGGTTATGGAGCCAACGTTTTATCAACTCTGACTTCATGTCATCACTTGGTTTTGGCACACAAAAGAAATGTTTTCTGGGATTTCTTCACTTATTGTTGGTGCAGCCGTAAGCCTTGCACTCTGCCATTGTCCTTGGGACGCAGCACAGGGTCAGTGACCAGCCCAGCCAATTGCACAAACCAACGACTGTGTGTCACTCCGGGTGCTTCAACAACCAATGTAGGAGACGAGATGTCACTGACCATAACTGACTGACAGAGCAGTGACTTGAAACTCATACGTATTTGACAAAGAATCATAACCAACATTACCGGACAGAACTACTAGTTTCATACTTGATCCTTTGAAATAGTTATTTATTAAAATTCACTACAGGTACCCTTTAAGGAGAAAAAATGTTTCAAATTTACATGAACAATTCTAATTAGTAGAAAAAGTCAGAAATTTACTAGAAAGAAAGCTGTAAATTCAGAGAAAAACTTGGACCCCCTGGCAAACCATTTTTGGCCCACGGGCCACATGTTTTACACCCCTGGACCAGCACATTAAAAATACATAATTAGACATTTTACTTTCATGAAATAGCTGCAAATCACAGATATCATAGATAATCACAGATAAGCAAAAGTTCACCTCAGAAGAAGCTTCATTTGCTCTTTACAGCAACATAAAGTTTAGTCACTTTTTCTCTCTGTCATACAAAAACTTAAATTTGCACGACTAATGGGAGCTTCTTGCTCTAAAAATAATCAAATTTAACCACAGAGGAAGGAGTTGGGAGGAGAGAGCAGAGGTTATTCTCACCACTGAGCGGGGGATCAGGGACAGTTATCCCGTGATCTGATCGCTTAAAGCAGCTGCTGTCTGTTCATTTTGCCAGACTGGCTATAAAATAATCGAACCGCAGAGCAGACCATCCGGGCCTTCACCTGTACCCAGCACACTGAGCATCTTCTCCTGTGTACCAGGCTGCTGCTGACAACAGTGGACCAATGAGAATACAGTGTGTGCGCAGATAGTGCTTATGGGAGTTGTAGTTTTGTAGCCTCACACTGCAATAGGCTTATTATTTAGATGCCACTTGAGAAAACTACACCCGCCAAAGTGGCTAGTGGGAGTTGCTGTCTTACCCCCCCACCGGTGGAATCCACCCGCCAGTGCTGGGTTGGCAGGTGTTAATGTCAAGCCCTAGGTGTTTGTAATAAACAAATTAGACAAGAATATTTTAAATAGTTAAATAAAACAAATATCAAAAAGATTTTTTCCAAATTCAACATTAAATCCTACTTTCAATGACTACTGCAGTCTCAAAATTATTCAACCCCCTAAATAGAATTCCTCATAAGAGCACACATTTGCAAATTAGGTGTAGTCTCAAGCACACCTGATGCAACCACTCAAGGGCTTCATTAGTTGCATCAGGTGTGCTTCAGGTAGAACACCTCAAATACATGGACTAAGTCAAGAGAATTGTCCAAAATGTTCAGAGAAAAGGTCACTGCCTTGCACAAACATGGAAAATGATACAAAAAGATAGCAAAGGCACTGAATGTTCCTAGAGATATAGTTGGAAGCATAGTTCACAAGTTTAAAGTTGTTTTGTTTTTCTTTTGAATTCTTGGATGGAATATGGGTGGTCAATACAGTGGGGTAAAAAAGTATTTAGTCAGCCACCAATTGTGCACATTCTCCCACTTAAAAGATGAGAGAGGTCTCCAATTTTCATCATAGGTATACCTCAACTATGAGAGACAAAATGAAAAAAAAAAAATCCGGAAAATCACATTGTCTGATTTTTAAAGAATTTATTTGCAAATTATGGTGAAAAATAAGTATTTGGCCAATAACAAAAGTTCATCTCAATACTTTGTTATATACCCTTTGTTGGCATTGACAGAGGTCAAACGTTTTTTGTAAGTCTTCACAAGGTTTTCACACACTGTTGCTGGTGTTTTGGCCCATTCCTCCATGCAGATCTCCTCTAGAGCAATGATGTTTTGGGGCTGTCGCTGGGCAACACGGACTTTCAACTCCCTCCAAAGATTTTCTATGGAGTTGAGATCTGGAGACTGGCTAGGCCACTCCAGGACCTTGAAATGCTTCTTACAAAGCCACTCCTTTGTTGCCCGGGCGGTATGTTTGGGATCATTGTCATGCTGAAAGACCCAGCCACGTTTTATCTTCAATGCCCTTGCTGATGGAAGGAGGTTTTCACTCAAAATCTCACGATACATGGCCCCATTCATTCTTTCCTTTACACGGATCAGTCGTCCTGGTCCCTTTGCAGAAAAACAGCCCCAAAGCACGATGTTTCCACCCCCATGCTTCACAGTAGGTATGGTGTTCTTTCTCCTCCAAACACGACAAGTTGAGTTTTTACCAAAAAGTTCTATTTTGGTTTCATCTGACCATATGACATTCTCCCAATCCTCTTCTGGATCATCCAAATGCTCTGTAGCAAACTTCAGACGGGCCTGGACATGTACTGGCTTAAGCAGGGGGACACGTCTGGCACTGCAGGATTTGAGTCCCTGGCAGCGTAGTGTGTTACTGATGGTAGCCTTTGTTACTTTGGTCCCAGCTCTCTGCAGGTCATTCACTAGGTCCCCCTGTGTGGTTCTGGGATTTTCGCTCACCGTTCTCGTGATCATTTTGACCCCACGGGGTGAGATCTTGCGTGGAGCCCCAGATCGAGGGAGATTATCAGTGGTCTTGTATGTCTTCCATTTTCTAATAATTGCTCCCACAGTTGATTTTTTCACACCGAGCTGCTTACCTATTGCAGATTCAGTCTTCCCAGCCTGTTGCAGGTCTACAATTTTGTTTCTGGTGTCCTTTGACAGCTCTTTGGTCTTGGCCATAGTGGAGTTTGGAGTCTGACTGAGGTTGTGGACAGGTGTCTTTTATACTGATAACAAGTTCAAACAGGTGCCATTAATACAGGTAACGAGTGGAGGACAGAGGAGCCTCTTAAAGAAGAAGTTACAGGTCTGTGAGAGCCAGAAATCTTGCTTGTTTGTAGGTGACCAAATACTTATTTTCCACCATAATTTGCAAATACAGTGGTACCTCTACTTACGAACGTCTCTACATACGAAATTTTCAGGTTACGAGATGCCTCAACGGGAAAATATTGCCTCTAGTTACGAACAAAATTTCAGGATACGAAAGGCAAAAAAAGTACGCGCTCCTCGCAGCTCCCGTATTTTACCGAACGTAAACATACCTGTAGCTGCTCTGCCATTGGCTATCGCCTAGCATCTTCCTGGTATCCCATTGGCCACGAATGGGTGCGTTTGGTTGATCTCGCTTTATCTTATTATTATTTACTATTCTTACTACTTTATTTTATCCTTCTTACCTCTTGTAAGACTGTTGACTGAACTACACAATTTAGAGAAAAAAAAATTGTTAACTGCCATGTTTATCACCATCTACGTTATAACTCTGTACTTTCACCTTGTTCTTAATAAAGTTTTGGGAAAAAAAAAAACATCAACGATCAGCACGGTATTAAAACAAAAGGAAGCCCTTACAAGCCGATAAAAGCAAACGTCCTTGGATCGTTTCATCACAAAACGTCAGGCAAAAACCACTGATGAGACAGAACATGAACCAAAGAAGGCAAAAGGTGACGCTGACGCCGACGCCGACGCCGACGCCGACGATCGCAGTTAAAAGGTAAATGAACATAATTTTTATTATTCTTTCTCTTTTATTATTCTTTCTCTCATTTTAAACTCTCATTTTATGTTTATTGTGCAGTAATCTAATTGTAACATGTATTTGTTACATGTTTTGATGCGTTTTTACGATTTATAAAAAATTTATGCCCGAATTTTGGGGGCTTGGAACGGATTATGGCATTTACATGTAAAACGCGCCTCTACTTACGAATTTTTCACGTTACGAGAATTCTTCCGGAACGAATTAAATTCGTAAGTAGAGGTACCACTGTAAATCCTTTAAAAATCCTTCAATGTGATTTTCTGGATTTTTTTTTCTCATTTTGTCTCTCATAGTTGAGGTATACCTATGATGAAAATTGGAGACCTCTCTCATCTTTTAAGTGGGAGAACTTGCACAATTGGTGGTTGACTAAATACTTTTTTGCCCCACTGTATAAGCTGCGGCTTCAGCCATCACCCATTTCGGATAACTTATGTTGAACTGTATAATCAGAGGAATTATTGTTTAATTTGACCTTGTTGGATTTTTTTTCCCCTTTGTTATATTATTCTGTTTCTTTTAATCTTTACTTTTAATCTATCCAAAATAAAGATTCATTCATTCATTCAAAAAAGTTAAAGGAACAGTGGCTACACTACCTGGACATGGCTGAAAGAGGAAACTATCAACGTCTGCCACCAGAGTCCTGAGGAGGCAGGTGGTCAAAAACCCTCGACGGACTGCAAAAGACCTGCAGCCAGACGGTGTCAGCAGGCACTGAGGATTCAGTTTCCACAGTAAGGAACATACTCAATGCTGAAGAGCTCTGTGCCCGAACTCCAAGATGTACACAACTACTGATCCAAAAGCACAAGAAAAGTCGGCTCTAATTTATTCAAAATTATATAAATAAGCCAAAGAGGTTTGGGGATTCTGTTCTGTGAAGCGATGAAATAAAACTGGAACTTTTCGAGCCTATGGATCAATGGTATGTCTGGGGGAGGAAGAATGAAGCATACATTGGAAAGTGATCCCAAGCATACCTCAAAGTCCACCAAGGCTTGGATTCAGAAGAAGTCCTGGAAGATACTACACCGCGTTCCAAATTATTATGTAAATAGGATTTTAGTTTCAAACATTAAATTTTTTGTTTTTGATTTAAACTCATGGATGGTATTGTGTCTCAGGGCTCTTTGGATCACTGATATCAATCTCAGACACCTGTCATAATTAGTTTGCCAGGTGAGCCCAATTAAAGGAAAACTACTTAAGAAGGATGTTCCACATTATAAAGCATGCCACAGGTTTCAACCAATATGGGAAAGAAAAAGGATCTCTCTGCTGCCAAAAAGCATCAAATAGTGCAATGCCTTGGACAAGGTATGAAAACATTAGATATTTCACGAAAACGTAAGTGTGATCATCATACTGTGAATAAATTTGTGGCTGATTCAGAGCACAGACGGGTTTGTGTAGATGAAGGCATAATGAGGAAGGTTTCTACCAGACAAATTCATCGGATTAAGAAAGCAGCTGCTAAAATGCCATTACAAAACAGCAAATGGGTATTTGAAGCTGCTGGTGCCTCTGGAGTCAGAATCAGAATCAGAATCAGGTTTATTGCCATTGTTCATGTAGTACACAAACTAGGAATTTGTCTCGGTGCAATGCTGCAACATTAAACATGATAAAATAAAAGAAATAAACTATACATGCAATAAAGTGTAGAATAAGAGTAAGTGATACTGGTCAGCAGTTAAAATATATTAGCGAGCAGCAGATACTGTGGAGAACTATATAGTGCAGTCGGTAATGCAGGAAGAAAACAGTGATGATTGACATGAGTCTGGTTGAGCTGCTGTACATAGTGCACGAGAGTCAATAAGTCACTCAGTGTTCAGCAGTCTGATGGCAGAGGGGAAGAAGCTGTTCATGTGACGGGAGGTTTTAGTCTGGAAGTCCCATGAACCTCAAGGTATAGGATCCTCCAGAGGCTTGCAGTTGTGCATAAACATGCTACTCGGCCACCCCTAACCAATGCTCACAAGCAGAAACGGTTACAGTGGGCCCAGAAATAGATGAAGGTTAATTTTCAAATAGTCTTGTTTACTGATGAGTGCCGTGCAACCCTGGATGGTCCAGATGGATGGAGTAGTGGATGGTTGGTGGATGGCAACCATGTCCCAACAAGGCTGCAACGTCAGCAAGGAGGTGGCAGAGTCATGTTTTGTGCCAGAATCATGGGGAGAGAGCTAGTAGGCCCCTTTAGGGTCCCTGAAGGTGTGAAAATGACCTTGGCAAAGTATAGAGAATGGGTGTGTGACGTCACCCGACGGAAAAATGCAAGGAATTGTGGGGAAAGTGTTCTGGCTGTCTGTGCTTAGTAGTGAGCAATGAATGTGGTTAGACTACGTGTTCACCAAATGCGTTTTTTTCTGCGGTGGGCGACTATTTTCTGTTCATTTTCTGTGTAATCCAGTGTTTAATGCACTCAGTGTCCTCGGCGCAAGAACACTCTCAGCAGTCAGCGCTGTGCTCATGGCGCTAAAAGCTGAAAAAAGGTCAACTTTCGGAGCTCTGCAGTGCTCATCAGCTGCACACCTCTCTCACCAGCCGATTACAATCAGCCTAAAAGTACACCATGATCAATATTTAACAGCCAAAGCTTGAAGGGATGTATTTTTTTTTTTTACCAGTTTGTTGTGATTTATTCCAGTGAGTGGAGCGTTTCAGAGCAAAATCTGAAATCCCCAGCATGCTTTGAGTGACAGGTCAAGTGCCTACCAGGATACCAGACGGCGTGCTTTTTTAAATCAACGCATGAAAGGCGCTCAGGAAAACAGGTTGAGAGCATTTTTACTTTCCCTGTGGACACGCAGCCTTATTAAAATGACACTGAATATGTTATTCAAACAGAGGAAATGTAAATGTTTATATAAAACGTCATACAAAATCCAGGATGACACAAGAAAGTGAAAACACTTATTTCCAATATGATCCTTTCAATCACATTATTATTCCTCCAAATACCACGCAACGTTAGAAAGGTGTAGAAAAAGATTGATAACGGCGTACGCTTTTTTTAACTTCCCGACTTGGAAGAAAAGTGGAGAGAATGGGTCTCTGAGCTAAAAAAGAGGCGTTGGATAGAATGGATTGCAGCGGTCAGCTCTGACAATATTCTTGCACACATGGTAGTGTGTTCACGGCATTTTCACCAAGGTAAGTTGTGATTTAAAAAAATATTTAGAAGTGCAGAAAGACGCCCCCCTCTCCAGAGCAGCTGTCTTGTGCGCCGTGCCCTTGGCTGCACCTCAGCCACGACTCTCTGTCATCTCAATAATGTGTAAAAACACACAGGGCAAAATCAAATAATTTTCCCACATCATCTCTGCTATTCCCAATTTCTCTTGCTAATCTGAAGCAGTTTTTTAATGGGAGCTTTTTGTGTTGGTGTTTTTCTTTGATTTTTTTCTTGAAGTTGTGATTACTTGTTGTTGTAGAAGAGCTTGAAAGAACGAGGCGATGTGATATATAAACCAAAGTTTATTATCAGCTCCTCTAACAAGTCTCATCTAGGTGCAGCAGCAGAAGAAGGAAAGAGAGCGAACACCTTCGGCTCTACAAACTTATACTCACACATAACAAAAGACATGCATATCAAAAGCTGACATCCCTCATTATCTTAATCCCCCCATTGTCTTCGTACTCCTCCGCCTAGCCCTGGGGGGTCAGGGCAACCCATCCGGTCTCCACCACAGTGCCTTGGATGCTCTTTGATCTTCACTGGCGGTTGAGACTCTTTGTCCTGTTCTGAGGTGTGAAGTCGCCTTACATATGTAATCCCAAACATTCTCACATGCTTAAACATATGTTGGTTATGGAATATATGATTAGTATAGACCACAGTTGTCTTCATTATGCATGGATTTAATATCAGCTGGTGACTGAAGTCTATAGACTGTTTGGTATCGTTAAATTAAGCAGATTTTCCTCTTTCAGGTGACTATAAAAACGTCACTGTCCTGTGTTATGTATGTAAAATCTGGTGATGGATGAGGCAAGATGAGGGTAGCATCAAACACAGCTTTATTGATGTTGGAACTTGCGGTTACACGACAGGCACCTGGCGTGGGAATCCAGTGCAAGAGGCTGTGCCATGGCGACTCACCCCACTATATAGGGCAGTGTGGTGACATGACAGGAAGTCCACGTCACCACACTGCGCTTCACAGTAAAGTGCCCGTATAACACATATAACGTTTCCTCCCCCTTTAGAAAGTCCGAAACCACACATACAATTCAAACCCACCCCAATTTGGAACACGAACCGCACTCTAAAATAACGGAAACAAATGTACTTAACTGGCTTAGCACACTCACACAAAATAACCTAAAATAGGGCTGGTGGGTGGACTGCACGCAGCCCACATGGCATGGTGGATTATTCTGCCACCAAATAAACTGAAAGTCCTTTATTAAACTAAAATCACTGCCGTGCTCCTAAACCATCCTAACTGTAGAAGCATGCTCAAATAACGAGGCTGAGTTTCAGTCATAAAACCAGCTTTATTTGATAGAACACAGCTTCTAGCATTCTCAAAGCAGGAAAGAGAAAGAATCATACTTCAACCCCCTTTTATACATTTCCAGCATCAGAATTCAAGTCACATGGTGTCTTCAGTCAACATACAGTTACAAAGCATCCCTTTGAAGCTTCACCATTGTCTCTCATTTCTTGATGAACCGGAATACCCTCCGGGGCGTCTTCTGTGGGACAAAGAGACAAATCTCACACTCCCTTGTTACCTCCTGTAGATTTGAGTCCTCAGTCCTTGCAGACGTGACACCCCACAATACACATTCAGTCCTGTCTCTGTGGCAGCGTGAGCCCACAATGTGTGTCGGCCACACTACCCCCCCCAAACGTCTAGTAAGGCAAAATCTGCATGGCATAACAAAAAGAGAAACACAAAGCACTCCATACATCGCTAATCAATCCACCAACTGCCTAGGTTTTAATCTTCTGCCGAATCTGCTGCAACCTGGCTTGGCTGCACCTGCAACATCTCTCTGCACCTGTGGATTAAAGCTGTTAGCACCTCTCTGTGAAGACTTTGGAGAATGTCTTCTCGGTGGCCTGCCCCGGCGGGGGGGCCTCGCGAGCTGCACCTCCTTGTCAACCAGAACAAAAGCGGGTTTGAGCCTGTTAATGCAAATCAGCTCCCTTCTGCCCCCTAAATCTAGCAGAAAATGCTTCTGCCCGGTCTCCAGCACTCGAAACGGTCCGTCGTAAAACGGCCACAAACTTGGACGCTGGGCGTCATGTTTAACAAAAACAAACTCTGCATTTTTTAAAGCCTTGGGCACAAAAACGTGTGGGAAACTGTGATGGACTGGGCCAGGAAGCGTGTTTGCTCCTGAGCCGCTCTGCCACGGCTGAGCGGGGGGGCCATTAGGTGCGGAATTATCAGGAAGAAATTCCCCGGACAAACGGAGCGGCTGAGCGAAAACTAATTCAGCCGGGGAAGCGTGCAAATCTTCCTTAGGTGCAGAACGCAACCCTAATAACACCCATGGAAGTTTGTCTACCCAATTTGTATCCGTTAGCGACGCTCTGAGGGCTACTTTCAATGACCTGTGAAAGCGTTCGCATAAACCATTGGCCTGGGGGTTATACGCGGTGGTGCGATGAATCTTCACCCCCAAGCTGCGGGCCATCGATGACCATAGCTCGGAAATAAATTGGGGACCCCTGTCGGACGTTATGTCCGACGGTACACCAAAACGCGCAACCCATGCTGTTAAAAATGCTCGTGCAACTTCTTCCGCTGTGGTTGATGTCAGAGGAATCGCCTCTGGCCAGCGCGTGGTGCAGTCTACCATCGTCAAAAGATGTGTGTGCCCGTGTGATAACGGAAGCGGGCCGACCAGGTCAATATGCACGTGATCAAAACGCTTAGCGGGGATGTGGAAAAGTTCTAACGGGGCCTTAGTGTGTCTGTGTATTTTAGCTCGCTGACACGCTACGCAGGCTGCTGCCCATTCCTTGACCTGTTTGCGCAACCTGGGCCAAACAAATTTCTCCCCCACCAATTTGATCAATGCGCGCACCCCCGGGTGCGCGAGAGAATGGACCAAGTCAAAAACACGGCGACGCCACGCGGTTGGCACCACAGGGCGGGGCCGTCCCGTGGAGACATCGCAGATTAGCGGGGGCATACCGTTTTGTTGCACCCTGTGCTCCAGCCTTAACCCTGTTGGTCCAGACTGGAACGCGCGCACGTCCGCGTCGTTAACCTGCTCCGCAGCCATGGCTGCATAATCTAACCCAACACAGACCGGGGCTGCGCACGCTCCCGCGTCGCTGCCCGGGCCCGCGGCCATGGCTACAGAGTCTGCCCCTATAGGGCTTGGCGGTGCTACTGCACGCGAGAGGCAGTCTGCTACAACATTGTGTTTACCCGCGACATGCTGAATATCAGTAGTAAACTCCGATATTGCGGCTAGTTGCCTTTGTTGCCGGCCTGACCAGGGTTCTGAAATTTTGGCCATCGCAAACGTTAGCGGTTTATGATCCACAAAAGCGGTGAAACGTCGCCCCTCTAACCAGAACTGAAAATGACGGATGGCCAAGTGTAGGGCCAAAAGCTCCCTGTCAAACGCGCTGTATTTCCGTTCACTATCGCGCAAGGTCCTGCTGAAAAACGCGAGGGGTTGCCAGGTGCCTGCCACAAACTGTTCAACTACCGCCCCCACCGCTACATCGGAAGCGTCAGTGGTGAGTGCCATGCGGGCCGTTGGAACTGGGTGCGCTAACAAAACTGCGTTTGCCAGGGCCGATTTGACCTGGGCAAAAGCGCGCTCCCGCTCCGGAGACCATTCAACTTTATTTGCGGGCTTTTGTTTTTTTTAACGCAGTGTACAATGGCTGCATGAGTCGTGCTGCGCTTGGGAGGAAACGGTTGTAAAAATTAACCATCCCTAGAAACTCCTGAAGCGCCTTGACCGTTTGAGGTTGCGGAAAATCCGTTATGGCACGCACTTTATTTGGAAGGGGAACTGCTCCCTCTGCCGAAACGCGATGTCCCAAAAAATCAATCTGCGCCACCCCAAACTGGCACTTCGCTGGGTTAACTATTAACCCGTGCTCTGCCAGCCTCTGGAAAACTGCTGTGAGGTGTTTTTCATGTTCGCCTTCGGACGTGCTGGCTACCAAAATATCGTCCAAATAAACGAACACGAAAGGCAGGTCGCGTAAAACTGCATCCATCATGCGTTGGAAAGTCTGCGCGGCCCCCTTGAGGCAGCGCAGACGCGCTCCGCTCCGCGTTGTCTGGCTCCTGTCGCCGCCGTTGTTGGTGCGTCAGGCGCCGCGGCTGCTGGACCCGCGCTGTCTCCGGACGCCGTTCCCGGACTGGCCGCCGCGGCCGAAACCGTGTTCTGCTTGTGGGCGTCGACCAACTTCTGCGCCTCCTTGCTCAACCCATGGTAGTCTCGCTTGGCCAATCGGGCTGACTCTGCCAGGGCCACTCTCACTGCTGGTGGTAGGGTTCGGAGGAAAAGGTGGGCGAAAATGAATTCGCCATCCTCAGAGGCTTTGAGCTGCAGCATCTTCACCATCAGGTCCGCAGGTCTATCGTTTTCTGCCTCCGACAGTGCCAGGAGCTCCTCTGCTCGTTGTTGGACTGAGGGGGTGAAATGGCTGATCAGCGCGTCCTTCAATGCGCTGTACTTGTCGCTGTCTGGTGGATGATTAACCAGATCCTCCACTCTCTGGACCGTGTCGCTGTCCAGCTTCGCTACCACGTGGTAGAATCTGGTGTCATCGTTGGAGATTCTCCGGAGGTTGAACTGCGCCTCGATTGCGCTAAACCATGAGCGCGGGCTGTGCTGCCAGAAATCGGGCAGCTGGATCGTGGAGGCGGCCATCAGGCTGGCTTCCACCGAGCCCCGCTCGGGAGAATTCTGTCTGCTCATTTTCCGTCGTAGGTCACCAGTGTAGAAGCATGCTCAAATAACGAGGCTGAGTTTCAGTCATAAAACCAGCTTTATTTGATAGAACACAGCTTCTAGCATTCTCAAAGCAGGAAAGAGAAAGAATCATACTTCAACCCCCTTTTATACATTTCCAGCATCAGAATTCAAGTCACATGGTGTCTTCAGTCAACATACAGTTACAAAGCATCCCTTTGAAGCTTCACCATTGTCTCTCATTTCTTGATGAACCGGAATACCCTCCGGGGCGTCTTCTGTGGGACAAAGAGACAAATCTCACACTCCCTTGTTACCTCCTGTAGATTTGAGTCCTCAGTCCTTGCAGACGTGACACCCCACAATACACATTCAGTCCTGTCTCTGTGGCAGCGTGAGCCCACAATGTGTGTCGGCCACACTAACCATAATATACACCCCATAACATAACATGCACATAAAACACACAGGAACTATAAACACAACTCTACAGCACAGTCACTTGGGTGGGAGAGATAGAACCAGCATGGGGGGGCCCAGGGCAGCCCCTCAGCAAGCGTGCCCCTGGAAGCACCAAACCCCCAGGACAATGGCTGATCTTCCGAACGATGGAGCCTGGTTCCCACACCTCCAACACCGACTCTCGTCTAGCCTAGTCACCTGGAGCATCGTCCTGGACACGCCAAAGCTGATTGGTGTGTCTCAATGAGCCCCCAGACAACTGGAAGTATGCTGTGCCCAACTTCGCCACTATCCGCAGACATACTTGGTGTTTCGGTGGCTGTTGTTTGGCCAATCTTTGCCATGGTCGTTCATCACCCCGAACCCACCCCAAGTCCAAAACCCTCAGTGGGGCCCGGCTCGGCCTGACATGGTGCTGCTGAGCATGTGGTAACTCCATGTTCGTTGGTCTGCCCCCGTCCTCTTCTAAAAGCGTCGTAGTGGTCACGCGTGCTGCCACCTCGAACGTGAAGTCAACCATGTTCGCAGACTTGTAGCGAATCGTTAACTCCAAAGTCCCAACCATGCACAGCCTGCTACCTCCATAGCCATATAATGGCGCCGGGTTACCTTTAGTCCTGTAGTGGGGGAAGAACTTCTTAACTGTGGCCCAATTCAGCATCGACCGCACTGCTGCCGTGTCCAGCAGCAGCAGAATTTCCACTCCGTCTAGCTACACTGCGCAATACCTGTGTCCGTTGGTGCTGGGGCTCACTGTATGGATGGTTGTCACGGGCGGGGTGGATTCCTCCGTGGGCTGTCCGTTTCAGATAAGTGGCACACTCTAGTATAATGGTTCAAATGTCCACATCTGCTACAACGTTTTCCTCTTTCCGGGCAATCCTTCTCCTTATTGCGGTGCATTGTAGACTCACAACCCTTGCACAGGGGTTTTCTCGGGGCAGACCTTCGGCTGGCAGCATTGGTTTCCGTAACGTTGTCATCCAAGCTATCCTTGCTTCCAGAGTCCACAACATTTGCTGCGGCGGGTGGCTCCAGCAGCCTCTGACTGGCACCAGGTTAGCTCCGAAGCTAGCTTATCTGCGGCCTCCAACTGAAGAGCTAGTTCGATAGCTCGAATATTAAGTCACTGGGTGCCGTAAGTAGCCTAGCTCTCAATGCAGCGCTGCATGTGTGCTCTGGTTCCAAGGTTGTCATAGCCAGGAGCGGTACTGGGGTTAAGCTCCCAGTGCTCATAAAATGCTCCTTACGGCGTGCGTCTCGAAAAGCCTCTGACAACTAAGTCCAACTCCTAGCCTGCCCGTGTGGTTTGGTCTCTAAGCCCGGCGGAACTGCTTTTACTAATAGGAGAAGGGGCGAGGGCGGATCTCTGGCGCCTTAAAACCAGATGCTTTGGGTAGATGGTGGCTCGTCAACCTGGGAAGGTAGCCCATCTAGGGGAAGGTAAACCCTGATTTCAAACCTCCGCTGCCTTGCGGCACACCCGGTCACGGGAAAGGCTTCGGGAGTCAACCCTGAGGAAAAATCCGGAGTCGGAGCCCCTAAGGCAGTTCTCTGTTGTGCTCAACATCGTTCTGGCAGCTCCTGCGACGGCTCTGATGCCAAACTATAGCAGCCCTGCTGTTCCTTTGGATTCATCAGTGACGTGGAGAGGGGGGACATGCTGCATGGGTAACATCTTGTCCTCCATATCTTCCTGCCCAGGCTTGAATCCTACCAACGCCCAACGCTGGAAGGTAGAACACCGGTGCGCATCGGCCTGTTCAGCCACAGGCGGTGCTGTTCCAGCAGAGTAGACGTTTAGGATTCTCTTCCATGGTCATCATAGACCGACGGAGGCCGAAGATAGATAGATGTGTGCTCTGCTAGCTGGTCGCGCACCATTTCATCTTCCATCTGCCCAAAGGCACTCGCTAGCTGGCTGTCTCAAGTCAGTGACAAATTGGTGGATGGGCTCACCTATACGTTGGTGCCGTTGGCAAAAACGAATCCTCCGTACAGTTACCTTGTCTGGAGTGTGGAAATGGTTAGGTAGCAGCTCCGTGACGTCCTCAAATTAGACTGATGCGCCGAGCGTCCGCAGGACTCACTGGCCCTCAATACCCAGGTTATGAATGAGAAGTGCATGTGCCCTCACCTTATCGAGCTTCCTGAGATCCAGCGCGGCAACGTAGGCCTGAAAAGCCTCGAACCAGCATGGCCAAGGCACTGGCAGTTCACCCAGGAGCTTGAGGAAGGGACGGAGAGGTGTCACACATACCTCAATGAGTTAATCCATCCATCCATCCATCTTCTTCAGCTTAATCCTTTTTGGGTCCGGGGGGGGGGGGGGGCTGGAGCCTATCCCAGCATCTTTGGGTGAGAGGCAGGGTACACCCTGGACAGATCGCCAGTCCGTCGCAGGGCCAAAACAGAGAGACAGACAACCATTTACTCTCACAGTCATACCTAAAGACAATTTAGAATCCCCTGTTTGATGCCAATTAACCTAACTTGCATGTTTTTGGCATGTGGGACGAAACCGGAGAAATTCCTGAGTAAACCCACGCAGACACGGGGAGAACATGCAAACTCCACACAGATCACTGTTGGCTGGGGGCTGGGATCGAACCCAGGATCCCCCGGCCAAGGGTGAGTTGCTGTGCTGCCACAGTGCTAAACACTCCGCCACCACGCTGCCCATGAGTTAGTCCTCTGTCAAAGAATGTTATGTATGTAAAACCTGGCAATTGATGAGGCAAGATGAGGGTAGCGTCAAACACAACTTTATTGATGATGGAACTTGCGGTTAAACGACAGGCAGCTGGCGTGGGATTCGGCACAAGAGGCCATGCCATGACGGCTCACCCCGCTATATAGGGCAGTGCGATGACATGACAGGAAGTCCACGTCACCACACTGCACTTCACAATAAAGTGTTCATATAACACATATAACATCCTGGTTAAGGATGTTTTTATAAGCAGCTAATTATACTAGTAATTTTTTTTTCGGTGCGCCAGCACGATCAGCTGATTAAATCCACTTCCTCTGGTGTTCTGACATTTTGGCATATTTACCAGAGCAACACTGGACAGCTAATGTTACAGACCGCAGTCAAAGATAAAAAATCTTTAGCCTGTAGCTTG
Organism: Pholidichthys leucotaenia; assembly: GCA_020510985.1. Classification (NCBI taxonomy): domain Eukaryota; kingdom Metazoa; phylum Chordata; class Actinopteri; order Cichliformes; family Pholidichthyidae; genus Pholidichthys; species Pholidichthys leucotaenia. The sequence goes on along the minus strand of CM035837.1, from coordinate 254,610,808 downwards.
AAAATGCTTAGACACATCCCCGACAGTTCCCATTATATGTACAAGTACATGTGTGTCTGTGTGTGTATACTCTGCAGGCAGCAGCAGAGCTCTGTACGCTGCAAATAACCCATTATATGGCAGCTGTAAGTTAGAAACCTGTTCAGTAAGTTACACATGGGTTCAAAGAGTATTACTCATATGTTAGAAATAATTTTGGGGTACGCTAGATATTAATCTCGACGTATTTTGACTTTGTAGAAACAATGACTGCTTACCTTTGTGTTAACCGACGATTTTCTTGTCGTTCACCCAGAATATTTGAGGTGGCTGGATCCACCCATTGGTGAATTGAACATGAGCCTCTAATGATTTATAGTTTTTAAATTGCTCACGGGTTTATGCTCTCACCCCACAAACCAGGTGGGCAAACATATCTGACAGCATGACTTGAGGCAGTTGGTCGAGATCCGTGGTCCATTTCTTGTGCTCATATCGATCTGTCCCATTTATTTCTTAAATTTTTTTTTAGAGGTAGCGTCATGAATCACTTTTTGGGGCAGAGAATGGGTCTCCATCGCATAGCGAGCAGTCAACATAATTTATTAATAATAAGCGGCTCAGAAGCCGGAACAAAAATTGCCTGAGGCCAACAGCCAGACAAACTTACAGCACTTCCCTCTTTGGCAAGGCAGGCAGAACTGAAGCGTGTGTAAGACACCAAACAAGGCTAATGACGCAGCACCAAACAGAAGAGCTGCGTCCATTAAATAGTGCACATCATGAAAACAGGAAACAGGTGAAGAGATCAATAGTGACATCCAGCTGAAAAGGGGAGGCGGAGTTAACACCAACAGAGGGAGATGCAGGGGAGACATGATCATTGCACAAATAAACCCAAGAAAAGACATGAAGCTAAACAAGGTGACAAACAGGACCATGATGAACATAATATAAATACAGCCTAACCTCAGATCATAACAATACTCATAAAGACAAAAATAACAAATAATTACAAAAGTTGAAGTAAAATAGCAACTAGAAAAGCACTCGGAGAGCGCAGACCTCCGCCAAGCACCACAGTTCCCCCCATACAGTGTTTGTGTGTATGTTTTCAGATTCCTTGACCATGAAACATATGACAAGCAATTGGATTGACAATGATAGGATTAGTGGTTCAGTAGTTATTCACGAAAATGGCATTTTGTGTAATGGCGGTTTTCTTGTGGACGGTGATCCGAATCACCACCAAAATCTAATCATCTGTAGGATACCCCATTTCTGACAATATGTGAAAATTTCATGAAAATCCGTCCATAACTTTTTGAGTTATCTTGCTAACAAACAAACAGACAGACAAACAAACAAACAGACAGACAGACAGACAGACAAACAGACAGACAAACCAACGCCGATGAAAACATAACCTCCTTGGCGGAGGTAAAAAACATAGAGAACAGAAATAAATTCACAGCAGGAATGACCCTCCAGTCATCCCTGACAGAGCCCCCCCCCTTTAAGGGGTGGATTCCAGACACCCTATAACGTTACATCCAAAACAGAAAGACACCCTCCCAGGATGGGTGGTGGGGGCCCAAGGCCAGGTGGGCCAAAACAACCCCCCCCCCCCCCACACACACACACACAGAGCAAAAAACCAGGAATACAAATCATGGGGCATAACCAAAGACCACGGCTCCAAAACAAAAACTAGTCAGGTGGTCTGCCCAGGTGCCAGGGCCACCAGACCAATGGGTCAGGCGGTCTGCCAGAGTCCCAGGGCCGCCGGACCAGATGAACAAGACTGGCCAGGGGGCCTACCCGAATCCATAAGCCACCTGAGGGGTGAACATGATCCATCGGGTGGCCTACCAAAATCCCTGAGCCACCAGAAGGGAAAAAAAAAAACCCCACACACACACACACACACACACACACACACACACACACACACACACACACACACACACACACACACACACGAGCCCCTAGCTCAGAAAACTATACAGGATCCTCTTGGACCGAGGATAACAAAAATTTCAAAACAGAATCTTCTTTGTCTCTTCCGGTCTGGACGCCATGGCGACTGCAGCTTAACACTGAAGCTCTCAGACCCAATCCAGGATAACACCTTGAAAATCAAACTTAACGGATTTTTGGAGGAGTGAAAATCAAAAGACAAAATCATCATGTCTAAAGGAAAACAGAAGAAACTGAAATTCTCCAGGCCAGGACACGTATCGGCCGGAGAATCTGAACTGGAAGATCTCCGTTCAGAAGACGAGGAACTGGTGATAGCTAACAAAAAGGTTAGCCTGAAATCACTATTTGAGGAGCTACGACGATTTCACCGAGAAGTTACTGCCGAATTTCGGGAATTCAGAGAAGAATTGAAAAGGACAAACAGCAGAGTGGACCAGGCCGAGAACCGAATCTTGGAAACAGAGGAACGAATAAAAGTGCTCGAAGATTCTGTGCTGGACCTACGCAAAAGACAAGCATCTATAGAGGCTAAGCTAGCCAACCAAGAAGGAAGACAAAGAAGAGACAACATAAGAATTCATGGTCTGATAGAAGGAGCCGAAAACGGTTTTAACTCAATGGCAGAATGCGTGGAATCCTTGCTAAGAGAGAAATTGGATATTCCACAAACCACCGACTTGAAGATAGAAAAGGCACATCGTTCATTAGCCGCTAGGCCGGCGGCGGAAGCGCCCCCACGTTCGGTGTTGGTAAGATTTTCCAATTTCAAAATAAAACAAGAGGTTGTAAGACTGGCCTGGCAGAAAAAAGGATTTATGCACCAGGAGAGAAAAGTCTACGTGGAACACGATTACGCCCCGGAGGTCCTTAAAAAGCGCAGGGAATACAATGACGCAAAAAAGGTGTTAAGAGAGAAGAAATTGCGCTTTCAGACTCCATTTCCTGCGAAGTTAAGGGTCTTCTACGGCGAAGAAACGTGTCTCTATAATTCGGCGGAAGAAGCAACAGCTGACATGGCGAAAAGAGGGCTCCCGGTAACGGTATTTAAACCCGCAGCAGACCCGAGTGAGAAGATCAAAGCGCAAACATGGACAACACAAAGACCTTCAAAATCCACGGACCAGCAGCGGGAAACCCAGCACCAGAGCGTCGCCGATAAACTATCCGTTTTCAGGTTGGAATAGCGACCTTTTTTTTTTTTCTCTTGAATCAATCCGCACATCCAACCCCACTCATACAAGGTAACAAACATTAAAGGAGATGCGTATTCAGCATGTGGTAAAACATTTCATGGAACAGTCATAATATTTGAAACAAATAAGTCTTTGTAATAAAAAAAAAAAAAACTTGTTAAAATAGAAATGTGACAATAATCCACATGTTCTCCTCATACTAACAAATACTGTTTTTGCGTGAATGTTTGATGTGATGGGGGTGGGAGGGTGCACACAATTTCACAGGGTTTAGGCATAAAAGGAAAAAAAAAAATCATTACAAGTTTGGATTGGGTTCTGAAACTCACGTTAAAAGCATGGGGCAGCTTACAGGGGTAAGAGAGGGCCCTCAACACGTAACAGAGTTTGAGGAATTTCCCTCAGGGCCTTCACTCCATCAAGGCTCTTCCAGGGTCTTTAAAAAGACCTCAGCTCAGGAAGTTCTTCTGACAGCTTTTTGTTTTAAAGTTTTATACACTATGTTCTTAATGTTTTTCTTGTTTTTAATGTTCTTTCAGTTTCTGAGTAGCACAAATGAGGGCCACCACACAGTTATACTAAACAAAACAACACAATGGAGAAACAGGGTGTAACCAAAATAATTTCATATAATGTAAAAGGAATCCTGAATCCAGTTAAAAGATCCAAGATTCTAGGCAAAATGAAAAAAGACAAAGCAGGAATAATATTTTTACAAGAAACCCACCTAACAGACGTGGAACACAATAAACTCAGTAGACAAGGGTTTAAAATGATCTCTTCATCTTCATATAAGTCAGGGAGGAGGAGGGGAGTAGCGACATTGATATCAACCAAAATTACATTTGAAAAAAAATCAGAACACAAAGATAAAGAAGGGAGATACAGTTTGGTAACTGGGCGGCTAGAGGGAGAAGATATCACCCTGCTGAATGTGTATGCTCCCCCAGGGGCTAACTGGAAATTTTATAAAAATGTATTCGACCTAATGATAACTAAAGCTCAAGGTTTAGTGATATGTGGTGGGGACTTCAATCTTAGACTGAATCCATACTGGGATGCTTCTGGTAATTCTCCACATCAAAATAACACCCAAAACAGGAAGACTCGGATGCTACTAAAAAGAAATGGGAATCTGTGACGTGTGGAGGGAACTCAACCCCAGTGTAAAAGACTATACATTTTACTCAACTCCACATTCATCTTACTCAAGGATTGACTATTTTTTATGTTTAATAGAGACATTGGAAGAGTAAAAACATGTAAAATAGGACTGATGGATCTCTCTGACCACAGTCCGATCTACATGGACTTAAATATCCAAAAATACACAAACAATACATTTTCTTGGAGGTTAAATTCAAATGTCCTGAAAGGACCATTGAAAGATGAATTGGAATCAGATATTCTCAGATATTTGGAAGATAACGATAATGGAGAAGTATCCCCTTTAATACTGTGGGATGCATGCAAAGCTGTAATAAGAGGAAAGATTATTGCAAAACTGGCAACCCAAAAGAAACTAAGACAAGAAAAACTATCCACATTAGAGTCAGAACTTAGGAACCTAGAAAAAGAACACAAAGGCAACACTCATTCTACTGACTCGCTCAAGATTAAGGAAATTAAAAACCAAATAAATGAGAGCTACACAATAGAAATCCAGAAGAAACTTACATTTTTGAAACAAAAATACTATGAAGCAGGCAGTAAATCGGCAAAATTGCTAGCCTATAAATTGAGGAAACATCAAACAGAAAGAGCAATCTACAAAATCAGAGACCCAGTATCAAAGGAAATAAAATTCAGAATTCAGGATATTCTTAAAAGCTTCGAGAATTACTATAAGAACTTATACTCCCACAAAAAACATAAAAACGCATCCGAGGCATTCCTAAACACATTAAACCTTCCCCAACTTACGGAGTCACAAAATAAAACACTACTGTCAGAAATACATCCTAAAGAATTGGAAAAAGCAATTATGAAACTTAAAGCTAACAAATCCCCAGGAGCTGATGGCTATACAGCAGAGTGGTACAAAACCTTTAAACAGCAACTATCTCCTCTCCTCCTGAAAACATTTAATTATGTCCTCCACACAGGGGAAATCCCCCCCTCCTGGAGAGAAGGGGTCATTGCAGTTATACCTAAACCTGAAAAAGATAAACTAGAGTGCTCCAACTACAGACCAATCAGTGTACTAAATCAGGACTATAAGCTTTTTACCATTATCCTTGCCAAAAGGTTAGAAAATATACTGACAGACCTAATTCATTTAGACCAAACAGGTTTTATAAGACAAAGACAGACACAAGACAACATTCGACGCACTTTACACATAATTCATCATATAAAAAAATATAACTTAAATGCAGTCATATTGGGATTAGATGCTGAAAAAGCATTCGATTCGGTTGACTGGTCTTTTCTATATAGAATCTTATCCAGTTTCAATTTTCATAACAACTTCATTAGAACTATACAGGCATTATATAAAAAACCAACAGCTAAAATAAGGATTAACGGTAATTTATCATCATCTTTTGAACTGGAAAGAGGATGTCGTCAGGGCTGCCCCCTGTCTCCACTGCTCTTTGCAATCTTCATAGAACCTCTGAGCCAATGGATAAGACAAAATCAAAAAATTCAAGGTATTACACTTGGTCAGAAGGAACATAAAATAGCACTCTTTGCTGATGACATTTTAATATACCTAGGGCAGCCGGACACTTCTTTACCAGAACTAACCTCAGTTTTTTCAGAGTATGGAGATTTATCGGGGTACAAATTAAACATGCATAAAACCCAAGTTTTAACATTCAACTATGACCCAAATCATTATTCACTAAGCAAACTCAAAACTAACTGGGAGTCGGAATCTATGAAATATCTGGGGGTCAATATCCCGAAACAACTCAACAAAATTATATCACTAAACTATGATCCACTGGTGACAAAAATAAAATCTGACCTAGCAAGATGGAATATGATACCATTCTTGGGTACTGCACAAAGAATTGAAGCAGTCAAAATGAATATACTTCCACGTCTTCTATACCTTTTCCAAACAATACCGGTAGAACCTCCCAAAAAAACATGGCAGGAGCTGGACAGAAGGATCTCAAGATTCATATGGCAGGGCAAGAGACCTAGAATCAGATATAGAACCCTACAGCTAAACAAAGACAAAGGTGGGCTCGCGCTGCCAAATATCAGGGACTACTTTAAAGCCGCACAAATTAAAACTTTAGTAGAGATATGTAACCCAGTCTACACTGCACAATGGAAGGAGATCGAATGCCAAATAACAAGTGACATCCCCCTACAGGCGATAATAGGGAACAATGTCTTACCTAAGCTTCTGAATAACACTAACCCGTGGATAGAGACCCCGCTAAAAATTTGGTTTAAGATAGTCAGAGAGAATCAAACTAAAGAGCCCTATCGACTTCTGCAATGGATTGCCTATGATCAGGACTTTACTCCTAATAAAACAGACACCAGATTTAAAAAGTGGAAGGAGAAAGGGCTGATAAAATATTACGATTTTTTTAAAGGGCAAATCTTAAGAAGTTTTGAAGATTTGAAAAAACAAGGCCTAATAAATCAAGACCTTTACAGGTTCTTCCAGCTTAGACACCACATAAACAATATACTTAAAAAGGAGGTTTTGGAAAGGGCCCAGTCAGGTGTTCTGAAGGTCTTCTTAATGGCATATAAAGGGATCCCAGGGATCAGATACATTTCTAAAATATACCAAGGTCTTCAAGACTTAAAAGGAGACAACACATCTTATATAAAAGAGAGATGGGAAAAAGAGGGGAATTTCACTTTACAACTGGAAATATGGGAAAAGCTAAATAAACAGCAATGGAAAAGTACCTCATCCCTGCAGTGGAGAGAATTTGGATGGAAAAACTTGGTAAGATTTTTCAGAACACCTGCACAAAACAAATTTACCCATAAGGGATTGAACTGTTGGCGCTTGTGTGGTGAAAAGACTGCAAATCATTTTCATGTGTTTTGGTCATGCCCAGTTATCCACCAATATTGGACCAATGTACAGACAATATTGGGGAAAATATTCAAAATAACAGTTCCCTTTTCTTTTGTAACTTTGTATTTGGGTTTACTACCGGACTCACTGGAAAGACGAGGAGAAAAATACTTATTCAATGTTTTAATATTGGCAAGCAAAAAAGCTCTAACTAAAAAATGGATGTTGAAGGACTGTCCTACACCTGAAGATTGGATTAACGTGATCCAAGACATTTACTCGATGGAAAAGTTGACATTCGCACTGAGACAGGACATGGATGGGTTCATGAACTTTTGGCAACCCTGGATCGCATATGTGTCTTCCATTAGATCTCATCTTTGACAAATACCATTTCAATAATGGTTCCGCTCTTTGTTCCAACGCTACTCAGATGCTCTTTTACCTTTATTTACTTACTTTTTCTTTTTGTTTGTTTTTTGCTGGTTTGTTTGTTTTTTTTGTTTTTTGTTTTTTGTTTTTTTTTTTTCTCTCTTTAATTTCACTTTTTCTTTCACTTTAAAAAAAAAAAAGGGGTGTTGTAAGAATTAATCTTCCAATGTTGTCAGATATCAGAAAATAAGGGAACATGTGATGAAAATGTAAACAATGCATTGCTGTAACGACCTGTATACCCTTTACAAAAACTTAAATAAAAAAAAAACAAAACAGAATCTTCTTGGTCGAAAGATAGCACAAGATTTTCCAAATCAAAGAAAAACATAGAACCCTTAACTTCCAGAGATGACAACAAGCAACTCAAAAACTCAGAAGATGAAAACATGGACATTTCAACCCTTGGAGATGAAATCATGGACACTTTACCCTCTGGGGGTGACAGCATGGATATTTTATTTTCTGGGGGTGACAGCATGGACACTTTATACTCTGGGGGTGAAAACAAGGACAATTTACCCTCCAGAGGTGAAAACATGGATGTCTCTCCCATTAGAGGAGACAACAAGGACATTTTACCCTCTGGAGGTGATAACTTGGGAAAATAGACCTCTGGAGGTGAGGACATGGGAACATAGACCTCAGGAGGTGAAAACATGGCAACCTTAACCTCAGGACCAGAAAACCCAAATGGGGAAATTTCAGAATTTTCAAATTCTGTGGAAATTTTGGAATTTTCAGATTCAGGACACAATATTGCAGAATTTTCAGATTCTGGGAATATTTCTGCAGAAATTACAGACTCTGGGCACATTTCACCAGAAAATACAGACTCTGGGCACCTTTCAGCAGAAATTTTGAATTCAGGACACATAACTGAGGAATTTTCTGACTCAACATGACATGGTATTGGTGACCCACAGAGCAGACATGACTCAAGGTGGATACAGTTAGCGTTGTTTATTGAAGAAGTGAGTGTGAGTGGATGCGTGCGTGCAGGGTGTGTAGTGTAGTGTAGTGTGATCTGGATTTCCAGCTGGGGCCGGCAGAGCACCATACAACCTGGCAACCCTGGGAAGAGACAAAGGCTGTTAGTTTGCAGCTTAGCTCATACAGCACTCGGGATGTTACTGTGCTCACTGTCAGAGATGGTCGAGTGAAGCCCAGGTAGCGCCGAAGCTGCAGCCAGGAAGATAGTGCCCGCTGGAGGCCGAGGAGCTGGAGGTGAGGAAGTAAGTCCGCCGCCTGGAAGGGAGATAGGACCGCCGCCACGGATCTCCGCCTGTGCACAGGGGAAGCAGACAAGGGTAAAGAAAAGCGTGGAGGCTTACTTGTAATAGTTGGTCCGGGAGGCACCGGCCTGGACAGGGTACCGCAAAGGCTTGGAAGCCGATGAGTAGAAGAGCAAAGCGCTGGGAAGCACGAAGGCAGGCGTAGCAGGATTCTGGGAATGGAACCAGACGACTCCGCACTGAGCACTGGTCCTGATGGAATAAATAGGCCGCTGGAGATGGCAGGCAGGTGCGCTCACAGGTGCGGTGATTGGCGGCCATGACACAACACACATCAATGCAGAGATCTCTCATTCAGGATATTGTATATTATCGCAGAAATTTCTGACTCAGGGCACATTACAGCGGAAATTTCTGACTCAGAACACCCAGATGCAGAAATTTCCAGTGCAGGGCACCCAACAGTGGAAATTTCTGGCTCAGGATCTCTGGCAACTTGGAGACCCACCTCACTACATCGTTGGCTGCACTTAGACACTCCAAGGCTTCATGTAGTGAGTCAGACTTGCGGGAGCTCAAGACTTGGGTCTGGATGAGTTTGGTTGCATTTACTTGCTTGGCATCCAGCCCCAAGCTCCCAAAATCTCCACCTGCTGGGTCCACAACTGGTGGTGGGGTTACGTGTACCTCAGGGACAACTGGAGCCATCTTAGGGACAACTGGAGCCACTGTGTGCACCTCGGAGATAACTGGAGCTGTGATGTGCACCTCAGGACTGGCTGGAGCTGTAATGTGCACCTTATGAACACCAGGAGCAGACAGGAAAGGAGCCAGAGTAAGCGGTGGAGTTGGGTGGTACCATGGAGCAGGCTCAGGAGCTAGGTGGTGCCATGGAGAAGGTTCTGGAACTAGGTGGCACTGTGGAGCTGGTTCTGGAGCTGCTGGACCATCTGACTCCAAATGTTCTGGAATTAACCACGGCTTATAGTCCAACATAAGCTCCTTCTGAGCTAGCACAGCCTGAAGCGTGTTTAAGGCACCAAACACAGCTAATGACGCAGCACCAAACAGAGAGCTGCATCCATTAAAAAGTGCACATCATGAAAACAGGGAACGGGTGAAGAGATCAATAATGCCATCCAGCTAACAAGAGGAGGCGGGGTTAACACCAACAGAGGGAGATGCAGGGGAGACATGATCATCACACAAATAAACCCAAAATAAAACATGAAGATAAACAAGGTGGCAAACAGGACCATGATGAACATAATATAAATGCAGCCTAACCTCAGATTATAACAATACTCATAAAGACAATAATAACAAATAATCACAAAACTTGAAGTAAAATAGGAAAAAAACACAGAGAACAGAAATAAATTCACAGCAGGAATGACCCTCCGATCAGCCCTGACAGGTAGCGCTCCATTGTTTCCTTATTCAGCTTCTCTGAATAAGGAATTTTAATTTTCTGTTTGCTGCGTCCCATCAAATGTATGTCTGTCCACATTAGCAGCTACCTGGACTACAGGTAAACAAAGAAGCCGGACAACGACAATGGCCACAATGGCGCAGAATGCAGCGTGGCATGATGTCAGTGCCCATTCTCTATATAGAGCTTCTGACTGACCACTTTCTTCCATGGTACAAAAAGAAGAACTGTGTCTTCTGTAGCAAAATTATCTTCATGCATGACAATGCACTACCTCATGCTGCAAAGAATACCTCTGTGTCATTGGCTGCTATGGGCATAAAAGGAGAGAAACTCATAGTGGGGCTCCCATCCTCCCCTGACCTCAACCCTACTGAGAACCTTTGAACATCCTCAAGCAAAAGATCTATGAGGGTGGGAGGCAGTTCACATCAAAACAGCAGCTGTGGGAGGCTATTCTGACATCTTGCAAAGAAATTCAAGGAGAAACTCTCCAAAAATTCACAAGTTCAATGGATGCAAAAATGTGAAGGTTATATCAAAGAAGGGGTACTATGTTAATATGTAACTTGGCCTGTTAAGATGTTTTTGATTGAAACAGGTTTTATTTTCAGTAAATATGACCTCCTAATCCTGCAAATTCAACAAATGACCCTTTTTAGTTCTTTACAACAAATAAAATGTTTTGAAACGCTGTTGTGCATAATTTGGAACAGTGCATTTTGAGTTTTTTTTTTTAATTTTTGCAAAAAAATAGTTATCATTGGGAAGTTTTTTAATAAAATTTGAATTAAGATAAGATAAGATAAGATAAGCCTTTATTAGTCCCACAACGGGGAAATTCCAGGATTGCAACAGCACAGGGATAGCAACACTCAGAGCAACAATCAGAAGGCAAGAAAAAAAACAAGCAAGCAAGAGCAGCTAATATACATATGTACATATTACTATAAAATATATATATACACACACACACACACACAGACACACAGTGCAGAGCATTGTAGCTGGATGGAATAAATATATGAATATATGAACACACAGTGCAGAGCATTGTAGCTAGATGGAATAAATATGTAAATATATAAACACCCACAGTACGGAGCATTGCAGCTAGGTGGAATAAATATGCAAGTATATAAACACACACAGTGCGGAGCAATGTAGCTAGATGGAATAATATGTAGATATATAAAAACACAGTGCGGAGCATTGTAGCTAGATGGAATAAATATATAGATATATAAATATAAACACACCCAGTGCTGAGCATTGTAGCTAGATGGAATAAATATATAGATATATAAATATAAACACACCCAGTGCAGAGCATTGTAGCTAGATGGAATAAATATGTAAATATATAAACACACACAGTGCAGAGCATTGTTGCTAGGTGGGATGAAACAGCATAACCGTCTATTTAGTTATCCTACATGGTATGATTATGTGCCCATACATATTCTCACCCTCCATAGCGACCGGTATGTTCCTAGTTGTATGCCGGAGAGGACCATTGTGTAAGTCTATTGCATCTTTTGCATTCAAAAAAAACTATTAGTTTGTTACGTCTTTTTGCTATCTCTGCGAGCAGCCCTGCTTAGGTTGTACAGTCTGACAGCCGTTGGTAGGAAGGACCTACGAAACCTCTCGGTTGTGCACCTGGGATGATGTAGTCTGCTGCTAAATGAGCTCCTCAGTGCATCCAGTATGTCCTGCATAGGGTGGAACTCGGACTCCAGCAGAGATGACAGTTTAGCCACCGTCCTTCTCTCTCCTATCTCCTCCATCGGATCAAGGCGTTGCCCCAGGACAGAGCTAGCTTTCTTAATCAGTTTGTTCAGTCTCTTCCTATCGGCTGCAGTAATGCCACTGCCCCAGCAGACCACTCCAAAAGTGATGGCTGATGCCACCACCGTGTCATAGAATGACTTCAGCAGCGCCCCTTGTACACCAAAAGACCTGAGTCTCCTCAGCAGGAACAGCCTGCGCTGTCCCTTCTTGTAGAGTGCGTCAGTATTGTGTGACCAGTCTAGTTTATTGTTCAGATGAATACCCAGGTACTTGTAGGATGTCACCATCTCGATGTCTGTTCCCTGTATATTTACTGGTGCTGTGAGGGGCTGCCCATGCCTGCGGCAGTCCACCACCAGCTCCTTAGTTTTCCTCGCGTTGATCTGGAGGCAGTTCCGATGGCACCAGTCCACAAAGTCCTGGATAAGCCCTCTGTACTCAGCTTCATCTCCGCTGGAGATGAGACCAACGATCGCAGAGTCATCAGAGAACTTCTGTAGATGGCAATGTGTTGTGTTGTGTGAGAAGTCCGCAGTATAAAGAGTGAACAGGAAGGGAGCCAGCACCGTTCCCTGGGGGGCCCCCGTGCTACTGATGATCGTGTCGGAAACACAGTCCCGGGTTCTCACAAACTGAGGCCGGTTCGTGAGGTAGCCCAGGATCCATGATGACAGGTGCTGGTCCACCCCTGCGCGCAGCAGCTTGTCCTTCAGGATCATCGGTTGGATGGTGTTGAAAGCACTGGAGAAGTCAAAGAACATGATCCTCACCATATTCCCGGGCTTCTCCAGGTGGGACAGAGAACGGTGAAGGAGGAAGATCACCGCATCCTCCACCCCAATGCCATGCTGGTAGGCGAACTGGAGTGGATCCATCGCTGGTTCCACCAGGGGGCGGAGATGAGCAAGGAGCAGTCTCTCCAGGGTCTTCATCAAGTGGGACGTCAAGGCCACCGGTCTGAAGCTGTTCAGGTCTTTGGGGTGGGAAGTTTTTGGTACAGGTACCACACAAGATGTTTTCCACAGCTGTGGTACCCTCCCCAGTTTCAGGCTCATGTTGAAGATATACGTCACAATCCCACACAGCTGGTCTGCACAGGACTTGAGGAGCTTTGCGCTGATGCCGTCCGGTCCCGACGCCTTCCTCGCCTTGATCTTCCTCAGCTCCGTCCTCACCTGGGTCTTGGTCAGGGTCAGGATGGGGGGCTGTGTGTTGGGAGTGGGGGGGTGTCGGTGGAGTGGGGAGTGGGTAGCAGGACTTGATTTCTTAGAGGCAGCAGTGGTTGTTGTGCAGTCAGGGGGGAGGGCGGTTGGTCAAATCTATTGAAAAACAGATTCAGGTTGTTCGCCCACTCCCTGCCCCCCGTGGCCTGGGGGGAGGTATTCTGGAGCCCCGAGATGGTTTTGAGGTTTCTCCAGACCCCGCTGATGTCGTTCTGTTGCTCTAATTATGCTCTAACAGTTGATGAAAATTATACTGACTGTCATTTGCATCGACTATTTAGGAAAATCAGAGACAAATATCATTTGCATAATAATATGGAACATGGTGTAGAGTGGCCATCACAGTCACCTGACTTGAACATCATTAAAAATCTCTGGTGGGATTTGAAAAAGGCGGTTGCCGCACGCAAACCCAATAATATTAGTGAACTGGAGGGCTTTGGCCATGAGGAATGGACTAAGATTCCTCAGGAATGCTGTCAGAAGCTGGTGTCTAGCTATGCATCACATTTGCAGCAGGTTATAACAGTAAAGGGGTGCTCTACTAAGCACTAAAAATGCTTGTCATGAAGGGTTTGAATAATTTTGAGACTGCAGTAGTCATTAAATTAAATTCTGGAATTTCCCCGTTGTGGGACTAATAAAGGCTTATCTTAAAAGTGGCATTTTGTGTTGAATTGGGAGAAAGCGTTTGTAATATTACTTGTGTTGAGCTGTTTAAATTTTTCTTGTTTGACCTGTTTATTGCAAACAGCTGCTCATTTGTACATTTTTGCCAATAAACCTAATTTGCAGTGGGGGTTGAATAATTTTGATTGCAACTGTACGTTAACAATTTTTACTTCATATACTTTCAGATGTGCTCCTTTTGCATCTTCAGTAAAAGCCCTAGATCAGAATCAGTTTTACTGATCAAATTCAGCTAATTCAATGGCTCTTATTACAGATGCTCTTCTTCATGATCCTTCATTTTTACTCTTCTCACACAGGAACTTTTTACCTCCGCCAAGGAGGTTATGTAATCAGAGTGGTTTGTTTGTTTGTCCGTCCATCTGTTAGCAAGACGCAAAAACTACTGGATGGATTTTGATGACATTTTTTACCAGAGGTGGTCCTTGGGCTAGAGAGGAAATCATAACATTTTGGTGATGATCTGAGAACGCATACCTCCACCAAGGCTCTTTTCTTTTCACACTGTGTGAGCAAGAAACCTCCAAAAGGAACCCATTACATTTTGGAGGTGATTCATCAGGGACGGAAGGAGCTTTTGCCAGAGGTATGTGCTCTCTGAGTGCTTTTCTAGTTCTATTTATTTGTTATTTCAATAATTCTTATAGAAGGAAACTTGAATTAGTATTTTTCATCAATATCAAATGCAGAAATGTTGCATTTAGAAAACTGCTGCATTTCTAACAATGTCATTTGGGGGAAATTAGCAGCTTGCCAGAAGTCTGTGCTCTCCAAGTGCCTTTCTAGTTGTTTTTTCTGCCGTTTCTCTGTCTGTTAGCAGGATCACGCAAAAACTCATTGATGGATTTGGATGACATTTTCACCAGAGCTGGCCCTGAGTGCATACCTCCAAGGCCCTATCTCGCACTGTACAGATGGATGGCAATATGGACAGACAAAGAGACGGAAGGGAGGACAAAGGAAGGCAGGGAGGGAGTCTTGGTGGAGGTATGCACTCTCTGAGTGCCCTCCAGTTTGTGAAATGTCTAAATAAATACTTCCTTTGAATCTGACAGTTATGCTCATGTACATGATTAAAGAGAAAGCATTATCAAAAGGTACATGGAACATTTTTAATCTCCTCTTATAAATAAATCTTGAACAGCATCATTAACATTTATTATTGTCTGGTGAAAGCTATACATGCCAGTCCAGCGTAATGTGTTATAGACTGCAAAAAAGAGGGCTTTGCTAAACAAATGTTGTCTAAAAATATAAACAAAATACTGCAGCTATTTTTGCCATCTTCATTTGATAGATTCAGTATTGTTTATTGACGTTACCTCTGCCAAGGAGGTTATGTTTTCAGGGTGGTTTGTCTGTCTGTCTGTCTGTCTGTCTGTCTGTCTGTCTGTCTGTTTGTTTGTTTGTTTGTTTGTTTGTTTGTTTGTTTGATGGTTAGCAGGATTCTGCAAAAACTGCTTTATGGATTTTGATGAAATTTTCACCAGAGGTAGCCCTTGGGCCAAGGATGGACCCATTAAAGTTTGGTGATGATCTGACAGTGCATACCTTCACCAAGGACCTTGTTTGTATTTGTGCAGCAGGATTACACAAAAACTACTGCATAAATTTGGATGAAATTTTCACCAGAGGTGGTCCTTGGGCGAGAGAGGAACCCATTACATTTTGGTGATGATCTGCAAATGCACACCTCCACCAAGGCTCTTCTCACAGTGTGTTAGCAAGAATCCTCCAAAACTACTGGACAGTGTCATGAATTGAGCCGGTTTGGCTCCCAGGCTCAGTTCCATGACTTTCCTCTGTGTTTCTTATTTATCTGTGTATTGTGTGTTTTGTACTGAGCCGGGGCTCTCCCAGGCTCGGTCTCATGGGTTTTCTGTTTTCATATGTATTTGTGTTTTGTTTTGCTTTTTGAGTTTCATATTGTCTTTCATTGTTCCCTGTTACTGCTTAGTTTGCTTTTGTCATGCCATGTATTATTTGCAAGTTATTTCTAGTCTGATCTTGTATTTGCTTTTATTCGTTCTCTGGCTGGCAGCTGTCAGGCAGCTCTCTTGGGCCTGCACGTTGTGTGGGCGTTGCCTGTCAGTCTGCCAGTCCGACCTCACCCCCTCTCATGACTCTCAGCTGATTCCTCTTTTCTGTGATTGTTCTCCCACTCCCTCGCTCAGGTGCAATCAGTCACTGTGTCATTAGTCTGTGTATTTAGTCTGCTCTCTGTTCTTGACTCATTGCTGGATTATTGTATGTCTTCTAACACGTCTCGTTCGTGCATCCTGTTTGTCCCTGCCATGTTTCGTTGTGGCTCTCTCATATCACGCCTCGTTCGTGTTTCCTCTGCCATGTCTCGTCGTGGTTACCTGCATCACGTTGTAAGTGCATTCGTGTCTGTATTTTTGTCTGTTTCAATATTTTTGGGACTTTAGTTCTTTACTTTAATAAATTTTGTCTTGGGTGTAATCCTGCATGTGAATCTGTCTCTCTGCGCCTCGTAAGAGGCACATACATGACAGATAGACTTTGATGCACTTTTCACCAGAACTGGCTCGTGGCCTACACACAAACCCATTACATTTTGGAGGTGATCTATGAGGGATGAAAGGAGCCTTGGTGGAAGTATGCGCTGTCTGAGTGCGTTTCTAGTTTAGCATGTTTTCACATGAAAGAAAGAAATTACAATCCACACGGTTGATAGTGAAGTGTATTTAGTGGAAAAGAAGACACCAGAAAAACAAACACCCATATAGCAGTAATAATAAAATAATAAGTAAAGGTAAAAATAGTGAAATAACAATATGTCTTTAGTAAAGGGAATTTATCCTAGCTAACACATCTGGATTATTGAGTAGAACCTCATGGCACCGATAAAGCCAGTCTTAGCCACTCTAGACTGCTTATCTATAAGATTTATTTTCTACTTAATATGCTGAAAAATTGTGCAATCACAACAGAAGAGAAGAGTGTTGTCTGTGTTTTTCCTGGAGCTGGATGCAACCATTGTAGGACTCAGTGATTTTCAGCGTTTTTTCCACTACAATGGCAAGCAACAAGCCCCTCATGGATCGTCCGTCACCTTATCGTGGTGGGGGGTTTGCGTGCCCTAGTGATCCCAGGAGCTACACTACCGTTCAAAAGTTTGGGGTCACCCAGACAATTGTTTTGTGTTTTCCATGAAAAGTCACACTTATTTACCATCATGAGTTGTAAAATGAATAGAAAATATAGTCAAGACATTGACAAGGTTAGAAATAATGATTTGTATTTGAAATAATAATTTTTTCCAGATACTCAACCTGCTCAAAGGAAGGTCAGTTTTATAGCTTCTCTAACCAGCTAAACTGTTTTCAGCTGTGCTAACATGATTGCACAAGGGTTTTCTAATCATCCATTAGCCTTCTGACGCAATGAGCAGACACACTGTACCATTAGAACACTGGAGTGATAGTTGCTGGAAATGGGCCTCTATACATCTATGTAGATATTGCACCAAAAACCAGACATTTGCAGCTAGAATAGTCATTCACCACATTAGCAATGTATATTAGATATTAGAGTGTATTTCTGATTAGTTTAAAGTTATCTTCATTGAAAAAAACAGTGCTTTTCTTTCAAAAATAAGGAAATTTCTAAGTGACCCCAAACTTTTGAATGGTAGTGTATGTTGTCCGGGGCAATTTGCCTCTGATAGGGTCACCCAGGACAAACTGGTCCTGGGTGAAGGGCCAGACTATGAACAATCCAACAGACTCTCATGATGAATGCTAGAACAAGGATTCAGTGTACCCCGCCTAGTATGAGGTTACCAGGGCCCCGCCCTGGAGTCAGGCCTGGGGGAGGGTCTCGATGGCTAGTGTCTGGTGGCCGGGTTTCCACCCATGGAACCCGGCCGGGCTCAGCACAAAGGAGTTACATGGGTCCACCCTCCAGTGGGCTCACCACCTGCAGGAGGGACCATGGGGGTCCAGTGCTATGTGGATCAGGTGGCGGTCAAAGGCGGAGACCTTGGTGGTCTGATCCCAAGCTTCCTAAACTGGCTTTTGGGACGTGGAATGTCAACTCTCTGGTGGGGAAGGAGCCTGAGCTGGTGCATGAGGTTGAGGGATACCGGCTAGATATAGTTGGCCTCACCTCAACACACAGCTCCAGTTCCAGAACCAGTCTCCTGGAGAGGGGTTGGAGCTTGGCCTACTCTGGAGTTTCCCCGGGTGAGAGGCAACAAGCAGGGGTGGGTATTCTTGTATCCCCCCACCTTGCAGCCTCTATATTGGAGTTTTCCCCGGTGGACGAAAGGGTTGTTTCCCTGCGCCTTCGGGTTGGGAAATGGGTCCTGACCATCATTTGTGCCTATGCACCAAATGATGGTTCAGAGTGCCCATCCTTTTTGGAGTCTCTGACTGGGGTGCTGGAGGTGGTCCTCTTGGAGACTCCACTGTCCTACTGGGGGACTTCATTGCACACGTGGACAACAACAGTGAAACCTGGAGGGGGGTGACTGGGAGGAGCGGCCTGCCCAATCTGAACCCAAGTGGTATTCAGTTATTGGACTTCTGTGCGAACCACAGTTTGTCCATAACGAACACCATGTTCAAGCATAAGGGTGTCCATATGTGCACTTGGCACCAGGACACCCTAGGTCGCAGGTCAATGATCGATTTTGTTATCGTGTCATCAGACCTGCGACCGTATGTCTTGGACACTCGGGTAAAGAGAGGTGCAGAGCTGTCAACTGATCACCACCTGGTGGTGAGTTGGATCCAGTGGCAGGGAGGATGCCATTCACACCTGGTAGACCCAAACATATAGGGAGGGTGTGCTGGGAAATTCTGGCTGAGGCCCCTGTCCGGGAGGTCTTCAACCCCCACCTCCGGAAGAACTTCAACCACATTCCAAGGCAGTCTGGAGACATGGAGTCTGAATGGGCCATGTTCTCCACCTCCATTGTTGAAACGCCTGCCAAAAGCTGCGGCCACAAGGTCATCTGGGCGTCTCGTGGTGGCAACCCCCGAACCAAGTGGTGGACACCAGTGGTGAGGGGGGCCATTAAGCTGAAAAAGGAGTCCTATCAAGCTTGGTTGGCTTGTGGGACTCCCGAAGCAGCTGAGGTGTACCGGCAGGCCAAGCGGAGTGCAGCTCACTGAAGCAAAAACTCGGGTATGGGAGGAGTTCGGTGAGGCCATGGAACAAGACTTTCGGTCGGCCTCGAAGAGATTCTGGCAAACTGTCCGGTGGCTCAGGAGGGGGAAGCAGCTCCCTGTCCACACTGTGTATGGTGCAGATGGGGCACTGTTGACTTCGGCTGGAGATATCATCAGGGAAGTTTTTCCTCACCTGTGTCACCGCAGTGCTTGCTCTTAGGGGTCTTTGCTGGGTTCTACAACTAAGAATGTGGCCTAAACCCACTCTTTTCTGTGAAGTGCCTTGAGACGACCTGTGTTGTGATTTGGCGCAATATAAATAGCGGTGGGCAGTGGAAGGAATGTTTCGAGGATCTCCTCAATCCCACTGACACACCTTCCACAGAGGAAGCAGGGCTTGTGGACGAGGAGGATGACTCGCCTATCACAGGGGCTGAGGTCGCCAAGATGGTTAAAAATCTCTTTGGTGGCCGGGCTCCGGGGGTGGATGAGATTTGCCCTAAGTACCTCGAGGCCCTGGATGTTGTAGGGCTGTCATGGTTGACACACCTCTATAACATTGCATAGAGGTCGGGGGCGCAGTCCTTTGGCATGGCAAACCGGGGTGGTGGTTTCTCTCTTCAAAAAAGGGGACAGGAGGGTGTGCTCCAACTTTAGAGGGATCACACTCCTCATCCTCCCTGGGAAGGTCTATGCCAGGGTACTGGAGAGGAGAGTCCAGCCATTGGCTGAACCTCAGATTCAGGAGGAGCAATGTGGTTTTCATCCTGGCCATGGCACATTGGGCCAGCTCTTTACCCTCTCGAGAATCCTCGAGGATTCGTGGGAGTTTGCCCAACCAGTTTACATGTGTTTTGTGGACTTGGAGAAGGAATTTGACCGCGTCCCTCATGGTTTTTTGTGGGGGGTGCTTCAGGAGTATGGGGTATCG
This sequence comes from Pholidichthys leucotaenia, assembly GCA_020510985.1. Classification (NCBI taxonomy): domain Eukaryota; kingdom Metazoa; phylum Chordata; class Actinopteri; order Cichliformes; family Pholidichthyidae; genus Pholidichthys; species Pholidichthys leucotaenia. Next base: position 254,590,778 of record CM035837.1, on the reverse strand, counting down.
GGCTTGTTGTTACGAGCTATTTGGTCTCTGTATGACCGTTGTGAGAGTTTGGTTCGTATTGCCAACACTCAGTCGGACTCATTCCTAGTGAGAGTTGACTCCGCCAGGGCTGCCCTTTGTCACCGATCCTGTTCATAATTTTTATGGACAGGATTTCTAGGCGCAGCCAGGGAACGGAGGGTGTCATGCTTGGTGACCACAGGATCTCATCTCTGTTGTTTGTAGATGATGTTGTCCTGCTGGCTTCATCCAGCAATGACCTACAGGTCTTACTGGGACGGTTTGCTGCTGAGTGTGAAACGGCTGGGATGAGAATCAGTACCTCCAAGTCCGAGTCCATAGTCCTCAGCTGGAATAAAGGTGGATTGTCCTCTGTGGGTTGGGGACAGGCTCCTGCCCCAAGTAGAGGAGTTTAAGCATCTTGGGGTCTTATTCACGAGTGAGGAGAGAATGTTGCAAGAGATTGACAGACGGATCGGAGCAGCATCTGCAGTGATGCAGACATTGTACCAGTCTGTTGTGGTGGAGAGGGAGCTAAGCTCTAAGGCAAAGCTGTTAATTTACCTGTCAGTCTACATTCCTACCCTCACCTATTGTCATGAGCTTTGGGTAATGACCGAAAGAACGAGATCGCAAATACAAGCGGCTGAAATGAGCTTTCTTCGTAGGGTTGCTGGACTCACCCTCAGAGATAGGGTGAGGAGCACAGTCATCCAGGAGAGGCTCAGAGTAGAACCGCTGCTCCTCCACATTGAAAGGAGCCAGTTGAGGTGGTTTGGGCATCTGATCAGGATGCCTTCTGGACACCTCCCACTTGAGGTGTTTCCAGCACGTCCCACTGGGAGGAGACCCCAGGCCAGACCCAGGACTCGCTGGAGAGATTATGTCTCCTAGCTGGTCTGGGAATGCCTTGGTATCCTCTCTGAAGAGCTGGAGCAGGTGGCTGGGGAGAGGGAAGTCTGGGCTTCTCTGCTTGAACTGCTGCCTCCGTGACCTAGACCTCCGGAAAAGCGGTAGAAGATGGGTGGATGGATGGATGGCAAGCAACAAAACCTGGCCATCCATCCATCCATCCATCCATCCATCCAACTTCTACAGCTTATCCAGGTGTCCGGGTTGTGTGGGCAGCAGTCCAAGTGAAGTAGCCCAAACTGCCACCCAGTTCACATTGCACCATGATCCCTCCTGCAGGTGGTGAGCCCACTGGAGGGTGGTCCCATTGCCTTCTTTGGGTACACTGGATCCTTGTAACTTTTTTCATAGGGATCCACTGGACCATGATAAAGTGTCAATCCATGGAGGGGCAAAATCTTTCTACATTTAACTTAATAGAAGTGGGTGTTTTCAACAGAAAGCAAGGCAGATAAACATCAGCATGAGAGAGGGAGTACCATGAAACTGACTATTGCCACTTTAAATGAGCTGCTATAGTTCCAGTCTAAACTGTCAATCAACATTTTGCTTTGTGCTAGTTAGTAGTTACTAAATAAGTTCTGAGTAATTTTGTGTTCACACTTGGTCAATATTACTGACATCTGGGTTGCAGCTAGTCTCTTACTGTTTTGGAGTCCTCTTAACTCTTTGCAACTTTTGATTTTATGTGTGAGCTGTCTTTTGAATATGTTGCATTTATAGTTTTTTTTTTCTTTTTTAAACTGCACTGCTATCTGCAGCCTTACACGCTCTGTTCCAAAACATGATCACTTCAGCATCCATCAAGCAAGCATCATCTGCCAAAGTCACAACCTTTGGACTAGCCTGCCCAAGTAAACAACAGTCTCCTGGTCCATAGATAAAGAATGAGAAACAGGAATTGAGTCTTACAGCTGTGCCAGGAGAGTATAGATTCGTCTCTATCTGACCTCACCGGCTACTCGCTGCTGATCGATGATGCAGAAGGAGGGGCGAACGGAGGATGGGCAGAGACCAGCACCCAGGTGAAACCCCAGACTGCTCGATTGCTTAGCCAAGTCGAAAATGTGCTTTCAGATCTTTGCCTGACATGCTGTTCTGTGGGGTTACACGTCAACGCTTGTGTGTTTGCGCGTGTGTGTGAGTACGTCAGGGAGGAGAGGATGCTGTTTGGCAGGAATTCAAACTGATCATCCTTGACCACTCTCAGAGGCTGTGTTTGTTTTCAGGTCATGGAGATTTGCTCATATTTGTGATTTATTTATTTGTAAAAATGGGACAATGCATATTGATGAACATTTTCACATGTCAGTACGCAAAATTATAGCCAAGCAGCTAAGTTCCATCTTCAGTTCCATGGGCAGGGTGTCGATCAGTACAAAACAAAGATAAAAACAAACAAATACATAGAACAAGCAAACAACATAATGCAGACCATGACACACATAATGGGTTGAAAGTTGGGGATCATAAAAAAATGATTTGAACAGAATTATAAAGTGTAAATCATATTGCACAATACCCATAGCACAACATTGCACCTGATTTTATTGCACAATGCCCAAGGCCCACGGTTACACATGGTTCTACTGCACAATGCCCATAGCACACATTTGCACATGCCAATGTATGTGTAGATATTAAGTCTAATATGCATGCACTATTATACTAAGTTAGTAGATGCAACTGTTGTACAGTTAATGAGTGGTGCCCCAACAGTAGACCTCATAGAAAAACATACAATTTTAAGTAGATTTGCCATAGCAGTTCAGTTCTTCCAATAACTGTGCTTTGAGGTGTTTAGTGAATTAGGTAAGAGTTGGTAGTTCCCATATTGTTCTTGGTATTGAATTCCAGGTTTGAGATGCATGAAAAGAAAATGTAGCTTGACCAAAAGTACTTTTCCTAAGGGTTATGATGCAGTTCCCCCTAAGAGCCATCTCAAAGATGAAGAAAGGCAATTTGTAATGATTTAAATTCTGTTGTGTTGTAAACATGAAATATTCTGTTACACTACTGGAAGAATGTCATTAGATTCTTCGTTACACCCAAAAACCAAAAGTAAACACCTGTCTGTGCCGCAGCCATGAAGGAAACAAACCATTCTCAGGTATTTTTGCTCTGTCCTGGAACTGCACAATGTTGGAGAGGTGTACATTCAGTGACTGTCAAAACTGTGGGTTATGAAATACCAAGATGATGCGTAATATTACATTTTGGTGACTGGTGATGCTGTATGAGAAGTGGACAGATATTGAAAATCTTTTTAGCAATCTGTCAAAAAGGAAATGGGGCAGGACAGAACCACCGTCATGGGAGAAGTAGCTTAATATCATTGGTGAAATACTCGTTACGGAACAGATGACCCATAAGTTAAAAAATCAGGAACAACAGTTTTGAGAGAAATGGATGATGTGCATGTCAATAACTGATAATGTTTGAAAACTGAATCATTTACTCGGACAAATGCTTCAAGAGATAAAGCAACCCAGAGTTTTGTGATATGTTTTTGATCAGTGCCTTGTGTAAATGTGTTGTTTTGCGATGTAATGCAAAAAATAAAAGATGTAGCAATAAAAAAAGAAACACCAGATTACAGTCACACGTAGCCAACACAATATACCTGTAGGTAAGCAATATTACACGAGAGGGAGTACAGTATCAATGAATACATATCGGGCATTAGACGTATCACACCCGTAGTTACTATATTTATTGATATAGTAATGACCTCGAATGCAATATTGCTTCTATACAACAGTTCTGCAAGCACAGTTTATTAAATGACAGCAATATTGGACAAAATATCATGATATGTTTGTTTAACCAGTTTGTTATGTTGGTAATAGGAGCCAAGGACGAGGCCAGGTGTTGGACTGAACACATGTTTATTATCAGACACTTCACAGTACATAAGCATACCCGCCAGGCAGAGTGGTAGCCAAGAGACCGCCCCTCCCGCTCACTGCTCTCTTATACCCTGGGTGGTGGCGGAACCGGAAAGGTGGAGCCACCACCCTTGTCACACAAATAAGGGTCCAAACTCCAACACAACATCGCCCCACACACACACACACAAAAAGCCATAAGGCCACACACACAATTCAAACCCACCCCAATTTGGAACCTGAAACACACCCTAAGAGTAATAACATAAGTGGCCTAACACAGTCATACCAAAAGGACTACACTAGGGGAGATGGGTAGACTGCCATTTAACCCCAGACGGCGAAGCGGATTATTCTGCCGCATATATTCCACAATAAACAATTTAACACAAAATACCGCCATGTCTTAGCCTAAACATCACATTAAATTAAACCCCACGAACATAGACAACCAGTAGATTTAAGAATTATTAACATGTTAGAACATCACAAATGAATCAAACAATAAGAACATACCCATGTCCCCACCTTCTTTTTTTTTCCAAACTGTCCAACCATCACTCCGCCCCAGGAGAAAAATCCCCCCCGGGTCACCACTGGCTGATCTGACTCCGGTGTGCCTCCTCTTCACCACCACCAGGGACGTCCCTCGTTCAGGCCCAAGCCCACCAATCTCCTCCCGGGCATGCCACAGCTCATTTGGATGCCTCCAGGAGCTATCTGACAGCTGGAGATAGGCATCCTCCCATATGGCCACCACCTGCAGCCGCCCCGGTGCTCTTCTGTCCGACGCTTGGCCCGAGTCCTCCGCGACCATGCCTCCTCCCAAGCCTGGACCACATCCGCGACCCCCAGAGGAGCCCTACTTGGCTTACAGTGTTTCTGGTTGGCACGTTGTTTTACTGTGCCAGCCGGTTCTGCCCCAACCGCTTTTAACTCCGCCGCCACCATTGCCGTTGTGACTCCTTGTTCACCAGTACCTTTCAGCCAAAATCCAGGAACAGACTGAGCCATCCACTCGGTGCCACCTGCTGTCACAGGTGTCCCGCTGTGCCACCGAGTTCTCTTATCCAGGGCTACTTGGGTTCTGACACAGGAACCCTCCTGCGATGGCCCTGGGTGGGGTTGGTCTTGCTCACTCTCCAGGGTGCCAGGCAGTCCCTCATCCCACACTGCGCTGTCTACCACTCTCAGGATCGGACAGCCCCACGTCTTGGCCGATTTGCGCCGAGCCGTCAGTTCCAACGTTCCCACCATGACCAGCCATCCTCCTCCACAACCACAAAACGGCGCCGGGTCCCTCTCAATTCTGTCGTGTGGGAAAAAACAAACGGAGCCCAGCGCTCCCGCGTCAGTCCACAAAAACACTTCCATCCCGTCCAACTCCATCACACAATATGCGTGACCGTTGGTGCTCGGAGACATAGTATGAACAACCGTGAGGGCGCAAGAGTCCTTTGTGTGCCACGGACCTCCTCGCTTGGATCCGTAGCATTCACTGGTGACATGAAGCAAGCGGCCCCATGTACCGCAGCGCTCCACTCTTGCCAAACAATCTCCATCTCTGAAACGGTGCTTTGTGGACCCACAGCCCTCACCTTTGGGCTGTCCCAGGGCGGACCTTATTTTTACAGCATTAGCGTAGTCTCCATCACCCTCCATGCTATCATCACTGTCCGGGTTCACTGCTTGCACTGTTGACTGTGGTTCAGGTTGTCGATGTAGTACACTCCCACTGAGCTCCCGTGATAGCTTATCTGCCACCTCCAATTGCTGGGCTAAATTGATGGCTGTGGATAGCATCAGTTCTCCCGAGAACATAAGTAGCTTCGACCTTATAGCAGGGCAGACAGTATGTTCTGCCAACAGGTCGCGAACCATCTCCTTCTCCAACGGTCCAAATTGACAGTCACTGGCCAGTTGTCTCAGGTCTGCCACAAACCGCTGCACCAACTCGCCAACCCGCTGGCGACACTGTCGAAACTGAATCCTGCAGACGATGACATTTTCCGGGGCGTGAAAATGTCGCACCAGTAGCTCTACCACTTCTTCAAAGCTATCACAGTCCCCCAAAGTACTCATAATTTGCTGTCCTTCCATTCCCAGATTATGGACCAACAACGCACGTGCCCTTAATTTTTCCAGCCTCCCAAGGTCCAGCACCACCAAGTATGTCTGGAACGCGGCAAACCACCTCACCTAAAGGATGAGCAGCTCACCAGGAAGTTCCAAAAACGGCCAAATAGATGTCACACGGGCGTCCATACCTTTTATCCTCTTCGCCAAATGTTATGTCAGTAATAGGAGCCAAGGACGAGGCCAGGTGTTGGACTGAACATACGTTTATTATCAGACACTCCACAGTACATAAGCGTACCCACCAGGCAGAGAGGCAGCCAAGAGACCGCCCCTCCCACTCACTGCTCTCTTATACCCTGGGTGGTGGCGGAACCAGAAAGGTGGAGCCACCACTCGTGTCACACAAATAAAGGTCCAACCTCCAACACAACACAGTTATTTTGCGCACCTGAGAAAAAAATAGTCCCTTCCAAATGCAGCCAGTAACTGTTGCTAAACATTTCAGTCAGCATGAAGATATCTATTGTCATTTCACACACTTGTAAACAAATTAAATATTGTCAAGTGCAAAAGTAATAAGTGTTTATAAAACATACCGGTCACATGTTGAGTCAGTACAGCACAAAGGTGGTCAATGCTAGTAGCATGCTAGCAATTTGGCTTTGGCACACTTCGCTTTCTTTTTCTTCGCATTTTCAGATGAAACAAAGAGTTCATCAGTGCAAACGTGTTGTGGTTTGTTAAATCCAACTCTAGCACTGCCTATTTTTTTTTAAACAGACGTGAAATAGCTTAACGATATTTACACATGGGCAGGCGATGTAAACTCAAAGATTTTTTTTAAAAAGGGTGGGACTTCCAGGTCACAGATGTATAATTTTTTTCAAACAGCGCTTCACTGTGGAAGTAAAGGTATCCAACACAGTACTGCAATTCTCAAGTCTTCAGAGTTGACAGTAAATTGGTGTTAGTAATTAACGGTTGCTAGAACACCTTTGAAGTGGAGTGTTACATATCCAGTGAAAAGTTGGAGTGCAATTATCATAGAATATAGTAACTTCTGGAATCCCTATTGTCCAATCAAATTGCTCGGTCTGAACTAACTGTTGTATAATTGTCATTTTAAGACATTTGCTGATTTTAATACATACGGGTATATCTCAAAAAATTAGAATATCATGAAAAAGTTCAATATTTTTTGTCACTCATTTCAGAAAGTGAAACCCATATAATTTATAGATTCATTACACAGAGAGTGATATATTTCAAGTGTTTATTTATTTTAATTTTGATTATTATGGCTTACAGTCCATGAAAACCCCAAATTCAGTTTCTTAAAAAATTAGAATATTACATAAAATTAATTTTAAAAAATAGTTTTTTAATAGAAATGTTGGCCGACTGAAAAGTATATCCATATACACACTCAATGCTTGGTCGGGGCTCCTTTTGGATTAATTACTGTATCAGTGTGGCGTGGCATGGAGGTGATCAGCCTGTGGCGCTGCTGAGGTGTTAAGAAGGTCCAGGTTGCTTTGATAGTGACCTTCAGCTCGTCTGCATTGTTGGGTCTGGTGCCTCTCATCTTCCTCTTGACAATCCTCCATAGATTCTCTATGGGGTTTAGGTCAGGAGAGTTTGCTGGCCAGTCAAGCACAGTGATGCCATGGTCATTAAACCAGGTTTTGATACTTTTGGCAGTGTGGGGTGCCAAGTCCTGCTGGAAAATGAAATCAGCTTCTCCACAAAGCTTGTCAGCAGAGGGAAGCTTGAAGTGCTCTAAAATTTCCTTGTAGATGACTGTGCTGAGTTTGGTCTTGATAAAACACAGTGGCCAAACACCAGCAGATGACATGGTTCCTCAAATCATCACTGACTGTGGAAACTTCACACTAAACCTCAAGCAACTTAGATTCTGTGCCTCTCCACTCTTTTTCCAGACTCTGGGACTTTGATTTCCAAATGAAATGCAAAATTTACTTTTATCTGAACAGAGGTCATCTGCTGGTGTTGGTCCACTGTGTTTTATTAAGACCAAACTCAGCGCAGTCATCTACCAGGAAATTTTAGAGCACTTCATGCTTCCCTCTGCTAACAAGCTTTAAGGAAAAGCTGATTTTATTTTCCAGCAGGGCTTGCCACCCCCCCCCCCCCCCACACACACACACACACACTGCCAAAAGTATCAAAACCTGGTTTAATGACCGTGGCATCACTGTGTTTGACTGGCCGGCAAACTCTCCTGACCTAAACCCCATAGAGAATCTATGGAGGATTGTCAAGAGGAAGATGAGAGACACCAGACCCAACAATGCAGACGAGCTGAAGGTCACTATCAAAGCAACCTGGACCTTCATAACACCTCAGCAGTGCCACAGGCTGATCACCTCCATGCCACGACACATTGATACAGTAATTAGTCCAAAAGGAGCCCCGACCAAGTATTGAGTGTGTACATGGACATACTTTTCAGTCGGTCCACATTTGTATTAAAAAACTATTTTTTAAAATTAATTTTATGTAATATTCTAATTTTTTGAGAAACTGAATTTGGGGTTTTCATGGGCTGTAAGCCATAATCATCCAAATTAAAATAAATAAACACATGAAATATATCACTCTCTGTGTAATGAATGTAATGTAATATATGGTTTCACTTTCTGAAATGAGTGACAAAAAATATTGAACTTTTCATGATATTCTAATTTTTTGAGATGTACCTGTATGTAAGCTGAAGTCTGCATGTAAAAATTGGACCACAGCAATGACAGGGATCAAGATCACTATATAGAAAAAATAACAAGTGTCTCATATAGCATGTGTTAAAGGTAGAGAGGAAATTGTTCAGGTGTGTGCGTTTCATGTTGGGGTGAAGGCAGTCAAACCATGATGTCTCCCTTGGCCTGTTTCCAACTGGAACACTGTGTCAGATTGAGCGACCTATGGCTGACAGGCCCCAGAGTTCACTGGACCGTGTGTGTGTATGTGTGTATGCAGCAGAGACTGATTGTATGGCCATGCATGTGTGCAGTTGTGTGCAAATATGGCTGAATGAATGCATACTGGATTTCTGTCTGTCTGTCCGTGTGTGTGTGTGTGTGCGCGCGCGCGCATGCGTGTGTGTGTGTGTGTGTGTGTGTGTGTGTGTGTGTGTGTGTGTGTGTGTGTGTGTGTGTGTGTGTGTGTGTGTGTGTTTGCGAATCTCCCAGGATTGCAATCCATCTTGACAGTCTGTGGAGCCCCATCACATCACTGTCACGCCACTCTCTGCTCGGACAAGTGATGGAGAAAGTCCAGAGGGAGAAAGAGGGAGAGATGGAGTGAATGACAGAGAGAACGACAGATCACATTGGGCTCATCTGCTCAGAGAGAGAGAGAGTGAGAGAGAAAGAGAGAGAGAGAGAGAGAGAGAGAGGAGGGCAGGCCATACCCATCAACGCAAAATTAAACAAAGACAATTAGCTTCCATCTCATCCACAGATATTGGGTGACTTGAGAGTTTTGCTCATTAGACTTTCTCTGGGGTAAGAGATGAGCAGCTTCTATTTTCATGGTTTTCACTGATGACATGTGATGAGCTTACCAAGGTGATATGAGGTTTCCACATTTATTATGTGAAATCTGTGGCAAATATAACTTCAGGTTAGTTTACACAGGGGTGGGTAGGGTATCTAAATTTTTTCTCAACAGATCAAGGTAGTGTAATTGCAGCATCTACACACACAAAAAAAGACATTCCTACTAAGAAACAGTATGGTGGGGTGGGAATCACCAGGGGCTCATGATATATTATCATGATACTTGGCCACAATTATATATCATTACAATCTGCAATACACTGAGTATTACAATATCATACATTGCGATTTCCTTTGCTGTGCTGACCTAACAAGGCAGCGAATATTTAGCACCATCTAGTGGGCTGAAAAATGAACTGCCTTTTATTACTCCAGTACCTAAATAGGTCAGTTTGTATTTGCAACATTTATTAATAATTTTTAATAAAGTGTCATTATACTGGTGACTCTGAATCCCTACAGTATCGCCACCGCAAAGTATTGCAATACTACGATGTATCAATCCCCCACCCCCAAGCCAAAAATTTGGCATTCCTTTCATCCATCCACCCGGGTCATGGAGGTAGCAGCTTAAGCAGAGAAGCCCAAACTTCTCCCCAGGTGACCCCGGCCACCTGCTCCAGCTCTTCAGACAGGATACCAAGACGTTCTCAGGCCAGCTGGGAGACGTAGTCTCTCCAGCATGTCCTGGGCCTGCCCCGGGGTCTCCTCCCAGTGGGATGTGCCTGAAACGCCACAAGTGGGAGGTGTCCAGGAGGCATCCTGATCAGATGCCCAAACCACCTCACTGGCTCCTTTCAATGTGGAGGAGCAGGGGTTTTTTACTCTTGAGTCTCTCCTGGATGACTGAGCCCCTCACCCTATCTATAAGGACGAGTCCAGCAATCCTATGGAGAAAGTTCATTTCAGCCGCTTGTATCCACGATCTCTTTCTTTCAGTCATTAGCCAAAGCTCATGACCATAGGTGAGGACTGAAAGGTAGATTGACCGGTAAATCAACAGCTTTGCTTTAGAGTTCAGCTCCCTCTTTACCACAACAGATCAGTACAATGTCCGAGTCACTGTAGATCAGGGGTCACCAACCTTTTTGAAACCAAGAGCTACTTCATGGGTATCGAGTCATGTGAAGGGCACCAGCTTGACACACTCCTCTAAAATATATATATACACATAAATAAATAATTATCAATAACTTAGAGTGGGTAACAGACAAGATCAATATTCAACACTTTATTTTTATTAATCTCAGCAATTGTTCAGATGATCCCTTCTACATTTCATAAAAAAATGTCCAGTTTTCACCAGTCCCTTTTAACCATAAAAAACTAAACCCTTTTAATTCATGAACTATGTTGAACCATGTTTGAAAAAGTTATGCAACATTTAAGAAAAATCAGCTTTCATATTAAATAAATCTTATCACATTTTTAACTGAACAAATCTGCTGCAATTCTGCTCAAAATCTGTTACATTTAATAAACACACTTTTGTGTGTTCTTCTTCACTGGAATTATATCCATACAGTTCTTGCCAAGAATCATGCTTGAGCAACCAGCACTGTCCTTTCATGAGAAGAAACTAAACAAGCACTGAAAGTGCTTATATGCACGGTGGCGCAGTGGTTAGCACCGTGGCAGCAGTTTACCCTTGGCCGGGGGATCGCGGGTTCGATCCTGGCCAACAGTGATCTGTGTGGAGTTTGCATGTTCTGGTGGTGCATGTTCTCATTTTTCATGCAAAAACATGCAGGTTAGGGAGTTAAGGGGCACTTGCGCACGCAGCGGCTGGTGGCTTGTTACCGGACTGCAGAACAAATCTACCTACGGGTACAAGTTAAGTCCAAAAAAAAAAAAAAAAGTGGGTAGTGAAGTGGCGCTTCGCCATCGCCCCGCAAATGAAATACACGCAGCTTCCTTTCACGGTAGTAAAAAAGAACTCTTCCTCCCGCTCACTTTGAAAATGATAAATTTTCTGTCTTTTTTTTGCCATGTTTTTGGGCTTGGAAACCGCACTGCGCCCACCATCTTAACTGCCCGCTAGCTAAGCTTACGCTCCACAAGCGCGAAGGTTTTGTCATGCGCACAATACTGACCTTTGAACTAGGTCAGAGTTCACCTTAACTTTACGTATAATAAACATATTTTCATTTTTTTTATTTTTAAGACATTGTCATTTTAAAATCTATATAAATGCAAGTGTGATTTTAAAAAATATAAAAAATATAAAATAAAAAATAGCGGCAGAAAAAATTACATCTGCAGCTCACTTGCGAGTTGTGCTATTTTTAGAACAGGCCTGCGGGTGACACGTGGTCCCTGCGGGTGACATGGTGCCCGCGGGCACCGCGTTGGTAACCCCTGCTGTAGATGCTGCTCCGATCCATCTGTCAGTTTCTCGCTCCATTCTCCCCTCACTTGCTAATAAGACCCCGAGATACTTAAACTCCTCCACTTGGGGCAGGAGCTCATCCCCAACCTGGAGAGGACAATCCACCCTTTTCCGACTGAGCACCATGGACTCGGACTTGGAGGTGCTGATTTTCATCCCAGTTGCTTCACACTCAGTAGTAAACTGTCCCAGTAAGACCTGTAGGTCATTGCTCGATGAAGCCAACAGGACAACATCATCTGCAAACAGCAGAGATGAGATCCTGTGGTCACCAAGCATGACACCCTCCGTTCCTTGGCTTTGCCTAGAAATTCTGTCCACAAATATTATGAACAGGATCGGTGACAACAAGCAGCCCTGGCTGAGTCCAATTCTCACTGGAAATGAGTTCGACTGATTGTTGGCAATACAAACCAAACTCTTGCAACGGTCATATAGAGACCGGATAGCTCATAGTAACATGTCCGATACCTCAGACTCCCACAGCACTGGCTTTGGCTTTATTAGAGAAATAATCTAAAAGAATATCAAATACTGATTTGTTTATATTCCTAACAAAGAATTTAATGAAGTGTCTTAACTTTTTCACATGACTGCATTTAACAAATTTTTCTTGCAGGGCAGCATTTTCATAAATAGCCATTTTTAAATACAAGGGCTTAATTCTGTTGAATTTTTTGAAAATTGGCAGAAGATGGAGGGGTTCATCAGATTTCAATTACCGAAGTAACAGTGTTTTCCGTTCATCATCCAAGTGACTGCATTGTTACACACCCCTCCATAGGGAATTAGTCAGCGGTGCAGTCCCTGACACCTTAGAGTACACCTCCGCTACTAGCTGAGAATTAGTAGGGGAGTTTCTCTTTGACTCAGTGGTAAGCGTGGGAGGATTTAGATCACGGTGTCATGGGTTCAAGTCTCAGCCTGGGATAATAGGAGGTGTATGCCTACCTTGCCTAAGGGCAAAAGTGACTTGGGTCTGTCCACTTTGACTACAGGTCAAAATGGCCTTAGGCGATCCCAGGATAAGTAGGCATTTCTGGCCTTGGCCTAGAGCAGGCCTATTCTATTAGCGGGCCACATGTGGCTCAGGCCACGCCAAGGAAATATAAATTTAAGACAAAAATATGAAGGAATGACGGTCCGCAAGCGCACACACGAACAACGCGCGTGACCGTCATCCGCGCGGAGTTCAGAAGTGCCCCACCCACATGAGCGTTCCAGTCTGCAGGTAGAGTGTCTCGCTAGCATCACTGTCCAAGAGAAACATGAGCTTATTAAAGTACTTTAAATGTGGGAAAAAAAGCACTAGAGGTATGTAAGCAGTGGAGGCATTTAGAGTGGTTTTAACTCACTGGTAACAGGAACAATAATGATGAGTCACTTAGCAAACAAGTGTGGTTAAGCTTCATACTGTATGCAGGGAAAGGCAAGAGTGACTGAATCGCTGAGGACTGACTTCACCAGCTACTACAATATCTATCTATCTATCTATCTATCTATCCATGGATGGATGGATGGATATTACAGTATGTACCTGGAGAGTTAAGATGACTGAAATTCACAAAGTCAATGATTTTAATCCATCAGCAGCCTTCAGACAAACTAAACATGCCAACATTTGGATTTCAAAGTAAGGGAGGTTTTTCCTGCTGTCTGGGTGGTGAGGAGATTTCTAAAAAGCTATAAATATATTTTAATATATTTATTAAATTATTTATTAAATTTTATTAAATAATAAAATATTTTAACAGAAAAAAATGCATCTTTGGTCATTTAAGTTAATTTAGTTCATTAAATATAATTTTATTATTTTTTTAAAAATCAGAGTTAAATTATTGTTCTGTTCTGGCTCTGCAAAATTATGGTCAAAAGTGTAAATTGTATAAGGAAAAAAGTCAAAATTTTACCACAATCTGTTTCAAATTAAAAAAAAAACAGCGATTTTATTTAAAACATAAACAAAAATTAGACATAAAAAATAACAAATTTATATTTAAGTCTCAATTGTACAAGAAAAGTCAATTTTACAAGAGGAAATTACAAATTTGAGGAAAATGGTTTCAAATTTAGATAAATTTTTTTCAGAGAAAGGTAGAAAATTATAAGAAAGTTGTTATAAATTCTGGAGGAAAAACCTCAAACCTTCAAGACTGAAGTCATTACTCAAGTTTTTAAGTGGGTGCTTTTTGCATCCTTAACTCTACTAGAAATCTTTGGTTGACTCATATGTGTGTGTAATGGAATGTGTAGTTGTAAAAAGAGGTTCCTACTCACACATTTGGTGATTTAAAACAAAACAAACCACAATGGTGGATATGCAATGTTTGTTTATGTTGTCAGTCGTCTCTTGGGGGTTTGTGCACTGAAGTGTTTGACAGTTCATTTTTTATTCACCTAAATGCTCTTTGTGATGTGCCAAGGTCAGCTATGACCGGGATGTAGTATATTTTATTTCAAAAGGGAAACAATTGTTAATGCTATTAACCGTGCACATTGTTTTTATGCACATTGAGATATGCCTGAGTAAGATGCGACCAAAATGGTTATTTAGAGATTTTTTTTTATTCTATTTATTTAATTGTTGTTCAAAAGGAAAAATATTTCTACTACTTCAAGTTCTGCTCAACCCCAGCACTGTTGTTGTGTTTTTACACACTTTTGATGTGCCTTTGTCATGTGCCAAGTGCACATTTAAAATCAAGACAATGAATAAAAAGTGCATATTTTTCATCATATTGATCTGTGTTGGTTTGAAATTTGTCATATTCAACAGATCGCTGAACATGTGCAGCCCAGTTACATGTCTTGATTTCAAATTGTGACCCAGCTGATTTTGTAATTGAATAGCCCTGGCCGAGAGAGTGAGTCATAACAGTATGAAAGTGAAAATCTACACATACAGTGGTGTGAAAGTGTTTGCCCCCTTCCTGATTTCTCATTTTTTGTATGTTTGTCACACTTAAATGTGTGAGATCATCAAACTAATTTAAATGTTAGACAAAGAAAACACAAGTAAACACAAAATGCAGTTTTTAAATGAAGGTGTTTATTATTAAGAGGAAAAAAATACAAACCTACATGGCCCTGTGTGAAAAAGTGATTGCCCCCTAAACCTAATAACTGGTTGGGCCACTCTTAGCAGCAACAACTGCAATCAAGCGTTTGCAATAACTGGCAATGAGTCTTTTACAGTGATGTGGAGGAATTTTGGCCCACTCATCTTTGCAGAATTGTTGTAATTTAGCCACATTGGAAGGTTTTCGAGTATGAACTGCCTTTTTAAGGTCATGCCACAGCATCTCAATCGGATTCAGGTCAGGACTTTGACTAGGCCACTCCAAAGTCTTCATTTTGTTTTTCTTAAGTCATTCAGAGGTGGATTTACTGGTGTGTTTTGGATCATTGTCCTGCTGCAGAACCTAAGTGTGCTTCAGCGTAAAGTCACAAACAGATGGCCGGACATTTTCTTTCAGGATTTTTTGGTAGACAGCAGAATTCATGGTTCCATTTACCACAGCAAGTCTTCCAGGTCCTGAAGCAGCAAAACAACCCCACACCATCACACTACCACCACCATATTTTACTCTTGGTATGATGTTCCTTTTCTGAAATGCTGTTACTTTTACACTGGATGTAACAGGACACACACCTTCCAAAAAGTTCAACTTTTGTCTCGTCAGTCCACAGAGTATTTCCCAAAAGTCTTGGGGATCATCAAGATGTTTTCTGGCAAAACTGAGATGAGCCTTTATCTCCTTTTTACTCAGCAGTGGTTTTCGTCTTGGAACTCTGCCATGCAGGCCATTTTTGCCCAGTCTCTTTCTTATGGTGGAGTCATGAACACTGACCTTAGCTGAGGCAAGTGAGGCCTGCAGTTCTCTGGATGTTGTTGTGGGGTCTTTTGTGACATCTTGGATGAGTCGTCGCAGCACTCTTGGGGTAATTTTGGTCGACCGGCCACTCCTAGGAAGGTTCACCACTGTTCCATGTTTTTGCTATTTGTGGATAATGGCTCTCACTGTGGTTTGCTAGAGTCCCAAACTTTAGAAATGGCTTTATAATCTTTTCCAGACTGATAGATCTCAATTACTTTGTTTCTCATTTGTTCCTGAATTTCTTGGGATCGCAACATGATGTCAAGCTTTTGAGGATCTTTTGGTCTACTTCACTTTGACAGGCAGGTCCTATTGAAGTGATTTCTTGATTGAGAACAGGTGTGGCAGTAATCAAGTCTGGGTGAATTGAACTCAGCTTTCCAAAGGGGTTTTAACGGGAGGGGAGGGAATCACTTTTTCACACAGGGCCATGTAGGTTTGGATTTTTTTTTTTTTTTTTTTTTTTTTTTTTTTTTACCCTTAATAATAAAGACCTTCATTTAAAAACTGCATTCTGTGTTTACTTGTGTTATCTTTATCTAATATTTAAATTTAAGGTGGCGCGGTGGCGGAGTGGTTAGCACTGCGGCAGCACAGCAACTCACCCTTGGCCGGGGGATCCTGAGTTCAATCCCAGCCCCCGACCAGCAGTGATCTGTGTGGAGTTTGCATGTTCTCCCCGTGTCTGCGTGGGTTTACTCAGGGATTTCTCCGGTTTCCTCCCACATGCCAAAAACATGCAAGTTAGGTTAACTGGCATCAAAACTGGGGATTCTAAATTGTCCTTAGGTATGACTGTGAGAGTGAATGGTTGTCTGTCTCTCTGTGTTGGCCCTGCGATGGACTGGCGATCTGTCCAGGGTCTACCCTGCCTCTCGCCCAAAGATGCTGGGATAGGCTCCAGCCCCCCCGCGACCCGAAAAGGATTAAGCGGAAGAAGATGAATGAATGAATGAATGAATGACAAACATACAAAAAAAAATGAGAAATCAGGAAGGGGGCAAACACTTTTTGACACCACTGTAAATAGAAAAAAAATGATTGCTCACAGTGAAGAAGAGACCAATTATCAGAACACACTGCTGGATATAATAAGAAATACTGCAATAAAGTCACACAGATTAGGTGACAGGACGGCTTAAACCTGTGACGTGACGAGAAGAGACATGTAATGGGTGTTAATCTCCCCTCTGATGTAAACATGCTATTATGATAGCAGTCCCCCCTAGATCATGTGCCTCTGCCTGTTAAAGGTGAGATGATGAGCCATTCTGAGTGGTTTATGGTATGCTCAAATCACACCTCTGAATAATTATGAGTTAGGCCAGCACTTTTGTGCTTTTCGTCAGTGCAAAATCTGTTCTTTTTCCCCTGCCACTGTGATAGCAAAAATGAGCTTGACATGCTGATTTGTGCTTTTGACAATGCACTTTTAAATACAGCGGGGAAAATAAGTATTGAACATGTCAACATTTTTTCATTAAACATATTTCTGCTCAAGCCATTGACCTGAGATTTTCACCAGATATCAGTAACAACTCAAGTAATCCATACATACAAAGAAATCAAGGCAACTGTGTTCACAAAACAAGTTATATTTAATAAAGTGGAATGACACAGGGAATAAGTATTGAACACATGAAGAAAAAGAGGTGCAAAAAGGAATAGAAAGCCAACAAACCAGCTGTATCCAGTGTTTTATTTCTTCTATTCTGGAGAATGAAGGTGCTAGTATTAACAGTGGTCAGCCAGGTCTGCGCTCTCAAAGAGAATTAAGGCGGCGAAGCGCGCCTATGCAGAGAAAATCCAGGGACACCTCTGTGACACTAGGAACACCAAGCAGATGTGGCAGGGAGTTCAGACACTGACGGGCTATAAGTCTAGGCAGGGGGTCGATGATGACGACGCTTCGCTTCCAGACAGGCTCAACAACTTCTTTGCACGTTTTGAAGCATCAAACCCGACAATCAGAGGGAGGGCTGGCCCACCCCCACCATCGGTCAGACCAGCTTTTACCATCAACACAGCGGACACACGGAGGACCCAAACCAGAGTCAACCCACGTAAAGCTGCAGGTCCGGACAACATCCCGGGACGTGTGCTCCGAGACTGCGCGAGCGAGTTGGCGGATGTCCTGACTGACATTTATAACATCTCCCTGAGTCAGGCCATCGTTCCCAGATGCTTCAAGACCTCTATCATTGTACCGGTGGCAAAGAAACCAGTTGTGTCCTGTTTGAATGACTGTCGTCCTGTTGCACTGACACCAATTGTGATGAAGTGTTTTGAACGGCTTGTCAAACCACACATTACAGCCTGCCTCCCTGCATCACACGACCCGTTCCAGTTTGCATATCGTTCAAACCGCTCCACGGAGGATGCTATAGTCACCACCCTGCACTCTGTCATCACCAACCTGGACCAGAAAGACACCTACGCCAGACTCCTGTACATTGATTTCAGTTCAGCATTCAACACCATTATTCCCCAGAGACTGATGGAGAAATTATTCCTTCTTGGTCTGAACACCGCCACATGTCTCTGGATCCTGGATTTCCTGACTGAGAGACCCCAGTCTGTCCGGGTTGGAAACAACATCTCCAACTCTGTCACGCTGAGCACCGGATCCCCTCAAGGCTGCGTACTCAGTCCACTGTTGTTTACACTTGTAACACATGACTGTGTATCCAGACACGAGGGGAACCAGATTATTAAGTTTGCAGACGACACCACGGTGGTGGGACTTATTCAGAGGGATGAGGAATCAATGTACAGGGAAGAAGTGAGAGATCTGGAGGGCTGGTGCAGGGAGAACAATCTGGTGCTCAACGTGGACAAAACGAAGGAGATGATTATCGACTTCCGGCGGTCACAGCCTGAACCCGTCCCCCTCAGCATCAGCGGCCGTTTAGTGGAGAGAGTGGAGAACATCAAGTTCCTCGGAGTGCAGATCTCGCAGGACCTGACCTGGAGCAAGAATTCCTTGGGGATCAGGAAGCGGGCTCAGCAGAGACTGCACTTCTTGAGGAAACTCAAACAGGCCTCTCTCCCCATCTGCATCCCCAGGACCTTCTACAGAGGTGTGGTGGAGAGTGTTCTGATGTACTGCATTGCTACATGGTACTCCAGCTGCAGTATGTCAGACAAAAAAGCCCTGCAGAGGATAGTCAAGGGAGCTGAGAGGGTAATTGGAGTCTCCTTCCCCTCTGTCCAAGAACTTTTTCAGAACCGTTGTAGGAGCAGGGCACTGAACATTGTCAAGGACCGTTCTCACCCTCTGCATAAATACTTTGAACTTCTGCCATCTGGCAAACGATTCCGGAGCATCAGAGGCAGAACCACCAGACTGATTAACAGCTTCCTTCCACAAGCTGTTAGGATGCTGAACAGTTGACCCGAAATCTCTCATATTCACTACTGCACCTACGGACATTATGTGCATTATTTGTATATTATACTTAGTTAGTTTTTTTTCAAGTATGTCTCAGGGATGTGTGAACGGATGGGGGTGGGGGGGTGGGGGGGATGAAGATATGTGTGAGTGTGTCTTAAATCATGTTCTTCTAGTTATATGGATGCCGAGAGAAATGCAATTTCATCTTGCCTGCACTACAGTTGTATGTACAGCAATATGACAATAAAGGTTGATTTGATTTGATTTTGTGCTGTAGCTGTGCTGATCCTGACATGTACATGAATCGAATTGATTATAATATGCTAATATTTGAATAGAATGAAGTGAAGGCTGGAGATGGTGAAATGATACACCATGAGAGATTTTAGTAAAGTATATATCAATAACTGAAGCTGAAATTCAACACAAGGCTCATGCCAATATGCCAAATAAATATATAACTAACAAGCAGAATGGCCTTGTTCTGAAAACTCTGAATTGCTACTGTATCCTGCTACATGTAGAGATGAGCTTCAGTTGGTTGCAAACACTAAGTAGCTTATCTTAGAAATTAGAGTAAAATTAACTGGGTCATTATTTTCAAAACCTTTCAAGAGTAATTGATATTTCCCTTTTTACCCTCAGCCTCTAAAGGCTGAAGGGATATTGTTGTCACCCCACTGGCTGGGTGGGCAGCAGCAATGGCGTCAACACCTTCCTTTTAAATGCAATAACTAGAGATAGAAATGATGTAGGCTTTTCAAATCTATACTGTAACTGCATCTATTAAAAATCTCGGCTGAGTTCAAATTTGGATGACCTCTGACCTCATCATGATGATCATGTATGTTCTTCTCATCTTCTCTATCCCCTCACCCCTCAGCCAGTCGCAGCAGATGACTGCCCCTCCCTGAACCTGGTTCTGCTAGAGGTTTCTTCCTGTTAAAAGGGAGTTTTTCCTCTCCACCGTCGCCAAGCGCTTGCTCACAGGGGATCGCCTGATTGCTGGGGTCTTTCTGCAATTGTGGGGGTTTCCCCTACATTTGAAAGTGCTATGAGATGACTTGTTGTGAAATGGCGCTATATAAATAAAGTTGAATTGAAATTGAATTGAATTGAATTGACCATTAGGTCAAGGTCAGAGGTCAATTTTCCCCAAATCTTGTGAACACAACAACTAGAGAAAGAAACAACGTGGGCTTTTCAAATGTCGTATCATTGTGTCTAAGACAAATCTTGGACAACTTACACCTGAATCTCAGACTTTGGGGTCAGATGGTCAAAGGTCAAACCTAGGGTCACCAAACTTTGTACACAGGTTGACCCTGTGACCCTGACTTCTGACTATGGTTGTGCGATTTTAAGGTCAAGGTGAAGTTGCCATTTAAACTATATCTCAACAACAAGTTAAGCTAGGGTCACCAAACTTGGTACACAGGTTCACCCTGACTTCTGAGTATGGATTTGGGGTCAAAAGGTCAAGGGTCAAGGTTAGCATTCCCTATGCCCTATTACAAATAAAGGTAGGGTCACCAAACTTTGCACACAGGTTCACCCTGTGACCCTAAGCTATCACTGTGCTTTTAGAATTGCAAGATCAAATGTCAAGGTCAAAATGCCATATAAACTACAACAAGAAAAAAATAGGCTGAGGGGTACTGCTGGCAATTGCCAGTATTTTTAAGAATCATTGTTTTGAGGAATTTCAGCTGCACTTTTAGCAGGAGTTTAGTGAAAGTTAAATTAGTGGCCTGGTTTCATCTGCATACAGATGTCTAATCCAGCTTTGTGAAAGGAGATTGCTTTTTGGGTACATTTCTGTAAATGCACACTTACAGATTCCCTCACAACCTTACTGTGTTTGTGTTGGTCAAAATTTCATGTGCAGCTCTTTAGCATACACACTTAACAAACAATGCTCGCCACAAGGGTTCCAATACAATTTCTCTTTCCCTGCTTACACGGCTGCCACTCAGGTTATTACTCTCCGCTGTGCTCAGTCTGTTCAGTTGTGACATATAGAGTCGTACAGAGAAGGAATGCAGTGGAGGTATTCCCTAAGCTTTTGTTGTTGTTTGAATTCAAGCAGAATACAGTTCACTGTTGGGTGAAATATTTGTGCTGATATTATTTTCCACTTCCGTGCCTTGTCTTTTCATGTAGGACCCTCCAGACGGCTGTGAAACTATGGTGACACCTGTGCAGATCTCATTAAAGTGTCCAGCGGGGAATCTCTTCTCTCAGCCTTGGCAACAGGGCTAAAGACTGGAGCTCTCAAAGGGAACAGAATTATAGTACTGGTGTTGAGGATGTCTGAAGGGAGAGCTAGCAACCTGCATAGCTTCAGTTCTCAGGAGTCTAAAGTATATCTGCTGTACTGAGGTTGTCTTCTCATCACTACAGAGAATACTCCGTCGCATAAATCACCAATAAACTGCATAATGATTTGAGAAAATCCAGCCACAGTTACTAACAAGAATTCCTTGTTTCGTAGATTTAAGCTTACATTTCCCAAAAACAATGTTTGGCCTGTCCTGCTCAGCCTGTTCTAGTGAATGTGATCTAAGTCATGTTTCAAAGTAATGATTTACCAAATTGCACAGGGCAAACTTTCATGACTTCATAACCTCTCCCTGTGTGTTGTCACTCAGCTGTAAATGTAATCAATTTCTTGTCCAATTACATACAAATTCAGCTTTAGTGCTGTTTTTTTTTTTTTAAGCGGGACTGCAGCTATCTAAGACAGTGGAGAGACTTGGCTTGTTCAGCTCATCAGCTGCTGCTTTTAATTGAATATCTTCTGAATAGTATCCAGATTGTGCCTGGAATTCTTCATCCAATCCTTTCATGTGCTGGCTGCTTTACACGTATGGGGGAAAGTCTCCTTTATACTTATGTCTTTTTTTTTTTTGACCTTTGCTCGAAATATGGAGCACAGATGGTCAGTGTTGGCGGGGAACCAGGTGTGAAGGATTCTTTGACATTTTTTTCAACCAGAAGTTTAATTGAAGTGCGAGGAGTTAAACAGAATGTAACTTATTCTCAAACGCCTGAGGACAACATATGACTTTTCATCATAATTGCTTTCATTTGTTTGAGAAAGTGTAGTGATGCTGTTTAATAGAAATCTGATGATGTCTGCACATAATCTGAGCTCGGCGGGGAAAGTGTATTTGAAATCTTCATCAGCATAGACAAGCAAGAAAATTGCAATCACATGCAGTGATTTATTAGTTTCATTAATTTATGTTGATTTGCTTAATCACATTCAGAGTGTGTCAAACCCAGATCACATTGATGTTTACAGCCCCAGCACTCGGCAAGGCGAAGTGTTATAATACTGATGTTCGGTAATTAAACTGGAGTGCTGAATGTGTAATGGGCTTTAATTGGAAACAATGAAGCACTGCAGTCAACATTTTATCAGTCAGGCATTGCAATGCATCATGAGTTGATCTGAGTAGAGTAGGGTAAGCAGCCTCATCCCCAACAGGTTGAGGTGAAGAAATCTGGCAGCTGTGGCTCTTTTGTGTGTTAGTTTATTAAATAATTCTTCCCTCCCGTCAGTTTTCTTTTTCCATTTGTCAATGTAGCACCTGGAACAAGGTGCTGTTCTTACACGACATGCTGGTAAAGAAACAAGGGTATTTTTTTAACTGGGAG
Source organism: Pholidichthys leucotaenia (assembly GCA_020510985.1). Taxonomy (NCBI): domain Eukaryota; kingdom Metazoa; phylum Chordata; class Actinopteri; order Cichliformes; family Pholidichthyidae; genus Pholidichthys; species Pholidichthys leucotaenia. The sequence goes on along the minus strand of CM035837.1, from coordinate 254,567,997 downwards.
CTGTATGTCAGATGCCAACCACTGAGGGGCCTGTGTGAAGTCTGGTGCCTGCAGGGGCTTTGGGGTGTATCTCTGTGTGGCAGAAAACAAGTAGTGGAACAGTGGAGTAGACAAAGAGGAAAGTTTTTCTGCAGGGGTGTCGAGCTGGCACTTAGAAATGTATCACAGGCATGCCTCCAGAGACATTTCTGTTGTCTGTTCTATAGGCAGATGTGGGATGGATCATCGTGGGCATACTGCTGTGGATTTTTGAGCCCCTTGACACCAGCTCAACAGGAGCTCTGACGTGATAAAAAATCTGTGGTGCCCGTAGTGTCTCTTCTCTACAGCTCCAATTTTCACTCAAATTTTAAAGTTTGAAGTATTTTTTAATTTGTGGGTTTGTTAAAGCATTTATTTTAATTATGAACTCAATTACTGATTATGTTCCATGTCATTATAATCAGGCAGCTGGGTTCTGTGACTGTTGCCCATCCACATAGCACCAAACTTATATGGCCCCTAGTGTCCCTTCAGGAGGACAAAGCCTGTTTAGGTCTTCTTTCACTGAGGCTTCCCAAAGAGGCCCTCCCTGGGCATGGCTCCGGAATGGTGCACCAGTCAGACTGTCTTGGGTGCTACAGACTTGTAGCATGCCTTGTGATAATTTTTCATCATAGATCAGGTTCAGGTTCAGGTTACTTTATTTGTACCCGTAGGTAGATTTGTTTTGCAGTTGGTGACATCCATATTTACAAGCCACAATTACATTCAACATAGACACAAACACAGGCACACATCTTACAAAATAGGTAAATATAAAATATGTACAATATAATTTTTATAGCTTGTTCAACTCTTTGACAGCAGCAGGGACAAAGCTGTTTTTGTAGCGCTGGGTTCTACTTTTTGGGACAGCAAACCTCCGTCTGGAGGGAAGAAGCTGAAAGTTGCAGTGCAAAGGGTGGGAGTCATCATTTAAAATCGAGTCGGCCATCCTCTGTACTTGTCTGGTGTACAGGGATGTCAGGCTCAGCTGTGACTCACCAAGCAAACGACTGGACCATCTGACTACCTGATCCAAGGATTTCCTCTGTTTCAGTTTTATCTGACCAAACCATGACATTAAAGAAAAGGATAAAACAGATTCAATAAAAGCCCGATAGAACATAGTCATTATGGTTCGGTCAATTTGGAAGCGTGCAAGTTTCCTCAAACAATGCAAATTTTGCTGACCCTTTTTGCACACCCTTTCACAGTTCACCTCAAAGTTCAATCCACTATCAATAATCGTCCCAAGATATTTGTACGATTGTACACATTCGGTGGTCTGGCCTTTTAGTATGGTGACTTTGTGCCTGGGAGTTTTCCTCCTAAAGTCAATAATCATATCTTTCGTTTTTGTTGTATTCAGCTGCAGGTAGGAATCCTCACACCAGTGAACAAAGTCATCAACTACTGGGCCGTGGCCACTCTCACCATCCTGGAGGAGACTGACAATGACTGAGTCATCAGCATACTTTATAATGTGTCTGTTGTCATGTCTGCTCCGACACATGTTTGTGTACAGGATGAAGAGTAGTGGTGACAACACACACCCCTGAGGAGAGCCAGTAGAAGAGCACTTTAGGTCAGACAATGTACCATTGACCCTTACTCTCTGCGTCCTGTTGGTTAAGAAATCCAGAATCCAACCCACCAGATTATTGCTTAAATCAAATTGTTGCAGGAGCCTTTCAACTAAAATATGAGGTTGGATTGTATTAAAGGCAGAAGAAAAGTCCACAAATAAAAGCCTGGCGTGTGTCCCATTAAAATCCAGATGTTTAAAAAGCATGTTAAACAGAGTGACAGTGGCATCCTCCACTCCTCTGTGAGGCCTATAGGCAAACTGCAGAGGATCCAATGCATGTTCAGTCTGCTTTAGGACCTCACATCTGACCAGTTTTTCAAAAATTTTCATTAAAATTGAAGTCAAAGCAACTGGTCTAAAGTCATTTACCGTTTTAGGACAGCTGGATTTTGGAACGGGAACAACCACGGCATCTTTCCAGATCTTAGGCACATGTTGTGTCTGTAAGGACTTATTGAAAATGTAGTGAAATATAGGACTCAGTTCATGTGCACAGGACTTTACCAGGCGTCCACATATATTATCAGGGCCCTGACTTTTGTTCACTTTTACAGCGCGGAACTCCCTTTCAACATCCTGCATCTCAATATTAAAGTGCTGATTGTCTTTGAGTTTCTGTTTCAAATCTTGGATTTCTGTGCTAAAATCAAAGGAGTCAAAACGACCATAAAAACAATTAAGAGCATTAGCCAGCTCTGTGTCTGAACTAAAACCATCTAAAAACACACGATTACTGCGCTCTGTGCTCTGAAGGCCTGCAATTTTTTTCATACTGGCCCAGGCCGAACCAAGTTTATTTGCTGCCATCTTGCTTTCCAACTCTGATTTATAATTCTGTTTTGCTCTTAAAATTTCGGCCTTTAGCTCCTTAGTGGCAACCTGTAGCGCAGAAACAGACCCCTGTTTAAAGGCAAGTGCTTTCCTCTGTAAGCAGGATTTAACTGATTTAGTAACCCATGGTTTGTTGTTGGGATATATTTTGACACGTTTACGTGGAACAAACTTATTTTGACAGTGAGCCATGTATGAGCATGTGAGCTCAGCCAGAGAGTCCAAATCATCCCCGCAGGCCATTATGAACATCTTCCAGTCTGTACAGTCAAAGCATTCCTGGAGGCTGTGCTCTGAATCTTCTGTCCACACATCAATGTCTCTCATCTCCACCTTGCCTCTTCTGAGAGCAGTTTTATATGTGGGCAGCAAATGAACACAGTTGTGATCTGATGATCCTAAAGGAGGAAGGGGGAGTGATTTATAGGCCCTCTCTATGGATCCATAGCACAGGTCCAATGTCTTTTTTCGCCTGGTTGGGCAGGAGACATACTGATGAAAGTTTTTAAGTGTCTTCTTTAAAGAAACATGGTTAAAATCCCCAAGAATGAAGTTTGGCGCCTCTGGAGAAATTGACTGCAGCCGCTGGATCACATCAGAGATGGTGCTGGAGGCGGAGTCAGCGTCTGCCCTCGGATGAATGTACACAACTGTGATGAAAAGTTGGGGAAACTCTCGAGGCAAATAAAAGGGGCGTAGTGACACAGACAGGAGCTCCACATGGGGTGTACAGATGCGCTCTCTGACCGTGACAGATGTGCAGTACTGCTTATTAATGTATAAACATACTCCGCCCCCCTGACGTTTCCCCGTTACCTCTTCCTGCCGATCCGAGCGCAGCGGGGCTCCAAAGCCGTCAATCCACAGGTCTGCGTCTCGATCATGCGCAGTAAGCCAAGATTCAGTGAAAGCCATGACGCAGCAGTTCTTAAAATCCTTCTGGTAACGTACGTTGCCTTGAATTTCCTCCACCTTGTTTCTCACAGACTGTGCATTCCCAAAAATGATCGAAGATGCACTTGAAATCACACATCAAAAACTAATTTGTCATGGAAACTTACCATACATATCTCCAGGCATTACCGGGGCATGAAACCCCTCCAACCATGGAAAGTTGGCATTTATAAAGGGGCTCAGTGATCCAGGACTTGGTGTTGAGTTGATATGGGTCTACATCACAAGGAGCCATTTAAGGTGGTTAGGGAATTTACCTAGGACACTTCAAGTAGGCCTCCTAGATGAGGTGTTTTGGGTGTGTGAAAATGGGAGGCAACCCCAAGTCAGGCCTTGGAGTTCTTTGTAAAATTGTCTTTTCATCATTTTGTCTCAAGAACGCCTTCATTTTCAACCGCTTAATCCTTTTTGAGTCAAAGGAGGGTTGGAGCCTATCCCAGCATCTTTGGTCGAGAGGTAGGGTACATCCTGGACAGATCCAGTCCATCACAGGGCCATCACAGATAGACGGACGGACATTCACTCTCATACCTAAGGACAGTTTATCCCCAATTGATGCCAATTAACCTAATGCTCATGTCTTAGGATGGAAACCAGACTACCCGGAGAAAACTCATGCAGACATGGGGAGAACATAAAAACTCCACACAGAAGAGTCATCCCTGGCCACAGGGTGGAATGGAACCCAAGTACGTCCTTCTTGCTGTGCTGCTACAGTGCTAACCTCTGCGCCACCGACCTGCCCATCTGAAGAACTCTCCAATCCAAAATACATTCAGGATTCTAGTCTGTGTGGTGTACCTTCTAATGTAGAAATACATCTAAACCATCCATCCATCTTCTATCACTTATGTGGTAGAGGTGTGAATCTTCACTTGTCTCACAAGTTGATTCAATTACGATTCAGGCATTAACGATTCAAATGCAAAATGATTCATGATGCATCTATATGTTGCATTTTCAATTTTTATTTTTTTCTATTTAATACCTTTTTAGATTTCAATATTTAGTTTTGTAATTTATAAAAGGAAAACACTGAAATGCTGTGTGGATCAAGTAATGTATATTTTTTTTTATTAACGGAATACATTAGCAAAAAAGAAAGGAAAGTTTAAACCTGTAAGAGGGAGGGTGGAGTGAACGCCAGCTCTGAAGCATTTAATGCAAGTGCTTTTCATAGACATATAGGGCCATATTACAACGATGGGGTCAGTTAATCAGTTGTCAGTGACGCAGAACGTGTTTATGGGCGTGTCCAAAGCTGTGTTCCGATCGCCCAATAGTGTACTCCGAAGTGGACTGCACAGGGTATCCGCCATATTAACTGAGATTCCAAATTGAAAGAAGCAAACAGTCTTCGGTTCAAAGGGAACTGAGAACTGTGCAGGGAAGAAGTGAACAACCAGCCATCACTTCACTGGAAGTTGACAAAAAGATTTCCCATAAGCCATTGCGCCTCAAATACAAGTAAAACAAACTACTGTTGCTGAAGTTATTAACAAGCTAAACTGATGTTGGTTATTGTTTATATCAACTGATAGTAATAAGAATATATTTGTATTAATATTTTATTAAAGAAATATAAATTATCCACCATAGTATCAGTACTTGTCCATGGTTACCCTGGTAACTCACGGAGGAGCAGCCGACAGTTACAGGGTGTTTCAAATGGAGAAATTTTGTGAAGGGCAGTTAACTTACTGATATTCCCTGAGAACGGAGCAGGGAGTAGGCAATACAGTTTGAAGTACACTGTGGATCGGAATGTAGCTCAAGTTCATTTCCTTATCACAACGGCGTAAAAAAAGAACTTTCCTCTGGCGCATGACGGAAAGAGGCCAGTCTAATCATTCAGAGGTGTGTTTTGGATAATCCAATCCAAAGCACTCATGCCCATCCCTTTAATGCAAAAAGGTGAATTATCTAAAGTGAACTGTCATCATGGTGGTTTAAGACAGGTTTTGCGCTGACCAAAGCCCGTGTATGTGAGCCAAAATGCATACAATAGTAATGCTGCTTGGTAATAAGGAAGCCATCAATCACAGTTGATGCCCAGTTAGTTATGTTATTTTTTTTTCCCCTTGTCCTGTCAGGCAGCTAGGTAAGCAGAACAGAGATGTTACCCTTATTGTGTCAAAACAGATTTACTTTGCCAAAAGGAGCTTTATACAGCACCTAACTATGTACTGTATATTGTTGTAAACTCCTCCTGTAATAACTTTTAAAACTTTATATAAATTATTTTACCCATGGAGGACCTGACAGGATGGGGAATAGGGAAAGGAAGTGTGTGGAGGGGGGAAGAAAAGGGAGGAGAACAGACAAAAAGACAAACAAACCAACAACTAAAACAAACAGAAGACAATCTGCTTCTTCCACCGAAGATGTCTCAACACGAGTCTGGTATCCGCACCTGTTAAAGGAGAGACACTTGTGTATGTGCATCTATGTGCATATATATGAGAGCGCGCGCAAAATAAGTGTGTGCATGTGAGTGGTTTGTCAGGAAACATACAAAGAGAGGGGCTGGTCACAACAGTTCTCCCCCCGGGAACCTCGAGTAGGCAAGGCAGTGCCCCCAACCCCCACAGGGCACAAATGCCCAACGTCAGCAAGCCCCAGGAAAGCCAGGCATCTGCCCCCAGAGAGACGATCGAGGGATGCCAGGCCGCCATGTGGCCTGCGCGGCAGGCCCACCACCCCCTCCCCCAGCAGGGCCAATGCCAGTCCCCGGGCTCCAGGCACCAGGAGGCCAGTGGCCCCCATCCCCGTGCCAGAGACTGGCCCGCCTCCCCCCAGCAAAAGCCCCCCCTGGTACCCCCACAGAAGGTCCGCCCCCTCCCCCAGGACCACCGCCGCACACCACAGGGAGCCCCATGCCCAAAAAAGTCCACCCCGCCCAGGGGAGCCCACATAGCGGCACTACCCCCCTGAATCCAGCACCTCCCAACTCGCAGACACATCCATCCCCACACCTTCACGCCCTCATACTCTCATACACACCCACATGCACTCCCTCACTCTCACTCACCTACTCTCACACTCCCAGACCCACCCATTCTTTCTTACTCGTGTACCCATTCAATCTCGCTCCCACTCACCCTCAGGGTCACCCACACCCACTCATGTTCACCCACACATGCACTCTCGTTCACACTCCAACCTATTCACATCCATTTGTGCTCTCCCCCTCGCACTCACCCACCCTCATTCATCCTTATTTCTTAGGGTGACCGCAATGTAGATGCATCGAACCTGAATGCGCACCAGTGCCCGGCAGTGGCCGGAGAAACCGCCAGTGCAGGCCAGCGGCTACCCCCCCGCCGACCCACCCCAGGGCAGCCATGGGCACAGAAGCAAACCCCCACCCCCAGCACCCACCCAAGTGACTGATCAGCAGATCAACGCAGGCGCCTCGAGATGCCACCTGACACGCAAAGTGCCACACAAAACCGACCCACCATCACCACCTCCATTCATCACTCCCTCACTCTCGCTTACTCTCTTATTCAGTCCCTCTCTCACTCCCTTGGTTGTATCTACACATTCAGAAGCACCCAGGGATTTTGACAACATGACAGGTCCCAGGCTCTCCGCCGGGCCCCCAAGCCCCCAGCAGGAGGAGGGCAACAGGAGTGGGGGAAGACCCCCCCCGTACAAAATATGGTAGGTGTATGTCGGTTGTATGATGTGATTGTGTGTAAATGTGTGGACTACCATAGTGCAGTTAAAATTGGGGGGATGGTGGTTGGAGCACCACTAGCCACTGTGATAGGCAGCGGGGCCCCCATCCCCCCAAGCCCTCAGTGTCTAAAATGCAATTAAAATTGAGGTGAAGGCAGCTCCACCGTGCAGCAGATGTATCCCCTTCGCCGACACAGTGTGGCACACCCCCACCCCAAAGCCCTAAATGTATCCAAGAAGATGTATATTCCACCCAGAATCGGGGGGGGGGGGGGTGTAAGACTGGAGGGAGGCGGTCCAAAAGCGAACCCCCCCCAGGAGCCAGCTTGCAAACTGGTTCATGAGGCCACCCACTGCCCCCCAAATCCCAACCCAAGGTGAGGGCCGCCAGGCTGAGCAGCCCACGATCCACCAGCGTCACGCCCTGATGTTCTCAGCACCACAAACATGATGGAGCAGCCACACCCATTCCCACTCACCTTGCACATACAAACGTGCACAACAATAGTCACAATAGTGAACAATGGGCTGGACCCACATGGCACCCCACATGCCAAGCTACACCCCCGAGCGCCCACGCAAGCCCACCAATCACCCACCCCAGACACACACCAACCGCCCTGCAGCTACAGCCACCCCGGAGCAGCCTGACGGTAACACAGCCACCAACCTGCGCCAACGGCCCCACTAACCACCCCCAAGCACCCACACACACCTGCCACCAATGACACCAGGGGCAATGCGACACAACAGCAGGGTGGCCGGGACAAGCAGGCCCCATGCCACTAGATGGACTGCCCCATCCCCACCACCCAACAAAGTTCCCCTACCCATACACACATCCTCCACCCACAGGTAACCGCACCCGTATACACACACACCCCCGCCCACCCCAGTTAGTTATGTTAGAAAGAACAAACAGGTAAGTATGGACTGAAAAATCAGCTGAATGCGCACGAACGGTCATCCGCGCACTTTTCAGACTTTCTGCCCTGTGCCAGTGTTTTTGTTAGTTTCTGTCAGCGCATTGTCTATTTTTTATGCCTTGCGTCACACCATCAAATTACCAGCAGACAGTGCGCCTGCTATGCGCTGGGAGGAGGTGCCTCATTTCAAAGAGGTGTGGTGGGGCACAATCTAATGCGCTTTACTATTATAGTGCATTCCATGAGAATCCGATTTTGATCAGGAAAAAGGAGGTCTATCATCAGAAACGCATTGTTTAATGATATTTCAGTGGTATGTTTTGATATCGCACAGCTTATTTTAATAGACAGTTGTAACAGTCATAATCGCCCGTTATTTTAATTATATGATGATCACACACTAGGTTTTTTTTTTCTTATTCCATCCACACTCTCATTTTAATTGCGCAGTCTATAGATTAGGCATTAATGTATAATTTTTTTTTTTTAGTTGAATGAATGGATGAACATGGAGCATGTGTGCCAGTGTGTTCCAATGTGATGCGCAGCGCACCGGGGGGGGGGGGGGGTCATTTTCATCACGGATTTATTAGGCATTAATGTGTTTATTGTTAGGAGAATAAATTTGATGCCGTGATGCAAGGCGTAAAAAACAGGCAATGTGCTGGCAGAAAATAACAAAAACACTGGTGCACGGCACAAAGTCTGTCTGAAAAGTGCATGGATGACCATCTAAATAGGGCCCTAGTCACAAAACACTGTATAGCAAAACAGAGTAAAAAAAAAACTAGATAGAGACAAAACAAAAATAGAAATAAAAACAAAGTTTGCAAAAATACAAAAAGCAAGTTAAAACAAAAGATTTAAATAATTTAAAAATATTAGACCATTAAAAAACAGTTCATTTGAAACACAACAGAAAGCCTGGTTAAACAATAATGTTTTCAGCTGCATGCTTTTTAAATGAGTCAACAAACAAATGATGCTGATTAAATATTCTTTGTAAAAATCACCAGCAAATAACTGAAACAGTTGTGTACATATGAAATTTAAATTTATACAGTCAGTAGCACACATATCATCTCACACACACACACACACACACACACACATTAATACCCAATCCAACTTTATTTCTAAAGCACTTTAAAAACAACTACAGCTGGCACAAAGTACTGTACATCAAGGATAAATAAAATGTAAAATATAATAGAAACATAAAAACAAATAAACAATAAAATACGGCTAAAAAGTACAAAATAAGACAGGTAAAACATACAATAAAAACACTAGGCCTGACAGTTTATGGAACAAACTTTATTTCAGCAGTGGCCGTTGCATAGGATTACAAATTTCTAAAGGTTTCATCTTGTGACAACATTAGGATATTAGCAATGTAAATTATTATTTACATTATTATTATTAAAGTTTTTCTTGAGAATTATTTCCATCAATCCATCCATCCATCTTCTACTGCTTTTCCAGAGGTCTGGGTTGCGGAGGCAGCAGTTCAAGCAGAGAAGCCCAGACTTTCCTCTCCCCAGCCACCTGCTCCAGCTCTTCAGAGAGGATACCAAGACGTTCCCAGACCAGCTGGGAGACATAGTCTCTCCAGCGTGTCTTGGGTCTGCCCCGGGGTCTCCTCCCAGTGGGACGTGCCCGAAGCACCTCAAGTGGGAGGCGTCCAGGAGGCATCCTGATCAGATGCCCAAACCACCTCAGCTGGCTCCTTTCAATGTGGAGGAGCAGCGGTTCTACTCTGAGCCTCCCGAATGACTGAGCTCCTCACCCTATCTCTAAGGATGAGTCCAGCAATCCTACGAAGAAAGCTTATTTCAGCCGTTTGTATCAGTGATCTCATTCTTTCGGTCATTACCCAAAGCTCATGACCATAGGTGAGGGTAGGAACATAGATTGACTGGTAAATCGACAGCTTTGCTTTAGAGCTCAGCTCCCTCTTCACCATGACAGACCGGTACAACGTCCGCATCACTGCAGAGGCTGCGTCGATCCGTCTGTCAATCTCTCACTCCATTCTCCCCTCACTCGTGAATAAGACCCCGAGATACCTAAATTCCTCCACTTGAGGCAGGAGCTTGTCCCAAACCCAAAGAGGACAATCCACCTTTTTCTGGCTGAGGACCATGGACTCGGACTTGGAGGTGCTGATTCTCATCCCAGCTGCTTCACACTCAGCCTCAAACCGTCCCAGTAAGACCTGTAGGTCATTGCTGGATGAAGCCAACAGGACAACATCATCTGCAAACAGCAGCAATGAGATCCTGTGGTCACCAAGCATGACACCCTAGGCTGCACCTAGAAATCTTGTTCATAAAAATTATGAACAGGATCGGTGACAAAGGGCAGCCTTGGCGGAGACCAACTCTCACTGGGAATGAGTCCGACCGAGTGTTGGCAATACGAACCAAACTCTCACAATGGTCGTATAGAGACCAAATAGCTTGTACCAACAAGCCTGATACCTCATACTCCCGAAGCACCCCCCACAAAAAACCACAAGAGACATGGTCGAATGCCTTCTCCAAGTCCACAAAACACATGTATTGCAATACTGCATGCAACTCACCAATGGAGAGATGAAGCCTGGCTACAGACCCTGTATCTGCCCACTCGTTCAGCTGCACCGTCATCGGTAGTTACAGCAGGGCTTGTGAGGACATGCTGCAGCCAGCAGCAGTCTTTATTATTGAGTCTTCCCAACCACCAGGCTGCGGACTGACCACTTGGTACCGGGTGCAGAGAGCCGCTGAGAGGGATAGAGAGTGTTCCCTGCAGGAGTGACTAAGCAGGCTCTGCTAGTGGCTCACAGATTTTTTTTTTCATTTTATCTCCCTATGATTTTTTAAAGGGGTCATTGACTGCACTTTTTCCACATTTTAACACCTCACGCATGCCTTAATGAAATGTTTGTGACATACAGGTATTTTGTTCACACTGTCTTTAATTTTTTGAATTATTGAAGTAAATTTGTCTTTTATTTTTCCTGGCATTCTTGAAATGCTCTGATTTAAAGGCTGTCACTTTAAGAAACATCTTTCACCATTTCAACTCCGCCCTCCTTCTTACGTCAGTTAGCCATTATAGCTGAGTAGCTTCTAGCCTCCTAGCTCGAATGAGCAGCACTCTGGTTCACTGATTCACAGTCAATGGTATATCTCGCGTCAGTCTGGCCTATCTCCCAATAATTTTGCCGTGATTCCACAATGAATTGCTAGCACCACACGCTGGATAGCTCCTCCAGTCACCGCAACCGAGACCTGGCCAGTGACCTGAGGCAAGCTACCTAGCCAAGGGAACTCAAAGGACAGTGTTTCACTCTGTGGGGCTCCACTTTGCTCCCACAGCCAGCTGGGAGCTGGAGCGACTACACTGCCCGCGAGAGTGGCGTGGAGTCGCATGGAGCCACGGAGGATGGTGGGGGAGCTGGGCATGACAGCCAGCAGCCTTCAGCCATCAGCATCTGGTCCCAGGACACTTTGATTGTAGCGAGCCAGAGGCTTCATCGTGATTCTGCGGTGAATCGCCTGTAACAAAGGGTTGTGGCTCGTATGGCCAGCTAAAGGCTACAGGTAGCCTATTAGCCCCTGAGCTATTAGCCCACTAGCTAACACTGTTACCAGGATACTTGCTGTAAGCATGGCTTTTATTGTTATTTTCTTCACATTTTAGTCATCCTAATAACCATCCCTGTTACCACCTGGTTCGGCAGTGTGCCTCACATCACTGTGGCCCATCTCTCAGTGGTTTTGTTGAGATTCTGCAGTGGATCGCCCATACTGGTGTTATGCCGAGAACTCCCCCGCCTGCTGAAAATTGCATCTGGGGGAATTCTCGGCATAACACCGGCCAGTAGCCTCTGGTCCCAGGCCATTGCAGCGACCAGTGTGCCTGCACAGGAGATCCGCCACAGGATCAAAACAAAACCACTGGGAGATGGGCTGGAGTGAACTAGGTGGTAACAGGGATGCCCATTATGGTGAGTAAGATCCGAAGAAAACAATATAAGCCGCGCTTACAGCCAACATCCTGGTACCAGTGTTAACTTGGGGGCTAATAGTTCAGGGGCTAATAAGTTACCTTTAGTCGGCCATGCAAGCCACCAGTCTCACAGGCGATCCATTGTGGAATCATGAGAAAAACAATTGGAGATGGGCCGGAGCGATGCGAGGCACACCAGCAAACTAGGTGATAACAGGGGTGGCTATTAGGGTGACTAATATCTGAAGAAAATAACAATATAAGCTGAGCTTATCAGTTTTAGCTCAGGGGCTAATAGCTCAGGAGCTAATAGGCTACCTTTAGCCCCCCCTTCATCTACATGATGGACAGCTACATGGGCCAATAATAGACCAGTGGGTGGGTCTTTAGGACAGCAGTGGGTGGGCTTTTTCAACACTTGACATAGAAGAATTATCTGGAAGAGTCAAAAAACGTTTTGGGGAGTTTCTGAGAGAAAAACGAGATAAAGGCAGTGTGCTTTTTTCAGACCATTGACTGTTTCGAAAAATTTTTGGCTAATTACATGACCAGTTGACAGTTAAAACCTACAAACACACCATTTTTCAGTCAATGACCCCTTTGAAACTTGTTACTGGCCTGTGAAGGAAAAAATGGTTGGGGACTGCTCTATAGAGTGATTTTTTTTTTTTTTTTCGGTGGCGCAGTGGTTAGCACAATGGCAGCACAGCAAGAAGGTCATGGGATCGATTCCTCCTTTGACCATCGTGGGTTCGATCCCACCCCCAGACCATCGGTGACCCTTCTGTGTGGAGTTTGAATGTTCTCCCCGTGTCTGCATGGGTTTACTCCGGGCACTCCGGTTTCCTCCCACATGCCAAAGACATGCAGGTGAGGTTAATTGGCATCAACTGGGGATTCTAAATTGTCCTTTTTTTTTTTTGTATACTTTATTGATCCCCAGAGGGGAAATTGAGGGCATCCACCTGGATGGATGAAGCAGCCACGGTACGGCGCTATCCCTTAACCATTCACACACACATTCACACCTCGGGCCACTTTAGAGTCTCCAGTTAACCTAACCTGCATGTTTTTGGCCTGTGGGAGGAAACCGGAGAAATCCCGGAGTAAACCCACACAGATATGGGGAGAACATGCAAACTCCACACAGATCACTGTTGGTCAGGGGCTGGGATCGAACCAGGGATCCCATGGCCAAGGGTGAGTTGCTGTGCTGATGCAGTGCTAACCACTGCGCCACCGCACCGCCCTTAGGTATGGATGTGAGAGTGAATGGTTGTCTGTCTCTCTGTGTTGGCCCTGCGATGGACTGGCGATCTGTCCAGGGTGTACCCTGTCTCTCGCCCAAAGATGCTGGGATAGGCTCCAGCCCCCCCCCCCCCCCCCCCCCCCCGTGACCTGAAAAGGATTAAGCGGTAGAAGATGGGTGGATGGATGGCAGTGAGTCCTCTGTAGGGTAGACCCATATGGATCCTTCGAGCCACCAAACCGGTTGGGTTACACTGGATCTTTGTTATAAGTTTTTCATGGGGATTGACTGAACCATTCTTGGTCTGGCCCTTCATCCAGGACCAATTTGCCTTTACCAGAGGCCAGTTGCCCCCAACAGCATAGCTCCTGTGATCATTAGGCCACACAAACCCCTCCACCATGGTAAGGTGTCGATCCACAGAAGGGCATCTAAACCAATCTGTGTTTATTTTCAAAGAAACGGCATTACTTTCATCACATTCATATTTCATCATCACATATGATTAATTGATTTCTGTGTTTTAAAGTGACACTCCGCTAAACTTCATGGTTTTTGTTTTCTTGTTAGTGTGCCTGTAACAAGTTGTTTATGACTTACAAGACATATCAAGAGCGAAATCATGTCTCATGTGCAGTGTTGGGAGTAATGCATTACAAAGTAATGTATTACTGTAACACCACTACTTTTGCAGTAGTGTGCTGTGCAACGAAATTACTGTTTAAAAATTTAGTAATGCATTACAGTTACTGAAATTTGATCAGATGCATAACCCATTACTTGTTTTATTAATATGGATAGATATTTTTGACGCAAATAAATGAATATACAAAATGACCCTACCGTAGCTGATGCAGCCATCAGTCGATGTGACCTGTTGCAGAGAGCTGAGTCTTCACTACTGAGTGGAGGAAAAGATGAAGATACTTTGTTTTTGTGGAAATAGACATATTTTTCCTCTGTCACGGTTAAGGACAAAGGCATATTGGTTGGTTGTGTTGTGTTGTTTGTAGGACGTATTATTGTGTGACACAGGTGATGGCTCCACCTTTTCGGGTCCGCTGCCACCCGGGGTATAAGAGGGCTGTGCGGAAAAGGGGCAGTCTCTTTGACCTCACCCCTGCCTGACAGGAGCGCCTGTACTGTGGTAGTGAGTCTACAATAAAGTCGTGTGTTCAGTTCTACATCCAGTCTCATCCTTGGTTCTCGTTTACTGACATAACATTTGGCGACAAAGATAAAAAGTATGGACGCGGGTGTTGCTTCAATTCGTCCATTTCTGGAGTTTCCTGGTGAGCTGCCCGTCCCTTGGGAGAGGTGGTTCGCCACTTTCCTAAGTTATGTAGTGGCATTGGACCTCGGAAGACTGGAGAGGTTGCGGGCGTGAGCACTGTTGGTTCACAACTTGGGAATGGAAGGACAACGTATCCTTAGTACCTTAGGTGAGGGCGATAGTTTTAATGAAGTGGTTGAGCTATTGGCGCGACATTTTTGCGCCCCGGAGAACATCATCGTCCGGAGGATCTAGTTTTGACAGCACCACCAGTGGGCTGGCGAGTCAGTGCAGCTGTATGTAGCAGACCTACATCAGCTGGCTAAGGACTGTCAGTTTGGAGCATTGGAGGAAGAGATGGTCCGTGACCAGTTGGCGGAACATACTGTTTACCCGGCGACAAGGTTGAAGCTTCTCACACACTCGGGCGAGCTGACGTTAACCATGTCCGTTGAGTTAGCGCAGCAGTTTGAGGCAGCAAACAAGCTATCACGGGAGCTCGGTGACGGAGCTGCACATCGCCATTTTGAACCACAGTCGACAGCGCAAGCAGTGGACCTGGACAGCAACAACGGTGTGGAGGAGTACGCCGATGCCGTGAAGATAAGGTCCACCCCGGGATCGCCCAGGTGTTTGGGATGTGGGTCCACCAAGCACTGTTATAAGGCTAGAGAGACGCTGCAGCACGTGCGGACTCTTGCATCATTTTGCCAGGGCATGTTGCAGGTTTGAGTGAGGGGATCTGAGACACATGGAGGATCTTCCCACTTCGCCTTCCACGGTTGTTTGCAGTGTATCCCCAAGTGACAACGGCCGTTCTTTCTGTGTGGTGGAACTGGACGGGGTGACAGTGCCATTGCTGGTTGACACGGGAGCGATGAGATCGGTGTTAGATTGGGCAACCGTGTGGAGTTCCTTCTCACAGTTTCGGGTTGGAGAAGAGCGGTCGGGCTGTGGTCTGTGGGACTGGCCGGTTCCGTGAACGATGGACAGAGCTGTGTGGGACAAACTTTTGCCTAGTAATCTGGACAACGTGCAGGACCAATTCCACTCAGGGCCATCATGGGAGGGTCCCAGTGTCAGCACCGAAGTAACTCTAGTTGAGGGAACTGGGCGGCGTGGTGGAACGCCGTGACGGCAGGTGGTGCCGAGTGGAGGGCCCATTCTACTCCCGGATTTCGGCTGGAAGGGACCTGAGAAAAGGGGGTCACAACGGCGATGCCGGTGGTGAAAATGAAAGCGAGCGGAGCAGGACCAGCTGGCACGGTAAAACGACGTGCCATACAGGGACACTGGAAGCTGAGTCGGGCTCCTCTGGGGGTTGCTGATGTAGTCCAACCCAGAGAGGAGGCCCAGTTGAGAGGTGTTCGAGGCACATGCAAACGACAAGATGACCAGGGGCGGCTGCAGGTGGTGGCTGTTATGGGGGATGGCTACCTTCAGCTGTCTGATGGCTCATGGAGGCATCCCAACGACCTGTGGCACTCCAAAGGAGAGAAGGAGATGTTTGGGCTTCGACGTGGGTCATCCCCAGGCGCAAAGAAAAGAAGGTGCTCTGGAAGGGAACCATCTGTTGGTTTTCCATGGGGTGGTTCCTCTATTGGGGCAGACTGATGGTTGGGGCAATGTGTTTATTGCATGATGTTGGAATGGGGGATAACCAGTTTGTATATAAGTTTTGTTAATGGGATTGTTTTATGTTATTTATTTTAGGAGCACAGCAACTTTGTGTTTAATGGACTATATTTTAGTAGAGACGGCAGAATAATCCATCTGGCCGTGTGGGGGTGTAACAGTAGTCCACCTGTTCCCTCTTAGCTTTAGTTGTTTTGTGTGTATGTTTTAGGCCTTCAAATATTTCTGTTCACTTTAGGGCATGTTTCGGGTTCCAAATTGGGAAGGGTCTTGATTGTGTGTGTGTGTTTTGGACCATTTTGAAGGGGGGGAGGGTGTTGTTTGTAGGACGTATTATTGTGTGACACGGGTGGTGGCTCCTCCTTTCCGGTTCCGCTGCCACCCAGGGTATAAGAGGGCTGTGCGGAAGAGGGGCGGTCTCTTTGACCTCACCTCTGCCTAACGGGAGCGCCTGTACTGTGGTAGTGAGTCTACAGTAAAGTTGTGTTCAGTTCTACATCCAGCCTCATCCTTGGTTCTCGTTTACCAACATAACAGGCTGGAAGCTACGTGCCGGTTGAGACCTACTGCAATCTTCAGAAGCACTTGAAAACAGCAACAGAGCTCCAACAAAGTTAGTGCTAAGTAACAGCTAGCTATGCTAACAACACCGTGTGAGAGGGCATATGATTAATTGTTTTCTGTGCTTTAAAGTGACACTCCACTAAACATCAAGGTTTTTGTTTTCTTGGTAATGTGCCTGTAACATGTTGTTTATGACTTACAAAACATATCATAATTAGGTCAGCAGTGGGTCTCAACAGCCACGGCTGAATTTTAATCACAGGTATGCATCTGGACAGTTTGCCAGATACGTTGTTACAGACTGAAGATGTGATATAAACAGTCACTTTCCATCAGACAGCTGAAACTGTGATCCACTGAAGTCAAAACACGTTTACTTGCTACCTGGATTAAGATTATTCTAAAATGGATTTTGATCTCCAAAAGGAATTTGAGGGATTGGGTCATGTATCTGTCAGAGCAGACATTTGGACTGTGGATAATGGACATTTTCTTTGGATCATTACATTTTGAATTAAATCCATATCATAAAAGTAAGATAATCATGGACAGCTTTATGCAGTGTTGCCAACTCTCACTCTAAAATGAGGAAATTTCTGGCAATATCATGTTGATTTTCTTCAGATTTTTTTCCACAATAAGAGCTCTCAAAACAGGATAAAGCAGACTGAACATATTCTAAAAGCTCTGTCTGAAACAGTCTGTTTCTGCATTAATAAACCCATAATGTAATCCATTAATAAAAGTATCTTGTTATGTGTGCCCCTCATGGATCGTCACCTTATCGTGGTGGGGAGGTTTGCGTGCCCTAGTGATCCCAGGAGCTATGTTGTCCGGGGCAATTTGCCTCTGGTAGGGTCACCCAAGACAAACTGGTCCTGGGTGAAGGGCCAGACTAAGAACGATCCAACAGACTCTCATGATAAATTCTATATCAAGGATTCAGTGTACCCCGCCCGGTATGGGGTTACCGGGGCCCCACCCTGGAGCCAGGCCTGGGGGATGGGCTCGATGGCTAGCGTCTGGTGGCCGGGTTTCCACCCATGGGACCCGGCCAGGCTCAGCTCGAAGGAGTTACATGGGTCCGCCCTCCAGTGGGCTCACCACCTGCAGGAGGGATCATGGGGGTCCGGTGCTATGTGGATTAAGTGGCGGTCAAAGGTGGAGACCTTGGCAGACTGATCCCAAGCTTTCTAAACTGGCTTTTGGTACGTGGAATGTCACCTCTCTGGTGGGGAAGGAACCTGAGCTGGTGTACGAGGTTGAGACATACCGGCTAGATATAGTCGGCCTCACCTCAACACACAGCTCCAGTTCTGGAACCAGTCTCCTGGAGAGGGGCTGGAGCTTGGCCTTTTCTGGAGTTGCCCCGGGCGAGATGCGATGAGCAGGGGTGGATATTCTTGTATCCCCCCACCCTGCTGCCTCTATATTGGAGTTTTCCCCGGTGGACGAAAGGGTTGCTTCCCTGCGCCTTCGGGTTGGGAAACGGGTCCTGACCCTCATTTGTGCCTATGCACCAAATGATGTTTCAGAGTACCCACCCTGTTTGGAGTCTGTGACTGGGGTGCTGGAGGGTGCTCCTCTTGGAGACTCTATTGTCCTACTGGGGGACTTCAATGTGCACATGGGCAACGACAGTGAAACCTAGAAGGGGGTGATTGGGAGGAACGGCCTGCCCAATCTGAACCCGAGTGGTGTTCAGTTATTGGACTTCTGTGCTAACCACAGTTTGTCCATAACAAACACCATGTTCAAGCATAAGGGTGTCCATATGTGCACCTGGCACCAGGACACCCTAGGTCGCAGGTCGATGATCGATTTTGTTATTGTATCATCAGACCTGCGACCGTATGTCTTGGACACTCGGGTAAAGAGAGGTGCAGAGCTGTCAACTGATCACCACCTGGTGGTGAGTTGGATCCGATGGCATGGGAGGAAGCCATTCAGACCTGGTAGACCCAAACGTATAGTGAGGGTGTGCTGGGAACGTCTGGCTGAGGCCCCTGTCCAGAAGAACTTCAACCACATTCCGAGGGAGTCTGGAGACATGGAGTCTGAATGGGCCATGTTCTCCACCTCTGTTTTTGAAGCGGCGGCCCAGAGTTGCAGCCGCAAGGTGGTTGGTGCATCTCATGGTGGCAACCCCCGAACCAAGTGGTGGACACTAGTGGTGAGGGGGGCCATTAAGCTGAAGAAGGAGTCCTATCAAGCTTGGTTGGCTTGTGGGACTCCCGAAGCAGCTGAGGTGTACCGGCAGGCCAAGCGGAGTGCAGCTCGGGTGGTTGCTGAAGCAAAAACCCGGGTATGGGAGGAGTTCGGTGAGGCCATGGAACAAGACTTTCGGTCGGCCTCGAAGAGATTCTGGCAAACTGTCCGGTGGCTCAGGAGGGGAAAGCAGCTCCCTGTCCACACTGTGTATTGTGTGGATGGGGCGCTGTTGACTTCGACTGGGGATATCGTCGGGCGGTGGAAGGAATACTTCGAGGATCTCCTCAATCCCACTGATACGCCTTCCACAGAGGAAGCAGGGTTTGTGGACGAGGGGGATGACTTGCCTATCACAGGGGCTGAGGTCACCAAGGTGGTTAAAAATCTCCTTGGTGGCCGGGCTCCGGGAGTGGACGAGATTCGCCCTGAGTACCTCAAGGCCCTGGATGTTGTAAGGCTGTCATGGTTGACACGCCTCTGCAACATTGCGTGGAGGTCGGGGGCAGTGCCTTTGGCATGGCAAACCGGGGTGGTGGTTCCTCTCTTCAAAAAAGGGGACCGGAGGGTGTGCTCCAACTTTAGAGGGATCACACTCCTCAGCCTCCCTAGTTTATTTCTCTTATCTTATCATGTTTAATGTTGCAGCATTGTACCGAGACAAATTCCTAGTTTGTGTACTACATGAACAATGGCAATAAACCTGATTCTGATTCTGATTCTGATTCTGAAGGTCTATGCCAAGGTACTGGAGAGGAGAGTCCGGCCGTTGGTCGAACCTCGGATTCAGGAGGAGCAATGTGGTTTTCGTCCTGGCCGTGGCACATCGGACCAGCTCTTTACCCTCCTGAGAATTCTCGAGGGTTCGTGGGAGTTTGCCCAACCAGTTTACATGTGTTTTGTGGACTTGGAGAAGGCATTTGACCGCGTCCCTCGTGGTTTTTTGTGGGGGGTGCTTCGGGAGTATGGGGTATTGGGCTTGTTGTTACGAGCTATTCGGTCTCTGTACGACCGTTGTGAGAGTTTGGTTCGTATTGCCAACACTTGGTCGGACTCATTCCCAGTGAGAGTTGGACTCCGCCAGGGCTGCCCTTTGTCACCGATCCTGTTCATAATTTTTATGGACAGGATTTCTAGGCGTAGCCAGGGGAATGGAGGGTGTCATGCTTGGTGACCACAGGATCTCATCTCTGTTGTCTGCAGATGATGTTGTCCTGTTGGCTTCATCCAGCAATGACCTACAGCTCTTGCTGGGACGGTTTGCTGCTGAGTGTGAAGCGGCTGGGATGAGAATCAGCACCTCCAAGTCCGAGTCCATGGTCCTCAGCCAGAAAAAGGTGGATTGTCCTCTCTGGGCTGGGGACAGGCTCCTGAGTTTAAGTATCTCAGGGTCTTATTCACGAGTGAGGGGAAAATGGAGCGAGAGATTGACAGACGGATTGGAGCAGCATCTGCAGTGATGCGGACGTTGTACCAGTCTGTTGTGGTGAAGAGGGAACTTAGTTCTAAGGCAAAGCTGTCGATTTACCAGTCAATCTACGTTCCTACTCTCACCTATGGTCACGAGCTTTAGGTAATGACTGAAAGAACGAGATCGCGGATACAAGCGGCTGAAATGAGCTTTCTCCGTAGGATTGCTGGACTCACCCTCAGAGATAGGGAGAGGAGCTCAGTCATCCGGGAGAGGCTTAGAGTAGAACTGCTGCTCCTCCACATTGAAAGGAGTCAGTTGAGGTGGTATGGGCATCTGAATAGGATGCCTCCTGGACGCCTCCCACTTGAGGTGTTTCGGGCACATCCCACTGGGAGGAGACCCCGGGGCAGACCCAGGACTCGGTGGAGAGACTATGTCTCCCAGCTGGTCTGGGAATGCCTTGGTATCCTCTCTGAAGCGCTGGAGCAGGTGGCTGGGGAGAGGGAAGTCTGGGCTTCTCTGCTTGAACTGCTGCCTCCGCGACCTGGACCCCCGGAAAAGTGGTAGAAGATGGATGGATGGATGGATGGTGTGCAAGATGATTTAAGTATGCATTTAAAAGTAAGGTGAAAGTTACTTTTCCAAGTAACTAGTTACTTTAATCATGCAGTAATTGGTAAAGTAACTCAATTACTTTTGAAAAGAAGCAACTAGTAACTGTAATTAGTTATTCTTTTTAGTAACTTGCCCAACACTGCTCATGTGTCTGCTTTTTTGCTTTAAAGATTCACCGAATCTCTGCCTCCTCAAAAAATACGAGTTGAAATGGAACGCTTTTGGTGATGCAGATATGTAGAGCCACTGGAAGTGGAGTTGTGTTGAGCTGATCAGGACTCTCTGGCCTAACTGAAGTTGGCCTCTGGCCAGTTAGCATTTTTAGGCTAGCTCCTTTGAGAAACTGACCCAATGTAAGATGGGTCCATTTACCATTAAACTGCTTTTAAGGACTCATGCAGTTTCCGTCATATTACTGGGCATGTCCTTCAACTGGTAAGTCTTTTTTTCACTGGATTTATGCTGTTTAATGTAGCGCTAGCCACTATTAGCCTTGTAAATGTGGATCGGGCCTAGTCACCGATTCTGGCGTTTAAGGGGTGGGGGGAGTGAAAAGATTTTGACACAAAACTGTAAGACAATGAAAGGTTTTGTTTGTAGAAAAAAGGGCAAAAGATACCATTTTAGACAATGTAGATTTGTTTTTATAGGGGATTTATAACCACCAGAATGCACCTTTAATATATGGAGATATATAAATGCATCACCTTTCACTCATTCCTTTCTCCATTCTCAGCTAGAGCTAGTACAGCGTGTCTTCAGCTCTATCCGCCTACTTCAGTTGGCTACTCACAGCTTGATCACACTGCTTTAATCTCATTAACCGCTATCGCTGGGAGCACATCTAAATGACTTTAAGGCAGATGATGCGGTTTAATAGAGACTGAAGAGTTATAACCTCTTTCACCCTGTCTATTGTAACGGCTGTCTTAGGTAACAGCTTGGCGGTAAGGCCAAATCTTCCTTCTTCAATTGATGCCTTTTAATTCGATCTGCTGAGACCTCTGATGAGTCACCATATAAATATATATGAGCTCTTTGTGAAGCTTTATGAGCCTTAGTGACTCAAAAGATGACATTCTCAGTCTGCTAGTGAGCTAACAATTTTAAAATCAACTGCAAAGATGTTATAAACACAAACTTCATCATTTCATGTAGCAGCTTCAGTATTACTATCCTATACCAGTTTAATATAGGTAGCATAATAATGTCATAAATGGCCCTTTAGGGCAGAAATAAGGCACCATTCACCTGCTGTGAGTTTGCTCATTTAATAAATAATAATAAGGAACACAAATGCTTGCCACAAAGGGCAAATACAAAAAAGGCAATAAACAGAGACCATGATGGGTGAATTACAAAAGGCTATTTACAAGACCACGAAGGGTGATTGCAGAAAAATACAAATGATGAAAAACCATGAAAGGTTACTTGCAAATAGTCTGACAAAGCAGAGAATAAGGCAAAGCCTAAAACAGGAACCAGGTGTAGGGATTCCTGTCTAAACATGGTGTGAGGTTGCAGTGAGGAATAAACCTCGCCAGCGAGCTTAAATAATACCAGAGAAAAAACAAAATGTGAATCAGGTGTGGAAGCACGAGTGAAAACGTAATCAGAGACACTAAACAGCTGTGACAGGCCATGAACAGACTTGACAGGCAGAAGTCCTGTCACGATGCTGTCAAAGTAAAAGCACAAATAATAATGGCGGAAAATCAGGACTAAATACATAAACAGAAAAAGGATAAGAACCAAAAGACCCGAGCACGATACAGACGCATGCTCGGCATCATGACAATTAAACATGACAACTCATAAACATCTATATACCAAATGAGCATGTTACATTTGGTGCCTATACTGTTCTGTTCGACATCTGGCCTCGTCCCTCCAGCTCCAAATCCAGACAGAAGGCCAGGCTGAAGGGATGGCATATACGTCTAAAGATTTTTCCATGTTACTCACCTGTGTTTCTGAAAAGTCTTATTACTGCACAGTAAAACTGCCATGGCCACTTAAAAGCTGCCTGACCCTGGATGATGTGGTGCTCTGTATGTGTCTCTTTGAATGAGAGCTGACTATTGTTGGAGAGGCACTTCAGTCGGTTTCTAAAACATATTTGTGAGTGATGTTACAAAGAGCATGGACTAAAGTACATACTCCTGGAGGTGCTAAAGCTCCACACCGTGACCCCTGAGAGGCTGTTGATCACGTTTCGTAACAATCTCATCTTCTCGGGCATGGAAGATGGAAAGGCTCAAGTAGTTGCTCTTTCATTCACTAACAACCACTTGAACCTCGCTACCAAGGAGACCCAGGTACTCCCCAAATCCCAATTAATGAGAGAAAAGCCTGAAGAGGGTGTTCTTGACGCTGGCTGTGACAGCTTAATTCTGATTTTGGCGAGCCCCCTCTGGCAACAATCTTCTCCACTTGACAGTTCTGTGCTCTTGATTTAACTTAAAAGCCCTCTTTTGCATATTCATTTAGTTAGAACTGAAAACAGTATAGTGGTGAAACATGTGTCCTTTGAGGGGATACGTGCATCTAATCAGTTTCTTCTTATTTCTAGGCAACAAGCCAGGTTGTATCCAGTCAACATGCTGTCACAGTGAATAACACAAACACATTCACAGATAACTGTCACAAAGATGTGATGATGCAATACATTTAAAGCTGACTATTCCTACAGAATATATTAATTGTTTTTGGGAGTCAGTTTGTGTCACAGTGACAAGCAAGCATGCACTGCTGATCCTCAACAGTCTATGTGCTGATAGCATGGGAATACAAGGAACATAGATGATGTTGATGCCAAATTAAACAGTTTCAAAAACAGTTTATCAGCATGAGGCTATCTCAGCCTAAACCAATTTGCCTTTAGCCAGTGTGAAAGTTGCTTTAAAATGCTACAAAAGATATAGCTGCCAATAGACACTACTACCTAATTATACAGGATCAAAATATTTTGTCATGTGAAGTAAGAGTCAAAAACTTGCCTGGTTGTTACTGATAAGTTTAGTTTTTGTTCATTTCTTTTCAAAAAGTTTTCAAATGACAGGTCATTGAAAATATAAAATCTTATACAAATTCTTTGTCATATTTACACTAGAGAGGGACCCAGATGCAGACCACAAACACAGAGAGACAGGAATCAGGGCAAAGGAAGTATTTTTTGTTATGGACTGAGCGCCGATTCCATCCGCGCTTGGGTTGTCCAGTATTTTCTCCGTTTCATCTCATTTCAGGCCTTGTTATTGTGGCCTGCGCCAGGGCTCTTATTTTGACAGCGTCACGACGGGACTTCCGGCTGTCAAAGCCGAGTCGTGTTGTGACAGCTGTTTCTCATTTCATTAATTACATTTCTCTTTCCTGATTGGTGTTGATTAATCATTTAAGGGAGCAGCTGAGGCTCACTCCTCGCTGCGACCTACACAGCAGTACGTGCTCCTCTGTGTACGTGACTGGAGCCCCTAACCCCAACTCCAGTCTCCTTGATGATTCATCGTTACCTGTAAGTGTTATTCATCCTCTTGGTCTATTGTCTTGTGCCTTAGTCAATGTTCGTGTTTTGCCCCACGTGGCTGTTTATTTTGTATCCCTCCTCAGAGTATTCAATCTTGAGTCTTAGCCTTTATTCGTGTGCTTGCCCCCTCAATGGTGCCCCGCAAGGGACATCCATGACAGTGAGTCGCAGCCAAAACGAGACGCCGGTCACTGTGAGTTTGTTTTTTTGGGGGCTTGTAGCTTTTCCCCTTCTTTTTTTCCCCCGGGTACCAGTGTGCTTTGGGAAATGGCATTGCCAAGAAAGGGGTATTCTCTGAACTTGGGCTACGAGCTAATCGTGTTTCTCATCGAGGTAGATGGCATCCTCTCCCAAGTTTGTAGCCACCCCATCCCCAGCGGCTCACGCTGGTACCTGGACCTCGCTGAAGCAACAATCAATCCTCGCCACGCCGATCACGCCGAGGTCAGGAAGAGGATGACCAAAATTACGGCACTTCGGGAGAAGATCCGTGGACCTTAGAGGAGTCCCAGCAGGAAGCCAAAGGTGAGGCATTCCCGCTCCTCGTCTCGGGATCAGGTTCCTGTCACCCATTCAGCCCAGGGGTCTACGTCACTGAAGGGCCGTTCCCATCCACAGTGGAGGAGGAGGACAGCCGGGATTCCCCGTGAAGAGACGCAGTGGGCAGCTGAGCTCATCTGGGGCTGTGTGACTGAAGCTCGCTCTTCCTTCCACCCCAGCCAAATCCTGAAGCATGTGGTAGCGGCAGTTAGACTGGTGGAGGTCAATCCCGAACTTTATGATTTTCCCGAGTACGCCAAGCTGCTAGCCTCTGTTTCTGCGCAGCAGCGGCGCTTTCCAGATCTGGCCTTAGCCTCGCCCTCTGCCGGCAGACGTCGTCACCCTGCTCGCAATCAGCCTCAGCGAGATCCCCGTCTGGATCCTGTTCTGGGTCGCCATCAGAACTCTGCCTCCCAGCCAGCTGTTTCCCCTGCATCACTACAGAAGGGACAGACAGCAGCCTCAGCCTCCGGGTCATCCATTCCCTCTGTTCCATCAGCTCCTCGTTCCCGGACTGCCTTGGCTGCTCCTCCCTCCTCTTTGGTGCTCTCTCCAGCTGCTGTGAGCTCAACGAGTCCTGCCCTGGCTGCGCCCGTCACCGATCCCGTGCGATCGGCTCCTCTTTGTCTTCCTGGGGGGCCCTCCGTCACCATCCATAGGGGAAAGGGGAGAACCAAGCCCGCTACAGCAGTCACCATTGGTCCTCAGGAGAACAGGCAAGTGCTGTTTTATTCTCTCACTCCCTATAATGAATTGCCTTGTCTGACTCCCAGGGGTGGACTTCGGGGTTCACGGTCCCCTGAGCTCCCTCCACCTGCTGTAGCTATAAATATTGATCCTGCATCCTTTGTGTCTCCTTCCCCTCTCTGTGAGTGTCCCCCGGTGTCAGGAGTAGACCGCCAGACAAAGAAGGAGCCTTGCGGCCCGGGAGAGCCTGGTGCCAGCCCCGCAGCCATGTCACGAGCAGAGGAGGTGGGTGGACTGCCGTTTGGAGCCTGCGCCGACAATCGAGCGTCCCCGGGTCTCCGTGGAGGAGCAGTCAAATCCAGCAGGTCACGGATCCCCTGCTGCCACGCCGTGCAGGCCTTCGGAGTGGGCTTCAGTACCGGGGAGTTCCCAGACTGTGACGACCATCATGCCGAATGCAGAGCCCACCGCAGTCGAGTCGGAACCAGGAATGGACCTCCGGATCTTCGAGCCTGGATCGTCGGAGTCCTGGACGGCGGTAGAGCCCGAGATCAGGCAAGTGCTCTATTTTGTCTTTCTCGTTTCCATTCTGGAGCATTATTGCCTGTCTCTCAGGGAAATGAGCCGGGTGCAGCCGACTGCTGCATCCAAGATTGTCTCGCCGGGCTCTGCCACTGCTGGTGATCCTGATCCCGGTTCACTTTGTTCCTCTGAGCCTTTTCCCAGGGTCACCGGAGACAAGTCAGCTCCGGTTGTAGTGGAGGTGTCAGGTTCATGCCCGAAGGTCATCCTCGGTGCTGCGCCGGCCCAATCGGGGTCCGACGTGGGTACTACTTCGGCCCAATCGGGGTCCAACGGGGGTGCTGCTCCGGACCAATCGGGGTCCGTCGTGGGTGCTGTACCGGCCCAATCGGGGTCCGTCGTGGGTGCTGTGCCAGCCCACTCGGGTCCATCGTAGGTGCAGCGTTGGCCCAATCGGGGCCCACCAAGGGCACAGCGCCGGTTCGGTTCAAGGTCGGTGAAGGAGCTGCATATCTTCGGCCGTCTGATGCTGGACTGGCCCCTCATCTTTCCCCCGATCTTCCTCCACTGGGTGCTGCTGGGGTTCCCCGCATTCGGCTCGGCTTCCCCTCGCTATCGCTCTCGGTAGGGAGGCTGCCTCCGAGCTTTCCCCTCCGGTCCTGGTGGCCTAAAGACGCGGGTCGGCTGCCCGGGAGACTGCTTCACCGGTTCGGCGTTCTGGGTCGGCCGCCTGAAGGACTGCCTTGTTGGTTTGGCGAACTGGTCCGGCCGCCTGAGGTACTGTTTTCCCGGATCTGGGACTTGGGTAGGTCGCCCAAACTCCTTTCTTCCCTCCCAGGTATGTGGAATCTGGACGTGGGTAGACAGCCTACACAACAGTACGTGCTCCTCCGCGTACGTGACTGGAGCCCCTAACCCCGATTCCAGTCTCCTTTATGATTCATCGTTACCTGTGTTATTCATCCTCTTGGTCTATTGTCTTGTGCCTTAGCCAATGTTCGTGTTTTGCCCCACGTGGCTGTTTATTTTGTATCCCTCCTCAGAGTATTCAATCTTGATTCTTAGCCTTTGTTTGTGTGTTTGCCCCACGTGGCTGTTTATTTTGTCATTGTGTCGTTTGTTAATAAAACATGCAAACTCACTGGTTGGCCTATAGCGTCTCAATGATGCCCTGCAAGGGACATCCATGACATTTTTATTGAACAGGTAAGCAGTACTATTGAGAGACTATTGAGCTGTTGATCAGTCGTGCAGATCCGCGTGGAGGAATTTTAGCCCATTCCTCCGTACAAAACAGCTTCAACTCTGGGATGTTGGTGGGTTTCCTCACATGAACTGCTCGCTTCAGGCCCTTCCACAACATTTCAATTAGATTAAGGTCATGACTTTGACTTGATCATTCCAGAACATTAACTTTATTCTTCTCTAACCATTCTTTGGAAGGACAACCTGTTTGTTTATTTATTTATTTATTTATCTATTTATTTATTTATTTATCAGGGACAATGCAGTGAAACATAGTGGTCATATAGTAGAACAGCTGATGTTCTGCACAAAGAGATTTTAGCATTACGCGAGTTTGCAACTCCTGTCCCCGGTTGGACTTTTCAAGAAGAAATACAAGTAAAAATAAAAATACAAGTAAAAAGCAACACAAATAAAGACAGTATAAACAAGCAGCATAAGAACCTAACACACATCTACCCAACACAACACAAACAAACACCAAATAACACATTAAAAGTCTGACCTTGCTAGCATCACAAGTCCTAGGTGTGGGTACATTCTTGTTTCACCTTCAGCCAGTTCTTAACCTTTACTCTGAATGTTTTGAAATCTGTCATTAATTTAATTTCATTTGGCATTGTGTTCCAGATGTGACTACCCTTTATAGAGAAAGCTGTCTGTCCAAATGTGGTTCTGCGGTGGGATATTTTACAGTTATTGCTGTTAGAACCTCTGCTGACTCTGCTGCCATCCTGTCTTTGGATGAAACCACAGAGTGGTTTGGGTACTGATTTATTCATACATTTGAAAATTAATTTCAGAAAGTAGAGATTGATGAAGCTTTCAAAACTCAATAAATTATATTTTTTTAGTATATGACAATGATGCCTGTGAACTGGCTTTTTATCCATGATTTTCAAGGCTTGATTCTATAGTGAACCTATGTGTTTTACTGTAGAGGGAGCTGCCTGAGCCTAAACTGTCAGACAGTATGAAATATGGGAGAAGATCATTGCATGCATGTACAGTCGGGCTGTCTGTTTTGGTATGTACAGTGCTGTGAAAAAGTATTTTCCCCCTTCCTGATTTCTTATATTTTTGCATATTTGTCACACCTAAATGTTTCAGATCATCAAACAAATTTTAATATTAAACAAAGATAGCCTGAGTAAATACAAAATGCATTTTTTAGATGATGATTTCATTTATTAAGCTAAAAAAGCTATCCAAACCTACCTGGCCCTATGTGAAAAAGTAATTGCCCCCAACTGCCCCCTAACCCTAATAACTGGTTGTGCCACCATTGGTGCCAACAACTGGCAATGAGTCTTTTACATCGCTGTTGAGGAATTTTGACCCACTCTTCTGTGCAGAATTGTTTAAATTCAGTCACATTGGAGGGCTTCATGAACTGATGGCCGGACATTCTCCTTCAGGATTTTTTGGTAGAGAGCAGAATTCATGGTTCCATCAATTAGGGCAAGTTGTCCAGGTCCTGAAGCAACAAAGCAGCCCCAGACCATAACACTACCACCACTATGTTTGACTGTTGATACGATGTTCTTTTTATGGAATTCTGTGTTAGTTTTATGCCAGATAAAACAGGACACAGCTCACAAAAAGTTCAACTTTTGTCTCGTCAGTACCCAAAATATTTTCCCAAAAGTCTTGAGGATCATCTCAATGTTTTCTGGAAAATGTGAGACAAGTCTTTGTGTTCTTTTTGTCCAGCAACGTTTTTTGTCTCTGAACTCTCCCATGGATGCCATTTTTGCCCAGTCTCTTTCTTATTGTTCCATCATGGACCAGTGTCCAAACTGAGGCAAGTGAGGCCTACAGTTCTTTACATGTTGTTCTGGGTTTTTGTTTCTCATCTGATCTTGAATTTCTTTAGATCACAGGGATGTGTTGCTTTTTGAGACCTTTTAGCCTGCTTCAGGTTGTCAGACAGGTTCTATTTAAATGATTTCTTGATTCAACAAGTCTGGTAGTAATCAGGCTTGGGTATAACTACTGAAACTGACCGCAGCTTTCCAAAAAATGTGGTTAATCACAGTTAATGATGAAACAAGAGGAACAGTTACTTTTTCCACATAGGGTCAGGTAGGTTTGGATAGTTTTTTCCTTCAATAAATGAAATCATCATTTGAAAACTGCATTTTGTATTTAATCAGGTTATTTTTGTCTGATATTAAAATTTGTTTGATGATCTGAAACATTTAAGTATGACAAATATGAAAAAAATATAAGAAATCAGGAAGGGGCAATTACTTTTTCACAACACTTTAATTTCTGATTAATTTAAAATGGTTCAGACTTTTTTTGATCATTTTTGAAATTTTCTTTATGTGGTGACTGAATTTGAGTTGAAAATCTAGTCTACACAATTTGGGTTGTGTGCTTAGGATTGTTGTCTTGCTGCATGACCCACTTTCTCTTGAGATTCAGTTCATGGATAGATGTCCTGACAATGTCCTTTAGTATTTGCTGGTATAATTCAGAATTCATTGTTTCATCAACGATGGCAAGCCATCCTGATCCAGATGCAGCAAAACAGGCCCAAACCATGATACTACCACTACCATCTTTCACAGATGTGATAAGGTTCTTATGCTGGAATTTATGTTTTGTGGTGTGCGTGTTGCCGTACCTGCCACTGTGTGACGTCAGGCGGGCTATGGCACTCTGTATATAGTTCTGTAGTCCTCCCAATAAAGAGAGTTCATTGCTTGGCATAAGACCGACTCCAGTCTTCCGTTACTCCAGACATAACATTTTGGCGATGAGAGAAAACTATAGGGGCGTACAGGCCACCTCCATCCTTATTACCATTTCTGGAGTACCCGGGAGAGCCAGCGATCCTGTGGCTGAAATGGGTGGCCATGTTCGAGGGTTACATCATGGCGCTGGGCCTAAGTAGACTCGACGGAGTACGAAGATGAGCACTTCTGGCCCATCATCTCGGCATGGAAG
This sequence comes from Pholidichthys leucotaenia, assembly GCA_020510985.1. NCBI lineage: Eukaryota > Metazoa > Chordata > Actinopteri > Cichliformes > Pholidichthyidae > Pholidichthys > Pholidichthys leucotaenia. The sequence goes on along the minus strand of CM035837.1, from coordinate 254,537,558 downwards.
GTCGAAGAATTCTCTGCACGTTGGGAGAGACAGGGTCTTATGCGGATGCTGTTGAGCAGCTGGCTGAATATTTTGCCGAACATACGAGGACCACACAGTTGTAGATAGAAGAGCTGTTGGCATCAAAAGAAGCTAGACTAGCTAGCTCGGAGAAGCTAATGGCTCAGTCAGTGGCAATGGGACAGTTAGCCACGACACTAGATGCACGCCAAAATCAAGCTACAAGCTACCAGCTGGACTTCGAAGCAGAACCGGCGCCACGAGTGGGGGAGCACCTGGTTACTGAAGACGGCGAGCCAGCCAAAGAGCTCAGCACAGTGTGTGATCATAGCGCTGGTGGTGTTGATGGCGCGGTGAGCAGTGTCAGCAGAGATGGAGAGCAGCGAATGGAGTCTTCCCCACAGCAGGAGTCCGAGCAGCAGTGGGAGAGTGGGAGCAAGCAGGCTGGAAGCCCCAGGAAGCAGCAACGACAGCCGGGCATAGTGGCAGCGCAGTGCCTTCAACAAGGGTGCTGGGCGCAGCGGCGAAGTGCCTGGGTCAGTGAGTGATGCTGACGAGAGTGATGCTGTGAGCCCCGGGAGTGAGCAACAACAGCCAGGCACTGAGGCAGCACAGCGGAGTGCCTCGGATGACAAAGAGGAGGTGTCGGGCAGTGGAGTGCCTTGGACGAGGGTGCTGGGTGCAGCGGCGAAGCGGCGAAGCAGCGAAGCGCCTGGGTCGACGGGTGACGCCGACGAGAGTGACGCTGGGAGCCCCGGAAGAGAGCAGTGACAGCCAGGCACAGAGGCAGCACAGCGGAGCGCCTTGGACAAGGGTGCCGGGAACAGCGGCGAGGCGCCTGGGTCAAGGACCGACGAGCGAGTTTTGGTTTTCCTTGGAGTTTGGCCACAGGGGTCCGGAGTGTTGGGGGTTACAACGGCAGCAGCTGCAATGGTTCCGAAGACGATCGGGAGCGGACCGACAGGCATGGAGGGACTGCATGCCGAGCAGCAGCACTGTGGGTCCAGATGAGAGAAGCGGTCGAGGGTGAGGAGAAGGGGCATTCTCGCCGGGGAGGTCGGTTTTGATCCAGGGGGCAGGCAGCGGCCAGGGGTGCGCATGCCACGGGGCTGTCCTGGGCCTCCAAGCCGGTTTTATCCTTGGCTGCCCATAGACTGTAGTGTGACATAAATAGCTATACTGTAAATATGCCTATATGGTGTTTGGTGTGAGATGTGAATGTGTGGTGGGATTATTTTACATTTTAGAGACATGGTCCTAGTTTAATTGTTTTGGGTGAATGTGTTAGGCTATTCCAGTTCACTGTTTCCCGTTATTTCCCTTAGTGCATGACTCGGGTCCTAAATTGGGGTGGGTCTGAATTGTGTGTGTGTGTTTTGAACTTTTGTAAGGGGGAGGGGAATGTTGTGTGGTGTGTGTGTTGCTGTACCCGCCCCTGTGTTTGACGTCAGGCGGGCTACGGCACTCTGTATATAGTTCTGTGTTACTCCCAATGTAGCTCTCTTCACGACAACAGACACAGGTTGGTTCCTTTAAACGGGCGTTTATTGGGACTTATGCACCCCCCTCTTGGTCACGCCGTGAGAACTGTATGGGCAAACATAACGCATAACCATATATACAGTACAGAGCGAAATAATATAAACAAGTTACAAAACAAATACCTCGTTGGCCGCTTGTCATGAAAAGAGTTCTGAAGGTAAAACAAACTGCTTGGCTTTGATCTTCAATCAAACTTAAGTGCCAGATAGCTGAATAATGTGGCACAGCGTTCTTCTCATTTCCGCTATGTGCTACAATAAAAACAATCCCAGCGGCACTCCAGACGGAAACATCAGTTCCGGTCAGGAAACAATAAATTTCAACAAACTATACAGTTGCAACAACCAACATGTAACGTACAGAAAATATATAATTTTATAACAACACTTACACTCCCACCAAATCACTCTTTGATTTAAATGCGGGATTTCTTTTAAACACAGATTATAAATGGAATCAATGGCTTGGGTTGTTTGAACTCTGAAAGAATGTGACTCACTTTGTTTAATTTCTACTTAATTTGCCTCAAGCAAGGTAACCACCTTGTGAATGGGCCTTTGAAGGTAAACCAGTCTAGGTTATATCTCTTCCTTGGTGGTATACACGCTCATGATGATGCTTGACAAGCAGTGTTGAAACATGGGATTTCTTTGGAAGGATCGCCGGATGTTTTACATCATGGTGCAAGGCTGACTGGGACAATCGTCCTCCTACCCTTAGGACATTGTTCTTGTCCAAGAAGGCGTTCAACTTATATAACTTGCTGTACTTGTTCAAGGTGTCTTCCTTCTGAGCTTTGATTTTTGTATGTCCGCAGCAAAGGCATCTTCTTGCACTAGCCTGATGATAAAGCTTTCTGCTTCCTTTCTTTCTTCAAGACTGGTTGCTTCATTTGTTCTTGGCTGAAGTCCTTTGATTTCTTTGGCAAATCTCTTGAGCCTAGCAATGGCTCTAACTGCCCTGGACCAGTCAGAGAATTTGGCGAGGCGTTTCGCCACTGACTCTATTCCTTTCATCATGACTGTATGGACATGGGCTTTGCGAAGTTCAGGGTCAGTTCTTTCAACATCTCCCACCATTTCCTCTTCACGTGGAAGATTCTGGTGCCAAAGAAAATCAGGTCCTGTCAGCCAATTAGACTCTTTTAACTGAGCTGCACTCAGTCCTCTTGAAGCGCAGTCAGCTGGGTTGTTTTCAGTGCTGACATGTCGCCATTGTGCGGGATCTGTGCTAGATCTTATGCATTGGATCCGGTTGGCTACGAATGTGTGGAATCTCTTTGCATCATTGTAGTTAGCTTCGGGATTTGCACAGCCAACAATACTCCAGCCAAGATCAGTTCGCTGTGCATATGGATGATTGTCTTTCCCAAACAGAATTTCTCTTGGAAGAAGGGCTTGTTGGCAGTTGTAGCCAATTAGTAGTCCTACTTCACAATCTAGTGGTGGTGGAATCTTGTCTGCCAGTTGTTCAAGATGAGGCCACTTTAGTGCTGTTTCAGAGGTTGGAATGTGTGACCTATCTGCTGGGATGAACTCTCGTGTGAAAAGTGCTGGCAATGGAATTCTTCTCTCTAAGTTGTATCCTCTCACTTGCAAGTTTGTCAGTTTCTGAGAGGTTATGACTACTGATTTTGTAGTCATTGTGGATAGCCGCAAGCTGACATTCTCCTTGCTTGTATCGAGGTCTTGGGCTATTTCGTCTAGGATGAAAGTTGTATCGCTTTGAGTGTCTAAGAGTGCATACACAAGAACTTCGTGGTCTGGGTGCTTTGTAGACGAGATCCAGACTGGTACGATTGAGGATGTTTGTGTGTTTGGGCCCTCTTGCATGACTCTGTTGGTAGTTGCTGTCGCAACTACTTCTTTGATCTCTGCTTTGTCCTTTGAGTCATCTTCTCCTTTTGGAGCAGTCAGCCTTTGACGGTCTTTAAACTTCTCCTCATGTAAACATGTCGGATGTCTTCTTTGGCACCTCTGGCATGTACTTCTGTTGTCACACTCCTTCGAGTGATGTCCTACATTCAGACATCCAAAACAAAGCTTCTCTGCTTGCACAAACTTGACACGATCTTGAACTGTCTTTTCACTGAACTTTCTGCACTTAGCAAGGTCATGTCCTGCTCTTTTGCAGAAAACACATGATGGAATGCTGCTCTGTTTTGTATCTGTGGCCAGTGTCTTTGCTTGAATAGTTTGGCTTCGGGTGTGTTTTGTTTTCTCACTTTCCACACTTTTGAGCGCTTGAATTGAGGATATGGGATCACAAGCAAGGTCTGCTTCCTTAGACAGGAAGTCTACAAACTCTTTACATGGTGGATAATCAGCGTTCGCTTGTCTGACTTCCATCTCTTTACGGTTCCATCTGGATACCAGCCAATCTGGTAACTTCAGCAGAATTTTTTGGCTTTCATTACAGTCATTAAGAATTTCTAATGTCTTCATGTGGGGCATTGCAGCCTCACAGCTCTTAAGGAAGTCTGCAAATTCCCTTAATTCACAACCATCTTTTGAGCTTATTTTTGGCCATCCATGTAGTTTGTCCCTGAAGGATTTCCCAATTATAAATGGGTCTCCAAAACGTTTTTCCAAAAGCTGCCAGGCCGAGTCATATGCAGCTTCAGTGCCCAATAAGAAGAATCCTTCAACGGCCCTTTTTGCAGCACCACCTAAATACTTCCTTAGGTAATACAGTTTTTCATTCTTTGGGATGTTTTTCCTGTCAATCAATGTTTCAAAAGAGAGTCGCCAGTCCTTGAATCTCAAGGGGTCTCCAGTGAATAATGCAGGCTCTGGTGTTGGAAGACGATTCGCATTTATAGCTTCCGTTAGCATGCAGACCAAATCTGAGGTGTTCTGTACTGTAGGAATGGGTGGAGCTTGAGCTGTGACTGGCAGGGACTGAGGAATGAAGGAGGGACTTGAGGCATTGAGGGCTTGTGTGGTGACTGGCAGGGACTGAGGGATGAAGGAGGGACTTAAAGCATTGAGGGCTTGTGTGGTGACTGGCAGAGACTGAGGGATGAAGGAGGGACTTGAGGCATTGAGGGCTTGTGTTTCTCCAAATTCAACATCATACAGCAATTCAGCTGTTTTAAAATTTTCTTCAACTTGATCATAGACCATTACTCGTGCTCTTGCAGCATTTAACTTCTTCACTTCTTCCAAGCGTTTAAGCCTTCTACGTTTGTCTTGCATTTCCTGTTGTCTGGCAAAGGTTTCAGATTCAAATTGTGCAAGCCGTTGTTTATCTTCAGCCTCTAGCCTTTGGAGTTCAGCCTCTTCTCTTTCTTGTTCATCCAATACTGCTAAAACTTCCTGGGATGCGGCAGCCTCCGCTGCAGCCTCACATCTTTTGGCTGAATTAGTACTAGAACGAATAGAACATTTTGATTGATGAGATGGTGGCCTTGATAAGGAGCAAGTTGAGTTTAGAACTGATCCAACATCGGGCCAAGGTTCATCCTCTTCTTCTGTTTTAGGCTTCTTAAGCTGCCCTTTTGCCTTTTGAATGATTAACTCTGAGAGTGAAACGCAGGTGTCTACTCTGCGTCGCAGATCTGGCTCAGGAGTTTGTATTTTGCGTAATGTTCCATATATGGCTTTTACATCGGAGCAAGTGCTGCTTATATTTTCAATCAGCTCACTCAATTCATCCTCTGAGGCTTCATTGGTCAGTATTTCCTTGCCTATTCTAGCATGGTACCTCCATTTCTCATAAATGATTCTGTACCGTCGTTGGATACTTTTCATCTTGTCTTCTTGAAGTTCTCTCCCCTTCTCTGTGAGGGTTCGAATTCTTTTGCCTCTTCGCAGCCCTTCTGCTTCTGCAGATTTGGTAACTTCAGGTTGGGCAGATGAGTCAGCCATCTTGTGGCAGGTCTCAGTGTTTGTGTCAGACATTTTGAGATAACTTGAACAACAGTGAAACAACTGGATGATGACTAGTTTGTAATTATACTGACTTCAATACTGCATTAAGATAACTGTATAAACATTTAAACTTAGCCACTTTTCAGCTAACTTCAATTTAGATTAGATTAGATTAGATTAGATTCAACTTTATTGTCATTACACATGTATGAATACAAGGTAACGAAACACAGTTTAGCATCCAATCAGAAGTGCAAAGGACAGCAGGGCAGTATATACGGTAATTAACAGTATGTGCAATTTAAGCAAATATATGCAAATATATGCAGCAGTGCAGAAAGTTAAAAGTACTGTTATGTGCAAATAATGTGCAATAAGTTAGATGTAGTTATGTAGTTATGCAGTTATGTACAGGTGAGGATGGTAAAAGATGATTGTAAGAGAGTCAGCGGGGAACTAAGTTCAATAACGTGACAGCTGTTGGAAAGAAACTGTTCCTAAACCTGCTGGTTCTAGTCCGAAGGCTTCTGAAACGTCTTCTGGAGGGGAGAAGCTGGAACAGTCCATGACCAGGATGGTTGGAGTCCCTAAGAATGCTGCGTGCCCGGCGCAGACATCTTTTCCTGTAGACGTCCTCTATAACTGGAAGTGGAGTCCCTGTGATGCGTTGGGCGGTTTTCACCACCCGCTGCAGCGCCTTGCGGTCAGCTACAGAGCAGCTCCCATACCAGAGTGTGATACAGTTGGTCAGGGTGCTCTCTATCACGCAGCGGTAGAAGTTGCCCAGGATGTCAGTTGACAGATGGTTCTTCTTCAATGTCCTCAAGAAGAAGAGGCGCTGATGGGCCTTCTTGATCAAGCTGGTGGTGTTAACTGACCAGGACAGGTCCTCCGAGATGTGGGTCCCCAGGAATTTGAAGCTGGGGACACGTTCAACAGCTATGCCATTGATATGGATGGGGTCATGTGTCTCTTCCCTCTCCTTCCTGTAGTCCACTATGAGCTCCTTGGTTTTGCTGGTATTAAGGAGCAGGTTATTGTCAGCGCACCAAGTAGCCAAGTGCTCAACCTCTGCCCTGTAATCTGACTCGTCGTTGTCGCTGATGAGTCCAATCACCGTGGTGTCATCTGTGAACTTTATGATGGAATTGGATCCATACATAGGCCTGCAGTCATGGGTGTAGAGGGAGTAGAGGAATGGGCTGAGCACACAGCCCTGTGGTACACCAGTGTTGAGTGTGATAACGGAAGAACGGTTGGGGCCTGACCTAACATGCTGGGGTCTGTTGGTCAGAAAATCCATGATCCAGTTGCAGGTGGAGGTACTGATTCCCAGGTCCCCAAGTTTGGTGAGCAACTTGGAGGGGATAACTGTGTTGAATGCTGAGCTGAAGTCAATAAACAGCATTCTTGCGTAGGTGTTCTTGTCATCCAGGTGTGAGAGTACATAGTGCAGCGTTGTAGAAACCGCATCCTCTGTACTCCTGTTGCTCCGGTAGGCGAACTGATGAGGGTCCAGTGTTGGGGGCAGGCCTTTTTTGAGCTGTGCCAAGACCAGTCGCTCAAAGCACTTCATGACTATGGGCGTCAGTGCCACAGGGCGATAGTCATTTAGGCACGATGGTGTTGAATGTTTCGGCACTGGTACTATTGAAGTGGTCTTGAAGCACGCTGGTACCACGGCCTGGGCCAGGGACAGATTGAAGATGTCTGTGAAGACCCCTGCCAGCTGCTCAGCGCATGCCCTCAGCACACGCCCAGGAATGCCATCAGGGCCAGCAGCCTTACGTACGTTGACATGACTCAGTGCATTACGGACGTCGGTGTGGGTGAGTGTGAGGTGGTGGAGGTCATCAGAGGGTGGGAAATTGATGTTCTTTTCATTGTTGTCCTTGTCAAAACGAGCATAGAAGTTATTTAGCTCATTGAGAAAGGGCACAGTCATGGCTATAGGTATGGAGTTGCTGGGCTTATAATCAGAGATAGCTTGAATGCCCTGCCACATACGTCGGGGATCAGAGTCCCCAAAATGTTCCTCCACCTTCAGCTTGTAGCTGTGCTTGGCCTTGTTGATGCCCCTCTTCAGATCTGCCCTGGATGAACTGTAGGCCTGTGCATCACCAGATCTAAAGGCATTGTTATGTGCTTTTAGCAGAAGTCGCACTTCTCTCTTCATCCACGGCTTCTGATTTGGGTACATGGTGATCTGTCTTTCCGTGGTGACACTGTCAATAGTGGTGTTGATATGGTCCAGGACTGAGTGGGTGTAAGAGTTGATGTTTATGTGGGAGCCACAGGTAGCCTGAGAGGTGAACATACTCCAGTCTGTGTTCCTAAACTTCTCCTGGAGTACAGAGTCAACCCCCTCTGGCCACACTTTGATGGTCCTCACTGATGGCTTCACCCGGTTGATGAGCGGTACATACTTGGGGGTAAGGAACAAGGATAAATGATCAGACTGGCCTAGGTGGGGGAGGGGAGTTGCTGTGTAGGCTCCCACAATATTGGTGTAAACATGGTCCAATGTTTTGTCCCCTCTTGTGTGACAGGAGACATGCTGGTAGAATTTAGGAAGCACTGTCTTGAGGTTAGAGTGGTTAAAATCACCCGCCACAATAAATGCTGCCTCTGGGTGTGCAGTTTGTTGTTTGCTAATAGCTGCATGCAGTTCTTTCATAGCAAGCTTAGCATTAGCATCCGGAGAAATGTAAGCGGCTGTTATGATGGTACAAGTGAACTCGCGTGGCAGATAGAAAGGTCTACATTTAACGATGAGAAACTCCAGGTTAGCTGAGCAGTGTCTCTCAACAGTGACAGAGTTCGTGCACCAAGCCTTGTTAATATAAATGCACAATCCCCCCCTCTTGTCTTACCGGAGTCAACTGCTGCTCTGTCTGCCCGGAGCGTGTGTAGGCCGGCTAGCTCGATAGCATTGTCGGGTATTCCACTGTGAAGCCATGTTTCCGTAAAAATCATGATATTGCAGTTCATAAGTTTCTTATTGTTGGTGATCCGAAGCCGTAGTTCACTCATTTTGCTCGCCAGAGACCGTACATTAGCAAGGAAAATACTGGGTAGCGATAGCCGGTGCGGTGTTAGCTTTAGCTTAGCTCTTAGCCCACCGCGTTTACCCCTCCTTTGTTTACGATCCTTACGCCGCCTGTGAGCACTTCCGGTCGGCCGGGAAGCCTGCCGAGCGTCGGGAGTTCTCCAGAGCTCCGGGATGAGACGTAGATTCAGACGTAGGTTGCTGATAAAAAGGTCGTTATCGTTGTTTTGTAAACCAATATTCAAAAGCTCATCTCGGGTGTAAGATGTAAAAGCAGAGCTGTTCTGAACGAACATACCCGAAATGAGCAGAAATAACACTGCTAGTCCCCAGAATCTGGTAGGACGCTGGGCCTCGCGTTGTGCACGCGCCGCCATCTTGCGTTTTTTTTTTTTTTTTTCAATTTCAAAGCAAGAATAAAAACAGTGAAATTACCTTAACACAATATGTAAATATGAACTTTAACAGATGAGATAATATGTTTAGAAATGCATTAAATTGCTTATTTTACAAAATAGGAAAAACAGAGTTGGGTTAAGTGCCCTTTAACTTCACTGAAAATGCCCTTTAAGCTTGTTGAAATTTTATAGACACAAAGCTTGCATAAATCTTAGTTTCAGATTAAAATGTCCTTATTTTTTAACGCTCATCAAAGATTGTTAATTTACATATAAATTTAACATCGACTTTATCCTTGTAACATGAAGCAACTGTGAAAATCAGGACATCTGATAATCTCCAACCACAACAACTAAATAGCACACAAGTTGATAGATCTGAGTCCTTATTGCAATGTCCAAGTTAAACCACTTCTCACACCACCTTAACTTGAAACTTGAGGTGGAGCGCTTTCTGGCTTTAACTTGTAAAATTGCGCTATAACACAGTCTAACGGCCGTTACTTGCGGTTGCTATGACGACAGTGTGGTATGGACTTGCTTAACTGACGACCTGGATCTTCCTCTCCTCGCTACCCGCCGTGATCTCGGAGTCCTTGTTACCCGTGTTGAGCAGGCGAGTTCTCACTGTAGCTCTCTTCACGACAACAGACACAGGTTGGTTCCTTTAAACGGGCGTTTATTGGGACTTATGCACCCCCCTCTTGGTCACGCCGTGAGAACTGTATGGGCAAACATAACGCATAACCATATATACAGTACAGAGCGAAATAATATAAACAAGTTACAAAACAAATACCTCGTTGGCCGCTTGTCATGAAAAGAGTTCTGAAGGTAAAACAAACTGCTTGGCTTCGATCTTCAATCAAACTTAAGTGCCAGATAGCTGAATAACGTGGCACAGCGTTCTTCTCATTTCCGCTATGTGCTACAATAAAAACAATCCCAGCGGCACTCCAGACGGAAACATCAGTTCCGGTCAGGAAACAATAAATTTCAACAAATTATACAGTTGCAACAACCAACATGTAACGTACAGAAAATATATAATTTTATAACAACACTTACACCCAATAAAGGGAGTTCATTGCTTGGCATAAGGCCAACTCCTGTCTCCCGTTATTCCAGACAAAACAATTTAGTGTCTTCCTTTCTTCAAACGTAATGCTTCTCATTCAAACCAAAAAGTTCTATTTTGATCTCATCCATCCACTAGATATTTTTCCAATACCGTTCAGGCTTTCCACATGATCTTTAGGAAACTGCAGATGAGCAGCAATGTTCTTTTTGGACCGCAGTGGTTTTCTCCTTGCAACCCTGCCATACACACCATTGTTGTTCAGTGTTCTCCTAATGGTGTTCTCCTGATGGTGTACTCCATCCATCCATCCATCTTCTACCGCTTTTCCGGAGGTCCAGGTCGCGGAGGCAGCAGTTCAAGCAGAGAAGCCCAGACTTCGCTCTCCCCAGCCACCTGCTCCAGCTCTTCAGAGAGGATACCAAGGTGTTCCCAGACCAGCTGGGAGACATAGCCAAAGAGAGAAAGGCGTTCAGTTGTTTAGAAGTTACCCTGGACTCGTTTGTGACCTCACCGACTATTACACGCCTTGCTCTTGGAATGATCTTAGTTGATCGACCACTCCTGGGGAGGTTAACAATAGTCTTAAATTTCCTTCATTTCTGCACAGTCTGTCTTAACTGTGGATTGGTGGAGTGCAAACTCTTTAGAGAGGGTTTTGTAACCTTTTCCAGCCTGATGAGCATCAACAACCCTTTTTCTGAGGTTCTTGGAAATCTCCGTGACATCCACAAACATGTATCAACACTTAGATCCACGGTTTTTAAATAAAACAGATTGCCCACGCATACCTGATTGTTATCCCATTGATTGAAAACACCTGACTCTAATTTCACCTTCAAATTACCTGCTAATCCTAGAGGTTCACAAACTTTTGCCACTCACAGATATGTAATATTGGATCATTTTCCTAAATATTGGATCATTGGATCATTTTCCTAAATAAAAGATAAAGTAAAATATTTTTGTCTCATTTATTTAACTGGGTTCTCTTTATCTACTTTTATAGATAGATAGATTTCAGTTTGTTCACATCAATGATGAATTTTCTTCCAACTCTAAGCTTAGTCACGGAGTTCCACAGGGACCTGTGTTAGGCCCTACTCTTTAGTTTATATATGCTTCCGTTAGGCAATATCATTAGAAAGCACTGTATATATTTTCATTGTTACGCAGACAACACACAACTATACCTGTCAATGAAGCCCGATGATTGTAATCAATTAGCCAAGTTAGAAGCCTGTCTTAAGGATATCAAAGCCTGGATGACTTGTAATTTTCTGCTATTAAACTCAGATAAGACTGAAGTCATTCTTGTTGGCCCAAAACACCTTAGAAATTCCTTTCCAAATCATGCTCTTAATTTAGATGCCACCACTCTCACTCTGAATAGTTCTGTGAGGAACCTTGGAGTTATTTGTGATCAAGATCTGTCCTTTAATTCACACATTAAATTTGTTTCTAAGACTGCCTTCTATCATCTGCGCAATATTGCCAAGATTAGGAGTATCTTGTCTCAGAATGATGCTGAGAAACTGATCCACGCCTTTGTTAGCGCTCGATTAGATTATTGTAACTCGTTATTATCAGGTTGTCCTAAAATATCCTTAAAAAATCTTCAGTTGATCCAAAATGCTGCTGCAAGAGTTCTAACTGGTTCTAGAAAAAGAGATCTTATCTCCCTGGTTCTGTCCTCCCTTCATTGGCGTCCCACAGAGTTTAGAATTAAGTTTAAAATCCTTCTTCTCACTTTCAAAGCTCTTAATAATCAGGCCCCCTTCTATATAAAAGATCTGATATTACTTTACCATCCTAATAGAGCACTACGCACCCAAAATGCTGGATTACTTGTAATGCCCAGAATCTCCAAAAGTACACTGGGAGGCAGAGCTTTCTGCTATCAAGCTCCTTCTCTGTGGAACCAGTTACCACTCTGGATCCGGGAGTCAGACTCGGTCTCTGTTTTTAAGAACATGGTGAAATCCTTCCTTTTTAACATAGCCTACGATTAGGGAGGGATTTTGTGTCTCTTAACCCCGCTTCTGTTTTATGTCTGTCCTCTTCATCCTCTCTATCCCCTCACCCCCAGCCAGTCGCAGAAGATGACTGCCCCTCCCTGAGCCTGGTTCTGCTAGAGGTTTCTTCCTGTTAAATGGGAGTTTTTCCTCTCCACCGTCACTAAGTGCTTGCTCACAGGGGATCGTCTGATTGCTGGGTCTTTCTGAAATTGTGGGGTTTTCTCTGCATTTTGTAGCGCTATGAGATGACTTCTGTTGTGATGTGGCGCTATATAAATAAAGCTGAATAGAATTGAATTGAACTGAATCTACTTTTAGGACTTGTGTGAAAATCTGATGATGTTTTAGGTCATATTTATGCAGAAATGTAGAAAATTCTCAAGGGTTCATAAACTTTCAAGCTCCACTGTAATTAAATGATGCTTACGTGGGTCCCTGTCCTTTTTCAGAGGGCAGCAAGATATCCAGGTGAGTGTTCCAAACCAGAGAGGTAAGAGGTTTGTTATCAGGTTAATGTGCACGAACCAAGGAGGGCGTGTCAGCAGGCTAGCAGACACAGAGGGTTTGCTAAAGGCAAAAGAACAGAAAACTTGGTGAGCAGGATACAGAGACAAAGCACAAAGTGTTTGGTCACAACTGTCATTTGGAGGGTTACCACATGACAATCCAGTGAAGAGCCGAGCCCAACTAAGATGTCTTATCCTGGGGACCATTCAGGGTCGGCGCTTGGCATAATAGGTAATAAAATAAAATTGATAAAAGTCAGAGGTGCTGTGCCAATAGGCAGGGCGGGAAAATGCTTGGAGCCAGAAGAGGGCTGGCCAACTTTGAATCACTACAGCAGTAACAATTTGGAGAGTTTGCAATGATCGTGATAAGCCTTTGCAGAATTCCCTAAAGGGGTCCAAGCCAAGTTGGTGTACAGTAATAAATCTGCTGGGTCTTTTTAGACAAGGTGTTTGTGGTGTGGCTTTTGTAGCAGCACAAGTTATTATGCAAACTGTGTGGACAGGAATGTTACTGTAATTTTGTGGTTTTAAGATTTAATTGCTTCATGGTGTGATTTGTTTTGTGTAGATCAAAGTTGTTTTAACTTCATTGCCGAGGCTGTCCCTGTTCTGTGGATGTGTAACATGATGACTATACCGAGGAAGGGTAGCGTGTCTCAATATGAGATTTTTTTTATAAGTCCCTGATATTGGGACTTCAGGGCCCGGGGTTTGGGGGTGGGGTACCCTAATCCCGCCTAGGGTGCCAAAATGAATAGGGTCGGCTCGAGGACGTTGACCCACAGGTATGGGCAATCAGCCAGCTGCAATCAATCAGTCCTCCGTGACACTGAGTAGAGAGATTATGCAACCACATAGATCTATGACACCAACAAGAATGTGCACGCTCACAAGTTCATTACACTCTTAGTCTAACTGCCTGGGCTACAAATCTTAAAATGTTTTAATGTTCATTTTAACTAATATCAGTTTTTAAAAAATGTATACATTTTACTTGAGTTACACATATTTAAACCTAAACCTACCTATAGAATTAGTCACAGATTTTTGGAATTAATATTTCTGAACTATTCAGATATCTTTGCTTAGCTTAAGTATTAATGCAATACCCATCTGATGCCAAGGATATTTTTTTCAGTGAAAAGGGTATTATTATTATAGCTGCGGTGGCTGATGCTTTTACAGTCCTGTGACTGCTCCACAGGATAGATTTTATTTTTAAAAAAAGAAAACAAAAACAAACCAAATCTAGAGCAGATTACCTACTGGGTACTGCAGTCACTAAATATTCCTATCTGGTGTCATCTCACATATTGGATAGTGCTTTTATATTATTCATTCTATCTTAATCTTATAATTTAAAACTAGTGGTGTTGGTGTTATTGCGTTAATCGCCCGTTAACGCTTTGCCCCCTTTAACGGCGACAAATTTTGTGATCGCAGTTAATGGCAGAAAGTGCAAATAGTACTTTTTGGCCTAGCGGCCCTCCGTACCAAAGCCGTTCTGGCTACAGACACTGTGCACACCATGCAGACATTGCGAAGTCAAACAAGCTGGATTACAGCCATGGAAATCCCTAAAGTGCTGCCATGTTTAAGTTTACAACGCTATCTGTCAGAGCTCTCATCTGGATAAATGTTACAGCCTCCTCCAAAACTTCGCCTGGATGTTGGGTTGTTCTTCTTCTGTGGAAGCTAGCTAGCTGGCTAGTAGCTACATGCTAGGTTGTAGCTGACCTCCAGCAGCTGACACAGACAGAAATTCACCTGTTTTCACCCTCATAGCTTTGGGTCCAACTGTTGGTGAGTACCAGTCTAAAAAAATTCTCAAGCTGTGTTTGTAATGTCCATTCTATCCCCCGCCGTTTTTGCAGCACGGTGGGGTGTCATCACGGGCGAGATAGTTGTTTATTTATGTTTGCAGTTTTCCTGCTAAAAGGGAAATTGTGTCTGTTGTGACACACGAGGTCCGTGGTTTTGTGTTGATCTGCTTAAAAGTGATGTTTGCTATGGGAGAAAGAGCAAGCTCCATTTGTGGCTGCTGGCTGGTTGGATGCTGAGTTGTGTTGCAATGACGTTAATGAGCCCTGGCATTCAGTTGTTTGTACATGCAGTCTACTTTTGAGAATTTTCTGGAGAATATTCTGGATAGTTGTTGTCATTTTGGATATGTTGAGAGCTTTAATAACCTGCAGGTGAAGACAGCAAGCATATTTGTCCACTCCCAATGTTCATAACAGTATGACAAACTTGAAAAATTACTGACTATCTGTATGGAAAAGCACGCGATTAACGCGTTATTAATTGCAATTAACTCAACAGTTCAAAAGATTAATTGCGGTTAAAATTTTTAATTGTCAAACACCACTATTTAAAACACATCATGATCATTAATAATGTGGTTCAATGTGTAGACCTTCTTTTGAAAAAAAAAATTAGCAAGGCAAAACCATCACATAAGAAAACAGTTATGCAGGAAAATCAGAATCAAAGTGTTTTCATTCAGTGAAGTGGCCTTCATGTCTGCTGATGTAGGTTGGGAACTTGTACAACAGGGAAGGGGTCCAATCACAGTAATCTGAAGTCCCTGCTGTTGGCTGCTGAATATAGCAAGTCAGTGAATAATTACACTTCAGGCTTGAAGAGGGTTTAAGTATGTGTGTTTGGAGTACTGTACAGCAGCAGTTGTAGTGAGGTCATATATTACTTTGGCAGAAGAGCCTCGTTCACTTCACATAGGCTTGTTTGCTGCAAACCTTTTGTAATGCAACTACAGTATATTTTATGTTTTATGGGCATTTAACTCTTTGAATATAAACATTAATACTACTATTGCATTTGTGAGGCTGTGTTTTGATGCTGGTTATTTAAGATAGAAGTCTGTTCAGTGTTTCCTGTGGTTTAAAGACCTTGGCTTGGTGGCAACATATTTTTCCGGGGGGTGGGGGGGTGAGTGAGGAGAAAACACATAACACGATTGTACCTGGAAATGTTAATTTTACGCTATTTCTTTTCTTTCTTTTTTTTTTTTTTTTTAGTTTTGCACAGTAATATTGCATAATGGAACTTACCATTTGAAGTATTGTATTACCAAGGCTTGAATGTTGGAATATTGGGCCATTTGGGGTCTCACCCAGATGTCCTGTGTTTGACTTTTTTACTGGTGTCATCCTTCTCTTCTTCCTCTGCTCTCACCTCTCCTGGACCCTCTGCCTGAACACTTTCCTCTCCTTGGCTCCTCTCTTCTGTCTCATCTTGCCCTCTCTGAGCCGTGTCTAATTCAGGTTTTCTCTCTGTCTATGGTGGTATAGAAACAGGCTAGAAAATACCAAGTGTCATGTTTTGTCCTGCAGGATTTTTTTTTTTCATGGTTTACATAAATAACCAAAATGTGTATTTTTTGTGTTTTTATTCTAGTGTTTCTTTTTTCCATTGACAAAGAGTGGGAAAGGGAAGGGAAAAAACATTCATAATAGTAATTTGCTCATGCATACTTAAATTATATGATCAGAGGTGGGTATAGTAGCCAGAAATTCTACTCATGTAAAAGCAGTGCTTTGAAATTAATAATTAAAAGTAGACAACCAAAAATTTCTAGTTAAGGGTACAAAGAGCACCCATTTAAAAACTTGAGTAATGACTTCAGTCTTGAAGGTTTGAGGTTTTTCTCCAAAATTTATAACAATTTTCTTATAGTTTTTTTTACTTTTCTCTGTAAATTTATCTAAATTTGCAACCATTTTCCTCAAATTTCTAATTTTCTCTTGTACATTTGAGACTATTATAAATTTGTGGATTATTTTATGGTTAATGCTTATCTTTTTTTTAATCCAATCCAACTTTATTTATAGAGCTCTTTAAAAACAACAGTTGACACAAAGTGCTGTACATCAACAACAAATAAAATATAAAGACAATAAATACAGCTAAAGTACAGAACAGCACAAACAAAACAATAGTCATACAATAGAGACAATAAGAACAAATAAAATCAGTGTCTCAAACTGGGTCAAAAGCCAGAGAATAAAAATGGGTTTTAAGAGGAGTTAAGAGAACTGGACAGTCAAGAGGCCTGTCTGATGGACAAAGGCAGATTATTATAAAATTGCTGTATTTTTTTAATAAATGTGAAACAGAATGTGGAAATTTTTTTACTTTTTTCCTCATACAATTTAAACTTTTGACCATAATTTTGTAGAGCCAGAACAGAACAATAATTCTGAATTCAAAGAAACCTCCTTGGTGCCTCTGGCAGCTGGTTGCGGCCTGACCACGGGGGGCCGGTGTTCAGGTGGCCTGTTCCAGGGTGGCCGTGCATCTGGCCCGGTGGGGTGGGGGGGGGAGGCTGTGGCCCCAGGTGGGGCTGGGTCTGGCCCTTTGCCCCCGGTGCTGGGGCGGGGTGGGGGGGAAGCCATTTCCCCCCCTGGGTCGGGGTCAGGTGTGTGCTGCTGATACGGGCCGGCCCCAGCACGCCCTTGCATGGCAGGATCGTGCCCTCCCCGGGGCCCTGGCAGCACTCTGGGGCGGATCCCTGCATCCTGGGGGAGTCGCCCTCCCCGTCCTCCGGGGCCTGCGGGTCTGGGTGTGCATGTACATCTGTGTGTGTGTGTGTGTGTGTGCACGTGTGTGAGAGTGGGTGAGAGTGGGCACGTGTGTGTGTGGACGTGGGTGCGTGAGTGTGTGTGTGTTGTGTGTGGGCATGTGGGGCTGTGTGTGGGTGTAGGTGGGCATGTGTGATGGTGTGTGTGTGTGTGTGTGTGTGTGTGTGTGTGTGTGTGTGTGTGTGTGTGTGTGTGTGTGTGTGTATGGGTGCGAATACCTGTGGGCAGATGTGTGGGGGTGGAGGATGTGTGTATGTGTGGGGGAACCTCGTTGGGTGGTGGGGTGGGGCAGACCACCTAGTGACATGGGGGTTGGTGATTCGAGGTCTGTTTGTCCCGGCCGCCCTGCCGTTGTGTCACAGGGCGGGGCGCTTTGTCGCATTGCCCCTGGGGTCTTTGGCGCTGGGTGTGTGTGGGTGCTCGGAGGGACCGTTGGTGCAGGTTGGCGGCCGTGTTGCCGTTGGGCCACTCTGGGGTGGCTGTGGCTGTGGGGCGGCCTGCTGTTGTCGGTGTGCATCTGGGGTGGGTGGTTGGTGGGCTTGCGGTGGGCGCTCGGGGGGTGTCACTTGGCATGTGGGGTGCCATATGGATCTGGCCCATTGTTCACTATTGTGATTATTGTTGTTGTACATGTTTGTGTGTGCAAGATGAGTGGGGATGGGTGTGACTGCTCCATCATGTTTGTGGTGCTGGGGGGCGTGACACTGGTGGGTCCTAGGCTGCTTGGCCTGGCGGCCCTCACCCTGGGTTGGGCTTTGGGGGCAGTGGGTGGCTTCCAGAACCATTTTGCAAGCTGGTTTCTGGGGGGGGGGGGGGGGGTGCAGAAAATAAGACTGGGAGGGAGGCGGTCCAAAAGCGAGGCTGCCCCCCCCCCGATTCTGGGTGGAATATACATCTTTTTGGATATTGCATTTAGGGCTTTGGGGCGGGGGTGTGCTGCACTGTGTCGGTGAAGGGGCCACCTCTGCTGCACAGTGGGGCTGCCCTAACCTCAATTTTAACTGCATTTTAGACACTGAGGGCTTTGGGGGATGGGGGCCCTGCTGCCTATCGCAGTGGCTAGTGGTGCTCCAACCACCATCCCCCCCAATTTTAACTGCACCATGGTAATTCACACACCTACACACAATCACATCATACAATTGACACACACATATCGTGTTTTGTGGGGGGAGGGGGTCTTTTCCCCACCCCTGTTCTCCTCCTTCTGCCAGGGGCCTGGGGGCCCGGCGGGGGCCTGGGACCTGTCATGTTGTCAAAATCACTGGGTGCTGCTGAATGAATAGATACAAGCAAGGGAATGAGAGAGGAAATGACTAAGAGAGTAAGCGAGAGTGAGGGATTGATGAATGAAGATGGTGATGGTGGGTCGGTTTTGTGTGGCGCTTTGCGTGTCGGGTGGCATCTCGGGGCACCTGTGGTGATCTCCTGATCAGTCGCTTGGGTGGGTGCTGGGGGTGGGGGTTTGCTTCTGTGGCTGCAGCCACCCTGGAGCAGGTTGGTGGGGGGCGGCCACTGGCCTGCGCCGGCAGTCTCTCCAGCTACTGCCGGGAGCTGGTGCGTGTTCAGGCTCGCTGCATCTGCATCGCAGTCGCCCTAAAAAATAGGGGTGGATGGGGGAGGGTGAGTGTGAGGGGGGGAGCATGAATGGATGTGAGTAGGTCAGAGTGAGAGTGGGAGTGAGACTGCATGCGTGGGTGAACGTGAGAGAGTGTGGGTGACCCTGAGGGTGAGTTGGAGCTAGATTGAGTGGGTTTGGGAGTGAGAGAGAATGTTAGGTCTGGGAGTGCGAGAGTGGGACTGTGTGGGGGAATGTGAATGAGTGAGTGCTTGTGGGTGCATATGAGAGCAACGGGGTGTGGTGTGGGAATGAGTGTGTCTGTTAGTTGAGAGGTGTTGGATTGAGGAGGGTAATGCCTCTCGGCTACGTGGGCTCCCTTGGGTGGGGGTGGGTGACTTCTTTGGGTGTGGGGGTCCCTGGGATGTGCGCCAGTGGTGCTGGGGGGGGGTTGGGGAGTGCCTGGGGGGGGGGCTCGTGTTGGGGGGGCGTGGGCCTGTCTCCGGCCTGGGGGGTGGGGGCGCTGGTCTTCCGGCGCTTGGGACCCAGGGGCTGATGTTGGTCCTGCTTGGGAAGGGGGGGGGTTGGGGGGCCCGGGGCTGTGAGCCTGCTGCACCAGCCACTTGGCAACCTTGCCTCCCTCGGCCATCCCACCAGGGGTGGATGCCTGGCATTCCTGGGGCTTATCAGCCCCGGGTATTTGTGCCCTGTTGGGGTTGGTGGCGCTTCCTTGCCTGCTTGGGTTTTCCGGGGTGGTGGGGAATTGCTGCGACTGGCCCCCCTCTTCGTATGTTTCCTGACAAACCACTCACATGCACACACTTATTTTGTGCGCGCTCTCATATACATGCACACGAATGCACACACACAAATGTCTCCCCTTTAACAGGTGCGGATACCAGACTCATGTTGAGACCTCTTTGGTGGAAAAAGCAGTTTGTCTTCTATTTGTTTTAGTTGTTGGTTTGTTTGTCTTTTTTGTCTGTTCCTCTCTCTTTTCTTTCCCCCTCCACATACTTCCTTTCCCCATTCCCCATTCTGTTGGGTCTTTCATGGGTAAAATAATTTAAATAAAGTATTAAAAATTGTTACAGGTGTGGAGAATGCGTTCAAGGATGAGGCTGAGTTTATTTCTCAGAGTCAACTTTATTGAGTGAACACATGCTCTATCAATCTCTAGGCAGGAAAAGAGACTGAGCAATCAAATACCACATTCTTATACTCTGCTGGAGCCACGACCCTCGGTCACATGTTACTTAACCAAACATATAATCACATGGTACATAGTCTCAGTCACAATGCACTCTTTCATGTCTCACTATTGTCTCTTATCCCTCGATGGCCCGGGAATCCTCCTGGGACGTCCTCTCCGAGACAAGGGCCAAAACTCACACCTACTCGTCTAGATCTCTGCAGGTCCAGACCTCTTTTGTCCCACGAGACGTGGAGTCCCCAATACACATACAGTCATACATTTGTGGGGAAATATGAACTCAATATCTAATCAGACAAAATCTAATCAGAGCTGTATGGCAGAAACATCACAACATAACACAAATCAATCCACCAATTGCTTGGGTTTAAACCTCCTGCCAAATCTGCTGTAAGCCGGCTTTGTTCCTTCTGCAGCGGCTCCCTGCATCTGTGAATCAGGCTTGTTAGCACATCTCTGTGGTGGCACCGAACAATGCCTTTTCGGCGGTCTGCCACGGCGGGGGGCCCTGGCCAACTGCATGTGTTCATCAGCCAGAACAAAGGCGGGTTTGAGTCTGTTAATGCAAATCAACTCTTTTCTGTCTCCCAAATCAAGCAAAAATTGTTTCTCTCTCATTTCCAACACTCTGAAAGGCCCGTCATAAGGTGGTCGCAAACCTGGTCGTTGAGCATCATGTCTGACAAAAACAAACTCCGCATTCTTTAAAGCTCTTGGCACAAAAACGCGTGGAAAACTGTGATGCACTGGGCCAGGGAGGGCGTTTGATCCTGTGCCACTCTGCAACAGCTGAGCGGGGGGGCAATTTGGTGCGGGGTTGTCAGGGAGGAAATCCCCCGGCAAACGGAGGGGTTGAGCAAAAACTAATTCAGCCGGGGAGGCTTGCAAATCCTCCTTAGGTGCAGAACGCAACCCCAATAACACCCATGGAAGTTTATCCACCCAATTTGTATCTGTGAGAGACGCTCTGAGGGCTGCTTTCAATGACCTATGAAAGCGTTCACACAAACCGTAAAGAGACTGAGCAATCAAATACCACATTCTTATACTCTGCTGGAGCCACGACCCTTGGTCACATGTCACTTAAGCAAACATATAATCACATGGTACATAGTCTCAGTCACAATGCACTCTTTCATGTCTCACTATTGTCTCTTATCCCTCGATGGCCCGGGAATCCTCCTGGGACGTCCTCTCCGAGACAAGGGCCAAAACTCACACCTACTCGTCATCTCCTGTAGATCTCTGCAGGTCCAGACCTCTTTTGTCCCACGAGACGTGGAGTCCCCAATACACATACAGTCATACATTTGTGGGGAAATATGAACTCAATATATGCGCCACACAGGAAGAGTTTGCAACAATATACAGTACATAGATAGGTACCATCTTTACTTGGCAAAGTAAATCTGTTTTGGCACAATAAGGGTAACAGATCTCTGTTCTGCTTACCTAGCTGCCTGACGGGACAAGGGGGAAAAAAACATGGCAAAGACCCATGCATACAATAAAATTACACATGCCTGGCACTCACTAGAAACAACAGTAAATCCACGTTTTCACTGCTTCCCCACTCCAGCTACTATACAGACAGAAAAAAGACCAAGAATTAGCCTGACCCTCAACTTTTACGGCTAGCAAAGAACCTCAGAATAGGAAATCTGACTCCCCTCTTTTCATTGAAAAATGGTTTTCTGAAATAAATTGTTGTATTCCTTTAGGCCTCACTTCAACACACAGCTCCAGTTCCGGAACCAGTCTCCTGGAGAGGGGCTGGAGCTTGGCCTTTTCTGGAGTTGCCCAGGGCGAGAGGCGACGAGCAGGGGTGGGTATTCTTGTATCGCCCCACCTTGCTGCCTCTATATTGGAGTTTTCCCCGGTGGACGAAAGGGTTGCTTCCCTGCGCCTTCGGGTTGGGAAACGGGTCCTGACCATCATTTGTGCCTATGCACCAAATGATGTTTCAGAGTACCCACCCTTTTTGGAGTCTGTGACTGGGGTGCTGGAGGGTGCTCCTCTTGGAGACTCCATTGTCCTACTGGGGGACTTCAATGCGCACGTGGGCAACGACAGTGAAACCTGGAGGGGGGTGATTGGGAGGAACGGCCTGCCCGATCTGAACCCGAGTGGTGTTCAGTTATTGGACTTCTGTGCTAACCACAGTCTGTCCATAACGAACACCATGTTCAAGCATAAGGGTGTCCATATGTGCACCTGGCACCAGGACACCCTAGGTCGCAGGTCGATGATCGATTTTGTTATCGTATCATCAGACCTGCGACCGTATGTCTTGGACACCCGAGTAAAGAGAGGTGCAGAGCTGTCAACTGATCACCACCTGGTGGTGAGTTGGATCCGATGGCAGGGGAGGAAGCCATTCAGACCTGGTAGACCAAAACGTATAGTGAGGGTGTGCTGGGAGCGTCTGGCTGAGGCCCCTGTCCGGGAGGTCTTCAACTCCCACCTCTGGAAGAACTTCAACCACATTCCGAGGGAGTCTGGAGACATGGAGTCTGAACGGGCCATGTTCTCCACCTCTGTTGTTGAAGCGGCGGCCCAGAGCTGCGGCCGCAAGGTGGTCGGTGCATCTCGTGGTGGCAACCCCCGAACCAAGTGGTGGACACCAGTGGTGAGGGGGGCCATTAAGCTGAAGAAGGAGTCCTATCAAGCTTGGTTGGCTTGTGGGACTCCCGAAGCAGCTGAGGTGTACCGGCAGGCCAAGCGGAGTGCAGTTCGGGTGGTTGCTGAAGCAAAAACCCGGGTATGGGAGGAGTTCGGTGAGGCCATGGAACAAGACTTTCGGTCGGCCTCAAAGAGATTCTGGCAAACTGTCCGGTGGCTCAGGAGGGGAAAGCAGCTCCCCGTCCACACTGTGTATGGTGCGGATGGGACACTGTTGACTTCGACTGGGGACATCGTCGGGCGGTGGAAGGAATACTTCGAGGATCTCCTCAATCCCACTGATACGCCTTCCACAGTGGAAGCAGGGTTTGGGGACGAGGGGGATGACTCGCCTATCACAGGGGCTGAGGTCGCCAAGGTGGTTAAAAATCTCCTTGGTGGCCGGGCCCCGGGGGTGGATGAGATTCGCCCTGAGTACCTCAAGGCCCTAGATGTTGTTGGGTTGTCATGGTTGACACGCCTCTGCAACATTGCGTGGAGGTCGGGGGCAGTGCCTTTGGCATGGCAAACCGGGGTGGTGGTTCCTCTCTTTAAAAAAGGGGACCGGAGGGTGTGCTCCAACTTTAGAGGGATCACACTCCTCAGCCTCCCTGGGAAGGTCTATGCCAAGGTACTGGAGAGGAGAGTCCGGCCGTTGGTTGAACCTCGGATTCAGGAGGAGCAATGTGGTTTTCGTCCTGGCCATGGCACATCGGACCAGCTCTTTACCCTCTCGAGAATTCTCGAGGGTTCGTGGGAGTTTGCCCAACCAGTTTACATGTGTTTTGTGGACTTGGAGAAGGCATTTGACCGCGTCCCTCGTGGATTTTTGTGGGGGGTGCTTCGGGAGTATGGGGTATTGGGCTTGTTGTTACGAGCTATTCGGTCTCTGTACGACCGTTGTGAGAGTTTGGTTCGTATTGCCAATACTCGGTCGGAGTCATTCCCAGTGAGAGTTGGACTCCGCCAGGGCTGCCCTTTGTCACCGATCCTGCTCATAATTTTTATGGACAGGATTTCTAGGCGCAGCCAGGGAATGGAGGGTGTCATGCTTGGTGACCACAGGATCTCATCTCTGTTGTTTGCAGATGATGTTGTCCTGTTGGCTTCATCCAGCAATGACCTACAGCTCTTGCTGGGACGGTTTGCCGCTGATTGTGAAGCGGCTGGGATGAGAATCAGCACCTCCAAGTCCGAGTCCATGGTCCTCAGCCGGAAAAAGGTGGATTGTCCTCTCCGGGTTGGGGACAGGCTCCTGCCCCAAGTGGAGGAGTTTAAGTATCTTGGGGTCTTGTTCACGAGTGAGGGGAGAATGGAGCAAGAGATCGACAGACGGATTGGAGCAGCATCTGCAGTGATGCGGACGTTGTACCGGTCTGTTGTGGTTCTAAGGCAAAGCTGTCGATTTACCAGTCAATCTACGTTCCTGCTCTCACCTATGGTCACGAGCTTTGGGTAATGACCGAAAGAACGAGACCGCGAATACAAGCGGCTGAAATGAGCTTTCTCCGTAGGATTGCTGGACTCACCCTCAGAGATAGGGTGAGGAGCTCAGTCATCCGGGAGAGGCTCAGAGTAGAACCGCTGCTCTTCCGCATTGAAAGGAGTCAGTTGAGGTGGTACGGGCATCTGATTAGGATGCCTCCTGGACGCCTCCCACTTGAGGTGTTTCAGGCACGTCCCACTGGGAGAAGACCCCGGGGCAGACCCAGGACTCGGTGGAGAGACTATGTCTCCCAACTGGTCTGGGAACGCCTTGGTATCCCCTCTGAAGAGCTGGAGCAGGTGGCTGGGGAGAGGGAAGTCTGGGCTTCTCTGCTTGAACTGCTGCCTCCGCGACCCGGACCTCCGGAAAAGCGGTAGAAGATGGATGGATGGATGGATGGATTCCTTTCGAAAAAAATACATATAATCTTAGAAAAAGACATGATCCCTTTCTAAAAATCTGGCAACCTTAATGTGACCTCTTTTAACCTGCCTTATATCTTTTTTGGAAATGATTCTTTCCTGTCTCCATGATGTTTGGATTTTGCACTGATCTCTTTCATTTTTTTTACTTTTTTTTAAATTTTTTGTGTTTGTGTGGGTAATTGTATTTTGTGAAATTACTTTAATAAATAAAACGTGCTAAAAAGAAACTCAGAAAAACAACTCTATATTTTCCACAACATCAGTAAACGGCAAGCAAAAAATTATAATTATGAAAGCACCAAGGTGCTGATGCCTCGGTGCCAGAGCCTTGGTGGAGGTATGCATTCTCAGATCATCACCAAAATGTTGTGGGTTCCTCTCTAGCCCAAGGACCACCTCTGGTAAAAAAAAAATTCATCCAAATCCATCCTGTCGTTTTGGATTATTCTTGCTAACACACTGTGAGAAGATAAGAGCTTTGGTGGAGGTATGCATTCTGGGATCATCACCAAAATATTATGGGTTCCTCTCTTGCCCAAGAACCACCTCTGGTTAAAATTTTTTTTTTTTAAAAATCATCCAAATCCTTCTAGTAGTTTTGGAGTAACACATGCACAGTGAAAATAATCTGCAGTTCACATGCTTGTACTGTCGGCTGCAGCCAAGAGCCACCAAACTGATTTGAACAGCTGCAATCCAAACAAAATGAAGAGCACGGTGGCAGACGTTTTAAATGGTGGAAGCGATGGAGGTATGTGAATACAATGACAATCAAGACAAACAGGAGCTTTTGCTGTTTAGTGGCGGAGGAAGAAAACAGACGAGCAAAAAGACGGACATTTGTTTACCCAATACTGGCGGATTGCTCAGTACTTAGTTGGGGCAGGAGTTTCCAGGCGCATGTGCACTTCACTGGGACCATTTGCAAGCAAGGAATGTTGGGACTTGGAGTTTTAAGTGAGTTTTTAATGAGTTTTACCTTGTCCTTCCTCTGCAAAACTAAACAGCAAAACCAGTGTGAAAACAAATGATGTGATGAATAAATGGTACAGTTGAGCTAGACATAGACTGTAACAGGAAGTCATCCATGTGTTGTAAAAAAGTCACACTGTCGCCTCTAGTGGCCCAGCATAGTTATTACAATACCTTTTCCCACGACTTCATTGATGTTATAGGTGAGTTAAATTTGTATTTATTTTGAAACCAAAGCCTTATATTGGAATTCTGCCAAATTAAAAGTCGAGAAAATATGGCAATACAATGATGCAAGCCTTCAGTTGCACTTAATTTTGACTGGGTGAGCTGAAAAGCTGGTAACAGACAGACAGATGGACAGATACAACCACACACACACAGACGCATTAACTGATTACCATAAGCCTTTCCGTTTCACAGAGGCATAAAAAATTATGCTGTAAGAATGCACAATTTCTACTCACCAGTTGGCAGGAGGCTGTGCCTCTCCTCTTAGTCCTCACTGTTTTGCCGAATCAACTCCTGCATAAGTTTTCTGTTCAGTTTGTTTAGTCTTGTAATGCTGGATGCGGACCAGGCTGACATGCTGATGGCTGCTCCAGTCAAGCACCATCCTGACCACTCTGTTGCTGACAGGTCCCAGGCTGTTGGAACACTCGAGGCTACTACTGCTCCTGGAAAGTACCACTCTGGTGCTGGAATAGCCCTCCCTGCTGCAGCTGCTTTTTGTCTCCAGTCAGTCACTGTTTAGTTTCATAGGTCCCCATCTCCTCACAGACGGTAGTATCTCACTGGGATGCTACAGCTTGAGACTAGTTGGAGAACGGCATTCCAAAATGTCTCCAAACATTCTCAGTGGTTTGCATTTTCCTCTTGTGAGTCACAGGGTCTTGCACTTATCTCGCAGGAATTTTGAACATGTTCAAATAATTTGTGTGACAACTTTTCTCTCAAAATAGTCACAGAGTCATTGCGGGTGTCTAGAACTTGTCTCGACCTTGTCTTGAACCTTACTCAGTTTAGCTTTCATGAGTCAGAAAGTGCGAGAAAAGTTAACCTGTTGAACTCTGTTCAACTTCCCTAAAAAACGCCTAAAAATAACATGCCCAAAGTAAATCAAAAGCTGTTCTTCAGCCCTTTGCAGCATCTTCATGGGGTTAGTCTCATTTAAAGGAAAACACTCTGAATTTTTTGGCAAAACAGTCATAATCTCTCTAAGTGCTCCTGCCACTGAGTAACAAGAAAGTTTGCCTGGGTGTTTTTTTTTAGATACAAATGCTTGTAAATAACATACAGCTGTCAGATACTCGCTGGAAAACACAACAGAAATGTAGAACCAAGTGTTTTCAAGCTCAGGTCAAAATTTTGTAAAAATACCACAAAAAATGAATATATTACACAGCTTTTTTCTCAGGTTGTAACAAGGCTGTGTCTGTACTGGAAGACCGGAAATACAGCTTTTTTTTCAGTGCGCACTGAGACGCACTAAAATGCAGAGACGTGACCGCCCGCGGAATTCACAGAGTTCAAGGGGTTAAACAACTTTGCAGCTGGTTGGGATCTATCAAACTAAATTCTGACTGATTGGAGACAAGCACCTGCAGCAGCTGTGACTGATTGGAGAGGTGGAACGGCAGGCAGCAGGTGTTTATTATTACACCAAATAGTTTCCCGGAGTCGAAAACCGAGGTGCCCGTCACCCCCTCACTTTTTGACTAGTACCCTGGTTGGAGAGGTGAATGTCATTTTCAGTCTATCCATCATCATGTTGTTTATATATCTGCTTGATATTTACTACTTCTTCTTCTTTCAGCTGCTCCTTTTAGGGGTCGCCTTAGCGGATAATCTGCTTCCATCTCACCCTATCCCTTCATCTTCCTCTGGAACACCAACCATCTCCATGTCCTCCCTCACTACATCCATGAATCTTCTCTGTGGTCTTTCTCTTTTCCTCCTGCCTGGCAGCTCCATCTTAAAAGTCCTTTGTCCAATATATCCACTATCCCTCCTCTGCACATGTCCAAACCATCTCAGCCTTGCCTCTCTTACTTTATAAGTGGCCTAACACATTCACACCCAAAACAACTAAAAACTAGGGGAGACAGGTGGACTGCTGTCCTTCCCCTACACAGCCAGACGGATTATTCTCCCACCAATACTAAATGAGAAAAGTCCATCTACAAATTAAAATAACCGCCGTGTTCCTAAACTAAACTAAAACGTGCAAAATAATCCCCAGAACTACATACAACACACATAAACAACAAATTACTCTGAACACATGCACTCAAATGAACATATAATACACACGGCCCAGAGAAGAGGAGAAACAAGCCTATGGGCCCCCCTGGACCGTCCCTTCATCAGTCCGCCCCTGGAGGCAGCCTGCCTCCTGGGCCGCAGCTGGTTGTATTGGCACCGGTGTGCCTCCCCTTCTTCACTGTCAGATGTTTCACTTGTCCAGGCCCAACACTCACAGTCTCTTCCCGGGCATGCCACAGCTCGTTCGGGTGCCTCCACGAGCCGTCCGACAGCTGGAGATAAACATCATCCCATCTGGCCACGAAGCGCAGCCATACCTGGTGCTCCTCTAACTGCCGTTTGGCTCATACCCGCCATGATCACGCCTCCTCCCGAGCCCTAACCAGGTCCGTGACTCCCAGAGGGATTCTGCTCGGCTTGCAGGGTCTCTGCTTGGCACGCGGTCCCTCCGTGCCTAACAGTCTGGCCCCAAGCACTTGTAAATCCGCTGCACCCATCGCCGTTGTAGCCCCATGTTTGCTGACCCACTTTAGCCGAGCTCCAGGAACAACTGGAGCCAGCTCCTTGGCGTCGCTCATCGTCGCAGGTGCCCCACCGTGCCAACCAGTACCCTCGTCCAGGGCGACTTGGGCTCTGGTACAGGGACCCCCCTGCGATGACCCTGAGCAAGACTGGTCCTGCTCACCTTCTGGGGTGCTGGGCAATTCCTCATCCCACATCGCACCGTCCTCCACTCTTGGAACCGGCCGGTCCCACAGTCCACAGCCCAACCACTCCTCCCCAGCAGTGCTTTTAATGGCGAAACCCAGACCATAAAACAGGTTGCATCCCATGATGTTATTGCCACGGGCCGTCACGGTGAACTCAAGATTAGACATCTCCGCCGATTTGTACCGGGCCATCAGTCTCAGTGTTCCCACTGCGGCCAGCCATCCTCCTCCATAGCCGTAAAGTGGCGCTGGGTCACCGTCAATCCTGTAGTGCAGGAAGAATTTTCTCACTGTAGCCCAATTCAGTAGGAAGTCCTCCGCCCCGTATCGATCAGCAACGGTACCTCCACACCATCCAATTCCACCATGCACGTCGTGTACCTGTTGGTGTTTGGGGACACAGTGTGGACAACCGTCGAGGCAGGAGGGGTCAATTTCTTCTGTGGGCTCCCCTGCTTGAACATGCGACACACCCTGGTATAATGGTTCAAGCAGCCACACCTGCCGCAGTGTTTCGCTCTTGCCAAACAGTCCCTGGCCTCAAAGCAGTACTTCACGAACCCGAAGCCCATATGCATGGGCTTCCCAGGGCAGACCTCAATTCGACAGCATTGGCATCTCTGGCGTCGTCCTCCACACTCCCATTGCTGTCCGGGTCTGCTACTTGTGTGGTAACGGGAAGCTCCAGCTGTCAATGTGACAAACACTCACTCAGCTGGTTGCAAACCATCTCCTCCTCCAACGGTCTGAACCGACACTCACTAGCCAGTAGTTTCAAGTTGGCTACGAGCCACTGAATAGGCTTACCCACCTGTTGGCGGTGCTGCCAAAACTTGATTCTCTGGACGTGACGTTGTCCGGGGTGCAAAAATGGTGCGCCATCAGCTCGACCACATCCTCAAAGCTGTCCGAGTCACCAAGCATGCTCAGTATCTGCTGACCTTCAATTCCAAAATTGTGTACCAACAGCATGCGTACCCTCAGCTTGTCCATCTTGCCCAGACTTAGCGCCACCATGTATGCTCAGAAGGCAATGCACCATCTCGGCCAGGGGACAGGTGGCTCACCCGGGAACTCCAGAAAAGGCCGAATTGGAGACCCACACGTTTCCATACTTCTTTAATCGTCTTTAATCCTCGTCGCCAAATGTTATGTTGTGGAGAAAGGAAGCAGGCGAAGCAACGAGCTGGACAACACACAAACTTAATTCCTTCTCCATCATTCAGTACAGTAAAATCTACTGGGTCTCTGTGCATCCTTTTTTATAGTCTTTAATTCCATGCATTGAGACCAAGGAATCCCGACCATAATCATTGTGTGGAACAAAGACATGTGTGGCACATTAACATAACATAACATAACGCCAGTACTGCATTCTCACACCCCTCTCTCCTCCAGCGGTTCTGGCACTTCCTTCTCTCCCTGGGGAGTGAATAGTCCTTACTGTCCTGTCTAAGACCCCCCGGTGACACGTCCTCCTTCAGCACATTGTTCCCTCTTTCCCTCAGCTGCCGTCTCTGGGTGGAGAATCTCCCACCTGTACCACCACACAGCCCATCCCAAACACCCAGAAAGGACAC
Organism: Pholidichthys leucotaenia; assembly: GCA_020510985.1. NCBI lineage: Eukaryota > Metazoa > Chordata > Actinopteri > Cichliformes > Pholidichthyidae > Pholidichthys > Pholidichthys leucotaenia. Next base: position 254,507,621 of record CM035837.1, on the reverse strand, counting down.
TAACACCCCCCCCCACGTCCTTTGGGCTTGAGCTGGCGCCCATAGTGGCTGTAGCGGGGGGTCGCTGATCCAGTCGGAACACCCTGCTGGCAAGGTATACAGGAGGGCACGTCAGTCTGTGGAGGGAAAAAGGGAGGTGGGGAAAACACATTAGCTTTACGAGTGCCGGTCCCTACTGAGGGAACACCAGCTTGCTGAGCCCCCAACGGCAGGCGTCTGCACCAGGGAGCTTGGGCCAACACCACCTGCTCATTTGCCAACACAAAAGCGGGCTTCAGCCTGTCAATGCAGACGGTCTCCCTACGCCCTCCCCCCCAAGTCTAACACAAAATGTTTCACCCCAGGTTCCAACACCCTGAACGGTCCGTTGTACAGTGGGCGCAGCAGGGTCCAGTGCGCATCGTGCCTGACAAAGACAAAACCGGTGTTCTGTAAACTCTTGGGGACAAAAGTGTGGGGAAAACAATGGTGGGCCGGGCCTGGCACGTTAAAAGCCTCTGTATTGTGCAAAAATTGCATGGTTGGCTTGGCCCTGGGTGCGGGGTTTTCTGGTAAAAACTCCCCAGGGATCCGCAGTGGCTGAGAAAAAACGAGTTCTACCGGGAAGACTGCCAGATCCTCCTTAGGCATGGAGCGCAACCCTAAAAGAACCCAGGCCAGGCTGTCGACCCAATTTCTATCCGTGAGTGAAGCTCTGAGCACTAACTTAAGCGACCTATGAAAACACTCGCATAACCTGTTAACCTGGGGGTTGTACGTGGTAGTACGGTGAATTTTGACCCCCAGGCTCTGGGCCATAGCAGACCAGAGTTCCAAAGCGAATTGTGGACCCCTGTCGGAAGTGATGTCGGATGGGGATCTGAAACGTGCAACCCAAGCCGACAAAAAAGTGCGAGCCACTTCTGCGGACGTGGTAGAAACCAGCGGGACCACTTCGGGACAGCGCGTGGTGCAGTCCACGACTGTCAAAAGGTGCGTGAAACCCTGCAACAGCGGGAGGGGTCCCACCAAATCCACATGGATGTGGTTGAACCTCCTTGCCAGGATTTGGAAAGGCTCGAGGGGGGCTCTGGTGCGCTTGTGCACTTTGGCCCGCTGGCACGCAACGCAAGCTGCAGCCCACTCTTTCACATCCTTGCGCAAGCGCGGCCAGACAAATTTCGCCCCCACTAGCTTCACCGAAGCGGGCACACCTGGATGTGAAAGGGAGTGGACTGACTAAAAAATGTGGCGGCGCCAAGAGCTCGGAACCACTGGCCGCCTGCGACCAGTGGAGACATCACAGAGCAGGGGGGACACCCTTCTTGCACCACCCTGCTCTTCAGCCTTAACCCAGTAGGCGCCGACTGGAGTGCACAAATGTCCGCATCCCCGGCTTGCTCCACGGCCATGGCAGAGAAATCTATTCCCATGTAGACCAGGGAGACTAACACACGTGACAGGCAATCGGCCATGACATTGAGCTTACCGGCAACGTGTTGAATGTCGGTAGTAAACTCCAAAATCGCGGCCAAATGCCGTTGCTGCTGGACCGACCACGGTTCCAAGACTTTGAACATCGCGTACGTCAGCGGCTTATGGTCCACGAATGCAGTGAACTCGTGCCCCTCTAGCCAAAACTGGAAATAGCGCGTTGCCAGGTGGAGAGCCAGCAATTCTCTGTCGAACGTGCTGTATTTGTGTTCATTGTCACGCAAAGTTCGACTGAAAAATGTGAGCAGCTGCCATGAACCTGAGACGTACTGCTCCACCACTGCCCCTATGGCAACATCAGACGCATCCGTAGTGAACGCTATCCGTGCCGACAGATCCGGGTGGGCTAGCAATGCGGCATCCGCCAGCGCTGTTTTGGTCTTTGTGAAAGCCTGGACTCGCTCGGGAGTCCAGTCAATGGGTTTCGTGGGCTTCTTTTTTTTTTTAAGCGCGGCATACAACGGCTGCATCAGCTGGGCTGCCCGGGGAAGGAAATGGTTATAAAAATTAACCATTTCCAAAAACTCCTGTAGGGCCCTCATGGTCTGCAGTTGCGTAAAGTCCGACAGAGCACACACCTTATCAGGTAACGAAATCGCGCCCTCCAGTGAAATGTGGTGGCCCAAAAAATCAATCACTGCACACCGAGCTGGCACTTCGCCGGGTTAACTATCAGCCTGTATGCTTCCAACCTCTGGAAGACTGTCTTGAGATGGGTGATGTGCTCCTCGTCGGATGTGCTAGCTACCAGAATGTCGTCTAAGTAGACAAAAACGAAGGACAAGTCACGAAGCAGTGCGTCCATCATTCTCTGGAAAGTCTGCACCGCGCCTTTTAATCTGAACGGCATGCGTAAAAACTCAAAAAGGCCGAAAGGAGTTATTACCGCTGTTTTTGGAACATCTTCTGCGTGCACCGGGACCTGGTGGTAACCACGGACCAGATCCACTTTGGAAAAAAGACGCGCCCCAGCCAGGTGCATGGAAAAATCCTGGATGTGCGGGATAGGATACCGATCGTGTTCTGTGGTATTGTTCAAGCGCCGGAAATCGCCGCACAGTCGCCACGACCCATTGGCATTCAGCATCATGTGTAGCGGGGATGCCCACAGGCTGTTGGAGCACCTGACGATGCTCAACTGCTCTAAGTTGCCAAACTCCTCGCACGCACTGGCCAGTTTAGCCGCATCCAGGCGCCGAGGTCGCACAAACACCGGCGGGCCTTTTCCATCCATCCATCCATCTTCTACCGCTTTTCCGGAGGTCCGGGTCGCGGAGGCAGCAGTTCAAGCAGAGAAGCCCAGACTTTCCTCTCCCCAGCCACCTGCTCCAGCTCTTCAGAGGGGATACCAAGGCGTTCCCAGACTAGCTGGGAGACATAGTCTCTCCACCGAGTCCTGGGTCTGCCCCGGGGTCTCCTCCCAGTGGGACGTGCCTGAAACACCTCAAGTGGGAGGCGTCCAGGAGGCATCCTAATCAGATCCCCATACCACCTCAACTGACTCCTTTCAATGTGGAGGAGCAGCGGTTCTACTCTGAGCCTCTCCCGGATGACTGAGCTCCTCACCCTATCTCTGAGGGTGAGTCCAGCAATCCTACGGAGAAAGCTCATTTCAGCCACTTGTATCCGCGATCTCGTTCTTTCGGTCATTACCCAAAGCTCGTGACCATAGGTGAGAGTAGGAACGTAGATTGACTGGTAAATCGACAGCTTTGCCTTAGAACTAAGCTCCCTCTTCACCACAACAGACCGGTACAACGTCCGCATCACTGCAGATGCTGCTCCATAACTACAAAAGGCGGGCCTTTTGTAGTTATGAAATGTTTGACCCCATGTTTCGTTATTGTAGCCGACGAAGTCGGGACCGTGAGTGCTGGGAACTGTGCGAGTAATTGTTGGTACTTACCCCCTGGAGCTATAACGTTAGCCAGTGTTATTGACCCAGCTCCACGAGCTGTGCAGGGCAGTGAGGCAAAAGAGACAGCATCCACTAATCGCCTATTAGCAACATCGACTAACAACCCATAAGCACACAAAAAAATCTGTGTCTAAAATGGAGGCAGAACATGCAGCTACCACAAAGTCCCACTGAAAATTGCATCTGTGCAAGCATATCATCAGTATCTGTTCGCCAAACATCCTGATGGTGGATCCGTTGGCGGCCGTGAGCTCAGGACCCCCTGCCTCCTGCCACCCTGTCTGCATTGACTGACAGGATGAGGCTTTTCTGGAAGCCGGAGACCACCAAAAACCATCTCCCCAAACGTGTGTCCATGACATAAAGCAGCTTGTTCCTTTTGCCAGCGGTTGCAGCTGCTACTGAATGCTGAACGTGCCGTCTTTCTGGCTTCTTGAATTGGCATGGTGACAGGCAGCGTTGGGCATTCAAGCCAAAACAGCGATGATAGAAACAGATCACCCCTTTCCTTCATCTCTTGGTGTCTGCTCCCGCTACCACCAACAGCTCCTCGACCTCATTGGAGTCCCTCATGGACGCCGGTGCCGTTGCATTCACGCTAAGATTTCTGGTCGCTAAAACGATGTGATCCGCTTCCTGTGCCAGTGTGCGGTAGTCCTTAGTCACCAGGAGTGGTGAGTTGGCCAGAATCGCCCTTGCTGTGGCCGGTAGGTTCTTGAGGAACAAGTGGGCGAACAGGAAAGACTTGTCGTTCTTCCCCATCAGTGTCAACATGCTCTCCATGAGCTCCACGGCTGATCTGTCAAATGGCCAGGTACAGGAAATCTTTCCTGCCACATGCAATTTCACTGTACAATAACTCACTATGATGTTGTATTCTGGTCATAATAATGCTGGCACACTGCACCTTACAGACTAACTGGTACCTCAGTAAAGTACATCTATCTATCTATCTATCTATCTATCTATCTATCTTAACCCAGTACAGATGGACAGTGTAGATCTATGTCACACCAGCTGACCTAAATAAATACAATGAAAACATACGAGATACATGCACAAAAAGTATGGATTCTAAAGGTACACTTTTTCATTGTATATGGCAATGCAGGGAAATTAAAAAATTTTGGGAAGAGGTAAGGTTGACAATTGAAAAAATTATCTCAAAGCAAATTTTACTGCACCCTAAACTTTTTCTTTTGGGTCTATATAGCCAGAAAAATATATTTATTGTAAAAGTGAGCAAACATTTATAGATCTCAGCTTAGTTACTGCAAAAAAAATGAATAGCACATTTATGGAAAGCCATTTATAGACCTTCCATAAACCAATGGTTAAAACAAATGTTGTCAACCTTACCTTTAGAACAGATAACTTACATACTAAAAATTAAAAAGCAAAAATTTGAGCACAGGCACCCTTTATCAATTATGTTAAGTACTTAGATGTAACACATGAGCAAGGGAATGAATAACCCCACCCCCACAAACTACTCCCTCCTTTAGTTATTCCTCTATATTCCTCTCCTTAGATTTTGTAGTTCCAACCCATTCTTTTAATCTTTTTTTTAAAAACCTGTGCTTATTTTTCGATTTTGACTTATGGGAATTTTTTTTTAAATTACATATTGTTTTTACGCTTATGTTTTTGTTTTTGTTTTTACACTGCAGCCTTCTGATAAAGGCTGCAGTGTTCTGTTTTGTGTTCTCTTTTGTGTTGTTCTGTTCAATGTTTTACAGTAACCTTGTACAATAATTTGTTACCAAACATAAAGCTGTATATTGTATATAAAACTTAATAAAAAAATATTGTGGAAAAAACAGTAATTTTATTTAAAAAATAGACAAAAAATTAGCCAATAATCCACAAATTTATAATAAAGTCTCAAATGTACAAGAAAAGTCAATTTTACAAGAGAAAATTACAAATTTGAGGAAAATGGTTTCAAATTTAGATAAATTTACAGAGAAAAGTAGAAAACTATAAGAAAACTGTTATAAATTTTGGAGAAAATCCTCAGACCTTCAAGACTAAAGTCATTATTCAAGTTTTTAAGTGGCTGCTCTTTGTACCCTTAACGCTACTAGAAACTTTTGGTTGACTGATATGTGTGTGTATTGGAATGTGTAGTTATAAAAAGAGGTTCCTACTCACACATGTGGTGATTTAAAACAAAACAAACCACAATGGTGGATGTGCAATATTTGTTAATGTTATCAGTCTTTTCTTGGGGGGGGGGGGTGCACTGAAGTGTTTGACAGTTAATTTTTTATTCAGCTAAATGCACTTTGTGATGTGCCAAGGTCAGTTATGACCAGGATGTAGTATGTTTTATTTCAAAAGAGAAGCAAATGTTAATGCTACTAACAGTGCACATTGAGTTTTTATGCACTTTGAGATATGCCTAAGTAAGATGTGACCCAAATGGTTATTTACAGAATTTTATTTTTTTTTTCATTCTATTTATTTAATTGTTGTTCAAGAGGAAAAATATTTCTACTATTTTAAGTTCTGCTCAACCCCTGCACTGTTATTGTGTTTTTATGCACTTTTGATGTGCCTTTGTCATGTGCCAAGCGCACATTTACACCAAGACAAGGAATAAAAAGTGCATATTTTTGACATATTGATCTGTGTTGGTTTGAAATTTGTCGTATTCAACAGATTGCTGAACATGTGCGGCCCAGTTACATGTCTTGATTTCAAATTGTGGCCCATCTGATTTTGTAATTGAATAGCCCTGATCTATATGCTCCTACTAGCTCAAATCATAAAAAACAACAAAATATATTCCATAATTATGCAGATGATACACAAATCTACATAACCGTCTCACCAGGAGACTATGGCCCAATTAAAACCCCGATCAAATGCATTGATCAAATTAAAGAGTGGATGTGCCAGAATTTTCTTCAGTTTAACAAAGACAAAACCAAAATAATAGTTTTCGGAGCCAAAGAAGAAAGACTCAAAGTTAGTACTCAGCTTCAATCAATGATGCTAAAAATCAACAGCCAAGCCAGAAATCTGGGTGTGGTTCGGGACTCAGACCTGAATTTTAACAGCCACATTAAGACAGTAGTGAAGTCAACCTATTATCACTTAAAGAACATAGCGAGGATTAAAGGTCTGATGTCTCAGCAGGATCTAGAAAAACTTGTCCATGAATTTATCTTCAGTAAACTGGACTACTGTAACGCTGTCCTCACAGGTCTCCCTAAAAAGTCCATCAGACAGCTGCAGTTAGTTCAGAACACTGCAACTCGAGTCCTCACTAGGACCAAGAAAGTAGATCATATACAGCAGGGAAAATAAGTATTGACCACGTCAACATTTTTCTCATTAAACATATTTCTGATGGAGCCATTGACCTGAGATTTTCACCAGATATCTGTAACAACCCAAGTAATCCATACATACAAAGAAATCAAGGCAACTGTGTTCACAGAACAAGTTATATTTAATAACGTGGAATGACACAGGGAATAAGTATTGATCATGCTTGGTGAAATTCATTTAATATTTAGTAGAAAAGCCTTTGTTGTAATAACAGCTTCCAGACACCTCCTGTATGGAGAAACTAGGCGCAGACATTGCTCAGGAGTGATTTTAGCCCATTCTTCCACACAAACTGTCTTCAAATCTTGAAGGTTCTAACTACTACTAACTAACTAACTAACCTGCACTTATATAGCGCTTTTCTAGTCACAAAGACCACTCAAAGCGCTTTCATTAATACTAACCCTCTATTCTAAGGGCCTATAGGAAACAGATATCTAGGGACAATTTAGAACAGCCAATTAACCTAACATGCATGTTTTTGGCATGTGGGAGGAAACCGGAGAAATCCCGGAGTAAACCCACGCAACACGGGGAGAACATGCAAACTCCACACAGATCACTGTTGGCCGGGGGCTGGGATCGAACCCACGATCCCACGATCCCCACAATCCCCCAGCCAAGGGTAAACTGTGCTGCCGCAGTGCTAACCACTGCGCCACCGTGCAGTGGTTAGCTGCACCGTGCGCCACCGTGCGCCACCGTGCTGTGGGTGTCTTCTATGAATTCTGATCTTCAGTTCATGACATAGATTTTCAATTGGATTCAGATCAAGTGACTGACTGGGCCATTCTAGCAGCTTTATTTTCCTTCTCTGGAGCCAGCTGAGAGTTTTCTTGGCTGTGTGTTCGGGATCATTGCCTTGCTGAAATGTCCACCCTCATTTCATCTTCAGCATCTTGGTAGATGGCAACAGGAGACGTCAAGAATGTCTCTGTACATTTGTCCATTTATCTTTCCTTCAATTATATGAAGTCTGCCTGTACCATGTGCTGAAAAACACCCCCACACCATGATGCTCCCACCTCCAAACTTCACTGTTAGTATGGTGTTATCGGGCTGATGTGCAGTGCGATTTCTCTTCCAAATATGCTGTGTGTTGTGGCATCCAAAAAGTTCAATTTTGGTCTCAGCTAACCAGATTATTTTCTCCCAGTATTTTACTCGCTTGCCCAAATGTTGTGCAGCAAACTTTAAATGAGCTTCAACATGCTTTTTCTTCAGCAATGGAGTCTTGCGAGGTGAGCGGGCATAGAGCCCATATTGGTTGAGTGCATTGCTTATTGTTTTCTTTGAAACAGCAGTACCTGCTAACTGCAGGTTTTCTAGAGCTCTCCATGAGTGGTCTTAGGCTTTTGGATAACTCTTCTGATAATTCTTTTGACTCCTCTGTCAGAAATGTTGCAAGGAGTGCCCGGTTGTCACCAGTTTATGGTAATATGATGTTCTTTCCACTTCCGAATGATGGCCCCAACAGTGCTCATTGGAACATTCAGCAGTTTAGAAATGCTCCTGTAACTAATGCCATCATTATATTTTGCAACAATACGGTTGTGAAGGGGTAGAGAGAGCTCTTTGCTTCTACCCATCATGACTTTTTTGTGGTGTGACAATCTGATATTCACAGACCTTTTTAAAGGCTATAAGTCAGGACTTAACCAGCTGAAATTAATTTGCACTGATGGGGGATGGGATGGCTTCCTAAATTGTAATAGATTTCAGCTGTTTTCTTGGCTTTCTGTGCCTTTTTGCACCTCTTTTTCTTCATGGGTTCAAAACTTATTCCCTGTGTCATTCCACTTTATTAAATATAACTTGTTTTGTGAACACAGTTGCCTTGATTTCAGGTCAATTGCTCCATCAGAAATATGTTTAATGAGAAAAATGTTGACATGTTCAATACTTATTTTCCCTGCTGTAACTCCGGTCCTCAAATCTTTGCACTGGCTTCCTGTCTGTCAAAGAATAGATCTGTAAATGCTCCTGTTGGTTTATAAAGCTCTGAATGGTTTAGGGCCAGAATACATTTTAGATCTGCTGGTCCATTACGAACTACCCAGAGCCCTCAGGTCGTCAGGGTCAGGCCTACTATCTGTGCCCAGAGTTAGAACCAAACATGGTGAGGCAGCGTTCAGTTTTTACGCTCCTCACATATGGAACAAACTCCCAGAAAGTATCAGGGCTGCTGAAACTCTCAGCTGCTTTAAATCGAGGTTAAAAGCTTTCCTATTTGCCACTGCCTTTCAGTAGAACAGTTGTTAATGAATGAATCTTTATTTCGGATAGATTAGATTAAAACATTAAAAGAAAGGAACAGAATAATATAACGGGTGGGGGTGGGGGGGGATCCAACAAGGTCAAATTAAACAATAACTCCTCAGATTATACAATTCAAACTAAGTTATCCGAAATGGGTGATGGCTGAAGCCGCAGCTTATATTGCCTACCCATGTTCCATCTAAGAATTAAAAAAAAAAAAATAAAAATAAAAGTGATTACAAATCAAAACAAAGCTAAGACAAAACGTGACAAAAAACTAAGCAACAGCACAACACAGACTGGATATGATAATTCTTATGTGATTTTACATGTTATTTTGTATATATGTTTGGAGTATTTCTTCCTTAAGTTTTTGTTTAAATTGTCCAAGTGTTGTACATGATTTTAATTCAGGTCCAAAAGCATTCCACAGTCTGACTCCTTACACTGAGACACAGTGTTGTTTGGTGGTAGTTCTCACTGAAGGTTTTTGAAATATACATGTTCCTCTGAAATGATATTGTTTCTCCCTTATTTGGAACAACTTTTGGATATTTCCAGGCAGTGATAGATTCTTCACTTTAAAAATTATTACTGCAGTTTTAAAATCAACCAAATCTTTCAACCTGAGAGCTTTTAATTTAAGAAAAAGTGGGTTTGTTGGTTCCCTGTAAGCAGCTTTGTTTATTATTCTAATAGCTCTCTTCCGAAGCATAAAGACTGGATATATGTTTGTTTTATATGTATTTCCCCATACTTCAGTACAATATGTAATGTATGGGAGTATTAATGAATGATACAGGGTATGTAGTGTGGGCTGATTCAGCAGATATTTCACTCTGTGTAGTATTGCGATTGATTTGGATATTTTACCTTTAATATATTTAATATGTGACTTCCAACACATTTTATCAATTATTACTCCAAGGAATTTAATTTTGGATACCCTTTCAATCTCTACACCATTTACACTGAGTTTAGATACTAAGTTGTTGTGATGGTTGTTAAAAATTATAAATTTTGTCTTACTTAAACTGAGCGTTAATTTGTTTGAATCAAACCACAGTTTAAGCTTTCCTAATTCCTTTCCGAGTGTATCCAAAAGTTGTTCCAAATTGCTTCCACTGCATAATAAATTAGTGTCATCTGCAAATAATATTAAATCCATTTTTTCCAAAACTTTACATATATCATTTATATACATATTGAATAACAATGGCCCCAGAACTGAACCCTGTGGGACTCCACAAGTAACCTTCAGTAACTGCGAGTTTTTGCTACCAACACATACATACTGATATCTGTTCTTTAAGTAACTACATAACCAGGACAGTGCTACCCCCTAATACCATAATTTTGTAGATTCTTTAACAATAATTTATGATCCACTGTAACAAATGCTTTTTTAAGATCCAGGAACACCCCAACTGAATACTGTTTATTTTGTACAGCAGTTGATATTTTTTCTATAAATTCCATTAGAGCAAATGCAGTTGTCCCCTTGTGTCTGAACCCCTATTGCTGCTCACACAATAAATTATTCTTCATTATAAAGTTGTCAATTCTGTCACAGAATATTTTTTCGAGTATCTCTGAAAATTGCGGCAATAGTGAACTAGGCCTATAGTTTGAAAATTCCCCTCTGTCACCCATCTTGTATATCAGAATTACTTTAGCTATTTTCATTGCATTGGGAAATATACCTGTTTGGAGAGACAGGTTACAGATATACGTCAGTGGCTTCACTAAGCATTCAATGATAGTTTTGACTAAAAGCATATCAATACCATCACAATCCGTAGATGTTTTACTTTTAAATAATTTAACAATTTCAATGGCCTCTCTCTTATCTGTGTTCTTTATGAAGATGGAGTCTTTTATAGCAATGTTTGTGCTTATTGTATTGTATTGTATTGTAGGTGCCGTAATGGGTATTTCTCGTGCCAAATTAGGACCAATGTTAACAAAAAATTTATTAAATTCATCTGCAGGTGAGACTGCATTCACACTCTGAGCCGTTTTTTTTTTTTTTTTTTTGAAAGATTGGTTTGGTAGCTTGTATTTCTGTTTTTATTTCCAAGAATATTATTAAGTATTGTCCATGTATTTTTAGTGCTACCTCTGTTTTTCTCCCATTCTTTACTGTAATAGTCTCTTTTACTGCATCTCATTATATATATTAACTTATTTTTGTATGTTTTATACCGCTGCTCTGCTTCTTTTATCCTTTTCTTTAGAAAAGCTTTATATAGTGATTTTTTCTTTTTACACGCTTTTTGTAATCTTTTGGTTAACCATGGCTTGTCAACAAATCTCTGTTTAAGCTTTTTCTTTCCTAATGGACAAATTTTTTTTCATGAATGTTTCGTAGGCTTCATTTACATCTGATACATAGACTTTTGTCCAGTTTTGCTTCAGCAGGTCTTCTTTAAAAGAACTGATTGCATTTTGTGATTTGTATCTGAAAGATTTTAAAGTTTTTTCTGTATTGGCCCCCGTGTGGTCATGGATAAGTGCAAAGACTGGCAGATGGTCACTTATGTCATTTATCAATAATCCATTTTCTATTTTCTTATCAATAATATTAACAAACAGGTTGTCAATAATTGTAGCAGTGTGAACTGTGATTCTACTGGGATGTGTTATTGTGGGATATAGACTCATACCGTACATAGAATTCATGGACTCTGTAATTACATTTTGTTGAAATGGATTTAGTAAATCAATATTGAAGTCTCCACAGATTACAACCATTTTCTTATTAGTTATATTATTGTGTTAACAATTGTTGTGTTATTGTGAATGTGTTAACAGTAACACATTCCAGAATCCCTGGTCGTGCAAAGGACATTCCATTTACAAGTTTACACCTATACAGTTCATCAATATACAGTGCAACATCACCACCTTTTTTTTTTTTTGAGATCTGTTAATATGAAACATCTGATATCCCTCCATTGCCATCAAAGAAGCCTGCTCTTCATTGAGCCAAGTTTCAGAGACTGCAATAGCTGTAAATTTTCTATCCAGCTGTTTTAAATAGTCCTCAATCTGTGGAAAGTTTTTGTTAAGACTTCTGCTGTTAAAGTGTATTGATAGTTTACCATCTACTTGCACTTGACTTTTGAATTGCTTTTCAGTGTAATATTCACAGTGATTATGAATATTATTGAAGAAGTGGTTATCAGGATCAATATCATTCTCCATCTCTTGTAGTTTATGTTCAGCATAATGAGATATTTTCAGAGTCTGAATTTCCTCTCTCTGTGTCAAATGACTTCCTCCAATTGGGGATGATTGATGTCTACTAAAGTCAGTCATGAGTTGTTGTTTTTTTTAAGTACATTATCATGTTATGTCACAAAAGGACTGCTCTTGCTGTGTGTGTGGATGTGGATTATCGTAGTCTCTTAATTTTCTTAATCAGTGTTCATCTATATTTATTTAAGTCAGTGAGATCTCTTATTGTTATGGCCTTTGCTTCCTCGGGTGTTCCATTTAGTTTAATCCAGACTCTACAGTTTCTTGTCTATGTTGCCTGTATCTTGTTTTGTCTTTTCAGCATCCGTGCTTGCCTTGCTATTTTAGCATTAGTCTTTGTTAAATGTTCATTTAGGTAAACTTCTGCTCCACGTAGCTTTCTGGTCTGCCTCAGTATGTCATTTTTTACTCTTCTGTTCACAGAGCACATCACAATTGATTTCTTTGTTTTATTATCCTTTCTGGGTAGTGTATGGCAGGCTGAAATTGCATTTACTTCAACCTTTATGTTTCTGCTTTCAAGGAACTGAAGCACCTGGTTTTCCAAGGAGACTGATTCACTTGGGGGAGCCTCCTCACCTCTCATTCCTGCTGTAGCATGAGCATATGATTGATATTTAATGTCTAGTCCACTAATGATTAAATCATCCATACAAGTATATTGTTCAAGATCCTCGATGCATCGCTCCAAGTCTGCAATTTTTTTGTCTCTTTCCTTAATTGTTAATTTCAGCTCTCGGACTTCCTCCATTAGCCCTAATAATTTGGACTGTTGATAGGCTACTTTGGTAAGTTCTTCTGACATGAAGTTCAGAGATTTTTTAATCTCTTCCATTTCCTCTTTCTTTGGTGGCATTTTTTACTGACCTAATGATAGCAGGATAATTTCTGCTGGTGTTGCCGGTATCTGGTCCAGCTGACCTTGAATCTGGCTGGGGCCTCAGCTAGCCCCTCCGCTACTAGCCCCGCCGCTTACTGCCGCTGTAGTTGAGCTCCGATCCAGCTGGGGCCTCGGTTAGCTCTTCCGCTGAGCTCCGCCGCTGCAGTTGAGCTCCGATCCAGCTGGGGCCTCAGTTAGCTCCTCCCCTGAGCTCCACCGCCTACCGCTGCTGCAGTTGAGCTCCGATCCGGCTCCTATCCAGCTGGGACCTCGGTTAGCTCTTCCGCTGAGCCCTGCCACCCACCGCCGCTGTAACCAAGCTCTGATCCAGCCAAGGCCCCCGCTAGCCCATCCGCTGCTTAGCAGTGTTGTGTTTAGAAGTTGCCCACTTTCAGTCACTCTTTATTGGGGCGGAACGCTGCAGCGCTGGGCTTTGGTCAAAGTTGTATGCACTGGGCCTACCTCAGAAAAGACTAAAGGCACCACCCACCTGTAAATGTAAAGTACCCCGACAGCAAAGCACTAATTGTTTGTTTGTTTTTTTATATGTTTCAAATATTTTTGGACTTTTCTAATCTCCTACAATGTACTGTAACTTTTATTTCTTGCACTTTTTCTGTCTTATTCTATTTTACCTTGTTTTTGTTTCTCTTTAATTTACTTTTTAGTTTGCTTTTAAATTCTTATGTATTCTTTTTGCAACTTGTGCTTTAATGTTTCATGTAAAGCACTTCGAATTGTCTTGTACAAGAAATGTGCTATACAAATAAACTTGCCTTACCTTGACAAAAGCAGGTTAGCAGACAAAAAGTATTATAAACGTACTGCTCAAAATACTGCTTGAAAACCGTCCGGAGTTCCCTGACCAGGCAGTGATATGCTCCATGCAGTTTGCGGCCACAGAATATTGGGCTCGCGACTCTCACCTGGTTACGCCCCTTTCACGCTCCTCAGGGATCCCGAGGCGGAGGAGGTGCAGGGAGTTTCCGTCAACAGATGCCTAGATGGACATCTAGTTTTATGTAGCTATACAGTTGCTGGCTTGCAGGCTTGGTTGGTGCCTTATTTGGATGCCAAGAGACGCCAGTGCTAATAGGAATGCAATAGAAGTAATTTAATACGTACTTAAAAATGTGTTTGTGTGTTTCCTGGTTGTCTGTTTGTGGCAGTGTTACATTTGCCACTAAGCTCTCACTAGTAGCATTAGCTTGCTAGCTCTATTTTTTTTAAATTTAAGATAAAGTTTCTCAAATCTTAAAAGCATATATCACAATGTACAATATTGAGTAAGAAAAAAATATTAGAACAAGAAGATGACATAAACAGAATAAATGAAGTATAATGTAAATTACTTTTAATGAGGTTAAGGTGCTAATATAGTAATATACAAGTGAGGCTTTTATAATATTGCAGTGTTTTAAGACTTTTATACAATTCTGTTTTGTTCAAGACAGCATCAAAAATTTGACTAATTTTAAAGCAACTACATTTATGCATGAAAAACTTTTCCAAATGATTTTGTTGTTGTTGTTTGTTTGGTTGGTTGGTTGGTTGGTTGGTTGGTTGTTTTTTGGGGGGTTTTTTTTGCATTTGACGGCCAAATTTTATATGGTCCAGTAAAGTTGGAGAAGTTTGTTAGGTGTTGTTATCCAGAACTGTAAAGTTTGCCAGAAACTTTGTGAAATTACACAAAAAAAAGAGATGTTCTCTTTTCTCAATGATGGAATCATACGTAGAATGTACAGGAATTTCTATTAATATTAACCTTTTGATTTAAAAGTCTCAAGAACACGTTTTTAAGAATTTTAAAATGGACTTGTGTCTTAGTCATCATACTGCTGTTGTTGATGTTGCTTTTTGATGTGCTTTTGAATCAAATAATGCAAAGAAATCAAGTTCATGTTCATTCTTAAACACTATAATATTTCAGTTTTAACTTAGGAAGAACTCAAATCTGTTTTTGTGAAATAGCTGTGTTTTTTTATTCACAGCTGAGCTTTCATGCATCTTACCATGTTTAGATGATCACCTAATCAGTTTCTCCTTAAGTAGATTGAGGTGTTCTTGTATGTATATATTCTCAAAAATCATACTAAAGTGTTTGGGGCAGTCACTTACACATGTTTTTTTTTTAATGGTTACTGAAGTGTTCATAATTTTTATGGACAGGATTTCTAGGCGCAGCCAGGGAATGGAGGGTGTCAGAATCAGAATCAGAATCAGAATCAGAATCAGAATCAGGTTTATTGCCATTGTTCATGTAGTACACAAACTAGGAATTTGTCTTGGTACAATGCTGCAACATTAAACATGATAAGATAAGAGAAATAAACTATACATGTAATAAAGTGTAGGATAAGATTAAGTGATACTGGTCAACAGTTAAAATATATATTAGCCAGCAGCAGATACTGTGGAGAACTATATAGTGCAGTCGGTAATGCTGGAAGAAAACAGTGATGATTGACATGAGTCTGGTTGAGCTGCTGTACATGGTGCACGAGAGTCAATAAGTCACTTAGTGTTCAGCAGTCTAATGGCAGAGGGGAAGAAGCTGTTCATGTGACGGGAGGTTTTAGTCTGGATGGACCGAAGTCTTCTACCAGAGGGG
Source organism: Pholidichthys leucotaenia (assembly GCA_020510985.1). Classification (NCBI taxonomy): domain Eukaryota; kingdom Metazoa; phylum Chordata; class Actinopteri; order Cichliformes; family Pholidichthyidae; genus Pholidichthys; species Pholidichthys leucotaenia. Next base: position 254,491,880 of record CM035837.1, on the reverse strand, counting down.
AGGGGGGCAAACAGTACGTGACCAGGGTGTGAGGGATCGGCTATGATCCGGCCAGCACGCCTCCGGGTCCTGGAGATGTACAGATCCTGGAGAGATGGGAGCTTGCAGCCGATCACCTTCTCAGCAGTGCGCACGACGCGCTGCAGCCTTAGTCTGTCCCTGGCAGTGGCTCCTGCGTACCACACGGTTATGGAGGTGGTGAGGATGGACTCGATGATGGCTGTGTAGAACTGCACTAACATCTTGGTGGGTAGCTTGAGCTTCCTCAGCTGCCGCAGGAAGAACATCCTCTGCTGGGCTTTTTTGATGAGTGAGCTGATGGTCAGCTCCCATTTGAGGTCCCTGGTGATGGTAGTGCCTAGGAAGCGGAAGGAATCAGCAGTGGTGATGGGAGAGCCTGAGAGGGTGAGGGGGGGCAGAGGAGTAGTGACTTTCCTGAAGTCTACAATCATCTCCACTGTCTTCAGAGCGTTCAGCTGCAGGTTGTTATTGCTGCACCAGGACGCCAGCTGGGCCACCTCTCTCCTGTAGGCGGACTCGTCGCCGTTGGAGATGAGCCCGATGAGGGTGGTGTCGTCCGCAAACTTGATCAACTTGACAGACTGGTGGCTGGAGGTGCAGGAGTTGGTGTAAAGGGAGAAGAGTAGGGGGGAAAGTACACAGCCCTGGGGTGATCCGGTGCTGATGCTAGTATAGTCTGAGACAGTCTTTCCCAGCCGCACATGCTGCCTCCGGTCCGTCAGGAAGTCGATGATCCACCTGCAGAGGGAGTCAGGCACGTTGAGCAGGAACAGCTTGTCCCGGAGCAGAGCGGGGCGGATGGTGTTGAATACGGAGCTGAAGTCCACAAACAGGATCCTGGCGTAGGTTCCCGGGGAGTCCAGGTGCTGCAGGATGGAGTGGAGGGCCAGGTTGACTGCATCGTCTACAGACCTGTTGGCTCGGTAGGCAAACTGCAGCGGGTCCAGGAGAGGGGTGGTGATGGACTTGAGGTGGGACAGGACCAGGTGCTCAAAGGACTTCATGACTACAGAGGTGAGCGCTACAGGTCTGTAGTCATTAAGTCCAGTGATCCGTGGCTTCTTGGGGACAGGGATGATGGTGGAGGATTTGAGGCAGGACGGCACGTGGCATAACTTAAGGGAGGTGTTAAAAATGTCTGTGAATACAGGAGCCAGCTGTTTCGCACAGAGTCTCAGGGTGGAGGGAGACACGCCGTCTGGGCCGGGGGCCTTGCGCGGGTTCAGTCTGGAGAACTGTTTGAGCACATCCTGCTCACTGATGATAAGGGGAGGGGGGAGGAGGGGGGGGGTGCCTTAAATGAAGTAGGGAATGTGGAGGCTGTGGAGCTGGAGGGAGGGGGGGAGTTGGACACAGATGACGAGGTGTCAAAACGGGCATAGTGTTGGGACAGTCTTTGACAAAGGGCTTTGTCATCCTGACCTTTAGGAGCCTTAGGTCGATAGTTGGTGATTTGCCTCAGTCCTCTCCACACAGAAGCCGAATCATTAGCAGTGAACTGCTGCTGGAGTCTCTCTGAGTATAGAGATTTAGCCCTCTTCAGCTCTCTGTTAAACCGGTATTTAACCTCCCTGTAGCAGTCCCTGTCTCCACTTTTCAGCGCTGCTTCCTTCTCCTTCCTGATCTGTCTGAGCTTAGCTGTGAACCAGGGTTTGTCATTAGAGTAACTCACCCTGGTGCGTGATGGAAGAATGTTCTCTTCACAAAAGTGGATATATGAGTTCACAGTGTCCGTGTACTCATCCAGATCATGCGTGGCTCCTTTAAGCATGCCCCAGTCAGATATTTCCATGCACGTTTCCAGCTTCTCCTCAGCATCACTGGTCCGTATCTTCGTAGTGCTCACAACAGGTTTAGTGAGCTTCAATCTCTGTCTGTATGTGGGAATGAGGTGAACCATCACGTGATCAGATAATCCCAGCGCAGCGCGAGGAACAGCGCGATATGCGTCTTTCACTGTGGTGTAACAGTGATCCAGTGTGTTTAATCCTCTGGTGGGGCATTTAATAAACTGTTTGTAGCGGGGGAGATCGTGGCTCAGATTGCACTGATTAAAGTCGCCAGCCACAATAATCAGCGAGTCTGGAAAACTCCGCTCTGTGTGTTGAATGTGATCCGCGAGCACGCGCTGAGCTTCGCGCGTGTCCGCGTCGGGAGGGGCGTACACAGCGATCATTATGAAAGAAGCAAACTCCCGCGGGGAATAGAAGGGCTTGCAATTGATAACAAGAAATTCCAAGGCAGGAGAACAGTGTTTGGAAATTACCGTTACATCAGAGCACCAGCTGCAGTTGATGTAGAAGCAGACTCCGCCTCCTGTGGTCTTGCCGGAAAGCTCTGTGTCACGATCAGCACGGAAGAGCTGAAAGCCGTCGAGGCGCAGCGCGCTGTCCGGTATATTTTCCCGGAGCCAGGTCTCAGTAAAGCAGAGGACAGCTGAGGAGGCGAGGTCCTTAAAACGCATCAGCAGTCTCAGTTCATCTACCTTGTTAGAGAGAGAGTTGGTATTGGACAGAAATATGCCAGGCAGCGCCGTTCGCGAGCCTCTCCTGCGAAGTCGTACGAGAGCGCCCGCTCGTCTTCCTCTCTTCCGCCGTCTCACTTTCCGAGCCAAACAATAAACCAGATCGGCGGCAGGGGCTAGAAAAACTGGGAGGAGGTCCATGGGGGTGAAAGTCCTGATATTTAGAAGTTCTTCACGGGTATAAGTGCAAGCAGACACACAATTGACAAACAAAAACAAACAAAGAGCGCAGCGAAGCACCATGTCGACCGCTGTGGGCGCCATCTTGGATCAACCAAACTTGGATCAACCAAACGTGTCATGCTTGGTGACCACAGGATCTCATCTCTGTTGTTTGCAGATGATGTTGTCCTGTTGGCTTCATCCAGCAATGACCTACAGCTCTTGCTGGGACGGTTTGCCGCTGAGTGTGAAGCGGCTGGGATGAGAATCAGCACCTCCAAGTCCGAGTCCATGGTCCTCAGCCGGAAAAAGGTGGATTGTCCTCTCCGGGTTGGGGACAGGCTCCTGCCCCAAGTGGAGGAGTTTAAGAATCTTGGGGTCTTGTTCACGAGTGAGGGGAAAATGGAGCGAGAGATTGACAGACGGATTGGAGCAGCATCTGCAGTGATGCGGACGTTGTACCGGTCCGTTGTGGTGAAGAGGGAGCTTAGTTCTAAGGCAAAGCTGTTGATTTACCAGTCAATCTACGTTCCTACTCTCACCTATGGTCACGAGCTTTGGGTAATGACCGAAAGAACGAGATCGCGGATACAAGCGGCTGAAATGAGCTTTCTCCGTAGGATTGCTGGACTCACCCTCAGAGATAGGGTGAGGAGCTCAGTCATCCGGGAGAGGCTCAGAGTAGAACCGCTGCTCCTCCACATTGAAAGGAGTCAGTTGAGGTGGTATGGGCATCTGATTAGGATGCCTCCTGGACACCTCCCACTTGAGGTGTTTCAGGTACGTCCCACTGGGAGGAGACCCCGGGGCAGACCCAGGACTCGGTGGAGAGACTATGTCTCCCAGCTGGTCTGGGAACGCCTTGGTATCCCCTCTGAAGAGCTGGAGCAGGTGGCTGGGGAGAGGAAAGTCTGGGCTTCTCTGCTTGAACTGCTGCCTCCGCGACCCGGACCTCCGGAAAAGCGGTAGAAGATGGATGGATGGATGGTTACTGAAGGATTTTTTTAACTTTATTGTAAATGGGTTAAAAAGTTAAATATTTATACTACATAATGTGGCTGACTCTGTTGTTCTTCCCTGTTTAACACTGGTGTTGCACTGGTTTGATCTGTGGAAAGACAGGCATACTTACACATTACATCTAGTCACAGCTCAAGTAAGGTCATTTCTGCATGTTCCCTTCTGTCTAAAGCTGTATTGTAATTTTTCAGGAAAACACAGCAGCCTGTTTCCTGTAAATGATTGTCTTCAGCCAGTCCTCCAATTTAAGGGTAACTAGTCTATATGAAGAGCAGCAAATCATCTGGTACATAAAGGTACATGACTATGACAAGTGGTTTGTTGCAGCACTCAAAATGTTAATTGTGCTGCTTTTAGTCTATGCATATCAACTGTAAAAAGTACTACTAGTAATTATAGTTTTCAACTAGTTTATCTATATAAGCCTATGACAACACAGTGGCAACCACCTGGGGGTACCACTGTGACAACAGCATCAGAGAATTTCTTAACTTGACTTTTGGCTTTTGATTTTGATGTGCCACCCTAAGATTTTCAGTGGCCCCCATGCAGCCACCTCTATGAAAAACTTCTGGAGGTCCCCCTGTTGCAGAGCAGTCTAGAACTTTCTGGGATGGAGATAAGATACATATATGGGTGCATCTCAATAAATTAGAATATCATTGAAAAGTATTACATAGATTCATTACACACAGAATGATATATTTCAAGCATTTATTTATTTTAATTTTAATGATTATGGCTTACAGCTCATGAAAACACCAAATTCAGTTTCTCAGAAAATTAGAATATTACATATGATCATTAAAAAAAATGATTTTTAACAGAAATTTTGACCGACTGAAAAAGTATGTCTACAGTGCATCCAGAAAGTCTTCACAGTGCTTCGCTTTTTCCACATTTTGTTATGTTATAGCCTTATTCTAAAGTTGATTAAATTCATTGTTTTCCTCAAAATTCTTCACATAATACCCCATAATGACAACTTGAAAAAAAATGTTTTGAGATTTTTGCAGATTTATTGAAAATTTCAAAAAACAAACTAAGAAATCACATGTACATAACTAATCATAGCCTTTGCCATGAAGCTCAAAATTGAGCTCATGTGCATCCTGTTTCCACTGTTCATCCTTGAGATGTTTCTACAGCTTAATTGGAGTCCATCTGTGGACTCCAGTTAACCTGCTCATCACCAGGCCAATACCATCCCTAAAGTGAAGCATGGTGGTGAAAGCATCATGCTGTGGGGATGTTTTTCAGTGGCAGGAACTGGGAGACTAGTCAGGATAGAGGGAAAGATGAATGCAGCAATGTACAGAGACATCCTGGATGAAAAACCTGCTCCAGAGCGCTCTTGACCTCAGACTGGGGCAACAGTTCATCTTTCAGCAGGACAACGACCCTAAGCACACAGCCAAGATATCAAAGGAGTGGCTTCAGGACAACTCTGTGAATGTCCTTGAGTGGCCCAACCAGAGCCCAGACTTGAATCCAATTAAGCATCTCTGGAGAGATCTGAAAATGGCTTTGCACCGACTCTTCCCATCCAACCCGATGGAGCTTGCGAGGTGCTGCAAAGAGGAATGGGCAAAACTTCCCAAAGATAGGTGCGCCAAGCTTGTGGCATCATATTCAAAAAGACTTGAGGCTGTAATTGCTGCCAAAGGTGCATCAACAAAGTATTGAGCAAAGGCTGTGAATACTTATGTGTCATGAAATGCCCCTTCGGGGCAAAAGACAAACTCATGCGCTTGACTGCAGTGAGGAACATTTATTTACAGAAAAACATAACAGTCCAAAAATAACTGTGCAGATATCCAAAAAGGCAACACAAAAAACTTACACTGATGAGTCTCTCCTGGGCAGAAAAGTCCCAGGAGGATCAGGAGGGGGAAACTGCCCTAGGAGCAGGAGAACAGTCTAACATGATGATTGGCTGCCACACTGAAGAAGAGTGATGCAGTCAAATAAATAGTGGGGCACTAACAAGCTGCAGGTGCAAGTGGCAGGATGACCTAATTACCAACTGATTGCAGCTGAGGAACCTGAAGCACAGCAATCGGTGGGTGTGTCAGAGGGATGAAAGCAGAGCTCTGCCAAGCAGCAAAAGTTAAACCACAACACAAGTACAGAAAATAACCAGACAGATTTTACAGATAAATAATACTGAAACATAAAGTAAGATAAGATAAGATAAGATAAGATAAGATAAGCCTTTATTAGTCCCACAACGGGGAAATTCCAGGATTGCAACAGCACAGGGATAGCAACACTCAGAGCAACAATCAGAAGGCAAGAAAAAAAAAAAAAAAAAAAAACAAGCAAGCAAGAGCAGCTAATAAACATATGTACGTATTACTATAAAATATATATATATACACACACACACAGACACACAGTGCAGAGCATTGTAGCTGGATGGAATAATATATGAATATATGAACACACAGTGCAGAGCATTGTAGCTAGATGGAATAAATATGTAAATATATAAACACCCACAGTACGGAGCATTGCAGCTAGGTGGAATAAATATGCAAGTATATAAACACACACAGTGCGGAGCAATGTAGCTAGATGGAATAACATGTAGATATATAAATATATAAACACCCACAGTACGGAGCATTGCAGCTAGACGGAACAAATATGCAAATATATAAACACACACAGTGCAGAGCATTGCCGCTAGATGGAATGAAACAGCATAACCGTCTACCCAGCTATCCTGCATGGTATGATTATGTGCCCATACACACTCTCACCCTCCATAGCGACCGGCATGCTCCTAGTTGTATGCCGGAGAGGACCACTGTGTAAGTCTATTGCATCTTCTGCATTCAAAAAACTATTAGTTTGTTACGTCTTTTTTGCTATCTCTGCGAGCAGCCCTGCTTAGGTTGTACAGTCTGACAGCCGTTGGTAGGAAGGACCTACGAAACCTCTCGGTTGTGCACCTGGGATGATGTAGTCTGCTGCTAAATGAGCTCCTCAGTGCATTCAGTATGTCCTGCATAGGGTGGAACTCGGACTCCAGCAGAGATGACAGTTTAGCCACCGTCCTTCTCTCTCCTATCTCCTCCATCGGATCAAGGCGCTGCCCCAGGACAGAGCTAGCTTTCTTAATCAGTTTGTTCAGTCTCTTCCTATCGGCTGCAGTAATGCCACTGCCCCAGCAGACCACTCCAAAAGTGATGGCTGATGCCACCACCGTGTCATAGAATGACTTCAGCAGCGCCCCTTGTACACCAAAAGACCTGAGTCTCCTCAGCAGGAACAGCCTGCGCTGTCCCTTCTTGTAGAGTGCATCAGTATTGTGTGACCAGTCTAGTTTATTGTTCAGATGAATACCCAGGTACTTATAGGATGTCACCATCTCGATGTCTGTTCCCTGTATATTTACTGGTACTGTGAGGGGCTGCCCATGCCTGCGGCAGTCCACCACCAGCTCCTTAGTTTTCCTCGCGTTGATCTGGAGGCAGTTCCGATGGCACCAGTCCACGAAGTCCTGGATAAGCCCTCTGTACTCAGCTTCATCTCCATTGGAGATGAGGCCAACGATCGCAGAGTCATCAGAGAACTTCTGTAGATGGCAGTGTGTTGTGTTGTGTGAGAAGTCCGCAGTATAAAGAGTGAACAGGAAGGGAGCCAGCACCGTTCCCTGGGGGGCCCCCGTGCTACTGATGATCGTGTCGGACACACAGTCCCGGGTTCTCACAAACTGAGGCCGGTTCGTGAGGTAGTCCAGGATCCATGATGACAGGTGCTGGTCCACCCCTGCGCGCAGCAGCTTGTCCTTCAGGATCATCGGTTGGATGGTGTTGAAAGCACTGGAGAAGTCAAAGAACATGATCCTCACCATATTCCCGGGCTTCTCCAGGTGGGACAGAGAACGGTGAAGGAGGAAGATCACCGCATCCTCCACCCCAATGCCATGCTGGTAGGCGAACTGGAGTGGATCCATCGCTGGTTCCACCAGGGGGCGGAGGTGAGCAAGGAGCAGTCTCTCCAGGGTCTTCATCAAGTGGGACGTCAAGGCCACCGGTCTGTAGCTGTTCAGGTCTTTGGGGTGGGAAGTTTTTGGTACAGGTACCACACAAGATGTTTTCCACAGCTGTGGTACCCTCCCCAGTTTCAGGCTCATGTTGAAGATATACGTCACAATCCCACACAGCTGGTCTGCACAGGACTTGAGGAGCTTTGCGCTGATGCCGTCCGGTCCCGGCGCCTTCCTCGCCTTGATCTTCCTCAGCTCCGTCCTCACCTGGGTCCTGGTCAGGGTCAGGATGGGGGGCTGTGTGTTGGGTGTGGGGGGGTGTTGGTAGAGTGGGGAGTGGGCAGCAGGACTTGATTTCTTTAGAGGCAGCAGTGGTTGTTGTGCAGTCAGGGGGGAGGGCGGTTGGTCAAATCTATTGAAAAACAGATTCAGGTTGTTCGCCCACTCCCTGCCCCCTGTGGCCTGGGGGGAGGTATTCTGGAGCCCCGAGATGGTTTTGAGGTTTCTCCAGACCCCGCTGATGTCGCTCTGTTGCAGCTTGTCCTCCATCTTCTTCCTGAAGCTGTCCTTGCCTTCTCTGATCTTTCTCCTCAGCTCCCTCTGTACGGACTTCAGCATCTCCCTGTTCCCTGACCTGAAGATCCTCTTCTTCTCTCTCAGAAGTGTTTTAATCTCAGGGTTGATCCAGGGTTTGTTGTTTGAGTGACGCCGTATGGTCTTGGTGGGAACGGATTTGTCCACACAGAAGCTGAGGTAGCCCGTGAAGGTGTGAATGAGGCCATCGATGTCCTCACCATGTGGATCGCAGAGCTGCTTCCAGGCGGTGGCTTCAAAACAGCCCTTTAGGGTGTCCATTGTCTCCTCAGACCATAACTCCACAGTGTGCATGGCCGGAGGTTGTCTGTGCACTAGGGGTTTGTACACCGGCCGGAGATGAACCAAGTTGTGATCCGATCTCCCGAGTGGGGGTAGTTGTGATGAGGTGTACGCCTCCTTAGTGTTTGCGTAGAATAAATCCAGTGTTTTATTGTCTCTAGTGTGGCATGTGACATACTGGGTGAACGTGGGTAGAATGGGAGACAGTGAAACATGGTTGAAATCGCCTGAGATGAGGAGAAGAGCATCTGGGTGTTCTGTTTGCAGCCTGCTGGTTACTGAATGGATGACGTCACGTGCTGTCCCAGCGTTCGCCGTCGGATTTGCATAAACAACAATGCAGATCACGTGTGAGTGTTCTCTCGGGAGATATGTAGGCCTCATGCTAACAGCTAGCAACTCAATGTCTTTGCTGCAGTGTCGTTGTTTAACAGTGATATGTCCCGGTCTGCACCAGTTGTTGTTAACATACATGATCACTCCACCGCCCCTAGCCTTGCCACTGTCTGGTGTTCGGTCAGCTCGTATCATGTGAAAACCCTCCAGCTCAATGTTAGCATCTGCTGCTAGTTCAGTTAGCCACGTCTCAGTAAACAAAAGGAGAGAGCACTCCCGGTATGTGCTATCATAACGGGAGATAGCCGCTAGCTCATCTAACTTTCCCAGTATCGACCGTACATTTCCCATGACAACAGATGGAAGGGAGGGTCTGTACCTTATATTTTTTGTCCTCCGCCTTACTCCAGCCCGGCAGCCGCGGCGTTTTCGCCTCAGTTCTCTCGGTATGTCGAGTATTTCCAATGGGACCGGGTGGCGGTTGAATGCTAGCAGCTGTTCTCTGCTGTATCGTATCCTGCTATAGACAGTGGCTCCGTCCACCGGCTCAGGAGACATTTAGGACGATCTGTGTGTCCGTGATATAAGTGGGGTGAAAAAAAAAGACGGATCAAAAGAGAGAGGAAGGGAAAAAGACTCGGAATCGAGCCGCTGTTGCAAAAGGCAGCCGACTCGTGTGGCGCCCCTAGTGTACCCTTAAGTAAGGGTCTGAGCTCAGAGAAAGCTGAGCTCAGAACATGACACTTATGTAAATGTGATTTCTTAGCTTTTATTTTTAATACATTTGCAAAAATCTCAAAACTTTTTTCATGTTGTCATTATGGGGTGTTGTGTGTGGAATTTTGAGGAAAAAATGAATATATTCCATTTTGGAATAAGGCTGTAACATACCAAAATGTGGAAAAAGTAAAGCACTGTGAATACTTACCGGATGCACCGTATGTACACACTCAATACTTGGTCGGGGCTCCTTTTGTATGAATTACAGCATCAACGTAGCGTGGCATGGAAGCAATCACCCTGTGGTACTACTGAGGTGTTATGGAAGCCCAGGTTACTTTGATAGTGGCCTTAAGCTCATCTGCATTGTTGGGGTAGCTCTCATTTTCTTCTTGACAATACTCAATAGATTCTTTACTGGGTTTAAGTCAGGAGAGTTTGTTGGCCATTCACACACAGTGATACCATGGTCAATAAACCAGATATTGGTACTTTTGGCAGTGTGAACAGGTGCCAAGTCCTGCCGGAAAATGAAATCAACATCTTTATGCTTCCCTCCGCTTGTCAGCAGACTGATACCAGCAGATAGCATGGCTCCCCAAATCAGGTGCCAGGTCCTTTCATGTGGAAATCAAGGTCCCAGAGTCTGGAGGCAGACTGGAGAGACACAGAATCGTGGCTGCTTGAGGTCAGTGTGGAGTTAACACAATCAGTGATGATTTGGTGAGCCATGTCACTTGCTACTGTTGCTTACTTACTTACTTACTTACTTAACTTTACTGCCATTGCATACAAGCACAACGAGACATTGTTGAAATCAAACCTACTGTCACCTGTTTCTGTTGGTCCACTGTGTTTTAACAAGTCCAAGGTCAGGACAGCCATCTGCCAGGAAATTTTGGAGCACTTCATGCTTCCCTTTTCTGACAAGCTTTATGGAGATGCTGATTTCATTTTCCAGCAGAACTTGGCACCTACCCATGCTTTTTTAGAATTAATTTTAAACTTTTGCTTTTTGTTTTTAAAGCTCTTAATGGCCTTGCTCCGGTTTATATGTCTGAGACTTTGACTGTCCGTGACCAAGGCAGGGCTTTGAGGTCATCCAATCAGCTTTTGCTGGATGTGCCTAGGTCAAGGTATAAACATTGGGGTGACCGAGCCTTTTCTGTTATCGCCCCCAGGCTCTGGAATAATCTCCCCCCTGACCTACGTGCTATCTCTGACCTGGCCCTTTTTAAATCAGAACTTAAGACATATTTGTTTAGGATGGCTTTTAATACCCAGTAGTGGTGATATTTGTCTTGGCATTTGTTTTTATTTTATTCTCATTTTTAGGTATTTATTCTTATTTTTTTTTGTTTATGTTATTTGTTTTTAATGCTGTTTATTTTCTGTAAAGCACTTTGGTCACCTACGGGTTGTTTTAAAGGGCTATATAAATAAAGTACATTACATTACATTACATACTGCCAAAAGTACCAATACCTGGTTTCATGACCATGGTGTCACTGTGCTTGATTGGCCAGCAAACTCTCCTGACCTAAACCCAGTAAAGAATCTATGGAGTATTGTCAGGAAGAAGATGAGAGACACCAGACCTAACAATGCAGACGAGCTGAAGGCCGCTATCAAAGCAACCTGGGCTTTCATAACATCTCAGCAGTAACACAGGCTGATTGCCTCCATGACACGCTGCACTGATGCAGTAATTCATGCAAAAAGAATCCTGACCAAGTATTGTGTATATGGTCAACATTTCTATTAAAAATACATTTTAGTCCGGTTATGGCTGCCACGTAGGACGGACGTGTCTCGCTCTGCTCTGCTCCTGGAGAAAAAAAATTGGCAAATAACTCTCTCATTTGGGACAGAACGTATCCCAGCATTTGGGCGAGGATATGTCGGCGAAGCCTAAGGCTGGAAAACCAGGAAAAGGAAAAAGCGAGCCGCCGAAACAGTCCAAATTAACGGACTTTCAGGTCTGTGACGCAGCAAACAAAACTCCATATATGGCGGAGGAGGCTGGCGGCGGTGCGATGTCTGTGGGGAATGGCGCAGATGCGCTGATGGCTGCCATGAGTTCAATGAAAGCGGACTTTTCCTCTAGATTTGATGGGATTATGACAGCGTTGGAAGGAATAAGAAAGGAATTGGGTGACTGTGTAGAACGAACGGCGCAGATGGAGCTCCGTCTCGCTAGTGCTGAAGATGACGTCACCCGTCTTCAATTAAAGGTGCGCACTTTGGAAAAAAAAAATAAATCTCTGGAAGATAATATTTTGGATTTGGAATCTCAGTCGAGACAGAATAATTTGAGGTTGGTGGGTCTTCCAGAGGAATCAGAAGGTCGGGACGTATGTTCCTTTCTGGAAAAGTGGATTCCGGAGGTGCTGGGCAGCGAGGAGTTGCAATCAGCAGTGGTTCTGGAAAAAGCACATCGTATTGGCCCACGGAGAGATAAGGGACCGCCGAGGACCTTAATTATGAAGTTTCTTAGCAACAGAGACAGGATGAAGATCTTCAACGCTGCACGTGCTAAAGGAGAGATTAAACACCAGGACCAGCAGGTGCGGTTCTACCCAGATTTGGCCACAGGAATCCAGCAATTGAGGAAGCAGTTTGATCCCATACGTAAGGAGCTGCGCAACCTTGGGATTCGTCATGGTGTAATCTATCCTGCGAGACTGCTGACCACGTATGAGGGCAGAACCCACATCTTCAAGACCCCAGAGGAGGCGCAGGAGTTCATCAAGAAGATCAAAGAAGAAGAAGAGACTGGTGGGAGCTAAGCATGAACAAAATATAAGGTAGAATAATTAAGCATTTGCACAGGCATCTGACTGACTTGAAGTAAATAGTAAGTTTACAAAATATAGATTGTATTATATATTAAAAAAACAAAACAAAACAAACAAAAAAAAAAAACTATGATGTACAAAGTTGTTAAAAATTTTGGAGTTAAGTTGGAAAACTACAGAGGAGAGTTAATGTTACGTCATTAAAAGCAGTAGAGTTAGGGTGATTGGGAGGATGAAGAAGGAGTGGCTTAGGCTGTTCCCCGTGGGTGTGGAACGGTCGATGGCTATATCGGGAGACAGAATTTTTCTTTTGATTTTGGGGGGTTTGCCACAAGTGTGGGAAGGGGAAATTTGTTTGTGTGTAGTTTGTAGGATGAATGTTCAACCACTCATGTTTTTGCTTCTCTGTATGAGCATGTTTACACTGCAAGGTAATCCTAAACTCTCTATTGATCATGGACCAAAGTGTTAATCTTAATTTAACTTCATGGAATTGCAGAGGTCTACAAAATTTAAAAAAACTTAAACAAGTTATGAATAAAATAAAGGACATGGGTTCAAGAATTGTGTTTTTACAAGAAACTCATCTGATAGAGGAGGATGTTAAAAGAATTAGGAGTAGATGGCAGGGAAGTGTATTCACCTCTTCATTTTCATCCCGAGCCAGGGGAGTTATGACTCTCATACATAAATCAGTTCCTTTTCAGGTGAAAAATGTAATTGGAGACAAATTTGGAAGATATGTAATCATTCAAGGTTCTTTGCTATTAGAAAATATAAATCTTGTGAACTTATATGGTCCCAATATAGATGATCAGAAGTTCTTTGCTAATTTATTTCTCATCTTATCATCACTTACAGGGCAACATATAATAGCAGGGGATTTTAATTGTACATTGAATCCAGGTGTGGATAGATCAACAGGACTGGATTGTACGCACATTGGATGTAGGATGACTATTAATCATTTTATGAAAGAATTGAGATTGTTAGATATATGGAGAGAAATGAAACCACAAGTTAAAGCCTATTCTTGTTATTCCAGTACCTACAAGACATTCTCACGTATTGATTATTTTTTGATTTCCACAGAATTAAGGTCCAAGATTCAAAACTGCTTTTATGATAACATCGTGATTTCTGATCATGCACCCTGTTGTCTAATATATGTAGATAAAAAATTGACAAAGGAATCAGGTAGATGGCAATTTCAGCATAAATGGCTTCAGGATGAGGAATTTGTCAAGTATATAGAAAAACAGATAGACGAGTTCTTTGACATCAATACTACACAAACATCAGCATGTGTAAAGTGGGAGGCTTTCAAAGCTTTTATTAGGGGACATATTATTAGTTATACAGGATCAAAATCTAAGAAGACTCGAGAGGAGAGAGCCAAATTGGAACATAAAATAAAAAGTCTTCAGGAAAAAGTGTATGCAGGAAGTGACCCAAGGTTGGAGAATGAATTACTGATTTTGAGAGCTGAATACGACAAAAAATCAGCGAATAGAGCTGCCTCGAGTCTTCTAAGATTGAAACAATCTTTTTATGAACAAGGTGAAAAATCGGGAAAATTATTAGCATGGCAGATTAAACAATCTGCCATGCTAATATCTCTATTACCTTAATAGAGCCTTTAGAGATTACTATGAAAAATTATATGATACCAAAAATGAACCTGATTTAACAAAACTAAATGGGTTTTTGAACGAACTATCTATACCGTGTATTCCAAATGAAAACAGGGAGATATTGGAGTCTAAAATTAGTCAAGAAGAAGTTGGGCTAGCCATTGATAATATGAAATCAGGAAAAAGTGCAGGACCAGATGGTCTTCCAGTTGACCTTTATAAAAAATTTAAGAATAAATTAATAAAACCTTTTTTGGAAATGGTTTTAGAAGCATTTCAAAATAATAATTTACCATCATACATAAATAATGCCTTAATTATACTGCTGCCAAAACCAGGTAAGCCCTCTAATAAATGTGAAAATATGAGACCAATAAGCCTATTAAACGCCGACCTTAAGATAATCTGTAAAATTTTAGCAAGACGAATACAAGAAATTTTACCAAATATTATTAATCGAGATCAGAATGGCTTTATAAAGGGTAGACAAGGCTTCCATAATGTAAGAAGACTATTTAATATTATTTATTTTAATAAAGAAGCACCGGATACAGCTCTCCTATCATTGGACGCCGAAAAGGCCTTTGATAGAGTTGAATGGCCCTTTCTTTTTGAAGTCCTACAAAGGTTTGGACTTGGAAATAATTTCATAAAATGGGTTCAAATAATATACAATAATGCTACAGCAGAAATCCTAACAAATAACAATATTTCAAAACCAATAAAAATCAATAGAGGATGTCGACAAGGCTGTCCACTTTCACCTTTACTGTTTACTATGGCAATTGAACCTTTAGCGATAGCGATACGTTTACATTCACAAATATATGGAATTAAAGTTGGACCAACAGAACATAAAATCTCCCTGTACGCCGATGATATAATTTTGTTTATGTCGAATCTAAAAAAATCAATTCCAACCTTGTTGAATTTAATAAAGAATTTTGGGGAAATATCAGGATATAAAATAAATAAAACTAAATCTTCAATATTAATGCTAAATGAGACCCAGAGAAATTACCCAGCCCCTGAGGTAAATCAATTCAATGTTGTAAATCAGTTTAAATATTTAGGAATCCAAATTATGCCTAAGCTAGAATCAGTCGCCAGTGTCAACTATGAAGCCTTAATGTCAGATATCAATGAGTTAACTCAGAGATGGATGTCACTACCAATGTCGATGATCGGGAGAATCAATATACTTAAAAGTAATATTTTACCTAAAATACTTTATTTATTTCAATACATTCCCTTATCACCACCTTTAGATCTATTCTCAAGAATAAAAAAAAAGTTAGTGGAATTTATATGGAACAACAGGAGGGCTAGATTACGTTTGTCTTTATTATATTTACCATTTGATCGTGGAGGTCTGAAATGTCCAAATTTTATGTTGTATTATTGGTCGGCACAACTGAGGTCTATGACATATTATTTTTCATCAAATGATCTCCCTCACTGGACTGAAATGGAATCATACAATTTACCTTTACCTCTTCCCATATTCATATACTCAGATTCGGCAAAAAAATTACAAAAACAAGTTAAAAATCCATTTGTAAAGCATATGATCAAAATATGGTGTGAAGCTAAAAACTATTTAAAAGAACCACAGTTATTGTCACAATTTAGTCCAATATGGGGTAATCAATATTTTAAACCAGGGAGAGCGGACGCTGTATTTAAAGTATGGAATTTAAAAGGGATACAAAAGATTCAGGATTTATATTTGCCATGTGCAGACAACATAATGTCTTTTGAAGAGCTGAGGATCAAATTTAATCTCAATAGAACACATTTTTTTAAATATCTTCAACTTAGAAACTTTATTCGATCAAATCAAAATAAAGCTCTCACTCGACCTATTTATTCATCCTTGGAAAAAATGATGATGAAAGATAGTAAAAGAAAGGGTATTATTTCAGAGTTTTATAACTCATTGACACTATCTTCAAGTGAAAATTCACTGAAAAGATTAAACTACTGGAAAGAAGATCTGCAAATTGAAATTTCAGAGGAACAATGGGAATTGGCTTGTACAGAAGCTCAAACCAAATCAATAAATGCACGCCTTAAATTGATACATTTCAAATGGTTAATGCGGATGTATGTTACACCGGAGGAGTTAAATAGATATAACAAAAATATACCAGATACATGCACAAAATGCATGGAAAGTAAAGGAACCCTATTTCATTGTTTATGGGAATGTAGATTAATAAGAATGTTTTGGGAGGAGGTGAGGGTAACAATTGAAAAAATAATCTCAAAACAAATCATATTGAATCCTAAACTGTTTTTGTTGGGTCTGTACCCAGAAAAGCATAATTTCAATAAAAGTGAAAGAACATTCATAGACCTCAGTTTGCTTAATGCCAAAAAATGTATTGCACTATTATGGAAAAAGACTCATAGACCAGATGTGACTCAGTGGTTAAGACAGATGTTAACAAACCTTCCATTAGAAAGAATAACATATATACTGAAATCAAAGGAAATTGTGTTTGAGAATATATGGAGACCTTTTATTGATTATGTAAAAAATTTAAACATAACTCTTGAAGAAGAAGGTGAATGATGTGTGTGGACCTTGTAAATTCCAAACTGGTGAACATAATATGTATACTAATGTATTGGATTGTCTAGACTAAACAGAGGAGCATTGTTGAAGACTTGATTTTGTTGGTGGTTGTTGGTGTTTTTAGGGCATTTTTTTTTTTTTTTGTAGTACTTTAGTGTTAGTGTTTGTTTGTATCATGTTTGTTAAAAAAAAAAAAAGGTTCAATAAAGATATTGTGGAAAAAAAATACATTTTAAAAAAATTAATCTTATGTAATATTCTAATTTTTTGTGAAACTGAATTTTTGGTTTTCATTAGCTGTTGGCTATAATCATCAAAATTAAAAGAAATAAATGTTTGAAATACACCACTCTGTGTAATGAATCTATATACATAATATGAGTTTCACTTTTATAATTTAATTACTGAAATAAATTAACTTTTTGATGATATTCTAATTTATTTAGATGCACCTGTACATGGTTGTAGTTTCGCTAATGCACATTATATTTTTTATTGTTTGTGCAAAGGGCAGAATAATAAGACTGTTTTTGTTCATCGTAGACACTAGGTGCATTGATTATAGGTTGTGAAAGAAATACATCAATAAAATAAAATAAGGACACTGTTGAGAATTTGTTGCTTGACAAAGCGAAAATGCTGCAATTACACAATATTATATGAGGGGGAGTGCAGTATCAGTGTAAACTGTATATCCCTGCAGTGATTTGGTTGCAGGCCTAACAAGAAACGAAGGGCTGAAGACAACACTGCAGGGATATATTCATGATACTGCATGACCTTGAGTGTAATATTGCTTTGATACAACAGTTCCACAGGCACAGTTTATTAAATGACAGCAATACAGGATAAAATATTATGATTTTTGTTTATTCAACCAGTTATTTTGCTCCACTGAGAAAATAGTCCCCTCTGAATGTACCCAGTTAATTGTTTCTAAGCACCTCAATCAGCATAATATAGAAAAGAATAGGCCTATTGTCATTCCATGCATGTAACCAAATTAGATATTGTCCAGTACTGAAGTCAGTGTTTACACACATATGGTTCACCTGTTGAATAGGCTTTGTGGGTTGTGTCACTCGTGCTAGTGGCTAGTTAGTTTATTAGCGATTTAGCTTTAGAGCATTTCCGTTTCTGTGCACTTCGCTCATGTTTTCTCAGCATTTTCAGATGAATCAAAGAGTCCATCACGACAAAACTAATATGTTTATTATGACTAGACAGTAAATCTAATTCTAGTTGGCAAATCTAAACAAATCTATTTTGTTGTAAATGGGCATAAAATATCTTACTGGATATTTACAAGGGCAGGACTTCTGGGTCACAGAGGTCTGGATTTTTAGGACTGTCTCTTCACTGTGGAAACTAAGGTATCTTAATACAGTATTACAATTCTCACATATTACAATCCCAATTCCAGTGAAGTTGAGATGTTGTGTAAAACGTAAATAAAAACAAAATACAATGATTTAAAAATCCTTTTCAAGCTATATTCAATTGAATACATTAGAAAGAGAAGAAATTTAATGTTCAAACTAAATAGCTTTATTGTTTTTTGCAAATATTCACTCATTTTGAATTTGATGCCTGCAGCACATTCCAAAAAACCTGGGACAGGGTCATGTTTACCAAGGGGCAGCTGTGGCACAGGTGTAGTGGGTTCGACTACTGATCGGACGGTCAGGGGTTCGATTCCTGCTCTGTCTGCAGTCTGCATGTCGAAGTGTCCTTGAGCAAGACACTGAACCCCCAGTTGCTCCTGGTGGGTCAGGTCAGTGCCGGTGTGTGAATGGGTGGATAGCAGGATCTGTAAAGCACTTTGGTCATCCAGAGATGAGAAAAAGTGCTGTATAAGTGAACGCCGTTTACCATTACTGTGTTAAATCACCTTTCCTTTTAACATCATTCAATAAGTGTTTAGGAACCGAGGACACTAATTGTTGAAGCTTTGTAAGTGGAATTCTTTCCCATTCTTGCTTGAGGTACGACTTCTGTTGCTCAACAGTCCAGGGTCTCTGTTGATGTATTTTGCATTTCATAATGCTCCACACATTTTCAGTGGGAGACAGGTCTGGACTGCATGCAGGTCAGTCCAGTACCTGCACTCTTTTACTACGAAGCCACGCAGTTGTAACATGTCCAGAATGTGCCTTGGCATTGTTTTGCTGAAATAAGCAGCGATGTCCCTGAAAAAGATATTGATAGAAGGCAGCATATATTGCCCCAAAATCTGTATGTACCAGTCACCATTAATGGTGCCTTCACAGATCTGCAAGTTACCCATGCCATGGGCACTAACACACCCCCATACCATCACAGATTCTGGCCTTTGAACTTAACGCTGATAATAATCTGAATTGTCCTTTTCCTCTTTAGCGCGGCGGACACAACATCCCAAGATTTCAAAAAACAATTTGACATATGGACTCGTCAGCCCACAGCACACTTTTCCACTTTGTGTCAGTCCATCTCAGATGAGCTTGGGCTCAGAGCAACCGGCAGCATTTCTGGGTGTTGTTGATATGTGGCTTTAACTTACACTTATAGATGTAGCAATGAATTGTGTTAACTGACTATAATTTTCCGAAATGTTCCTTAGCCCATGTGGTAATATCCTTTACAGAATGATATCACTTTTTAATGCAGTGCTACCTGAGGGATCAAAGGTCACAGGCATTCATTGTTGGTTTTCAGCCTTGTCTCTTACATGCAGAAATTTCTCCAGATTCTCTGAATCTTTTGATGATATTATGCACTGCAGGTGTGAAATCTCTAAATTCCTTGCAATTGTATGTTTACAAATACTGTTCTTAAGTTCTTGGACTATTTTCCCACGCAGTTGTTCACAAAGTGTTGAACCTCGCTCCATCCTTGCTTGTGAATGACTAAGTCATTCACAAGCAAGGGTCATGACACTCATCTGTTTCCAGTTAACCTGTTCACCTGTGGAACGTTCCAAAAAGGGTTTCTTTGAGTATTCCTCAG
Source organism: Pholidichthys leucotaenia (assembly GCA_020510985.1). Classification (NCBI taxonomy): domain Eukaryota; kingdom Metazoa; phylum Chordata; class Actinopteri; order Cichliformes; family Pholidichthyidae; genus Pholidichthys; species Pholidichthys leucotaenia. Next base: position 254,472,223 of record CM035837.1, on the reverse strand, counting down.
CTTTCCTCAACTTTTGTATCATATGCAAGGAATTTGTCTATTTCTGTTGAATATAGAGCTGTGCTGCCATATTTAGTAGGGATGATTGAACATGTTCAAAAGTGTTTGTTGGTGGAAATTAGTACAGTAAGCGTGTTTATTTTGTAAAGATTTTTTATTGAATTATGATTTTATGATTAAGTGGCTTACTGACTTTGCTGACCCTGAGTGTTGCTCCTGGATGGGAGAAGTCATGAGTTTGAGCCTGTCAGATGCCACCAGTCTTTGGTAATGACATTTCAGTCACAGGGAAAACCCTTCACCATTCACATGCAGGGCCACTTAAGAATTTCCAATTAACCTAACTGGCACGTTTTTGGAATGTGGGAGGAAACAGGAACACTCAGACTGAACCCACACAAGCATGAGGAGAACATGCAAACTCCACATAGCCAGGCCCTGCTGGCTGGAGAATTTGAACCCATGACCTTCTTAATGTGACACAGTATTGCTAACCATTACTCCACCATGCTACCCTATGTGTTTGCTTGCTTTAACATGACTGACAAGAAGACAGTAACTATAATTCATTGGCACTTTTAGCAGTATCATTTTTATCCATGTCGATGTGAGTCATGTGGTCGACCACTGTAGTGGTCAGTGCATCCGCGACTGGCCGGCCGGCTATCCGGCTATGTCCATGCTCTAACTCAAGAGGGAGTGGAGCTACAGCCACCAAACTTGGTGCATAGGTTGACGTTGGGACTAGCACCCAAAAGGTCAAATGTCAAGGTCATAATCTATTTTGGTCCATAGTCGTCATCCATATTGATTTTGACAGAACACAATTAGTACCACAGTTGGGGTGGGTCCTCTAACAGTTGAAGCTGAGTTTTTACGCCAGATGCCCTTCATGACGCAACGCTGCCCATTTTGTCCGGGCTTGGGACTGGTGCAGGGAGTACACTTGACTTGTGCACTCACTGTGGCTGGGTAACCGACACTTTCCTCCTCCACACCATTATTACTGAGCACCAAGCTGGATGGCAGCAAGTTACACTTTTACATGGTCTTTGGCATGACCTGGCTGGGATTTGAACCCTGGCCTCCCGGTTGTGGGGCAGATGCTCTACCCCTTGGCCACCACTCCAGTAGTGACTTCAGTTTAAAAAAAAACATTATTTTTCACACCCAAAAGAAGTACTAGAAATGGATTTAGGCACTGACTCTATTGATGAGATATAAATCAAGAGAGAACACCACCCAAAACCACAATATTGTGAAAGCGTAGTATTATAATCCCAGTCATTTTTCTCTGAGTTTCCTCTGGCTTAGATGGACTGGGTGTACGGTGAAAGTTTAACTATCCTCTCATCTCATAGATAGAGTTATTAGATGTTTGGATGGATGGTGTTAAATGGAACCACTGTGTGGGCCAGCACATGTTTCCCTGGTGGCATCATCAAATCCCTGTGGCTGCACTCCTCTCTTTGCTTAATATCCCTTGTCAACAACTGCTTTGACTACAGCTCTTGCTGCTGGTATTCAAATCAGTCACTATTATGGGCTAAACAGCTACTCAGGCCCCGAGGCCAGCTGCCGGGCATGTTTGGATGTGTTTGGAAGCCCGCCTGCATTGCAATTGCCTGCCAGCTTGGGGCAGTACAGTTTTATAGACGTCCGACCTCATCCACACGCCAACACACAGACACACACCAAGAAATAGTTTAAATTTTTATAGTCATAGCAAGTGACAACACCATTAAATGCTTGGCTTCTGAATACACTCAAGCTTATAACTCCGCAGACATGTCCTATTCTGTTGTGTTTTTATGGCTGAAGAAACCGTTGACAAACTGCAGGCCTCTTTGCAAAATAGGCACAGTGGGGTTGTTTAACTTGGCTAAATATAGTATATAGCTGTTAATAATCAGAAGGAGAGACGTGTGCTCTTTGTCCAAAGAGACTTTACACAAACAGTCAACAATGTCAGACATAAAGAGCTGCTGTTGTTGAAATGAGGTAACGAAATGTTGCCAACGTATTTACAGTTAAAATCTTGTTCAATCACAGTGGAAAAGACAAGTGACACAGACCATAACATTTATTATCAGGCCACTTTCCATATTATTTCATTTTTACCAGAATATTTTCAGCCTGTAGTAATTTTTTAGACACATGGGGCAGTGAAACATGCAGTGAATTCAATATCAACATATTACTTTATGTAATTGGGTAAACATGTAAGCAAATAATAAGGAAGTGAGTCCATATACTTTGCCTTTTATCTCATTTTTTGTCTGCAACCCAGATCCAGCATGCGAGACTGAGAAGTGAACCCAGGACAGAGATGTCAGAAAGCATTTTCCAAAAGGCCTGACTACAAAGAGATCCAATCCCAACAGACTGTTTTGTTAAAAGGTCTTGATTTGGAGTAGAAATGATTATGTTTAGTATTGCTGAATGTATTATAGCACCAATTATAAGCTATTTTTGAATATTTGTTTATGAATATAAACTGTGTAAATGGGTGGGGTTGCTGTGACATTACCCATTGGTTTGCGAGGTCTCGGTATAAAGAATACATGATTTTCACTGTCAATAATTTTGCTTTCTGAAAAAAAAATTGGATAAGATCAGTTACACAGTCATTGTCACAAGTTTTTGTTTTATCGTTGTGCTGATGGACCTTAATGTTTAAAATTTGTCATCCGCTTACACTTTCATCAGGAAAGGTTGAAGGTGCATGAAACACTACCCATCTTTACCTGTAGACAAACTGGGGATTCTAAATTGTCCTTAGGTATGACTGTACTGTAAGAGTGAATAGTTGTCTGTCTCTCTGTGTTGGCCCTGCGATGGACTGGCGATCTGTCCAGGGTGTACCCTGTCTCTCGCCCAAAAGATGCTGGGATAGGCTCCAGCCCCCCAACGACCCGAAAAGGATTAAGCGGAAGAAGATGAATGGATGGATGGATGGACTTCTGGAGATAGAAAATTAGATTGTGTTGAAGGGTGCTGCCATCTGCTTGCCATTTGTTAGAATGCAGGGTTAAGGCACCTCTAGATTTGCTACTTTTCACACATAGAAGATAAGTTCATCTTTTATGATTACATATTAGCTCTTCTAGAGAATAAAAATATCTACTGTCTCTCTAATCCAACATGGCAGCCGCCTAAATGCGAAACACAGTGGTGCAATATATCATTATGTGTACTGCAGAAATACAGTATGTTTTGCTATTTTAGCCATCCCTAAAATCTTATGCCTATTTCAAATATGGTGCTAAACATTAATTTGCCTGTATAACAGAGAGAAACTGAAAACAGAATGTGATGGACAATGGGCAGCTTGCCAACTTTGGCGATAAGTAGTCCACTGCAGAGGTAAAAGTAAGGAGGCATCTGATAGCAGGATAACAGTATTCATCATGTTAGAGGTCAGGGACAAGAGAAGGTAGAGCATATCACAACAACAGCATCACTTTTAAGAGAGTGGCAGGATCATATTAACACAAGTGTGATAGTGTGTTAAAGTGAAGTAGATTTGTTACAGGAAAAAAACGACTAATAAGAGGAGGTGAAATACTATAGTGTGTCTAAGGCTTATTTAAATTTTGTGCATTTTTTTTTCAACTTGAAGAGGTATATATAATTTATTCTTAGCATTGATTAGTAAGTCTTGTTTCATGTTTCTATGTAGCTGTAAGCTCCCATTCACTTTTGCTATATCTTCTGACTTACAGTACCTAGCTGCAAATTTTTCTTTTGTTTAAATGATTTGCTCATGTGCCAAATCCAGTTTTGATTTGTTTTTATAACTTGCTACAATTTACCAATTAAAGTTAGAACAGGTTCTGAATTGACAAGCTATTTGACACTGGTTGAGGCAAAAACACATCTTTGGCAGGAATAAACTTCAGATTAAAATGCCCAGGAATCCAGTCAACATCATTATTACATTGGAGCAATTCAATCATCAATACTGTATTTCCCTATTTCAACCCCTTGTAGACCACATGATAAGTTCTGAGATTATTTAAGTGGGTGGAGCAGGGTAATTAGAGCTATTGATTTGGCTAAATGATAGCCTTTGCCTTGTGCTGAAGGGCATGTGCTCAGCAAGCCCCCATGTTATTTGATGACCCAGAAAATCAATGGCCTGACTGCAATCTCCCTGGTGATTTAGCTCATTCCATTTATCTCACAGGGCTGAGTGGGTTCAAACACACAACAACAGAACACAAGGCTGTAAACACAATTGCATACTCTCCATTTGCATCCATAAATGCTACACAATTCCCTCTGAGGGACACAAGAGTGCAAAAATCTCATCCAGACATTGTCTGTAAAGGCTTGTTCCCCATTTTGCTCTGTTCCACAATAAACTCTATTGTCAGATCCCCTGCAGAGAACCTGATGAAAATAAGATCCTCATGGAGGAGGCATTTGAAATGTCACCAAGATATCAGCCTGCTTTCACATACTGTACTTAGTACATTCACTTTCACATTTAGCTGTGCAAGCTTTAACAAGGTAAATGCAAATCTCTGCCGCTGCTGCGCAACATCTGATTTGGAGTAAAGAAGCTACAAGCATATTTTTTTTCACTATTTCTTAGTTATACAACAGTTAGTTCCAACCAAGCAATTTGATTGGATAATAGGGATGCCAGGTGTTACTAAAATCCACAGTAGTTGCACTCCAACCGTTTCACTGGATATGTATCACTCTGCATCAAAGGTGTTCATGTAACCATGAATTGCTAACACTAACTTACTGTCAACTAACTCTCAGTGACAATTGCAGTACTGTGTTGAATATCTCAAACAGGTTCATTTTGTCTTCTTAATGATAAAACTGATATTGTTCTTCTATTATCAATCAATCAATCAACTTTATGTACAAAGCACTTCAAAAGCAACACTCGCTACACAAAGTGCTGTAAAGCAAGAAAACACACATGAAAATATAAAAGCAGGAAGCAGGGCACTAACACAAAAACAATATAGAACTACAGTCAAAAGAAAAAATAAAGTAAAAGGTTAAATAAATAAATAAAAATACATTTCATTCAATAAAATCAATGTCTCACACTGGGTCAAAGGCCAGGGAGTATGTTTTGACAGGTTTTAAAAATGGATAGTGAAGGTGCTTGTCTTATGTCCAGGGGTAAATCATTCCATAACCTGGGTGCCATGATTGAAAAGGCTTTGTCCCCTCTGAGCTTCTGCCTCGCCTTTGGCAAACCCAGAAGAAGCTGTTCAGCTGACCTGACCTTGTCTATTAAGACAAGGCCTTGTCTTAATAGAAGAACAATATCAGTTTACTGTGTTGAATATCTTAACCCTTCTTGTGTCGTGGTTTCATGGACATGGAAAGCGCCCTCACTGAAGTTCTGCGCCTGTCATGTGATGTGGCCATAAACCATAAAAAAATCCCATTGTACTAAGTATTCTACCTCACAAGGTGGCAGACACATATAACTTACTGCTCTTGCCTTGGAGGACTTATGTCTCCCAAATAACCATCCAAAAACCTCACTTCTTGGACACCAATGAAGAAGAGTTTGTAAACAAATGTTGATGTGCTCTAGCGCAACATGGAGGAGGCATTTGCCAACTATGATTCTAAAAAGAGATTATTTAGCTTATGAAGGTAAATATCTACATTTTGTTATAACAGAGGGTGGCCAAAGCTGATTAATTTTCACCTGCCATGTGACTGGACAGAACAATTGCGCCGGTTCCGTGTCGTCATATAAGATAAATTGCGGTGGAATAAAAGCAAAATTGAGGTGGAATAATCATAAGAGTTTCTGGATGCGGGAGAAAAAGCAAAAATGACTGAGAGAAGAAAAAATAATGACGAAAATGGACGAAACGAGCCACCTGGCCAGTGGTAAGTCTGACGAATTTCTTTGTTTGTTTACATTGTACTGATTTTCTGGTTCATATGCTTTGAAGATAAGATAACAAAAAACCTAAAATAAAAAAAAACGGTGACAAAAAACAAAACCATCCTTTGTGTAAATATGTCCAAAGTCCACTTTTGACTGAAAGTTATGTATTTCTATATGGCTGCCGTGGCATTATGCAAATTAGATGTGTAAATTTACTTCTATTTCAAACTTTGGATCATATTCTACATCTTTCTAATTGACTACTCTTACCACTTTCAAGTTATATCCTTGGAAATCTCTGACATCTGAACTGAATATTTTCTTGAAAAAAATCTTTGACCACCAGGGGGAGAGGTTGCTGGAGCAAAATCCACAGTGAGGTGCTGTTTGAAAAGATTTTTTACTAGGCCCCGAAGTCCCACCCTTTTGAATAAATGGCACGATTGTGGTGATGTGAAAATGACGAGACAGAGTTCTCTCTCAAAGTCAGCTTTTATTCATAACACCATCATCTCAAAGCAGAGAGAAAAAAGAGGATGAAACAGTAAACTCTCGTCCTTAAATATCAGGGACTTCACACTTCAATTCAATTCAATTCAATTCAATTCAATTCAATTCAACTTTATTTATATAGCGCCATTTCACAACAACAGTCATCTCATAGCACTATCAACTGTAGGGGGGAACCCCCACAGTTGCAGAAAGACCCCAGCAATCAGGTGATCCCCTGTGAGCAAGCACTTGGCGACGGTGGAGAGGAAAAACTCCCTTTTAACAGGAAGAAACCTCCAGCAGAACCAGGCTCAGGGAGGGGCAGTCATCTGCTGCGACTGGCTGGGGGGTGAGGGGACAGAGAAGATGAAAAGAACAGACATGTAGAGAGCAAACAGCACGATGGGGACTCAATCTATGGGAGAGAACAAACAAATGTTAATGACCAGCAAAAAAAAAAATATTTCATAGAGAGTGAGGAAAGGAGTGAGGCCCAGTGCATTACTGGAGGTCCCCCGGCTGACTAAACCTATTAGCAGCATAACTAAGGGAGGGTTCAGAAACACATGATCCCTCCCTAATTGTAGGCTATATCAAAAAGGTAGGTTTTAACCCTAATCTTAAAAACAGAGATCGAGTCTGACTCCCGAATCCAGATTGGCAGCTGATTCCACAGGAGAGGAGCTTGATAACTGAAGGCTCTGCCTCCCATTGTACTTTTGGAGATTCTAGGTATTACAAGTAGTCCTGCATTTTGGGAGCGTAGTGCCCTGTTAGGATAATACGGTAGTATCAGATCTTTTAAATAAAAAGGAGCCTGATTGTTTAGAGCTTTGTAAGTAAGAAGAAGGATTTTAAACTTAATTCTAAACTCTATGGGAAGCCAATGAAGGGAGGCCAGAACCGGAGAGATATGATCTCTCTTTCTAGTACCTATTAAAACTCTTGCTGCAGCATTTTGGATCAGCTGAAGACTTTTTAAAGATGTTTTAGGACAACCTGATAATAAAGAATTACAATAATCTAATCTCGAGCTAACAAAAGCGTGGATCAGTTTCTCAGCATCACTCTGAGACAAGATGCTCCTAATCTTGGCAATATTACGCAAATGATAGAAGGCAGTCTTAGAAACAAATTTAATATGTGAATTGAAGGACAAATCCTGATCAAAAATAACTCCAAGGTTCCTCACAGAGCTATTAAGAGAAAGAGTAACTGCATCCAAACTGAAAGTTTGATTTGGAAAGGAATTTCTAAGGTTTTTTGGACCAACAAGAATGACTTCAGTCTTATCTGAATTTAATAGCAGGAAATTACAAGTCATCCAAGCTTTGATTTCCTTAAGACAGGCTTCTAACTTGGCTAATTGATTACTATCATCTGGCTTCATTGACAGGTATAATTGTGTGTCATCGGCATAACAATGAAAATGTATACAGTGCTTTCTAATAATGTTGCCTAACGGAAGCATATATAAACTAAAAAGAGTAGGGCCTAACACAGATCCCTGTGGAACTCCATGACTAAGCTTTGAGTTGAAAGAAAACTCATTATTTACATGAACAAACTGGAACCTATCAGATAAATAAGATCTAAACCACTGCAACGAAGTTCCATTAAGTCCAACATAGTGTTCTAATCTATCAAGTAGAATATTATGATCGATAGTATCAAAAGCTGCACTAAGGTCTAAAAGGACAAGTACAGAAACTAGTCCATTATCAGATGCAATGAGGAGGTCGTTAGTGACCTTCGCTAAGGCTGTTTCAGTACTATGATGGATTCTAAACCCAGATTGAAACTCTTCAAGTAAACCATTTCCCTGCAGGTGGTCGAATAATTGCGTAGCAACAACTCTTTCTAAGATTTTTGAAATGAAAGGGAGATTAGAGATTGGTCTATAGTTAGCTAAAGCTCCTGGATCTAGCGTTGGCTTTTTGAGTAAGGGTTTAATTACAGCTGTTTTAAAAGCCTGCGGTACATGGCCTAAAGTTAATGAAGATCACAAGATCACAAGATCACACTTCATAGATCACATGTCACACAGACCACTTTGCATTATAAAGACAGTCACAATGCATTTCTCTCCATGATATCACTTCCACCGTCTCCAATGCATCCTTTCTTTAATCCTTTAATGACTCAGGTCTTGCATACCAAAGCTAATATTCCTGCAGCTTCCAACCTTTGTTCTGACCTAAAATGTGAGTCACAAAATCTCCATGAGTGTGTCCACCACACAAAGCCCCCCCAGCATTTTAGACAAACAGAACAACAAGAGAATACACATCAGTCCACATGCTGTATAGGCTTCAGCCTCCTGCCGTATCTGCTGAAGTTGGGGTTCAACATCTCTGCGGCGCTGTCACGCTGGGGGTTTGCCGTCTGGGGGCGAAAACCCTTTGTCAGTCTCTGCGGGTGTTCTGGGGAAACATTCTTGTGGGAAACATTACTGTGTGAAGCCCCCCGTGGTGGTCTACCTCTCCACGGGGCCCTTGCCAACAGCACTTGCTCATCTGCCACCACAAAAGCGGGTTTAAGTCTGTTTATGCCAATTTTCTCTTTCCTACCCCCCAAATCTATCAAAAACTGCTTGTCCCCTGTTTCTAGCACTCTGAATGGTCCGTCATAAGTCGGTCGCAGCGGTGTTCGATGCGCATCGTGTCTAACAAAAACAAACTCTGCGTTCTTCAAAGTTTTAGGCACAAAAACGCACGGAAAACTGTGGTGCGCGGGGCCGGGCAGCGTGCTTGAGTCTATGTTACTCCGCAACAGCTGAGACGGGGAGGCGTTTGGCGCAGGGTTATCTGGGAGAAACCCCCCAGGCAGCCGGAGTGGCTGCGCAAACACAAGCTCCGCTGGGGAGGCTTCTAGATCCTCTTTAGGCGCAGAACGCAACCCCAATAACACCCACGGTAACTTGTCAACCCAATTTGTATCCGTCAGTGACGCTCTGAGAGCCGCTTTCAATGACCTATGAAAACGTTAGCATAACCCGTTAGCCTGCGGATTGTACGCGGTTGTGCGGTGAATTGTGACACCCAGGCTGCGGGCCATTGTCGACCAAAGCTCGGACACAAATTGAGGGCCTCTGTCAGACATAATATCCGACGGAACGCCGAAGCGCGCCACCCAAGCTGTTAAAAACGCGCGCGCCACCTCCTCGGCTGTGGTTGATGCCAGCGGGACCACTTCAGGCCAGCGTGTGGTGCGGTCCACCATTGTCAGAAGGTGTGTGCAGCCCTGTGACGGTGGGAGGGGGCCCACGAGGTCCACATGAACGTGATCGAACCTCTTGGCCGGAATGTGAAACGGTTCCAAAGGAGCCCTCGTGTGCCTGTGTACTTTGGCTCGTTGACACGCCGTGCAGGCTGCTGCCCACTCTTTGACTTGTTTGCGGAGGCTCGGCCACACAAATTTCTCTCCCACCATTTTGACCGACGCGCGCACTCCAGGGTGCGCCAAAGAATGAACCGAGTCAAAGACGCGGCGGCGCCACGTGGCCGGTACTACTGGACGCAGTCGTCCTGTGGAGACATCGCAGATTAGGGGGGGCATACCGTCTTGCAGCACCCTGCTCTCCAGCCTTAACCCTGTTGGTCCAGACTGGAGCGTGCGCACGTCCGCGTCATTAACCTGCAGCGCGGCCATGGCTGCATAATCTACCCCTACGCTGACTGGGGCCGCCACGGCGCGCGAGAGGCCATCTGCCACTACATTGAGTTTGCCCACCACGTGCTGAATATCAGTGGTAAACTCTGATATCGCGGCCAGCTGTCTCTGCTGCCGGCCTGACCATGGTTCAGAGACCTTAGCGATCGCGAATGTTAGCGGTTTGTGGTCAACGAACGCGGTGAAAGCGCGTCCTTCCAGCTAGAACTGAAAGTGGCGGATGGCCAAATGGAGAGCGAGCAGCTCCCTGTCGGACGCGCTGTATTTACATTCGCCATCGCGCAAGGTCCTGCTGAAAAATGCGAGGGGCTGCCAAACCCCGGCTACATGTTGCTCCACGACCGCCCCTATGGCCACCTCTGATGCGTCAGTGGTGAGCGCTATGCGGGCCGTTGGGTCTGGGTGTGCCAACGATGCAGCCTTTGCCAAGGCTGCTTTCACCTCCGAGAACGCTTGGTCCCGCTCCGGGGGCCACTCGATCTTATCCGCGGGTTTCTTTTTTTTGAGCGCGGCATACAACGGCTGCATGAGTTGCGCCGCGCGGGGGAGAAAACGGTTATAAAAATTCACCATTCCCAAAAACTCCTGCAACGCCCTGACCGTCTGCGGCCGGGGAAAATCTGCCACCGCGCGCACCTTGTCAGGCAGCGGAACTGCTCCTTCGGGGGAGACGCGGTGTCCCAAAAAATTGATCTGCGCCACCCCGAACTGACACTTCGCTGGGTTGATTATTAACCCGTGATCTCCCAACCTTCGGAAAACCGTGACCAGGTGTTTTTTGTGTTTGTCTTAGGATGCGCTGGCTACTAAAATATCGTCCAGGTAGACGAACACGAAAGGGAGATCGTGAAGCACCGCGTCCATCATGCGTTGGAACGTCTGAGCAGCCCCTTTAAGTCCGAATGGCATGTGTAAAAACTCGAATAGGCCAAACGGAGTTATTACCGCTGTTTTGGGTATGTCTTCAGCGCGCACTGGGACTTGGTGGTAACCGCGGACCAAGTCTATTTTAGAAAAAATGCGCGCCCCTGCCAAATGAACGGAAAAATCTTGGATATGTGGGATTGGGTAGCGGTCGTGCGCTGTAGCGTTGTTTAACCTGCGGAAATCCCCGCAAGGGCGCCATGATCCGTCAGCTTTCGGGACCATGTGTAGGGGGGAAGCCCACGGACTGTTTGAATGTCGGATAATGCCCAACCTCTCCAGGTTGGCGAACTCCTCACGCGCTATGGCTAGTTTAACTGCGTCCAAGCGCCGAGCTTTTGCAAAAACAGGCGGTCCGGTAGTGGTAATAAAATGCTCCACCCTGTGCTTAGCGACTGTTGCTGAAAATGTGGGGACCGTGAGTGCTGGGAACTGAGTGAGCAGTGTGTGGAACTTACCGCCTGCTGCTGTGACGTTGGCTTGTGCTGTTGGCGGGGCCACTCGCGCTGTACAGGGGATAGAATCAAAAGAGAGTGCATTAACCAGGCGCCTGTTAGCGAGATCAACCAACAAACCATGTGAGCACAAAAAATCAGCCCCCAACATATTGAAATTTACTGTTGCTACAACAAAAGTCCACTCAAATGTATGGCCGTGTAGAGACAGGAGCAGAGTCTTCTCACCAAAGGTCTTAATCTCCGAGCCGTTCGCTGCCGTCACCCGGGGACCTCCAGAACCAGCCAGTCTGTCCGTGTAGGAAGGTGTGATGAAACTCACCTGGGAGCCTGTGTCGACAAGGAAATGCCTCCCCGAGCGTGCGTCCGACAAGTAGAGCAGCTTGTTCTCTTCCCCGAGGGCCGCGGCTGCTACCGACCCCCGGTCTTGCAGTTTCCCGAACGCCCGAACTGGCACGACGGTACACACTTGCGTGCCCTCTCTGCGAAACGGCGATGGTAGAAACAAAGGACGTCCGGTCCACGTTCCCTGGCCCCTGCCGCCGCCGTCGTCGGTGAGTCTGGCACCGCTGCCTCTGGCCCCCTGTCGTCTCCGGTCGTCGCGCTGAGTTCTGCTGCAGCGGCCGTGGCTGCGCGCCGCTTGGTGGTGTTGACAATCCGCTGCGCCTCTCAGCCCAGTGCGCGGTAGCCCCGTAGGGCCAACAGTGGCGAAGTGGCCAGGGTCGCTCTTGCTGCTGACGGTAGAGTTCTGAGGAAGAGGTGGGTGAAAATGAAGTGATCGTCGTCAGAGTCTTTCAACCTCAACAACTTCTCCATCAGGCTCGCAGGCATGTCGTTTTCCCCCTCCGTCAGCGCCAGGAGCCTCTCTGCTCGCTCCTCCGCCGAGGGGGTGAATTGCTGGATGAGTGCAGCCCTCAACGTGCCGTATTTGTCGCTATCCGGCGGCTGGTCGATCAGGCTCTCCACATGCTGGGCCGTGTTGTTGTCCAGCTTTGCGACTACGTGGTAGAATTTCGTGGCATCTACCGATATCCCCCGGAGGTTGAACTGCGCCTCAACCGCATTGAACCAGGAGCGCGGATTGTTCTGCCAGAAGTCCGGTAGCTGGACTGTAGCGGCTGGCCTGGGGGAATTTTCTTCTTCCATGATCACGTCGGGGTCACCGGTGTGGTGATGTGAAAATGACGAGACAGAGTTCTCTCTCAAAGTCAGCTTTTATTCACAACACCATCATCTCAAAGCAGAGAGAAAAAAGCGGATGAAACAGTAAACTCTCGTCCTTAAATATCAGGGACTTCACACTTCATAGATCACATGTCACACAGACCACTTTGCATTATAAAGACAGTCACAATGCATTTCTCTCCATGATATCACTTCCACTGTCTCCAATGCATCCTTTCCTTAATCCTTTAATGACTCAGGTCTTGCATACCAAAGCTAATATTCCTGCAGCTTCCTGCCTTTGTTCTGACCTAAAATGTGAGTCACAAAATCTCCATGAGTGTGTCCACCACACTATATAAATAAAGTTGAATTGAATTGAAAATTGAATTAATCAACTTTAAGTCTGCCCTTGTATAAACATCATGAAGTGATTTCATGTCTGTTTAAAAAAATAGGCAGTGCTGGAATTAGATTTATTATCTCGATTAACAAACCACAGTACTTTTGTGGTCATGGACTCTTTGTTTCATCTGAAAATGCAAAGAAAAGGAAGTGAAGTTTGCTAAATCGCTAGCATGCTATCTACTAGCCACCAGCTAGCTACACTGGCATTGGCTACGTTTTGATCTCGAGTCTTCCACAGTAGCGACTCAACAGGTGTTTATTAACACTTATTACTTTTGCATTTGACAATATTTAATTTGTTTACATGTGTGTGAAATGACAATAGATGTCCTCATGCTGATTAAGATGTTGAGCAACAGTTAGTGGGTACATTTAGAAGGGACTATTTTTTTTCTCAGCTGTACAAAATAACTGGTTAAACAAACAAATCATAATATTTTGTCCAGTATTGCTGTCATTTAATAAACTGTGCTTGCGGAACTGTTGTCTAAAAGCAATATTACGTTTGAGGTCATTATGGTATTGTGGTGACACAACAAGAGATTGCACTCCACCCAGGACTTTAGGGAAATGGGGGAAGGAGGTGAGAGAGGAAATGAGGAGAAGAAGGGAGAGGAACCAAGGACGGGTGCCAGAGCGCTCAGGGGTAATAAACCACATGAAGATGCACCTTTGCTCCCGGTATGCCAGGTGTGAACCTATTGTGTGGGGTGGAAGATGCTGTTCCCACCTTGGGTATGCTGGGCGCAAAAGTATTGTGTTGAGTTGTGCTCCATTGTCGTGTATGTTAATGTGTGTACTCCAGGTGCCAAGGGCGGGAATAAAGCTGTAATAAAGAGATTCACTCTGGCACCCAAATCAGTCTGTTCTGCTTGTTGAAGGAAATAAAGCGTTTGTCTTTAGCTGCTCGTGTCTCATCTGATTCATCTTCCACACTGGTGACCTAGAGACGGGAAAATGGAAAACGGACTGAGCACCTCCATGGAGACACTGCCGCTGGAGTCTCCCCCTGCTGCAAATGCCGTAGCAGTCAAACTCCCGGATTTTTGGCTCTACGACCCGACCGCTTGGTTTATCCACGTGGAAGCCCAGTTTGCTCTCCGCGGAGTCTTGACAGACGACACAAAGTACTATCATGTGGTGGCTTTGCTGGACGCGTGCTCCGCTCAGCGCGCAATGAATCTAAGATAAGATAAGCCTTTATTAGTCCCACAATGGGGAAATTCCAGGATTGCAACAGCACAGGGATAGCAACACTCAGAGCAACAATCAGAAGGCAAGAAAAAACAAGAGCAGCTAGTATACATATGTACATATTACTATAAATATATATATATATACGTATATATATATATATATATATATATATAGACACACAGTGCGGAGCATTGTGGTTGGTGGATGTGCAGCAGAAAGTCTAAGCTCTCTCTCCGCGGATGCGGTGGGCCAGCTGGATGTCTTTGGGCATGATGGTGACCCTCTTGGCGTGGATGGCGCACAGGTTGGTGTCCTTGAAGAGACCCACCAGGTAGGCCTCACTGGCCTCCTGCAGAGCCATGACGGCGGAGCTCTGGAAGCGCAGGTCGGTCTTGAAGTCCTGAGTGATCTCCCTCACCAGGCGCTGGAAGAGCAGCTTACGGATGAGCAGCTCCGTGGATTTCTGGTAGCGACGGATCTCTCTCAGAGCCACGGTACCGGGCCTGTAACGGTGAGGCTTCTTCACTCTGCCGGTGGCCAGAGCGCTTTTCCGAGCAGTCTTGGTGGCCAGCTGCTTCTGGGGCTTTTCCTCCAGTAGATTTACGGGCGGTCTGCTTGGTTCTCTACTCCAAGCTCCACCAGCCCAAGGAAAATACGACGCTCTCAAGCAGTTGCTGCTGCGCTGTTACACCCTTTCGGAGGGAGAGAGGACAGAAAAACTTCTCTCCCACACGGAGTTGGGGGACAGATCGGCTGTGGAGTTGATGGAGAATATGCTTTCAGAATCAGAAAAAGCTTTATTGCCAAGCATGTAGAAAACACACGAGGAATTTGACCTGACATTGGCACGCTATGTAAGCGTATCACAACGACACGGCAGCCATCATGGCGCCTAATCAAAAAGATGGGGGATAATGGAAGATAAGGGGAGGGAAAAAAAGACACAATGGGTGAGAGAAAAAAACTTCATCATCAGAATACAGCTTATAATTGTAAGCCAAATTTTGATGAGGCTCCAAATTTTGATGACCCATTGTCTGTGCTGATGGGCACAGACAATGGGTCTTTCCTCTTCACCCATCTTTTCCTCAAGAAGCTCCCGGCATTGGTGTGAGCAATCCTAGCAAACTCACCGCTGCTGGCGGCCAAGGATTACCGAGCACTGGCAGAAGAAGCAGACCGCATCATCCTGGCAAACAGGAGTTTCAGTGTCCAGGCAGTGAAACCAGGATCTCTGGAGTCCAACAGGGTTGAGGAGCTGATGGTGGTGGCCGGGATGGCCACACAGAGACACAGGAATGGGACAGCGTGTTTTTATCACTGGCATTTTGGCGCTGAAGAGCAACATTGTCTGCCACCGTGTCGCTTCAAGAAGTCGGGAAATGGGCCGGTCTGCGGTCAGTAGCAGCTACAGCCACTGGCGATGGGGAGAAGCTGCTTTTCATCGAGGACGCATGTTCTGGGAGATGGTTCTTGGTGGACTCTGGCTCCCAGAAGAGCCTCATTTTGCTAGTCAGCGCGGACAGGCTGGCAGAAGGCTGCAGTCCATCGTTAACGGCCATCAATGGATCCCCCATCAAGACGTTTGGTGAAAGGTCGTGACTGTATGTTTGCATGGACGCAATTATGAGTGGGACTTTGTGGTAGCTGCATGTTCGGTTCCTATTTTAGGTGCTGATTTTCTGTGTACTTATGGTCTCTTGTTGATATTGCTAACAGATGTTTAGTGGATGTTGTTTCCTTTTCTTCTTTACCCTGCATAGCTCGAGGAGTTGGGCCACTAACATATGCAAACGTTTTCGCTCAGGGGGATGAGTACCAGCGTTTGCTGCCGAGTTTCCCGCACTCACAGTGCCCACCTTTTCCGCTACTGTAACCAAGCATGGGGTCGAGCACTTTATCACCACGAAGGGCCCGCCGATTTTTGTGCGTCTGCGTGAACGCTGGACGCAGCTAAGCTAGCCATCGTGCGCGAGGAGTTTGCTAACTTCGAATGCCTAGGGATTGTTAGGTGCTCCAGCAGCCTTTGGGCGTCCCCGCTGCACATGGTGCCCAAGTCCGATGGTTCATGGCGGCCGTGCGATGATTTCTGTCGCTTGAGCAATGTCACCGAACACAACCGTTACCCCATCCCGCACATCCAGGATTTTTCTGTGCACCTGGCCGGAACGCGCATTTTTTTTCAAAAGTGGAGCTGGTCCACGGTTACCACCAGGTCCCAGTTCACGCCGAAGACGTCCCCAAAACGGCGGTAATAACTCCCTTCGGTCTTTTCGAAATTTTACGCATGCCGTTCGGGTTAAAGGTTGCAGCACAAACTTTTCAAAGGATGATGAACGCGGTGCTTGGTGACTTGCCGTTCGTTTTCGTCTACTGAGACAACATTTTGGTGGCTAGCGCATCAGAAGAGGAGCACCTCGCCTATCTCAAGCAAGTTTTCCAACGGTTGGAAGCACATGGGCTGATTGTTAATCCGCCAAAGTCTCAGTTCGGGCTGCCGGTAATCGACTTCTTGGGCCACCACATCTCGCTGCAGGAATTTGGGGGGATGGTCACTTTTTACAACTGCTTCCTCCCCCGAGCAGCCCAGCTACTGCAACCACTGTACGGCGTGCTCAAAAAGAAGACACCCGCGAAGAGCATTGGCTGGACCCCTGATTGGGTCCAGGCTTTCACAGGCGCCAAAACGGTGCTTGCCAGTGCAGCTTTGCTGGTCCACCTAGCCCCGTCAGCACGGATAGCGCTCTCCACAGATGCATCAGATGTCGCAGTAGGAACCGTGGTGGAGCAGTACATCTCCGGTTCATGGCAACCCCTCGCCTTTTTCAGCTGTACTTTGCACGACAGCGAGTGCAAGTATAGCACTTTTGACAGAAAGTTGTTGGCTCTCCACCTGGCTACGCATCATTTTCAGTTCTTGTTCAAAGGTCGCGAGTTTACTGAGTTTGTAGATCACAAATCACTAACCTACACGATGTCCAAAGTCTCGGAACCGTGGTCGGCTCGGCAGCAACGGCACTTGGCCACAATTTTGGAATTCATGACCAACATCCAACATGTAGCCAGTAAACTTAACGTTGTGGCTGACTGCCTGTCGCTCACGCTGGTCTCCCCGGCTGGTCTCTTTTTTTGTGGAAAAATTGATTTTTCCACAATGGCTGCCGACCAAACCGGGGGCGCGGACATTCACACGCTCCAGTCCACACATACTGGATTAAAACTGGAGAGCAGAGTGGTACAAGAAGGGTGCCCCCCCCCCCCCCGTTCTGCGATGTCTCCACCGGTCGTCCCCGCCCAGTGGTTCCAAGCTCTTGGTGCCGCCACATTTTTGAGTCCATCCACTCCCTTTCACATCCTGGCGTACGAGCTTCGGTTAAGCTGGTGGGGTCCAAATTCGTATGGCCTTGCTTATGCAGGGATGTGAAAGAATGGTCCGCAGCATGCGTCACGTGCCAACAGGCTAAGGTGCAGAGGCACATCAAAGCCCCCCTCGAGCCTTTTCAAATTCCGGCCAGGAGGTTTGACCACATACATGTGGATTTAGTGGGTCCCCTTCTGCTGTTGCAGGGGTTCACACACCTTCTGACAATCGTGGACCGCATTATGCGTTGGCCAGAGGGTGCCACTGAATTCCACCACATCTGATGAGGTAGCCCCTGCATTTTTGTCATCTTGGGTCACATGGTTCGGATCTCCATCGGATATCACTTCTAACAGGGGTCAGCAATTCATTTCGGAACTCTGGTCTGCAATGGCTGAGAGCCTGGGGGTCAAAATCCACCGCACCACTGCATACAACCCGCAAATGGGTTGTGCGAGTGGTTTCACAGGTCACTTAAAGCAGCGCTCAGAGCCTCGCTAACGGACGCAAATTGGGGCGACCGCCTGCCTTGGGTCCTACTGGGGTTGTGCTCTGCGCCTAAGGAGGATTTGGCAGCTTCCCCGGCAGAGTTAATTTTTTCTCAGCTGTTGCAGGTCCTGAGGGAATTTTTGCCGGAGAGCTCTGCTCCCGGTTTCGACATGTCCACGCACCCTTTTTCCGGGGCAGAGGCTGGCAGTGTCCCAGGGCCGGCGCACCATTGTTTTCCCCGCACTTTTGTTCCAAAACGTCTGGAAAATGCTAAATTTGTTTTCGTTAGGCATGACGCCCACAGAACACCGCTACGTACGCCATACGACGACCCGTTCGGAGTGTTGGAAACGGGGGTGAAACATTTTGTGTTAGACCTTGGGGGGCATAAGGAAACCATCTGCATAGACAGGTTGAAGCCCGCTTATGTGTTGGCAGATGAGCAGGTGGTGCTGACCCAGACTCCCCGGCGCGGACGTCCACCTATGGTGGGTCCGCAGGTTGGTGTTCCCCCTACAGAGAACTGTTTTCAGGAGACTAAATCTTTCCCCTCCCCACCCCTTCCCCTTCCAGAAGACTGCTCGCCAGAGGCCAAGTTTTTCTCCTACCCACCTCCGACAGCAAGGCACTTCGGCCGGCCCGGAGCCTCCACCTTACAGCCGTTACAGCCATTACGGGTGCTTGCTCAAGCCCAAAGGACCGGAGGGCTAAAGCCCCTTCTGGGTGTTTGGGGGGGCTGTGTGATGACACAACAGGAGATCGCACTTCACCCAGGACTTGGGGGAATTGGGGGAGGGAGGTGAGAGATGGAAGTGAGGGGAAGAAGGGAGAGGAACCAAGGACGGGCGCCAGAGCACTAGGGGGTAATAAACCACATAAAGATGTGCCTTCGCTCCCGGTATGCCAGGTGTGAACCAATTGTGTGGGGTGGAAGATGCTGTTCACAACTTGGGTATGCTGGGCACGAAAGTATTGTGTTGAGTCATGCTGTATTGTTGTGTATGTTAGTGTGTGTACTCCAGGTGCCAAGGGCAGAAATAAAACTGTAATAAAGAGATTCACTCTGGCACCCAAGTCAGTCTGTTCTGCTTGCTGGAGGAAATAAAGCATTTGTCTTTAGCTGCTCGTGTCTCATCTGATTCATCCTCCACAGTTTCATGAATATACTAACTATGAATATACTATGAATATACTATGAATATACTAACTATGCGGGTGTGATACGTCCACATTAGACGTATCACACCCGCAGTTACAATATTCATTGATACCGTACTCCCTTTTGTGTAATATTGCTTAATTATATTTTAATGGTTTTCTGTATATATACAGTATATACTGTAGAAAAATGAATTCTTTACACCTCTATAGGCTTATGGTGTGAAAACACAAATGATATGATTAACTGTAATAGTTCATTCAGGAATGGGCCATATTACAACAGTCTAGTCAACAGCCTATTGCCTAAGGCGCAGAACACATTCAAGGGTGTGTCAAGTTCATTTTGTTATCATGGGGGTGCAAAAACAAATTTTGCATCTGGGGAAAAGCAATAAATGGCTGGTCAGGTTATTCAGAGGTATGTTTTGGGTAATCCAACCTAAAGCTTTCCTGCCCTTCCCTTTAATGAACAGAGGGACATAATCTAAAGTGAACTATGATCATGATGGCTTGTTTTGAAGATGGTTTTGCAGTGGCCAAAGGGTGTGCATGTGAGTGAGAATAAGCAAGATAGGAAGCCAAGCATTTATGTATTATAGTTGATGCCCAGCTAGTTACTTTAGAAGGAAGAGGATGATATGATTGAACAAAAAGGCTGAACACTCGAGCTGAATTTAAATTAATTTAGGTTTAACTTAACGTGCACAGTGTTATGTATGGAAATTCCTGGGTGAAGGATGAGGCTGGGTGATGGTTGGCGAACACAGCTTTATTGAATGAACTACTGTATATACAGCAGTAGCACAGTATGCACCTGGCTTAGGCATCTGGAAAAAGAGGCCGCAAGATGGTGCCCTTGCCTTATATACAGGGCAGTGCAGTAGCACGACAGGAAGTGCCCGTCACTGCACCGCACTTCACAATAAGTGGTGGAACCCGACACCACACACAGATGCACATCTTGTTTTGTCTCTGTGCAGTGAAAAAACTTTGTCTGCTGTTTCTTCTAGTGATTGGGGATAGACTATATTACAGGGTATGTCATGAACCAAGCCGGTGTTGTCCTTTAGGCTCGGTTCTGACCGTTCTCTGTGGCTCAGGTGTCGGGTTATTTATGTATTGTGTTACCTTTTGAGTTCTTGTTATTTTTATGTCTTTGTTCCTTTTTTTCCCCTTGCCTGTAGCCACCGCTCTGGCCTCTTTGACCTACATTCGTGTGGGTGTTGTCTAACACTCACCGGTCCAACCACGCCCCCTTTCCTTGACAGCCAGCTGATTCCACTCCAGTAATTGTCTTTCCCATGCCTCGCCCAGGTGCACCCAATCTGTTGTCCAGCAGTGCTTGTACTTCGGCGGCCTTTGCCAGTCAAGCATTGCTGGACCATTGTGCATTGTCTCATGAAGGTGTGTGTTTTCATGCAAGTGTTTGGAGCTTCACTGTCACCATTCCCCTCGGTGAAGTTGTCCGTCCTCATGGCCAGATGCCCTGCCACTGCCTTGGTACCGCATCACCCGGAGAGGCATGATTATCTGGATCTGCTGTTTGTGTTGCCAGGCCACATTTGGACTAACTCGGACTGCCCCAGCTGTGTGAGTAATAACTGTGTGCTTTTCCCCGGTGGTTCTCACCTTAAGACTGTAGTCCATCCTGGAGGACTCCCAAGTAAGCCTGAGCAGTTGTGTGTTTTTGTACTGTGGGTTTTTGTTTGTCTTGTGGCCACGGTGCACTGTGGTCTGCCCGCTGCGCGTTCGTCGCGTGAGCCATTTAGTGCACAACTGTATCATTTTTGTAAGTCTCAACTTTGGAACTGTCAGTGTTTTCTGTTTAATAAGTGTGCTTGTGGTGTAACCTGCGCGTAAATCCGTTCATCCTTCCCCTCCTTCATGCGCTGCGTAAAAGTGCACGGGGAGGCTTGTGACAGGGTATATGTGGTTGTTTTGCATTTAACTGTCCTCAGATTAATACATTTAACAGAAAAACAACAGCTGAGTGTATGTTTTCCATTAACCGGGAGAGGACACTTGCACACACTGATGGACACAAGATTGAGATGTGATGTACAGGTGCTTCTCAGTGAATTAGAATATCATCGAAAAGTTAATTTATTTTAGTAATTCAAAAAGTGAAACTCATATATACATTCATTACACACAGAGTGATATATTTTAAGCGTTTATTTCTTTTCATTTTGATGATTATGGTTTACAGCTAATAAAAACCCTAAATTTAGTTTCTCAGAAAATTAGAATATTACATAAGACCAATTAAAAAACTGATTTTTAACAGAAATGTTGGCCTACTGAAAAGTATGTCCATGTACACACTCAATACTTGGTTGGGGCTCCTTTTGCATGAAATACTGCATCAGTGTAGAATGGCATGAAGGCAGTCAGCCTGTGGCACAGCTGAGATGTTATGGAAGCCCAGATTGCTTTGATAGCGGCTTTCAGCTTGTCTGCATTGTTGGGTCTGGTGTCTCTCATCTTCCTCTTGATTATACCCCATAGATTCTCCATGGGGTTTAGGTCAAATGAGTTTGCTGGCCAATCAAGCACAGTAATACAATGGTCATTAACCCTCCTGTTGTCCTCATATTCTGTATACACCCCGTGTCCTCCGGGTCAAAATGACCCGTCTTCAGTAAACCTCCAATATAAGCAGCTTAATTGAATTTTAAACACCAAATTTTATTTTGCTTGAAGAAACAACTTGTCATTCACCACAAAATGTGTGAATGCCTGAGTTTTCCCTCTTCACCTGTATAAGAAAGAATAGAAATGTGTAAAAATGAGTTTTGAATGCATTTTTATTCATCCCAATGATTCAGTTTCTTTTGATTTTTTTTTTTTTTTTTTTTTTGCTAGTGAACAATGTAAGAAAATATACAATACAAAAATGTGAAAAACAACATAACTCATTCAACTAATTAGCACATGTAGGACAGTATGCAAGTGCACAGCCTTTGCAGATATTTTTCTTACACCTGCAGCACACTGTATGTGTTTTACAGTCCTTCGTTGGCGGGCAGAACTGACATCTCTTCCTCTTACTTGCCCCAGCTGGGGGAGCGGCTGTGGCAGCTGGATCCTCAGGTTGATCAGAAGTTCCTGCACTCTGAATAGCTTTCACAACTGCTGCAGAGGCTTCTGTGCGGGGGACATGCTTCCTTCTTTCAATGAGTGGAGTTACAAGTGCCTTTCCTAGCTGCTCCAGAAACACCCTCCTCTTGTTCTGCTTACGAGGCATCCAGGTCGGGTTGAGCTCTCTCCAAATCACAAAAGCATTGTAGGAGGAAACATCAATGATGTTGTGGAAGATGACCAGGGGCCAGCGGGCAGTCATCCTTCTGCAGCTGTATGTCCCAATCACCTTATCCAGGTTGTCCACACCTCCTTTGTTGCAGTTGTAGTCTAGGATGATGGCTGGCTTCCTGTCCTCACCATCGCTAATGGCAGCGTCTTTGTGCTGTGTGCTCAGAAGTACTACATTCTTGTTTTTCTTTGGGAGGTAGGAAACTAGAGTGGTGGTGGGCGTGAAGGCAAACTTTGATGAGAAGACCTCTCTCTCCTTTGATGCAAGCAGTGCAGGTGGGAGCTCAGGCTTGTTCTTTCGAACTGTGCCAACCATGGTGATCTTCCTCTTCAGGAGCTGCTGTCCGAGTTCATAAGAGGTGAAGAAATTGTCACATGTCACATTGTGACCCCTCAGTCCCTCTGTCACATCAAGCACAACTCGCATCCCCTGGTTCTTCTCTGGGCCTCCACTGGTCGGCTTCCCTGTATAGACTTGCATCTTCCAAGCGCAGCTTGATTTGGCATCGCAAGCCACCCATGACTTGATCCCATATGTTGCTGGCTTGCTGGGCATATACTGCTGGAAAGGACAACGACCTTTGGACAGAAGAGATTAGCATCAGTGATTAGTATCAGTGTCACAGAAAACAGTCATAGTAATCAATAGTGAAAACTATTACATTATTATATTTTATTACAAATATGAAAATAAATTACCTCTAAATGGAACCAGTTGCTCATCCACTGTTACGTCAGGCCCTGGGTTGTAGAGGTAAGGCAGCCACTCCACCCACTTGTCCCAGACCTCTCTTATGGCTGCAAGTTTGTCTGTCACAAGTCTTGCTGGTCTTGACTCACGGTTATCAAATCGTAGCAGTCTTGAGTAGGTGTGAAAGACTTTGAGTGGCATTGTGGCTCAGAAAATTGGCCTTCCACTCTCTGCATCCCATAGACTAGCTGCAGCCTCAACTCGGGACCTGTATACACCTGCTAAGATTAGCAGCCCTAAGTAGGCCTGCAGGTCAGTGTCATCCATCTTTTTCCAGCTGTCTCCATATTTGCGAAAACCCTCCAGATTTGTCATCTCCAGGATTATTTTTTTGTATTACTGGTGTGATGAACAGGTAGAATGTAGAGACAATGTCATGGGCATGAGAAACGGCATACCTTGTGGGTCCTGGGGTCATCTTTATGACATTTTGTTCTGCCTCCCTGCCGTGTTGGTCATATGCTGCCGAGGACCATGTTATTTTGCCGTTTTTTGAAAGGAAAGTCTTTCTTTCAGCTTCGGGGTTTTCTTCTTCTTCTTCTGAAGATGATTCATCATGCTCTGGGTTGTATTCCTCCCCATCTTCTTCTTCTGATACATCCTCCACTTCCTCTTCTGAATCAGAGTTGTCTTGCTGGACATCTGAAAAAAATCAGCTCTATAGCCTGTTCGACGGTATAACGCGCACTCATGGCTTCAGCACAGAGAGAATTCGGGGTACTGTCATCTGTAGCACCTTTATAACCTCTGGAAATCCACCTGTCTTGTCTTGTTTACGTCTGCTACTGATTGATCTGAGACAGATCAAAGGTACTGCAGTCCGCAAGAAGGCCACCTGTCTTGTCTTGTTTACGTCTGCTATTTTGTTGTTTACATCTGCTACTGATTGATCTGAGACAGAACTAAAACATTCTCACATTCTGTGGTGTGTAAATAACTCAGTGACCATGATTTCAACTCAATTTGACTGTCGGGTCATTTTGACCCGAAGACGACCTTTGTATCTTTTTTTGTACAGCTTGGATGGAAATGTGAATAAAGGCAACAATTCACTTATCCTAATGTTGGGGTCAATCTAGGAAAAGTCATAAAATTTTAAGTTGAAAAAATATTGTTTAGGGGGATTTTTTTTTTTGGTTTTTAACACAGTGGCGGATCATTTTGACCCGAGGACAACAGGAGGGTTAAACCAGGTACTCATACTTTAAGCATTATGGGCTGGTGCCAAGTTCTGCCGGAAAATGAAATCAGCATCTCCATAAAGCTTGTCAGGAGAGGGAAGCATGAAGTGCTCCAAAATTTCCTGGTAGACAGCTGTGCTGACTTTGGACTTGATAAAACACAGTGGACCAACACCAGCAAATGACATGGCTCCCCAAATTATCACTGACTGTGGAAACTTCATACTAGACCTCAGGCAACTTGGATTCTGTGCCTCTTCCTCCAGTATCTGGAACATTGATTTCCAAATGACAGGACTTGTCACCTTATTTTCGGGAGCTACATTCATGTGAAAAAATTAGGACACCCTATGAAAACCTGTGTTTTTTAAACATATTTGGGCGTATGGATATTTAATATCAATTTTAACAATACTGGGAGATTCAAGTAATATAACTAAACAATTAAAACAGAAGAAGAGACTTTTTAAAATTTTCTGTAAAATGTAATTCTAAAAACATGCAATTTCTGGTGAGGAATCTTATCTTAAAATGGCTAAAATCAAACACAGGTGTATCACATCAGGTGCACGATTAGAACATTGTTACTTACCATTTTGATGGAGCCTTGGCCTACTTAAACCTCAGACATTTAGTTCGGTGTACCCCTGACTGTTGAAGTGAGCGTGAACACCATGGTGAGATTGAAAGAGCTGTCTGAGGCCTTCAGAAAGAAGATTGTAGGAGCTTATGAGTCTGGTAAGGGATTTAAAAAGATCTCAAAGAAAAAAATTGAAATCAGACATTCCACTGTCGAGAAAATGGTCTATAAGTGGAGGACATTCAAAACAATTGCCAACATGCCCAGGTCTGGCCATCCAAGCAAGTTCACCCTGAGAGGAGACCACAAGATGCTAAAAGAAGTCTCCAAAACCCTAAAATGTCATCAGGGGACCTACAGTAGGCTCTTGCTACTGTTGATGTGAAAGTGCATACCTCTACAATCAGAAAGAGACTGCACATGTTTAATTCACCATCACAGAATCCACCATGGATTATACCATGTATCAGAGGGTGCTTGAGGACCATGTGAGACCATCTGTAAAAAAAAATTAAAGCTGAAGCGGAACTGGACCCTGCAACATGACTATGACCCAAAATATACCAGTAAATCCACCAAGGACTGGCTAAAAACTAAGAAATGGCGAGTCCTGGAATGGCCAAGTCAAAGCCGAGATCTTAATCCCATTGAGATGCCGTGAGGTGACTTGAAACAGGCTGTACATGCAAGAAACCCCTCAAACACCTCACAGCTGAAAGAATTCTGCATTGAGATAGTGGGGCAAACTTTCCTCAGACTGATGTCGGAGAGTGGTATGTGGCTACAAGAAGTGTCTCATTGAAGTTATTTCAAAAGTTATAAGGGGGTAGCACTAGCTATTAGGCGGTATGGTGTCCTAACTTTTTCCTCAGTTAGAATATGCATTTTTGTTGCTCTCTTTTGTTTAATGAGTAAAACAAGGTTAATTTTTGTTATTTACCTGCAATTAAATCACGTTCTTTTCCAGAGATAAATAAAAACAAGATTAGACATCAATATGTGAACATTTCTTAATAAAGATATTGTCACGGGCAGCGAGAGCGCGCCCCCTCCTTCCCATCCATCTCTCCCTGGCTCATCAGAACACCTGAGGGAGAGGACACACCTGCGCCCTCTCATCAGCTAGCATACTTAAGGAAGCATCCTTCGGTGATTCAACGCTGGCTCATCTGGGTAAACTGCCACAAAGACAGCAAGTCATAAACAGTGGGTAAAGAAATTATTAACCTGTGTGCTTTATTCCCTCTTTCAGGTTGTTGCCATCGTGCAGGTGTGTCTCCGGGACTGAGCGCGCTCTCCTGCCACACCATCCCTGCCTACAGTAACCTCCATCCGGTCAGGCACCACCAGCTCATCCCCTACCCTCCGCTGGAGTCCTGCCAGTGCTCCCTCAGAGCCTACGTAAGTGGTAATTTGGTTTGCCCATTATCCCTTACTCCATTCCTCCCCCTACAGCTCTCGTCTTCTCTCCACAGGCTCCTTCCTCTGGCGAGTGACTGTTCTGTAGCAGTGCAGAGTTTTGCAATTCAATAAACATTTTCAAACGTGTATTATTGTGTGATTGTCTTTCTGTTGCTGCATCTTGCACGTGGGCTGAATTATCTAATCAGTCATGACAGATATTTATTATTAGGACACCCCATTAATATTTAATGGAGTGTCCTTATTTTTTCACATGACTGTATGTCATCTGCTGGTGTTTGTCCACTGTGCTTTATCAAGTCCAAATTCAGTGCAGCCATCTACCAGGAAATTTTAGAGCACTTCATGCTTCCCTCTACTGACAAGCTTTATGGAGATGCTGATTTAATTTTCTGGCAGAACTTGGCACCAGCCCACAATGCCAAAAGAACCAACACCTGGTTTAATGACCGTGGTATCATTGTGCTTGATTGACCTGTTAGAAGGACTGTGGGGAGGGGTGGAACTAATGTTCGGGTTTTCTGTTCCTACCAGTTCCCTTTTGACTGATACGCTGCTACTGCACTAGTGTTTGTGGTTGAGTATGCATTTATGCCAGAAAAAAATCACACACACACACGCCACACACACACATACTTCAACACACACTGGACACGTGCATCTACACCACCTCTACGTCCATGCACTCTCCCATGGCTGCACGCATAGTATGGACTCGTGTACCATATTCGGCATAATACCCTGTTGTTCTGTCATCTGCCAGTTGTGACGCTGTTTAATAAAGTGGACTAAAATTAAACTCCAGCTCTGATTCTCTGACCAGAATCTACTATGCATGCTGGCCGCTTCAGCCAGATGAAACATTATCCATAGTCGAGTGAGGAGCACTGTGTGGTGTACCAAGATGGCGCCGGGTACACCCTAGGTGTAGTGGGGTTGATGGCCCGCCTTTCCAGTTCCGCCGTCACCCGGGGTATAAAAGGCTAGGGCAGAAGAGGCTCTGTCTCTTTGACGTCGACCCCTTGGCCTGTACGGAGCACCTCTTGTGAGTTGTGGTTATATTAATAAAGTTTGAACATACGTTTGCTGCACCTCCAGCCTGGTTACTTGTCATACGAGTTATGGACATAACATTTGGCGACGAGGAGAAAAGAGGTATGGAATTCACTGCTTTTCAGCCATTTTTGGAGGTCCCGGGCGAGCCGCCTGTACCCTGGGCTAGGTGGTACGTGGCTTTCCGGAATTATTTGGTGGCCCTTAACCTCGGTAAGCTTGAGAAACTGCGTGCGAGGGCTATATTAGTCCATAATCTTGGCATGGAGGGCCAAAGAATTCTCAGTACATTAGGAGGAGCTGATAATTATGAAGACGTGGTGGAGCTAATGGCACGCTACTTTCGCGCCCCAGAAAATGTCATAGTCCAGCGAATCCAGTTTCGGCAGTGCCGCGAGCGGACAGGAGAGTTGGTTCAGATTGCAGATCTATGTCAGCTGGCGGGGGAGTGCCAATTTGGGGCCTTAGAGCAGGAGATGATCCGTGACCAACTGGCGGAGCATACACTCTGTTCTTCAGCGAGATTGAGGCTCCTAACATTCGCGGGTGAACTGACACTAGCCACAGCTATTGAGATAGCACAGCAGTTTGAAGCAGCGGAGAGGCTATCTAAAGACCTCGGTGAGAAAAGCACACTGCGGGATGAAGAACCATGATGGAAGGCGCTGGCTGTGGACCCGGTCAGCGAGGATGGCGTGAATGAAGACCAATACACCACCGATGTGAAGATTAGGTCCACCCCGGGTTCACCAAGATGTTATGGCTGTGGGTCCACGAAGCACCGATATAAGGCAAGAGGGTGTTCGGCGAAGGGCAAGCGCTGTGGCAAGTGCAGTCTACTACACCATTTTGCCAGGGCCTGCAGAAATTTTGAGCGAGGGGACCGAAGACAGGAAGCATGCTCCTCTGCAGAGACTCCTACGGTTGTTCATACCGTCTCTCTGAGCACAGATGGGTGGATTTATTGCAATGTTTTCCTGGACGGCGTAGAAGTGCCGTTGTTGGTAGACAAGGGATCTGCGATTTCGCTGTTGAACTGGCCCACTGTGAGGAGTCTGTTCCCGCACTGCCACGTGAGTGAACTGTTGGCGACCTGCTTCGGCTACGATGGAAACAAGTTGAACATCGTGGGTTCATTGGAACTGACAGCGAAGTACAGGTCAGCGATGATGGCGAGTGTCCATTTTGTGGTGTCAGCCAGTGGGTTAAACATCATGGGATGTGACATGTTTTATGGCCTGGGGTTCACAATAGCCAACGTTGTTGGAGAAGAGTGGTCGGGCTGCGGATTATGGGACCGACCTGCTCCGCACCTGGAGGACAATACGGTTTGGGACAGTGATTGGCCTGGGGTGATGGGGGGGGTGCAGGACCAGCACCGTGAAGCGCCATTGCAGGAGGGTTCCAATGCCAGTGTCCAAGTTGCCCTGGATGTGGGAACTGGGTGGCACAGCGGAACACTCGTGGTGGTGGATAGAGCCAAGACGCAGGCATCTTCTGGTTCCGGAGTTCGCCCAAGTGCTACCGGGAAGCAGGGAGCTACAGTGGCTGTGCCAGTGCTAGAAATGAAAGAGAGCGGGGCGAGACCGACTGCCGTGAGTTCATGACGTGCCAAACAACAAGAACCGAGGAGGGTTTCGGACCGGGTCGGCAGGACAGTTCGAACGAGAAAGGAAGCCCGGTCACGACATGGTGGATCGCGGAAGCCAAAGCGAGCTCCCCTGCGTATTGGCGATGAGGTCCGCCCTAGGGTAGAAGCTCAGCTGAGGGACGTCCACAAGAAACGTGAGTAACGAGACGACCAGGGGCGACTGCGGGTGATGGCTGCTCGGGTGAATGGCTACCTGGGGCTGTTTGATGAATCGTGGAGACACCCTAATGAGCTGCGGCGTGTGGATGAGAGGAGGCGACAGCGCAGCTCATCCTCAGAGAGGAAGAGGCGAAGGCACTCTTTGAAGGATCCGCTGGACGGAAATCCTAGGGGTGGGTCTCCAAGAAGGACTGTGAGGTGACTTTTGTGGGGGGGGGTCTACTGGCATGGTGTTTTGTTGTTGTTATATGCCATTTTACCTTAGAGTCACATAGTTAATATGTACCAGTTGCATTTTGCCCAGTGTGAAAAAAAAACAAAAACTCATCACTGTTTGTATTATATTGTTTGTTGTGAATTGCCCGAGTTTTACGGTGGGTGTGTTGGGGTGGGGGCTGGCAACGGATGGAGAGTGTACATATTGACTGTTTATATTTCTAGTTCTGTCTGTGTATAAATATGTGTGCTATGGGATTAATTTAGTTTTGTAGGAACACGGCTATTTTTGTTTATGGACTTTATAGAATCATGGACAGCAGAATAACCCGTCTAAGCTGTGTGGGGGGGTCAGTAGTCTACCTGCCCCCTCTAGGTAGTTTTGTGAGTGGATAGGCCTGTACATATTGTATTTTAGCGTGTGAGTTGGGTTTAAATTTGGGAGGGCCTGATTGATGTGCTTGACATTTTTCTACAGGGGGGATAAAATGTGGTGTACCAAGATGGCACCGGGTACACCCTGGGTGTAGTGGAGGTGATGGCCCGCCTTTCGTGTTCCGCCGTCACCCAGGGTATAAAAGGCTAGGGCGGAAGAGGCTCTGTCTCTTTGCCGTTGACCCCTTGGCCTGTACAGAGCACCTCTTGTGAGTTGTGGTTATATTAATAAAGTTACGTTTGCTGCACCTCCAGCCTGGTTACTTGTTATACGAGTTATGGACATAACACACTGCAACATATTTTTGGTCCTTTCGAGCTGGATTGAAGCAACATTAATACAACGTGGATAATGCAGTAATAGGCACAGAGGAGGGATATGACAGACCACAGAGAATGAACAGCCTTCCCCCCCCTATCTAGCAGACTATGAAGTTGGTTATCAACCCCCAGGAACACAAACTCCAACAACTTCTACCCGCACCAAAAAAAGGCAGAGAAGCGACTCGAGGAAATCCTCCAGCCATGCATCCAGCCATAGTTCGCAATCTGGCAGGCGGTCCCTCCATACCATTGGGTGCTATCCAGCTGATGGTCTTTCCCCTATTCAGACTGCAATACTGGAGGAAAACATTAAACAGCGTGAACTAGAGAATATTCAATTCAGTTCAATTCAACTTTATTTATATAGTGCCATTTCACAACAGCAGTCATCTCATAGCACTTTCAACTGTAGGGGAACCCCCACAGTTGCAGAATAACCCCAGCAATCAGCCAATTCGTCAACAACTGGAAGAGAATTCACTAACAGACTTAACAACAGCAACAGCTGCAGGCACAGGTGACAGCAGCGCAGCAAGCCCAGGAGGAGGCACTAAAAGCCAAAGATGCACTAACTAAACAGCTGGGGATACAGCGCTGCTTGAAACAAGCTGAGACTGGTCTGCAGTTAGTAGTAGTAGTAGTAGATTAGTTTATTTGACAGGGACAGTGCAATAAACATAGACAATTAATCAAAGACAATCAATCTGATGTGTTGCACATAGAGTGTATAGCTATTAGCTAATTTGCAACTCTTGTCCCTGGATGGGCTTTAGCTAAGCTAGTCACGTCCATGCTCACAGCTGACATGGTCACAGGCAATCCTGAGCCCCCGTCATCTCCAGTTTGTTTCAGACACCCAGCCATTCAGCCTCCTGCCACAACAATATTATACACAGGCTCTAATATACAGCCCCCAGTCTCCTCAGCAGTGCCAGCTCCTGTACCTCACACTGTAGCGTCAACCTCTGCCATTAGCCCAATAATGCAGAGCCCCTTTGCATCAGCATTGTCGCGACCTCCTGCAGCACTACCTCAAATGGTGCCCCCTACAGACCCAGCTTCATTGCAAACTCCTGCTGCACCTCACCCAGTAGTAATGCCTACTACTCCCATCATATCGCAACCTTCAAGGCCTCCTGCAGCGCAGCCTCCTACTCCGACATTACTGCTACAGTTCACAACGCCACAATCAGTAGTTCATCCAGCCGCATCCAACGACGGCCATCTGCCTCTGTATCCTATAACATGACAGTCTTCCTTAACACAACCAATGCCATTCCAACCCTCATCAGCCACTCACCTGGGGCCCATAATGACAGATACCATTCCCCATAATACTCAGACCTTCCCAGTGACAGCTGCTCCCCATCCTGGTCCTCCACCACAACTCGGAGCAGATCTGTTCATCGCCTCCGCCTATGGCATCCCACGGCCCTCACTGCCAGTATTTGAGAGTGGACGTAAGAGTGAGTTTGCCCTCCTTAAAATGGCACTGGACAATTTACTGAATAGCCACAGCCATCTCAGTGAGCAGTACAAATACCAAGTGTTGCTCAGCCACCTGAAGAATCCTAGTGCCCTGCAGCTAGCAAAGTCTTACATGCACCATTCTCACCCCTGCGCCACTGCACTGCAGGCCTTGGAAGAAAAATATGGCCAACCACGTCAGCTGGTCCAGTCAGAGCTGGTCTCCATCCTAAATGCTCCACCCCTGAAGATAGGTGACGCCAGTGCCTTTGAATCCTTCACCCTATCTGTCCATTCATTAGTTGGCATGCTGCGAACCTTGGAGGGTCAGAACAGCTATGAACTGATGTGTGGCTCCCACGTTGACAGACTCCTTAGCAGAATGCCCCAAGCTACAGAGATAGCTTTGGTGAGTACTGTCTCAACCAAGGCATTCTGCAGTCGGGTACAGGTAGAACCTACACCCTACCTGACCTGGCTACCTGGCTGCAAGTTAAATCACAGGCAAAGGGGATCACATCTTGTGCTTCTGCTCTGTTTGCACCTGACACCCCTAAAAACTTTAAGAAGGCCCGTGGCTCCCCTCATCACAAGGAGAGGTCAACGCCCGTCTTTTTCACCCTAGAAAACAAAGCCACTCTATCTTAGTCTGCTCTCACCAAATCTCCCTCAAAGTGAAGGCCCTATTGCCCATACTGTGACAATAAAGATCACTACCTAAACTCCTGTGAGAACTTCAAGAAGCTCTCAACCAGCCAGATCATCAAATGGATAAAGGAGGGCAAGCGGTGCCAAAAGTGCGGCCATAATCAGGCTACAGACAACTGCAACCTGAAATGCCCCTGCAAGATCTGCAAAGAAACCCATCTCACAGTATTACATGACTCAGTTAAAGATACAGCCAACACAGTCCTAATGGTGAGCTCACCAGCCTCCAGAGTTTACCTTGACCATCCAAACCATTCCCAGAGAGTCATGTTAAAAACCTCTTACCATTCTGGGGTTCCACCCGTTTTACATTGGTTGGACACTGGCTAAAATGGTAAGGGATTTAAATCTCAAGCTGTAAATCAGGTATATGTCTGTTAGTATATTACCAATTTTCTCTAAAGTTTTAGAAAAAAAAACTGTTGCTCCACAATTATTGGAGTATATGGAGTCTAATAATTACTTACGTCCTCTCATCCTCTCTTTCTCGGCGGATCATGGCGGCGCGCAATGTTGCAGTGGCTCACGGCTCTCCTTTTCAGTGTTTTTTTTTGGATGTTATGGTACTTCTTTTTTGTTTATTTGTGTGCTATCAGTCCGGCGAACATTCGCTACACCCATCAGAGACTTCTCGAGATTGGAGACCAGCATCAGACACCAGTTGCGAGTGTTTTTCACCACAAGCATAACATCCCAGTCGACATAGCAAGACCACCGGGCTCTCCGTGGATTGTTGTCGGGTTGTGGAGGCGGCGAAGACGGAGACGGAGGAGGGAGAGGAAGCAGAAGCGGGGCTGCAGGTCCGGTGTTATGCTAAGGCTAAGGAGACAACCACATAAGCCACCTCTACCGAGCCTGTATCTTTCCAATGCCAGATCCTTGGTGCATAAAACGGAAGACTTGGAATTACAACTTGCCGGTAATCGCTATGATCGTGACTGCTGTGTTCTGATTATCACCGAAACTTGGCTCCATCCGGACATATCCGACGCTAGCATGCAGCTAGCGGGCCGCACGTTGCTACGCTGCGACAGGACTAAGGACTCCGGTAAGAGCAGAGGGGGTGGGCTTTGTATGTATGTGCATAATAACTGGTGTAACAGTGGGACTATTACAGACAAATATTGCTCTCCCGGTCTCGAGTACATGTCTGTAAGATGTCGGCCTTTTTTTCTACCGAGAGAGCTAACAGTAGTGTTTATCACGGCCGTGTATATTCCACCCAGTGCAAATGTAAATACGGTGCTCTCCCTCCTGCTTAACACCATTAACAAACATCAGCGGGCTCACCCTGATGGTGTCCACATAGTTGCAGGAGACTTTAATAAGGCCAATCTGAAGACCGTACTCCCAAAATTTTATCAACATGTTAAGTGTTCTACTAGAGAGGAGTGTGGCGGGTTGATTCAACCCCCCCACAACACACAGGACACTCAGCTCTCTTCTCTCGGTTTTTCCCGCTGCACTACTGAGATGTAATGTGCCATTCATGTATTGTGATGCAATGTGCCATGCATGTATTGTGATGTAATGTGCCATTCATGTATAGTGTTCATGCGTCCTGTCCTTACTGTGACCTAGAGGCTGAGATCAATATGTAGATGTGCTTTGGTGTAAACCCCCACAAACAGACTGGTCAGACACAGCGCTCGGCTAGAGCAATTAACAGAACAGTGAAATGTGTATTAATGTCTACAGACAGACTCGTTTCTTCTGGCTCACTTCTGTGATGTTAATGTTGCCTTTCATGCATTGCGTTCATGCGTCCTGTCCTTACTGTGACCTAGGGACTGAGATCAATATGTCTCTCAAATGCAAATGTCTCATGCCTGTTCTGTTATCTCTTTGATCATACCAACTGCTGGGGAATGCCCTTTGATGTATTGTTGTAGTTGGGTGTATATGCTGCAACTCTAACGCAAACGCTCTCTCATTCTGATTCTGCAACTGCTGCTGCAGGACACAGACATTGTGTCCTCCTTCTCTGAGAGTCGTGGGCTCGCTCCCGGCGCGCATGCACGGCGCCGGGAGCGGAGCTCGTGACGGCGGTATGATATAATAAAACTCTGCTTAAAACCACAGCATCGCTGCTTATTATTTTATCCTCCGCTGCAGGAGAACATTTTAGACCATGTTTACACTAACATCAAGCACGCATACAGAGCCATATCCCTCCCCCACCTCGGCCAGTCAGACCATCTTTCCCTCCTGCTCTCCCCAGCCTACACCCCCCTCAGGCATAGAGACAGGCCTACTATAAAGACTGTCACAACTTGGCCTGACAACGCTCTCTCCAAACTGCAGGATTGCTTCACAGAGACAGACTGGGATTTATTTGGACAACAGGAGTTGGAAACATCCACAGATACAACCTTGGACTACATTAAGTTTTGTATCGGTAATGTGACTGTGGACAAAAATATTAGGGTTTTTCCCAACCAGAAACCCTGGATGACCAGCCAGGTACGCACACTCCTCAGAGCCCGTGATGCTGCCTTCAGATCAGGTGACAGAGACCTTTATAGGTCTACTCGAGCCGATCTGAAAAGAGGAGTTAAAAAAGCTAAAGCGGACTACAAGATGAGAATAGAGTCCCACTTGTCTAGTAACAACGTACGGGAGGTGTGGCAGGGAATTCAAAACATCACGAATTACAGAGGCTGTGTTACAACATCAGAGAACCTGAGTGCACCGCTGGCAGAGGAGCTAAATAGCTTCTTTGCTCGCCTTGAAATAACTCAACAGCAGCACTCATCAGCCTCAGCCCTGCCCCCATCCCCACCCAGCTCCTGCACCACCACTTTCACTGTCAGTGAGCATGACGTCAGACGGGTGCTCCTGACAGTGAACCCCAAGAGGGCTGCCGGACCAGATGGAGTTCCTGGTAAGGTGCTTAGAGCGTGTGCCTCCCAGCTCACCTCCATCTTTACCAGGATTTTCAACTTCTCCCTGGTCCAGGCAGTCATCCCATCCTGTCTGAAATCTGCCATAATCATTCCGGTACCAAAGAAGTCTCCCACCACCAGCCTAAATGATTACCGTCCTGTGGCCCTCACCCCGGTAATTATGAAGTGCTTTGAGAGACTGCTTCTTCAGCACATTAAGAGCCATCTTCCCCCGGACCTTGATTCTTACCAGTTTGCATATCGTGAAAACCGATCCCACTGAAGATGCCATCGCCATAGCCCTCCATTTTGCGCTGTCCCACTTGGAGCGGCAGCACAGCTACGTCCGAATGCTCTTCGTGGACTACAGCTCGGCCTTCAATACAATTATCCCGGACATTCTCATTACCAAACTGAACACCCTTGGTCTCCCACCTCTCACATGTGCTTGGATAAAGAACTTTCTCATGAACCGGTCCCAGACTGTGAGACTTGGCTCCTACTTCTCCTCCACATGGAC
Source organism: Pholidichthys leucotaenia (assembly GCA_020510985.1). NCBI lineage: Eukaryota > Metazoa > Chordata > Actinopteri > Cichliformes > Pholidichthyidae > Pholidichthys > Pholidichthys leucotaenia. The sequence goes on along the minus strand of CM035837.1, from coordinate 254,436,355 downwards.
GCTGAGTACTGGCTCCCCACAGGGCTGTGTGCTGAGCCCCCTCCTGTACTGTCTCTACACCTATGACTGTCGTCCGGCCTACAACAACAACCTCATCGTGAAGTTTGCTGACGACACCACGGTGGTTGGACTCATTTCTGGAGGGGACGAGACAGCCTATAGGGGGGAGGTCCTGAAGTTGGCAACTTGGTGTTTAGAAAATAACCTGACTCTGAACACCAAGAAAACCAAGGAAATCATTGTCAACTTCAGGAGGACCAATACCGACCCAGCCCCCCTCTTCATTAACGGCGAGTGTGTGGAGAGGGTCCACACATTCCGGTACCTCGGCGTCCTTATCTCCTCTGACATCTCCTGGACAGACAACATCTCGGCGATTATTAAGGCTCAGCAGCGGCTACACTTCCTGAGAGTCCTCAGGAAGTACGACCTGAACTCCACCCTGCTGCTGACCTTCTATCGCTCATCCATTAAGAGTCTGCTCACATACTGCATTACAGTGTGGTATGGGAATTGCACAATGGTAGACAGGGAGAGGTTGCAGAGGGTAGTAAAGGCAGCACAGAAGATCATTGGCCGCCCTCTCCCCTCCCTGACAGACATTTACACCGCCCGCTGCCTTAGGAGAGCACAATACATCATCAAGGACATCTACCACCCTGGAGCTGACCTGTTTGACCTGCTGCCCTCAGGGAGGTGCTACAGGTGCATCAGAGCCAGGACAAATAGACTTAAGAACAGTTTTTTTCCAAAAGCCATCATGGCTCTGAATTCTCAGTCCAACCCTCCCTGACCCTCTCAGTATACCTCTAAACACATCACTGTGTAATTGACATTTACGGTCCAGAATGCTGTGCAGTCTTTTTAATATTTTTATTTTTATATTGTATATATGACTCATTTTATCTTAGATTACGTACATTGTACACATTATACATTATTTATTGCAGGAATTTATTGTTTTTATGCTTTTTATTTTTCTCTTTTACGTATGTTGCACTGAAGGAGATGCTTAAATCTCATTGTACATTTGTTTATATAATGACAATAAAGGCTATCTATCTATCTATCTATCTATGGCTTCTGACCAAATTATTCAGCTGAGTGCTAACTCCTGCTTGATTGAACAAATTAAAAAAATAAAAAAGTCAATAGATCAAGGTCAGGTTGTGGGAGCTGTTTTACTGGACCTAAAAAACAACTTATGATGCAGTGAATGACCACATTTAATAACAAAAAAAATATTTAGATTATTTTTTTAGTCTGGCCATGCAATGTTTTCATCTTATCTGTGTGACAGACAGTGTTGGGAGTAACACCACTGCTTTTGCAGTAACGTGCTCTCTAACAAAATTACTGATTAAAAATTCAGTAATGCGTTCAGTTACTGAAATTTGATCAGATGCGTTACTCGCATTACTCGTTTTATTAATATGGATAGATATTTTAGCGCAAATAAATTGACCCTACAGTAGCTGGCGCAGTCGTCAGTCTCCTCCCCCACGGGTTGGTTTCCTGTCCTGCGGTGGGAACAAATGCCGTGGCGACTTCTCATATGGAGCCCTGATCACCTGTTGTCCGAGTGGTGAGTAGTCCCCCAACAGCTCCTACCTCTGTGGTTAAACATGAGTATTTTTTTGAGCAAGAAGCTCGCTTTTGTCCACAGTTGTGTAAATGTGTAAGTTGTGCAAGTTATTGTGTGTAAGTTTTCTTATGCACAGAGAAAAAGTGACTCGGTTTGTTGCAGTAAAGAACAGCTTCTTGTAAGCGGTGAACTTTCATTTATCTGTGCCTTCTGTTTTATTTTATGTCATTCAGTTACATGCTGTTGTGATATGCAACTATTTCATGGAAGTAAATCCTCTAAATATGCGTTTTTAATGGGCTGGTCCAAAGGTGTCAAACATAGGGCTCGTGGGCCAAAACTGGCCCACCAGGGGGTCCAAAATTTTCTTTGTAAATTTACAGCTTTATTTCTAGTAAATTTCTGACTTTCTACTGATTACAATAGTTTCTGTAAATCTGAGATATTTTCTGTCTGTAAGATGAGACTTTTTTCTCATCAGTTTTCTTTTTCTTCTTTTTTTCTGATGAGAACAAGGGGCCCTTGATCTTGCTATGTGTGCAAGATGATTTAAGTATGCATTTAAAAGTAACATGAAAGTTACTTTTCCAAGTAACTAGTTACTTTAATCATGCAGTAACTCAAAAGTAACTCAGTTACTTTTGAAAAGAATTAACTAGTAACTGTAACTAGTTACTATTTTTTAGTAACTTGCCCAATACTGATGACAGATAATGTGTAATGGTGACTAATGAAAGATCTTTTTCATTAGCCTCTTAAAATTCTAGTTTTCCACCCACAGAACATTTCACATTGGCTGGAAATTGGCAGGAATGGTAAGGGGTTAAAGGTGGTAAAGGTCCTCATCCACAATGGCAGTCTGGTTATGGAGGCTCACGCAATTCTGGACGATGGATCAGAACAGAGTATTTTTCTCTCACCTGTCATACAACGCCTCGCGATTCAAGGAACCTCTGAAATCCTTCCTCTGCAGACTGTCCACCAAACCATACAGTAGCTAAAGGGAGTGACCATCTCCTTCACAATATCACCAAACCCACTGAGAGGCATCACATCTCTAATGCATTCTCGGCTGATGGATTGAGTCTGGTAGAGGACAACTACTCTATAGCTGCACTCCAGAGTACTTACCACCACCTAAAGGGTCTCCCGCTATTCCCCCTGGACCCTGTGCAGCTGCTGCATCTTATAGGATCCGATATGCCTCACTTGATTACTCCCACTCAGCCTGTTTGCCAAGGCCCACCAGGTGGACCCATCGCAGTCTGCACACAGTCTGCACACAGTTTGGCTGGTCAGTTCAGGGTCTGATGTCCCCCCTGCAGACATCACGGGGTAAGCAGCAGTGCCTACATATCACCATTACATCACCCAATGTCGAGTTACTCCAACATGTGCAGCACTTGTGGCAGATTGACACACTGCCATACTGTGAAAAGACTGTAACCAGATCCAAGCAAGACCAGCAAGCCCATACAGTACTGCAAATGGCTACAGTCAGAGTCAGCATAGACGGTGTGCAGCGCTATGCAACCCCCCTCCTTAGGCACTCTCCAGTCATCATACTCCATGCACCTAAAGATGCAGTGCTGCCCAGTTTCCGCAGCTCCGAGCAAAGGTTTGCTCAAGATCCAGCTACAGCCCAGACCTACTGTCACAAAATCAACAAGTTAGAGTCAGCTGGGTATATAACCAAAGTCCCGCTGGAGGAGGCTCACAGTACGGCAGAGTCCTGGTATATTCCCCACCACCTTGTTCTTCACAATGGAAAGGACAGAATCATATTCAACTGCTCATTCCAGTACGTAGGTCAGTCTCTTAATGATCAGCCTCTACCCAGGCCAGCATTTGGACCATTGCTGCTTGGTGTACTCTTGAGATTCCGCCAGTATACAGCTGCAATTAGTGGAGACATAAAGAGTATGTTCCACCAAATATGCCTGCTGCCCGGAGATCAACCACTCCTACGTTTCCTGTGAAGGACTATGCAGCAGGAGGCAGAACCAACTATCTACGAATGGTGCTCCCGTTCAGCACACCCTACAGCCCCTGCTGTGCCATCTACGCACTCCAGCATCACAGAGCTGGCATCCCACATGTGGCTAAGGTTGTAGAACAAGCTTTCTACGTACAGTGGGGCAAAAAAGTATTTAGTCAGCCACCAATTGTGCAAGTTCTCCCACTTAAAAGATGAGAGAGGTCTCCAATTTTCATCATAGGTATACCTCAACTGTGAGAGACAAAATGAGAAAAAAAAAATCCAGAAAATCACATTGTCTGATTTTTAAAGAATTTATTTGCAAATTATGGTGGAAAATAAGTATTTGGTCACCTACAAACAAGCAAGATTTCTGGCTCTCACAGACCTGTAACTTCTTCTTTAAGAGGCTCCTCTGTCCTCCACTCATTACCTGTATTAATGGCACCTGTTTGAACTCGTTATCAGTATAAAAGACACCTGTCCACAACCTCAAATAGTCAGACTCCAAACTCCACTATGGCCAAGACCAAAGAGCTGTCAAAGGACACCAGAAACAAAATTGTAGACCTGCACCAGGCTGGGAAGACTGAATCTGCAATAGGTAAGCAGCTTGGTGTGAAGAAATCAACTGTGGGAGCAATTATTAGAAAATGGAAGACATACAAGACCACTGATAATCTCCCTCGAACTGGGGCTCCACGCAAGATGTCACCCCGTGGGGTCAAAATGATCACGAGAACGGTGAGCAAAAATCCCAGAACCACACGGGGGGACCTAGTGAATGACCTGCAGAGAGCTGGGACCAAAGTAACAAAGGCTACCATCAGTAACACACTACGCCACCAGGGACTCAAATCCTGCAGTGCCAGACGTGTCCCCCTGCTTAAGCCAGTACATGTCCAGGCCCGTCTGAAGTTTGCTAGAGAGCATTTGGATAATCCAGAAGAGGAGTGGGAGAATGTCATATGGTCAGATGAAACCAAAATAGAACTTTTTGGTAAAAACTCAACTTGTTGTGTTTGGAGGAGAAAGAACACCATACCTACTGTGAAGCATGGGGGTGGAAACATCATGCTTTGGAGCTGTTTTTCTGCAAAGGGACCAGGACGACTGATCCGTGTAAAGGAAAGAATGAATGGGGCCATGTATGGTGAGATTTTGAGTGAAAACCTCCTTCCATCAGCAAGGGCAATGAAGATGAAACGTGGCTGGGTCTTTCAGCATGACAATGATCCCAAACACACCGCCCGGGCAACGAAGGAGTGGCTTTGTAAGAAGCATTTCAAGGTCCTGGAGTGGCCTAGCCAGTCTCCAGATCTCAACCCCATAGAAAATCTTTGGAGGGAGTTGAAAGTCCGTGCTGAACAGCGACAGCCCCAAAACATCACTGCTCTAGAGGAGATCTGCATGGAGGAATGGGCCAAAATACCAGCAACAGTGTGTGAAAACCTTGTGAAGACTTACAGAAAACGTTTGACCTCTGTCATTGCCAACAAAGGGTGTATAACAAAGTATTGACATGAACTTTTGTTATTGACCAAATACTTATTTTCCACGATAACTTGCAAATAAATTCTTTAAAAATCCTTCAATGTGATTTTCCGGATTTTTGTTTTTCTCATTTTGTCTCTCATATTTGAGGTATACCTATGATGAAAATTGGAGACCTCTCTCATCTTTTAAGTGGGAGAACTTGCACAATTGGTGGCTGACTAAGTCCTTTTTTACCCCACTGTAGACCATTGCCTCCACAGCACTCCAGATCTTGCCAACACCAAGGCTGTGGTGGATGGCTTGAGACAGCTGCTGGCAGAAGGGGGTTTCAAAATCAGGCAATGAACAAGCAATCAACCCTCTGTGACAGAACACCTCCCACCAGAAGCTAAATCTGTCAACACCAAACTGTGGTTAGCTCAAACCAGTACTGACATTCAGGAACTGACACTAGGTGGCAGATTTATTAAGGCAGTGCAAATAAGCAAGTGTGCAAATCAGACAGAGCGCCTAAGGGAGTGGCCAATTTTTGCCAGTGATCTATTAACAACACACAAAATTATGAACACAGACGCAGTCACTCCATTTCAGTAATGACCACTCATCCATCAAGGGCACCGCAAAATTGTGCACAGGCACACCAGGTGAGGAAGTGGGTCATCAACACAGGCACAGCCAGTTCAGAGGAGCATAGTATAGTTTTTTAAGCTTTTGTTTAAGTGCAAACCCCAATAAAATAGTTTATTTTTGTTCGTGATAAATCAAAGTTTTGATTTTCATTTCACATGGCAGACTCCTTTGTTTAATATGTACAATGTTGCAATGTTGGGAGACAGATCTGTGCCCTTTTGTCCACTCCAGGTAGTAAGGGCTGTACTGTTTTATGGATACAAATTCACTGTTTAGGAAAGCTTTTTCATTTTATTTATTTGTCCTTTATTTTACCAGGTAAAATATTTGAGAGCAATTCTCACCCGGGATGTCCTAGTGTGTCATCATATGTACTTAGTGCTTCCTTTTTTTCTTGTTCTTAATCCTATTTGTGTAGAGATTTTGCCCCGAAATGTAAAGTGCATTATAAATGAAATCAATTATTATTATTATTATTATTATTAGGCTATATATAAACAAATGAAATTTTAAAAAATTCTCTGCCGACTGTGTCATATGCGCCTCTATGAGGCGCAGAGAGAGACAAACCTAAACGCTGAATGGTGTTGTGTATTTTAATGAACAAAAGACATAACCGTCCAAAAATGTGCCAAAAGTACAAGGATGCCAAATGAAAAAAAACTTATGAGATGTGCCTCAGAGCAGAAGGCGCTCTGGAGGGGAGAACAGCACACCCGGAATCAGACGGAGTAGCGATCCGTGGATTAACAGGAGAGACATACAATGTAGCGACAATGATTCAGGGAAACAGCAGAACTTAAATACATATGAATGTGATTAGTGAGAATGAGTCCCAGTGTGGGCTCGCATGAGCAGGCAAAAGGGGAATACACAAATAATTGAATTCAGCTGGTGGTAATGAGGGGTGAGGGACGAGCAGCTGATCTGACAGCCTGACAGATGACACCCACGCTGGCACAACCTGGAAGCCGTCTGACAGTTGTCAGCCAACAGAAAAGAAATGAGAAATAAACATGATCCAAAACAAAACAACTCAAACAGAACATGGTCAGAATAATTGCAACACAACTGGAGAAAATAAAAAGCAGAATCATACTAAAAGGAGCATGATGACAACAGATAAATAAATACACAGAAAAAGCCACGAGGCTGGGTCTGGCAAGAATCCCAGCCCCAGTTCATGACAGGCTGATGTCCAGTTCAGCACAACACTGATCTCTGTGAGATTGTTTCAGTTCATATTAATCTGTTCTATCATGCCAAATAAAGTCACGCACAGAGAGAAGCTGTCTCTTTGGCCACACACCCTCGGTTCTTACCAGTGTCTCGGCACCAGCGATCGCTGTCATCTGGCACAGATGAATTAAGACAAGCTTTTTTGGGGCATTAAATCCTGGCGCATTTAGCAGAAGATTGACAACCACAAACCTTAATAAATCACCTTGCGCCAGTCATTTAAATACTCCCCTCCCTCAAATTTTCATTTTGACATGACAACTCCCACAAATACATATGCAATGAGGCCAGGCTCAAAATTAACAGAGTCCATGCTTTTCCACCACTAATTTTGCCCTGCGCCCTTTAGTAAATCTTAACAGTAGTGTTTTAACGCCAAAACAGGGTTTTGCGATGGTGCAGCACATTAGTAAATCTGCCCCTAGGTCTCCAGTGGAGCTGCCTCACTGACATGCTGGGATATAAACACCGTGCCTCAGAGCCTCTTCAGCCCACACTGAGGAACCTATACAAAACCCGTGAACGTCAATATGACCCGCTGGGGTTCATCCTGCCCTATACCACGACAGCCAAGGTTCTCATCCAAGACATCTAGAAGCAGGACCTTAGCTGGGATGACCCAATTGAACCTCAGAGTCTGCAGGATCAGTGGCTTGCCTGGGAGCAAGAACTCCAACACTTATCTCAAATACAGTTCTAGACCTAGACCCTATACTCCACTCTACGTCGACACAATCACTGCTACCCTAGAGCTCCACGTCTTCTGCGACACGTCGAAGAGGGCGTATGGCTGTGTCGATTACCTGCGCACCACTGATGACAAAGGTGATGTTTACACGGCCTTTGTACTTGCCGGATCTCATATGGCGCTAGCTGCTTCTCACTTCGGAGGGATGTGGGAACTTGAAGTGAAGTCAGTGAAAACAGTGCTGAGAGTCATCCTTTGAGAGCAATCAGTCCCTGAGCCAGTCCCGCAGACCCTTCTCACAGAAGTCGAGAGCACACTGAACTCTAAACCTCTCGGTTATGTCTCAACAGACGTGGCCGACCTTAACCCCATAACACCAAATATGCTGCTGATGGGTCACAGGGACTCATCACTCCCCCAGGCTCTGTACGACAATGACGACCTGCTGGGCAGCCAACACTGGCAACTTAGTCAGGTGTTAGCTGACAACTTCTGGTCTTCATTCATCCGCCACTACCTGCCCACCTTACAAGCTCGCCAGAAGCAGCAGACCAACGGTAAGGGACTTGCTGTGGGCCAAGTGGTCCTCATTGTTGATCCACAACTGCCCTGAGCACTCTGGCTTATTGGTACTGTAACAGAGACTTTCCCTGGGTCAGATGGCCAGGTGCACAGTGTAATGGTGAAGGTAAGCGTTAAGACCAATACTCGTCCAGTGATCAGACTGATACCACTTCCTCAGGTGGAGAAGGATGCCAGTGGTAACCCGGATAGACTTCCTTCTGCCCCCAATTCGTCTCTTGGACAGTTGGGGGCAGCTGTGTTAGAAAGATTGTGGAGAGGGGTAGAACTAATGTTTGGGTTTTCTGTTCCTACCAGTTCCCTTTTGACTGATACGCTGCTACTGCACTAGTGTTTGTGGTTGAGTATGCATTTATGCCAGAAAACACACAGACACACCACACACACATACCTCAACACACACTGGACACATGCGTCCACACCACCTCTACCTCCACGCACTCTCCCATGGCTGCACGCATAATATGGGCTCATGTACCATATTAGGCACTGTAATAGCCTATCGGTCTGTTACCTGCCAGTTGTGAAGCTGTTTCATAAAGTGGACTAAAGTGAAACTCCAGCTTTGATTCTCTGACCAGTATCTACTATCCATGTTGGCCGCTTCAGCCAGATGAAACATCTGTAGTTGAATGAGGAGCGCTGCAATAGGCCAGCAACCTCTGAGAATCAGTTTGGTATTGTCAAGGGGAAGATGAGAGACACCAGACCCAACAATGCAGACGAACTGAAGGCCACTAGCAACCTGGGCTTCCATAATACCTCAGCAGTCCCACAGGCTAATTGCCTACATGCCTTGCTACCATGCCACTTTTCGGTAGGCCAACATTTCTGTTAAAAAATAATTTTTTAAATTAGTCTTTTGTAATATTCTAATTGTCTTCTTCTTCTTCTTCTTCTTCTTCTTCTTCTTCTTCTTCTTCTTCTTCTTCTTCTTCTTCTTCTTCTTCTTCTTCTTCTTCTTCTTCTTCTTCTTCTTCTTCTTCTTCTTCTTCTTCTTCTTCTTCTTCTTCTTCTTCTTCTTCTTCTTCTTCTTCTTCTTCTTCTTCTTCTTCTTCTTCTTCTTCTTCTTCTTCTTCTTCTTCTTCGTTTGGCTGCTCCTTTTAAGCCTGCTTCATGCTCCATTTCCCTCTAGTCCACTGTGGTCCACGTACGCTTTGGACGAGCCCGGCACATACGTGGCACTGTTCATGCTCACTTTTTTCATCTACCCAGGCCAAGCGGTTGACGCATGTGCACAACCATCATTTGTAGTTTCACTCCCGTCGGATAGGTAGCGTCAAGGTGCTGACATGCCAGGATTTTCACTAACGAAGAAACGGCGGACTTCTTCACAAAGTTTCTCTTCAAATATAGAGTCCATTTCTGCTGTTTGACTTCCTGGTTTTCACTCCTTTTCCACAAAGATGCTGCTGCCGCTGTGAAAGAACGTATGTATGTATGATTCAGGTATGTTTTTATTCTCATTTTCCACCTCCTCGTTGTCTTCTTCGTCTACTGATGTATACTGTGTCAATATTGCCACCTCGTGAATGGGACGTTCAGTCTTGAGCATGCGCTTTTCAACGCGTTCAGGTCGTGGGCAGGCAGCGCGGTCACAAAATTTGGGCTGTACGCGGTCGTCCGCAGTCAAGCACTGTGGACACTAGTGGAGTGGAGACGATGATGTAAATTTCGTCACACGAGGTTTCCGGTTACGCGTACGCGGACAGCAGAGGTGTAGCATGAAGCAGACTTTAGGGGTTGCCACATCGACTCATCTGTCTCTATCTCACCCTATCCCTTGCATCTTCCTCTGTAACACCAACCCTCTCCATGTCATCCTTCACTACATTCATGAATCTTCTCTATGGTCTTCCTCTTTCCTCTTTTCCTTTGTCCAGTATAGCCACCATCCCTCCTCTGCACATGCCCAAACCATCTCAGCCTTGCCTCTCTTACTTTGTCTCCAAACTGTTCAATGTGAGCTGGCCCTCTGATATACTCATATCTAATCTTGTCCTCCCTAGTCACGCCCAATGAAAATCTTAGCATCTTCAACTCTGCCACCTCCAGCTCCACCTCCTGTCTTTTTGTCAGCACCATCATCTCCAAACCATACATCATAGCAGGTCTGACTACCATCTTGTAAATCTTCCCTTTCACTCTTGCTGCTATGCTTCTGTCACAAATCACCCCTGACACTCGTCTCCACCCATTCCACCCTGCCTGCACTCTCTTCTTCACCTTTCGTGTGCATCTTCCATTGCTTTGAATGGTTGACCCCAGGTATTTAAACTCATCTACTTTCACTATCGCTACTCCTTCCATCTTCACTGTTGCACCTGCTTCCCTCTCATTCACATTCATGTTTTCTGTCTTGCGTCTACTGACTTTCATTCCTCAACTCTGCAGAGCATACCTCCACCTCTCCAGGTTCTCTTCCACCTGGTCCCTACTCTCTCTACAGATCACAGTGTTGTCTGCAAACATCATGGTCCACAGAGACTACTGCCTGATCTCGTCTGTCAACCTGTCCATCACCATGGCAAACAAGAAGGGGCTCAGAGCCCACCCCTGATGCAATCCCACCCCCACCTTGAATCCATCTGTCACTCTTGCAGTGCCCTTCACCACCGTCTCTCTGTCCTCATACATGTCCTGCACTGCCCTCACATATTTTTCTGCCACTCCTGATTTTCTCATACAGTACCGGACTTCCTCTCTTGGAACCCTATCATATGCTTTCTCTAGATCCACAAAGACACAGTGCAGCTTCTTCTGACCTTCTCTATACTTTTCCATTAGCATTCTTAGAGCAAACATTGCATCTGTAAGATAAGATAAGACAAGCCTTTATTAGTCCCACAACGGGGAAATTCCAGGATTGCAACAGCACAGGGATAGCAACACTCAGAGCAACAATCAGAAGGCAAGAAAAAAAACAAGCAAGCAAGAGCAGCTAATATACATATTTTTATTTTTTTTTTGTTACTTATTTGTACCCGTAGGTAGACTTGGTTTGCAGTCTGGTGACAAGCCACCGGCTGCTGGTCGCTGCGTGCGCGAGCGCCCTAAACCTACATGTTTTTGGTGTGCGGGAGGAAACTGGAGAAATCCCGGAGTAAACCCACGCAACACGGGGAGAACATGCAAACTCCACACAGCTCACTGTTGGTCGGGGGCTGGAATCGAACCCACGATCTCATGATCCCCGCGATCCCCTGGCCAAGGGTAAAACTGTGCTGCCACAGTGCTAAACCACTGCGCCACCGTGCGCCACATATGTACATATTACTATAAAATATATATATACACACACACAGACACACAGTGCAGAGCATTGTAGCACTGTAGTACTCTTTCTTGGCATAAAACTGTACTGCTGCTCACTGATTGTCACCTCTTCTCTTAACCAGGCTTCAACAACTCTTTCCCATATGTTCATAGTTGTCATGATGCTGAGCATGGTGGGAAAACCGTGCTCATGCTTTCAGTTGTTTCTGATTATTTTCTGTATTTCCTCATCTCAGTTTTATTATTGACTTTGTGTTTGGTTTTGGATGTATTATGTTATTTGTCATTTGTTTCTGTTAATGAAAGTTTCTGTTCTTAGTTTAGTTACGATTATTTTGTCATTTATATTATGTCTCCGTGGCCATCCAGTTTCATATTATAAACATTATTTGCCTGTTTAGACATGAGCCTACCCTCACCTTTACCTTCAGTCCTCTTTTTGTAATGTTGATATTAGTATTGTATTATTTGCATCTCTTGGGTTTATGTTTAGCTTGTCGTCGTCTTGATGGGTCGTTTTCTCCTTTTTGTATTATCCAGTTTGTTTCTCATTTTGTAACATTGCTTATTTCCTTGTTAGTTATCCTTTGCCACTACTCATCCTGGTCTGTGCTTTTATTTTGACAGCGCTCCTTGTTTACTTCCTTTGTTAGTTCAAGTTCGTGGGTTATCGCAGCTGTCATTAATTTCTAATTGTCATCCTCGCTCTTGTTACCCACACCTGTCATTTGTTATCATTTCCCTTTGTCTTATTTAAGGGCCGCTGCACCGCAGTTCGGCACAGTGTCCTTCAGCGTCAAGACATGAATCCCACATGTAGTTGTTGTTTATCCTGCATGTGTCCCACGCTTCTCTTTGTAATCCTGGCATGCATCCCATGCTTTGTCTTCCTGGTCACTCTGGCTTTTCCACACGCCTTAGCGCTGAGCTATTCGACCCTCTTGTTATCCAGTCTCTAAGTTATCCTGTTCTGTCTTATTTTTGTGTTTTCATTAAACGTTGGCAAACTCACAGTCCAGTATTTGAATCTTCCTTCCGCACCCCCTGGGCGATTTATGACAGAAGGACGCTGCCAGTTTTGACGCAGCTGCTGTGAGTTTGCCCTTTTTTCCACCTACCTGTTTTTGTGTTTTTCCGGAGGGAGAGCTGACAGCATGTCGCCAGCATGCAGGGGCTCTGCCAACAGAGGGAGGTTGGCAGCCAGAGGCCCCACCGTGGATGAATTTTGGGTGACTCAGTTCATCCAGGACTTTGTCATAGAAGCTCTCGCTTCCCGCACTTCACAGGAGGTCCTGGAGAATGTAGAGGCAGCGGCCGGGATAGTGGAGGTGCATCCTGGGCTGAGGAAGTACCCCGAGTACATGGAGCTTCTGACAACTGTCTTCACCCTCCAGTTGACATTCGTGGGCTAGTGAGAGGCTCATTCCCTGCAGTACCTGTGCCAACGAGGAAGCGTCCCCTGGTACAGACGCCCTCAGCCTCTCGCCTCTCGTCAGTTTCAGGACGTCATCCTCCAGTGCCTGCCTCCATCCCACATAGTCCACCGTCTGTTCCTGAGCTGACGAGAGAGCGTCTCCTGGAACAGACGCACCCAGCCTCTCGCTGCCACTCCGCTGCATCCCGCCAGAGGAACTCCTCTGCCTCACAACCAGCAGCTCCTCTTTCGCCACTCCCGAGAGTTGCAGCAGCAGGCTCCTCGTCTTCTCATAATTTTCTTTGTCAGCTGTCCCGTCAGCTCTTTTCTCCTCGTATGCTGCTGTTGTCCCCCTCTCCTCCACGGCGTCACCCCCCGCTGCTGAGTATCTGGCTGTCAGCCTGCCTGCAGGGCCAACTCCTCCACTACCTACATGGGTGCCCTCACCCGCTGCAGCCACAGAGAGGGATTTATCTGGGCCTTATGCTGCAGCTACCGCCACACCACAGGAATTAAGTCAAGTTCATTTTCATTCGGTGGGAGGGCTCAGCAGCAGCTGCACCCTTTGGATGAGCTCTCGCCACCTGCTGCTGCAGTCCTTCATGTTTCCTCACCTGCTTCTCCTGTGTCCCCCTCTGCTCTGTCTGTGTGTCTGCCTGTCCTGGGAGGGAGCCGCTTGACTGTGGAGGAGCCTGCTGTTCTGGAGGTTCCTGTTCCAGCCCCGCAGCCACACCATGGATGGGAGAGGAGTGCCTTCTGCATCCTGAAGCCTGAGCTGACAGTGGAGTGTCTCCTAGTTCCGACATCGCAAGACCAGGCGCCATTGGTGAGACGTTTCCCAGCTCCAGCTGACACGTCTGGGGTTCCACCAGCTGCAGCCGCCATGTCTGGAGTTCCATCAGCTTCTGCCACCACGTCTCGGGTTCTGCCAGGTCCACTCGTCAAGACCGAAGTTCCTTCTGCCATCATGCCTGTTGCTTGGGCTGCAGCAGCAGAGTTGCCAGAGTCCTGGATGGCGGTGGAGCTCGAGTTAAGGTAAGTCCTCTTTTTTGTCTTTATAATGTCAATATTAGAGAGATCTTGCTTTGCTCTTGACGGGGAGAACCAGTTGCAGCTGCCATCTGCTCCTGAGTTTTCCTCGTCGGGCTCCACTGCTGCCAGTGATCATGACCCAGTGTTTGTTTCTTCTTCCCTGTCTGAGTCCTCTTCTGGTTCCACTGATGGTCTTCAGTCCACTTTGCCTGAGGTCACCGAGGGTCATCAGTCTTCACCTGAGTTTGCCGCTGATCATCAGTCTTCACCCGAGGTTGCCGTTGGTCAGCAGCCTTCGTTTGGTTCCACCAATGGTCATCAGTCCACTGCGTCTGGGTTCGCCAATGGTCATCAATTGTTGACTGAGGTTGCCAATGGTCGTCAGTCTTCGCCTGAGGTCGCCGATGATCGTCAGTCTTCGCCTGAGGTCATCACTGGTCAGCAACCTTCACCTGAGGTCATCGCTGGTCAACAGCCTTCACCTGAGGCCATCATGGGTCAACAACCTTTGCCGGAGGTCGCCGAAGATCAGCAGTCCTCCTCATCTGGTTTCCTCGCTGGTCATCCATCTTCGCCACCTGGTTTCCTTGCTGGTCAGCCATCCTCTTCACTTGGTTTCCCCACTGATCAGCCATCTTCTTCATCTAGTTTCCTTGCTGGTCAGCCATCCTCTTCGTCTGGTTTCCCCGCTGATCAGCCGTCTTCTTCATCTGGTTTCCTCACTGGTCAGCCATCCTCTTCGTCTGGTTTCCCTGCTGACCAGTCATTTTCTTCGTCTGGTTTCCATGTCACAGTCCCTGCAGTCCGTAAGAGGCACAAGCTCCAGCTGCCGCCTCCAGGAGGGGGCGCGTTGTGCCCTGCCACCAGTTGGCTCAGGGATGCAGGGAGACCACCTGACGGACTATGCCCTTTGCTTGGGTGGCATAGGAATTCAGGGAGACCACCCGATTTATTCCACCGTGTGATCTGGTGGTTTTGGGACTCCTGCAGGCCACGTGAACTGCCTTACTTTTTCGCCCGATGGTCCTAGAGTTTCTGTAGCCACCTGATCTGTCCTGTTTTGTGGGTCTTGAGTGAGATTTTTGCTTTGTCCTTCCTGGAGACAAAGCAAAAAACCGTGGGGGCAGTGGGGGAAACCACTGCCCTCCCAGGTTGGGTTATTGTTCTGTTCCTGTTGGGGCGGTGGGGGGGTTCCTTTTCTTTTTGATGTTACCTTGAGGTGTCTGGAATCCACCCCTTGGACGGGATGCTCTGTCATGATGCTGAGCACGGTGGGAGAACCGTGCTCATGCTTTCAATTATTTCAGATTATTTTCTGTATTTCTTCATCTCAGTTTTATTATTGACTTCATATTTGGTTTTGGATGTATTATGTTATTTGAGTTTGTCATTTGTTTCTGTTTATGAAAGTTTCTGTTCTTAGTATAGTTACTATTATTTTGTCATTTATATTATGCATCCATGGCCATCCAGTTTTGTATTATAAACATTATTTGCCTGTTTAGACATGAGCCTACCCTCACCTTTAACTTCAGTCCTCTTTTTGTGATGTTGATATTAGTATTGTATTATTTGCATCTCTTGGGTTCATGTTTATCTTGTCCTCGCCTTGATGGGTCATTTTCTCCTTTTTGTATTATCCTGTTTGTTTCTCCTTTTGTAACATTTCTTATTTCTTTGTTAGTTATCCTTTGCCACTACCCATCCCAGTCTGTGCTTTTAGTTTGACAGTGCTCCTTGTTTACTTCCTTTGTTAGCTCAAGTTCGCGGGTTATCGCAGCTGTCATTAATTTCTAATTGTCATCCTCGCTCTTGTTACCCACACCTGTCCTCATTTGTTATCATTCCCCTTTGTCTTATTTAAGGGCCGCTGCACCGCAGTTTGGCACAGCATCCTTCAGTGTCAAGACTTGAATCCCACATCTAGTTGTTGTTTATCCTGCGTGTGTCCCATGCTTCTCTTTGTAATCCTGGCGTGCATCCCACGTCTCATCTTCCTGGTCACTCCGGCCTTTCTGTACGCCTTAGCTCTGAGCTATTTGACCCTCTTGTTATCCAGCCTGTAAGTTGTCCTGTTCTGTTTTATTTTGTGTTTTCATTAAACATTGGCAAACTCACAGTCCAGCATTTGGATCTTCCTTCCACCCCGCCTGGGTGATTTATTACAATAGTGTGGCTGACCAGCTTTATGCCTCTGTAGTTACTACAGCTCTGAGCATCACCATTTTTCAACCACAGGGATCCAAGCATTGCATCACCAATGGAAGAAGTGTGTGGACCGAATAGGAGATTATGTTGAAAAATAAACCACATTTGGTCAAATTTGACCGCTATGAACTTTTCAGCCCCCCCTCATATGAGTTTCACTTTTTGTATAGAATTACTGAAATAAATTAACTTTTTGATGACATTCTAATTCATCGACAAGCAGCTGTACTTTGTCACAATGGGGAGGTTTGTAGTTTGAAATCTTCAAATTGACAGCATCCCACAGGTTTTACACGTCATGTCTGATGTTTACTGGATCAACAACGGCCACTGCAGCCACTGAGCCACCAGTACTGGTCGCAGCGGCTGCACAGCTGAGCACCTTCGCACTGCTCCTGAATATTACAGTCTGTGTTGAAAAAAGACACACACTTCCCATTCATTCATTCATTCATTCATTCCCCTAAAAAATAAATAAACGAATGGCTAATCTACAACCCCAATTCCCATGAAGTTGGGACATTGTTGTGTAAAATGTAAATTAAAAACAAAACAAAATGACTTAAAAGTCCTTTTTAACCTATATTCAATTGAATACGCTACAGAGACAAGATGTTGTTCAAACTGATAAACTTTATTGTTTTTGCAAACATTCACTTGTTTTGAATTTGATGCCTGTAACACATTCCAAAAAGGATGAGACTAGGCACGAAAAGACTGGGAAAGTTGAGGAATGCAAAAACAAACAAAAAAGCTTTTAGAACGTTCCACTGGTGAACAGGTTAATTGGAAACAGGTGAGTGCCATGATTGGGTATAAATGGAGCATCCCCTAAAGGCTCAGTTGTCCACAAGCAAGGATCGGGCGAGGATCACTACTTTGTGAACAACTGCATGGGAAAATTGTCCAACAATTTAATAACAATGTTTCTCAATGTACAACTGCAAGGACTTTAGGGATTTCATTATCTACAGCCCATAATATCATCAAAAGATTCAGAGACTCTGGAGAAATTTTTGCACATAAGCAGCAAAGCCAAAAACCAACAATGAATGCCTGTGACTTTTGATCCCTCAGGCAGCATTGCATTAAAAACTGACATCATTCTATAAAGGATATTACCATATGGGCTCAGGAACACTTCGGAAAACCATTGTCAGTTAACAAAGTTCGTCGCTGCATCTACAAGTGCAGGATAATTTTCCTCAGAGCCTGTCCATGTTTCAGATATTGGAATATGCTGCAAAAAAAACAAAATGGGATACTTGCGTAGGATGAATATGATTATAACTGTGATATTGTACTCCTGTGAACACATTAATTTACTCGATAAAGCAAGGTAGAACTCACTGTCATCACTGTCATCACTAAAACCTCTTTTTCCATCCAGCTGAAGGAGAGGATGAGGTCACTCTGCCTGACCTGCTTTTTACAGCAGCCACTTGGATGGTAATCACAAAAAATAACACCAACCCACTAAAGAGCCATACACTGGGCTGGTCTGCAGACCCGGTCACAATGAGTGCTGACTAAATGAGCTTATTAATCACAGACAGCACTAGAGGCAGAGCAATTGTGAATTCATTACTACTCTGCATAGCACTCTGAAAAAAAAAGGCTCTATCACATTTTTGGCATCAACACTTGGGAAATGCTACATGTACAGCAAACACAGCGGGCCATGTTACAACGATCTAGTCAGCAGTCTATTGTCTAAGGAACAGAGCATGTATCCATGTCCATTTTACCATTTCAGCAAGGCAAAAAAAAAACAGAATTCCTGACAGTGGAACATGCAAAGGCGCTGTGCTGAACCTCTTAATTATACAGAGTTGTGTTTTCGGTGTAACATGCAATAATCCAATCAGGAGCGCTCCTGTCCTTGCCTTAAATCTCACGAGCACATGATCTAAGGCAAATTGTGACCATGATGATGTGTTTACCTCAGTGGGAAGATGGGTTTTGAACAGGCCAAAGAACATGCACATGAGCGAAGAGAAAATGCACTCAAATTTATCTTGCTTGGCATTAAGCAGGCATTAATTACAGTCAATGCTCAGTCAAGAGAGAGATGATTGAACAACTGGGTTGGCCAATCAAACCATTTTTTAGCCATTTTTTGTCGTGACCCTCAGAGTTGAAAAAAGTTCACCTTTTCAGACTGCAGCTGAGATCGTCAATGCCAGACCTTTCTAAGCAGCCAATCAGAATTAAGGAAGGGCGGGACATGGGACGCCAATACAGTCTCTACTCAGACTCCTGTTTTCCGTGTCATCATATTTTACATCCCGAGCTGCTGAAACACGCTTCCTGTCCATTGTTATTTAGAGACTGCTATTAGAAAATAAGTAGAAAGTCTGACCATAGGAAAAGCAGAAGTGCTGAGCTGAGTGACAAGCTGTTGCTGGGATACAGGGCACAGACTTTTTTTTCCAGAGCGCATCACACAAACACTGAAAAAAAATCGCTCAGGGCGGTCAGGCGACAAAAAACACGTTTGGTGGACATACAGCCTAAATGGGTTTGAAGGTTTAGAGGGAAAGTGAAGCATCCGCTGAATAATTTTTTAAACCCACACACTGTTTTATTTTTTAATTTATTTTTCCCCTCTGCACAATGAAAAACTCTGTCTTTACCATGATTAAATAATAAACAGATTGCAGATCTGGACTCACCTCTTCTAAAGTCCAAACTCCAGGAGGCACTTAAGCACATCCCAATTAATAAATCTCTGGGACCAGATGGTTTTCCAGTAGAATTCTATAAAGAATTTTGGCCTGTGATGGCACCTGTTTTCTTTAAAATGGTGAACCAAATTAAAGGAGATCATGTCATCCCTCCAAATATGAACTCAGCTAGCATTATCCTGCTCCTTAAACTCAGAAAAGAACCTATGCTTCCATCCAGCTACTGTCCCATCTAACTGATGAGTGGTGATCTAAAAATAATTTGGAAAGCTCTCTAGAAAACTGGAAAGAATAATTCAGTTTGTTATACACCCGGATCAAACAGGTTTCATCAAGCATAGGTACTCGGCTAATAATACATGTAGGCTATTTAATTGAATAGACTACTGTAAGATTTATAACTTAGAAACCACAATTTTATTTCTGGATGCAGAGAAAGCCTTTGACCGTGTTGAATGGAAATTTCTTTTGAAAGTGTTACATACGTACTGTAAGTTCGGATTTGGTTCATCTTTTATAAACTGGATTAACACTATATAGCTGTCCAGTTGCATCTGTCAGAACAAATGATCAAACTTCTCAAAGCTTTAATGTTCAGAGAGGCACCAGGCAGGGTTGTCCACTCTCTCCCTCACTTTTTACCATCTTTATTGAACCATTAGCGGCAGCCATACGACAAACTGTTGATATTAGAGGTATCCGAACTGGAGAAAAACAACACAAGATAAGTCTTTATGCTGATGATGTATTAATTTTCCTTGAGAACTCACAAAGATCTCTTCTTCAGACAGTGGTGCTCATTGATAAATTTTCATCACCATCAGATTATTCTATTAACTGGGGTAAATCAACTGTCTTACCTATGTAATTTTTCAAATATATCCACTATTCCCATACAATCAAGTAATATTATTGTAAATATGTAGAAATAAGTATTTTCCCTAGGCTCTGTCACAACCCGAGCGCTAATTTTGTTCGCGCTCGGGCCACACACCATTCCTGTCAGGCTTTGACAGCAGTGTTGTCATTCTGGCTCCCCGGGCTCTGATTGGACAAACGCTCGGGAGTTTCCTGCTGTCAAAGTCTGAACAGCTGTGCTGCATTTGCGGTTGTTAGCAGCCGGCTTTAAATGCCGGCACCAGCGGCTGCATCGTGCAGCAGTCTCGTCAAACGTTCGTCTAACGATCATCAACGCTTCCTTCTCACTTATGTGTTTAATCTCTTGTGGTTATTGTTTGTTCTCCGTTGCCCTTTTCCCTCTCAGATGCTGAGCGAGCGTTCCTCCTCTCAGCTGTTAGTAGTCGTCCTGTATGTTAACAAGTGATCTTGCTGCTCAGCCCACGCGGCTAGTTATCTTGTCCTTCCCTTTTCCTGAACTGTGAATAAACTTCTGTGCAACTTCACTGGACTGTGGCGTCTTATTCTGGCTCGTGAGGGCCAGACCTGACAGTAGACTGCCGCCAGAAGGAGACGCCGTTCTCGGTGAAGTTGCATTCAGGAGAACTCTGCTCTTTCCTGTCTGGGTACGGTGTACCGGAATTATGCCGTCGTGGAGGGGTCGCACTCGGGGTCCCAGCCACCAGCTGACCGAGGCGCTGGATGAAGTTGATGAAATCCTCATCGCCTCCTCCCTCCGTGACTATCCTCCCGAAGTACGCTGTTACCTGGACTGCGCTGAGAGGTTGCTCGACCAACTGTCCCCCCGCTACGCCGACCACCCAGAAGTCGACGCGAGGAGACTTGACATCGCCGCCCAACGCGAGATACTCTGGATGTACGAGGAAGAAGATGACCCGAGGCAAAGGAGACGGCATCCCCTTTTGGATCCCGATCCCTTCCTCGATCCAGGCCAGGAGTTGGCACCACCTTTGGGCCATCTAAGACGTCGGCGCCGCGGCCAGAGACATCCTCAGCAAGAGCCCCGTCCGGATCCTGCTCCGGGTCGCTGGAATGACCCCATTAACCAGACAGCTGTTTCTTCAGCGTCTCACCAGGAGGGAACCCCCGCAGCCTCTCTCCCCGGGCTGTTTTCCCCCGCTGTCCTGTCAGCGCGTCGTGCCCGGCTCCTCTCGGCTGTCGCCCCCTTCCTCTCCGACGCCTTCTCCAGCTGCGGGGTGTACGAGGAGTTCTGCTCCGGCGAGCCCCGCACCGATTCCATCACGTGCGGCTCCCCCTCGTCCTTCCAGGGAGCCCTCTGCCACCATCTGACGGAAGGAGGAAGGAGCAACGTTTCCTACAGCAGGCACCATCCTTCCTCCGGGAGACAGGCGAGTACAAGTTCACTCTTTTTCTCCTAATAGTGATTTGTCTTGTCTGACTCCTGGGGGTGAGGTTCGGGGTTTGCGGCCCCCTGAGCCTCCACCACCTGCTGAGGTAATTACTAAACCCGCTGCCTCTGTGTCTCCCCCCGCTGAGCGTTCCTCGACGTCAGCCGAGCGTCATCAGATGAGGAGGGGGCCTGCGGTCCTGGAGCAGGAGATTCCAGCCCCACAGCCACATCAAGGACGGAGGAGGGGAGCGGACTACTGTATGTAGCCTGCGCCGACGACGGAGCGTCCCCGGGTCTCCACGGATGAGCAGTCCAACCCAGTGGGCCAGGGACCCCCTGCCACCACGCCGTACGGGTTGCCAGCGTGGACGATGGCATCGGAGGGTCCTCAGGCTGCGGAAGCCTTTTTGCCAGATGCGGAGTACGACGCGGCTGAATGGGAGCCAGAAGACGACCTCCTCCAGTCTGAGCCCGGATTGTCGAAGTCCTGGACAGCGTCCGAACTTGAGATCAGGCAAGTGCTCAGTGTTGTCTTTGTCTTTTCTATTATTGAGCATTTTTGCCTGTCTCTTGGGGAGGCAAGCCGGGTGCAGCCGTCCACTGCATTCAAGCTTGTCTCGCCAGGTTCTGGCGCTGCCGGTGTACCTGATCCCGGTTCTTCTTCTTCTTCTTCTTCTTCTGAGCCTTCGCCCAAGGTCACCGGTGCAGAGCAGACGCCAATCGGTGTACCAGAGGTCCTGGGTTTGGAGTTGGAGGTCGGTGCTGGTCCTGCCCTGATCCAATCGGGGTCCATCACGGGTACAGTGTCGGCTCAGTCAGAGTTCGTCACCGAAGTGGTTCAGACCCAATCGGGGTCCGACGCGGGTGCAGCGTCGGCTCAGTCAGAGTTCGTCACCGGAGTGGTTCAGACCCAATCGGGGTCCGACGCGGATGCAGCGTCGGCTCAGTCAGAGTTCGTCACCGGAGTGGTTCAGACCCAATCAGGGTCCATCGCAGGTGCAGTGTCGGCCCAGTCCGAGTTCATCCCCGGAGGGGTTCTGGCCCAGTCCGGGCCCACCGTGGGTGCAGCGTCGGTCCAGTCAGGATTCTCTACCGGATGGGTTCTGGCCCTATCAGCGCATGTACAGGGAAGAAGTGAGAGACCTGGAGGGCTGGTGCAGGGAGAACAATCTGGTGCTCAACGTGGACAAAACGAAGGAGATGATTATCGACTTCCGGCGGTCACAGCCTGAGCACGTCCTCCTCAGCATCGGCGGCCGTTTAGTGGAGAGAGTAGAGAACATCAAGTTCCTCGGAGTGCAGATCTCGCAGGACCTGACCTGGAGCAAGAATTCCTTGGAGATCAGGAAGCGGGCTCAGCAGAGATTGCACTTCTTGAGGAAACTCAAACAGGCCTCTCTCCCCATCTGCATCCTCAGGACCTTCTACAGAGGTGTGGTGGAGAGTGTTCTGACGTACTGCATTGCTACATGGTACTCCAGTTGCAGTATGTCAGACAAAAAAGCCCTGCAGAGGATAGTCAAGGGGGCTGAGAGGGTAATTGGAGTCTCCCTCCCCTCTGTCCAAGAACTTTTTCAGAACCGTTGTAGGAGCAGGGCACTGAACATTGTCAAGGACCGTTCTCACCCTCTGCATAAACACTTTGAACTTCTTCCATCTGGTAAACGATTCTGGAGCATCAGAGGCAGAACTACCAGACTGATCAATAGCTTCCTTCCACAAGCTGTCAGGATGCTGAACAGTTGACCCGGAATCTCTCATACACACTACTGCACCTACGGACATTTTGTATTTTATTTGTATATTATAGTTAGTTTTTTTTTTTCTCCCCAAGTATGTCTCAGGGATGTGTGAATGGATGGGGGGGTGGGGGTGGGGGGTGGAGCTATGTGGGAGTGTGTCTTAAATCATGCTGCTTCTATTTATATGGATGCCGAGAGAAACGCAATTTCATCTTGCCTGCACTACAGTTGTATGTACAGCAATATGACAATAAAGTTTGATTTGATTTGATTTGATGTTTGTGTGGGATCCGGAGATGGTGCTGCAGACCCGCCGCTGAATAATGTCAAACTGATTCCCTACCCTCGTCAAGTTCCTCCCTCCCCCGCATCTGGAACCGCGGGGATTAACCATAGTTGGCCCGGTTCTCCCTGGCTTTTTCCCGCCGTTGGGAAACCGTCGCAGATCTCTCTCCAGTGGTCTTGTTGGCAGGTTGATGCGGGTCGACCACCTGGAAGCCTGCTCTTCCTGTTTGGCGTCCGGGGCCGGCCTCCCAATAAACAGAACTGTATATTTGGCACCCTGGTCCGGCCGCCGGAGGCATGGTCATCCTCGGCCCGGGATTCAGGTAGGCCGCCAGAACACGTCCCGCTACCCCTGTTAGCGGTTTGGATGCTGGGGGCTGGGAGGCCCCCGAACTCTATATTGTGCCTATTATCCTGGTGTGTTTTTTTTTCTCTTCCCCTTCCTCCGCCCCTCAGTAGTTCCTGTGATCTTGAGTTGTTTGTTTTTTTTAGGCTGAGGTACTACACATACAGGATCTATTATGGTTATATTCAACATTGTTTATATTACTCCTATTTTGTGTTAATGGATATATGTACCCTTGTCATGGGAATTCGCATGTTTTTGAGCTACTGTTTGGTAAATGTTGTTTGACCACTGCATTTCTGATCAAGGAATCCTCAGAGCACACCATCCTCTCCTTTTCTTCATCAGACTTAATGCCACCATGATTAGTTCTCTTGCTGGCAGTTGCTAAACACGGGCTGAAATATCTAGAGTAGATCTTTATTCAACCAAATAGGGTCTAGTTGGTCTGATTCAAATGCCAAGAAAATGAACTTGTTCAGCTTAAGTTTGGCCATGTTTTTTCTTATCACTCTTAAAATTAGAATTTGAAGTGCAGCCTTTGAAATCTCAGCCGATAAATTTCTTGTAGAACTTTTGCACTCTGACTGTTTTAAGGTGATGGTCATTTCAGACAGCTGCTTATTTGAATGGTTAAGTTCTAACTGGGATCTCTGAACTCTCCTGAACCATTTTTGTTATTTCTTCCACGTGTGTAAGCTCAGAACAGAGTCATCTGCATTATAAACTGGCCTTCAGAAGTGAAAGCTAACTGACAGGGACTATAGTAGAAACCTTGTGTTTGGGACATAACTTCAAACTTAGGATCTGACATTTTTGTATCCGAGGTGGAATACTTTATGGGTCTTTGGCTTATGTTTGTTTTCCATTTTCGATCATGTACACTGAAGGCCACTGTTCAGCCACATCAGTGTTAGGTTCAGAACTGTTGAGGGTCTTTCTTTTGGTTTGCTGCCAACTCATGAGAGTTGAGTTTTCTTTTTCTCTGTAACGGTCCAGTAATCCAGCTTTGTGACGACATTTGTACATTGTTAAGCTGTTTTTTCTTCATGGTATGTGTTCCTGTGTTGTATAGTTGTTTTGGGTTTTTTTTCCCTCCCTGTGAATGTATCCCCTGGTTGTTTTCTGCCCCTGCCTTGTCTTTGTTGTGATTTGTGTGGTAGGATATCGTGCTGATTTCTTTTTCTATGAGGTTAATTCTGTTCCCCCTCTGCCTGCTTCCCCATCCACCCGCCCTGGGGTGGGGTGGGGGGTGTGGATGTTAACAGGCGTCCGGGATTCCGCCTTGAGGGGGAGGTCCTGTCACAACCCAAGCGCTAATTTTGTCCACGCTCGGGCCACACACCATTCCTGTCAGGCTTTGACAGCGGTGTTGTCATTCTGGCTCCCCGGGCTCTGATTGGACAAATGCTCGGGAGTTTCCTGCTGTCAAAGTCTGAACAGCTGTGCTGCATTTGCGGTCGTTAGCAGCCGGCTTTAAATGCCGGCGCCAGCGGCTGCATCGTGCGGCAGTCTCGTCAAACGTTCGTCTAACGATCATCAACGCTTCCTTCTCACTTGTAAGTGTGTTTATCTCTTGTGGTTATTGTTTGTTCTCCGTTGCCCTTTCCCCTCTCAGACGCTGAGCGAGCATTCCTCGTCTCAGCTGTTAGTAGTCATCCTGTATGTTAACAATTGATCTTGCTGCTCAGCCCACGCGGCTAGTTATCTTGTCCTTCCCTTTTCCTGAACTGTGAATAAACTTCTGTGCAACTTCACTGGACTGTGGTATCTTATGCTGGCTCGTGAGGGCCAGACCTGACAGGCTCTCAGAATTAATGTGACTAAATCACATTCCACTTCTAAAAACAATACAAGACAACCTTACAAAATGGAGGACATTACCTATATCACTAATGGGAAGTCGCAACAGTTAAAAATTTTTTTTTTTTTTTTTTTTGGACTTATTTTGTACCCGTAGGTAGATTTGTTCTGCAGTCCGGTGACAAGCCACCAGCTGCCGGTCGCTGCTGTCACCATGGGTTGAGATGCCGTCTCGGCACTCAGCCCATGTTTTCCCTCATCCCTGCTTCCCATTGAGCAGCGTCTCAGCAGGCTCCCAGCTGGCAGCATTATGGACGGCTGGGGCCAATTTGTCTTCATCAGCTGGGGCGCTGCCAATGAAGATAAATAGGAGCAGCCTCGATGACTCGGGGCTGCGACATAAACACATTGCTAAGCTGAAGCCCCTTCGTCTGGTGTCAGCTTATACTCCTCTTGCAGCATTCCTGTGTTTGTATCCCGCTGTGAGTATGTACGTCTTGTTACCCCCACGTCCGGTACGAGCTGCTTACCTCTGCGCTGTGCAACCTGTGAGTGTACGTCTGCATGAGTATCTGTGCTCTCCTCATCCCTTCCCCTTTACCCTGAATAAAATATCACGACTCACTGGCTTGCCCCTGGCTCTGATTGCCCGGCTCCCTAGAGCCGGATATGACAGTATGTCGCAGCCAGAAGAGCTACCGGCGGCCGTGAGTCGCCGTGGAAATGTACCTTTCTGTCCGGGTGTCAGCGCTGCTAGCATGCCGTTTCCCAGGAGTCACTTCCGGCGCCAGCGCGACGAGCTGAGGTCCATCTCGGAGGCTGTCGACGGGACGTTCTTCACCCTGCACGACGCCTCCAACGCGAGACGCTGGCATCCGGGCCGTGCTGAGGAACTCCTGGACTGTCACCCTCACTCTCTGTACCATCTGGAGGACAGTGCCAGGATAGACGCTGCAGGTACACAGCGAGAGAAGCTCCACGGGGTGGATGGAAATCCCGGCAGGGAGTCGAAGTGGGCGACGTCTTTCCCCGCTTCGGAGTCCCGTTCCTGCCGCCATTCCAGTCCGGGAGTTCGCGCCAACCAGAGGACTTCCCCCGACCTGCGCCACGTCATTCGGGATTCCCTTCTAGGAGCCGCAGCTGACAGCAGTTATGTCCGGGGTCGAGTGGCTGTCGCGAGCTCTACTGTGTTTCCTGTCACCACCTTCAGGCATGTGGCGGCGGCAGTGAGATTGATGGTGAGGACTTCAGGGCTACGAAGCTTTCCCGTGCTCGACGCCTTCCTCGTCTCGATCTCCGATCTGGAGCGGCGAATCCTGGGTTTCCCCCTCGCTTCGTCCCCTGGGAGTAGTCGTCATCACATCGCCGAGTCACCTCTGCACGAACCTCGTCCGGATCCAGTTCTGGGTCATCGTCAGGACCGTTCCTCCCACGCAGCTGTCATCCCTTCGCCTCGTCAGTGTGGAGATTCTACAGCCTCGTCCCCTGAGCCTCGTTCCCCTGCTGTCATTCCTGGACATTCGGGCTGGCTCACCCCGGCTGTTTCCCCCTCCTCCTCGACGCGCTTCCTGACCACTGTGTGTGCCTGGAATCCCGGCCTGGTGAGCTCTCTGCTGGAGACAACGCGAGCGACCCTCAGACGAATTCCCGGGGGGTCCTCCGTTATCGCCGGGCGGGGAGAGGAAGAAGCAGATTCCACTACAGCAGGCGATACTCAACCTCCAGGGGGCAGGCAAGTCATTGTTTTTTCACACCTGCTTAATGATTTGCTCTGTCACATCCCTGGAGGAGAAGTTCAGGGTTCGCAGCTCCCTGAACTCTCCCCACCTGCTGTAACCTGTATGCCTAATCCCGCATCCTCTGTGTCTCTCTCCGCCGAGCGGTCCCCGGCTCCGGGTCAACGTGGTGGGATATGGAGAGGGCCTGTGGTTCCGCAGCTACATTGCGGACGGAGGAGGGGGACTACTGACTGCTGCGTGGAGTCTACGCCGACGACTGAGCGTCCCCGGGTCTCCACGGAGGAGCGGTTCGGTCCAGCGGGACGAGATTCTTCTGGCTTCACGCCGAGTGGATCGTCGGCGGGGTTACCTGAGCTGGAGGGATCTCAAGCTGCGCTGACCATCGTGCTGGCTGCGGGGCCCGACGCGGCTAGATGGGAGCCTGACAACGACCTCCTGACGACGGATCCTGGATCTTCGCAGTCCTGGACGGCGTCAGAACCCGAGATCAGGCGAGTGCTCTCCTTTCTTTTCTCTCTTTTTATCCCCGAGCACTTCAGCCTATCTCCAGGGGAGACGAGCAGGGTGCAGCCGTCCGCTGCGTCTGAGCTCGTCTCGCCAGGTTCTGGCGCTGCTGGTGATCCTGATCCCGGTTCTGTTTTCTCTTCTGAGCCTTCTTCCAGGGTCACCGGCAAGGAGTTGCTGTTCCTCGTGGTGCTGGAGGGTCCGGGTTCAACGTTGGAGGTCGGTTCTGGTGCAGTATTCAACGTGGGTTCGCCCGAGACCCAGTCGGGGTCCAACGTGGGTTCGCCTGAGGCCCGATCGGGGTCCGACGTGGGTGCTGCCCCAGTATTGTCCAGGTCCGGTGAGGAGGTGGCCGTTTTCCTGCGGCCTGACGCCCGCCGCCCTCGTCATCGGCTCTCCCCAGAGCCTCTTCCACCGGGATCCGCTCTGATCCTTCGCCCGTCTCAACGGTCCTGGTGGTTGAGTGATGCGGGTCGACGACCCGACCCACAGAACTTTCGGTTCGGTGATCTGGTTCCCCCCACTGGTCTGTTTCCCTCTGGGCAGCCTGGTTCGGCTGCCGGTGGACTGGATTCCTGGGATCTGGGTCCAGAGTTCGCCGTCCGAACACTTCTTTCCCTGATTCGCCAGCTGGACAATGGGCGGGGAGATCTCCGGAGCCATCTCGGCTATTTTTGGACTCTGCCTGCCATTCACCTCGGGTGTCACTTTTTCTTTTGTTATTAAGGTCACTCGGGTGTAATGTTTTGTCCTGTTGGTGGATTCGTTTTTATAGTGCTGTGTTTTCCATCGCTCATGCTCAGCATTTTACTTTTTGTGCCATGTTTTTAGCCTCGTTTTTTGTATTGTAGAGTTATGTTTTGTTTTCCGTAACACCATGCTCTGCAGTTATCCATTTATTCCAGTCACTCATTTCTTTAGGTGACTGGGTATTTATATATTCGTGTGTGTGGGTTTTTCTTTGCCTGCACTCAGTATTTTTTTTTTTTGTCCTGTTGGTTCATTAGAGTCATGTGCCTTGTTTTCCGTAACACCATGCTCTATAATTGTCATTTGTTCCAGTCACCCTCACTTTTCTTGGTGACTGTGTGTATGTACTTAAATTAGCGCTGTGTATAGGTTCCCCTTTATTTAACCGTACTCAGCATTTTTTGCCCTGTACCTTTTTGGTGGTTCTTTTTTCCTTGCTCTGGGTCACGCATGGTTGGTACTCTCTGGGTAGTATGTAACCGGCGTGCTGACCCAGTTCTTCTCCCCATCTGTACCTGGGTTAATTATTCTGTTTTGTCAGTATTGTATTTGGGTTTTTCTTTCCCGCTACCCTACATTGCCCCATTGGTGTTGTCCTTCCCTTGGCTTCTTCCCCTCCGGTCCGCCTCCCTTCCTCCCACCCTAGGTGGGGGGGGGGGGGGGGGGCGGGGATGTTCCTGGTCGTTCAGGAGCCCGACCTTGAGGGAGGGGCTCTGTCACCATGGGTTGAGATGCCGTCTCGGCACTCAGCCCATGTTTTCCCTCATCCCTGCTTCCCATTGAGCAGCGTCTCAGCTGGCCCCCAGCTGGCAGCATTATGGACGGCTGGGGCCAATTAGTCTTCATCAGCTGGGGCGCTGCCAATGAGGATAAATAGGAGCAGCCTCGATGACTCGGGGCTGCGACATAAACACATTGCTAAGCTGAAGCCCCTTCGTCTGGTGTCAGCTTATACTCCTCTTGCAGCATTCCTGTGTTTGTATCCCGCTGTGAGTATGTACGTCTTGCTACCCCCACGTCCGGTACGAGCTGCTTACCTCTGCGCTGTGCAACCTGTGAGTGTACGTCTGCATGAGTATCTGTGCTCTCCTCATCCCTTCCCCTTTACCCTGAATAAAATATCACGACTCACTGGCTTGCCCCTGGCTCTGATTGCCCGGCTCCCTAGAGCCGGATATGACAGCTGCGTGCGCAAGCAACAGTTAAAATGATGTTCCTTCCTAAAATCAGTTATCTATTTTCAGTGATTCCTACCCAGATATCTATGGCCTGGTTTAAGTCTCTAGACCAAATATAAGTAAATTTTTATGGAAGGATAAACCATCACGGATCAGTTTTAAAACGCTTCAAAAAAGCAAAAGAGTGTGGAGGATTAGATTTACCAAATTTTTTAAATTACTTCTTAGCCAATAGACTGCAGTTTGTTTCTAACAGGACAAAACCAACCCCAATAGAAAACCCATGGTTAGATGAACAGGCGCTCTGTGGGTTGCTAAATATCTCTGACTTAACCTTCATGAGCCCCTGTATCAAGCGCCATGACTGTTTTAAAAGCCTTAACAATAGATCCTCTCTGACAGCCTGGTGGGATTTTTTAAAAACAACGGGGTCTTCACTTGTCCCTTGTAAATTCACGGCCATTTGGAATAATCCTGATATCCTACAACAAAAGAGGATGTTAAACTTTCCACTATGGTGTGAGAAAGGAATAAAAAAAACAAACTTAGAACATCTTATTCAAGGTGGAAATTTTATCCAATTCCAGGAACTGGTGTCACAGTACGACATCAGTGATAAAAAAAAAATAAATTCTTGAATACCAACAGCTTAAATCCATAATGAAAGCAAGATTCAATTTCAGCCAGACAGATTTAGAGGTACCAGTCAAGGTGAGAGAGTTTCTAGCTCCCCATCCTCTGAGGCCTGCGTTTGTGGGTGGGTGTGTATGCATACATGCATGCATGCCCGTGGGTGTGTGTGTGAGTATGTGTATGCAAGCGTATGTGGAGGTGTGCGCAAGTGTGGGTGCATGTGAGTTCATGTGTAAATGTGTGGTATGTGTGAGTGTGGATATAGGTGTGTGCATGTACTGTATGTGTGAACTTGTGGGTATGTATGTTGTGTGTAAATATGCGAGGGTGTGTGTGGGTGTAGGTGGACATATGTGATGGCACGTACAGCATGTGGTGTACACGTAAGGGTGTGTGTGTGTGTATGGGGGCAAGTACCTGCGGGTGGATGCGCGGTTGTGGAGGGTGTGTATGTGAGGGGAAGACCTTGTTGGGTGGCGGGGCGGGGGGGTAGGGGTGTCTGGTGGCCCGGGGATAGCGGTTTGGTTTCGACTCTTCCTGGCCATCCTGCTGTTGTGTCCTGGCAAGGGGGGGGGGGCTTTGCCCACACTGCTTCCAGTGTCCGTGGCACCGGGTATGGGTGTATGTGGGTGTTCGGTGGCGGTTGAGGGGGCTGTTGGCGTGGGTTGACAGCTGCATTTCCATTGGTTTGCTCCAGGGCGTCTGTGACTGCAAGGGTAGCCTACCACCAACGATGTCTGTCTGAGGTGGATGGTGGATAGGCTCGCAGGGGGCGCTTTGGGATGTCGCTTGACATGTGGATCACTGTATTATTATTCTATATGTTTGTGTACGTGCATACAGGGTGTGTACAAGATGTATGACAGTAAGTGTGAATGTGGCTGCCCCATTGTGCCTGTGGTGGTGGAGAGTGCTGGGGTATAATATTGGTACATCCTGGGTTGCACGACCTGGTGCCCCTCGCCCTGGGATGGGATCTGGGGGCAGTGGGTGGCTTCCAGAGCCAGTTTTGGAGCTGGCTTCTGGGGTGGGGTGGGGGACTCTCTGGGACCGCCCCCCTCCCAGTTTTACCTCCCCCCTAATTTTGGGTGGATCATACATCTTATTGGATACTGCTGTCATCATCCCAAGGTGCTACCACGAGTGAATAGGTGTGAGCAAGGGAGTGCATGAGAGAGTGAGTGAGGGAGTGATGAGTAGTGATGGTGGGTCAGATTTGTGTGGTGCTTTGCATGTCGGGTGGCATCTCTGGGTGCTTGTGGTGGGTCCATTGGTCATTCACTCCGGGCGGGCATTGGTGGTGGTGGGCTGCTTCTGTGGCTGCAGCTGTCCTGGGGCAGGTTGGCGGGGCTGTGGCTGCTGGTTCACGCCGGCGGCCTCTCTGGCCGCTGCCGGGCATTGGTGCACATTTATGCCCATTGCATCTGTGCCATGGCCGCCCCAAGTGTTAATGGTGAATAAATGTGAGTGTGTAAAAGAGAGCACAAGTAAATGTGAGTGAGTCAGAGTGCGAATGAGAATGTATATATGAGTGAGCATGAGTGGAAGGAAGCACGCGTGAGTCCGAGCGACTGTGGGGGTGAGTGGGAATGGGAGCGAGACTAAACAAGTGTGGGAGTGGGTGAGAGTGAATGAGTTTGAGTGTAGGAGTGCGAGTGTAAGGAGAGGGTAAGTGAGAGTGAGTGAGTGAGTGTGTGTGTGTGAGTACGAGTGAGTGCGTGTGAGAACATGAGGGTGTGAGTACGTGAGAGTGAGTGTATGTGCTGGTGGAGGGTACTAGACTGAGGGGATGGCACCTCCTGGTACCTCCTGACTGCGTGGGCTCCTTTGGATTGGCGGGCTGGCCCCCTGTGGGGGTCCCCATGCCTTTCTGCTGCCTTCCCTGGGCGTGGGGGCCCGGGGGCTCACGGGGCATGGGTCGGGGGCACCGGGGTGGGCATGGGCCTGCTTGGGGGGGGAGGGGGGTGTTGGCTGGGCCTTGGCCTTCTGGTGTCTGGAGCCCAAGGGTTGGCGTTGGCCCCTCGGGAGGGTAGTGGGGAGGGGCCGCTTCATAGCCCGTCCTCCCTCGGCCATCCCTCCTGGGGTGGTTGCATGGCTGTCCTGGGGCTTGCTTGCTTCGGGGCATTTGTATTCTGTGGAATTTGTGGCACTGTCTTGCTTGCTCAGTGTTTCCGGGGGTTGGGGGTGGGGGTGCTGCTGTGACCTGCCGCCCTCTTTGTATGTTTCCTGGCAAACCACTCAGACACACACACTTTGCACGTGCTTTCATACACGTGCATGCACACACATATATGTTCTTTTACAGGTGCAGATACCAGACTCATGATGAGACCTTTTCAAAAGAAGAAACAGTTTGTCTTCTTTTTGTTTCAGTTGTGTCAGTTTGTTTGTTTTTTCTGTTTGTTCCTCTCTCTTTTCTTCCCTCCCCTTCCCCCTGGTTGGGTCTATCATGGGTCAAACAATTTAAATAAAGTATTAAAAGTTATTACAAGAGGAGTATATAAATAATATACAGTACATAGATACAGTATATGCTGTATAAAACTTTTGCCAAAGTAAATCTGCTTGGCACAATAAGGGAAGCAGATTTCTGTTCTGCTTACCTAGCTGCTTGACAGGACAAGGGGGAAAAAAACTCTGTCTACTATTTCTTCAAATTATTTGGAAAATATTACAGGGTATATGTGAATAGTTTGTATTTAACTGTCCTCAGGTTAATACATGCAACAGAAAAAAAACTGTTTTTTTTTCATTAACTGGGACAGGACACAAACACACCAATGGACACAAGATCAGAGGCTATGACTATGAGGATGCAAACATGACAGTTCATGTATGTGGACAGAATACTTTGTCACACTGAAGAGGTTTGAAGTTCAAAATCTTCAGACTGACAGTCCCATCCCACCATGAGTTTTATACATCACCTCCTCCGTTCATCGGGGGGAGGAGGGCAGAGATAATCCACACTGGCCAGTGCACCCACCGATCCTCCAGTTGCCAATCTGTCCAGAACCGGTCACTGAGGCTGTATCAGCTGAGGTTCAGTGGAGAGTGGCTCCTCATTCCTTCGCACCTCTCCTGAATGTTAGTCTGTGGTGAAATGTGAAACGTATAGACTTCCTGTTCAGTCATTCATTCCTCTAAAAATAAAAAAAAATTAATGCCTAATCTATAGGCTATACTCCTCCTTTAAATTCATGATTAAAAAGAAAATGTGAATGGAATAAAAAGGTATCCAGTGTTTGATCATATGAAAATTAAAAAGACGAGTAATAGTACTTTGATTAGATTATAACTTTTACAACTTTGTCCAATAAATTAACAAAAAATTCAAAAACATAACACTGAAATAGCAATTGACAATGCACTACTGACTATTTTGCTGATAAAAAGTGCATTGGTTGAAAATGCACCAAACAACAAATGCACCAGGATTGCACAGATGCCCCACCTCTTTTAACCCTCAAGCGACCAAGCTATTTTACGGACTGAAATGACCAAGTGGGGTCATTTATGACCCCATTGTGCTCTGTACAGGGATCCTTATTATAAATGGTTGGTTGGAGGTTTATCATACCAAAACTACTCCCTGTATTTAAGACAGGTATTTTATAATGATCTAATGTAAAATGTGTTTGCTAATAATACTTTTATTGCAAGAAATAACCAAAACGCAGACTGTAAGAACAACATAACATTTATTTAAACAGTCCTTGTCAGTTCACTCTTGGAACATCATCATCATCATCATAGTTATTATCATCATAGTTACAATACTGTAATAGGTATCATCATCATCGTCATCATCGTCATCATAGTCATCATATCATGATGATGATGATGATACCTATTATTGTAGTTACGATGATGATCATGATACCTATTATGGCATTTTGCGTAATGGCGGTTTTCTTGTGGACGGTGATCCGGATCACCACCAAAATCTTATCATCTGTAGGATACCCCATTTCTGACAATCTGTGAAAATTTCATGAAAATCCGTCCATAACTTTTTGAGTTATCTTGCTAACAAACAGACAAACAAACAGACAGACAGACAAATGTAAATCTTGCTATCCTAGGTCTGTTAGCCATGGTTCACTGCAATACAATATAAAGTACTGATTAGAAGTGGAAACTGGAGTGGTGGCTCAGTTGGTAGAGCATCCGCCCCACACCCGGGAGGCAGGGGTTCAAATCCCGGCCGGGTCATACCAAAAACCATATAAAAATGGTGCTTTCTGCCTTCTAGCGTGGTGCTCCGCATAATGGAATGGGGAAAGTAAAGTTACACACAGAGCTACCAGAGGACTGACCCCCCACTGTAGCTTTCACTACTTACAGTAGCTGTGTGGCCTAGGGTCAGAGAAACGGAGATAGGCGCCACCCATATACACCTTCAGGTGTGAAGGGATTAACTAACTAACTATTAGAAGTGGAACATTTGAATAAAATTTATAAAACCAATGTTTAAAAACCAGTGCTTCTCTTCGGGGTCATAAATGACCCCACAAGAGTTTGCGATGTCTACGCCACACCAATTGGTTGATCCCTGCAAAAAACTATGAAAGTATGTAGGATTAGTAGACTGACAAATTCATGCTAGGAAAGAAAATTTGGATAAAAAATAAAGAGACGGCACATTATATGGCTTGGGTCGTAAATGACCCCACTCGGTCGCTTGAGGGTTAAATAAGTTCCCTCCTTGTAACGTATCGTGACAATGTACAGGTATTTAAATGCCGTGACAGAAATTGTGAAAAGCAGGCACTCCGCTGACATAAACTAACAAAACCATGGTGCAAATGTGCATTTTAAATGGTAAATGGCATTCACTTATATAGCACTTTTATACTCATCTCTTGATGACCAAAGCACTTTACAGATCCTGCTATCCACCCATTCACACACTGATGGCAGCATGCTACCTAACATGGTGCTTCCAGACCTACCAGGAGCAATTGGGGGTGAAGTGTCTTGCCCAGGGACACAATGGCAGGATATCCAGGGAGAGCGGGATTTGAACTGCCAACCATGGGCTGCACGGTGGCGCAGTGGTTTAGCACTGTGGCAGCACAGTTTTACCCTCGGCCGGGGGATCGCGGGGATCATGAGATCGTGGGTTCGATCCCAGCCCCTGACCAACAGTGAGCTGTGTGGAGTTTGCATGTTCTCCCCGTGTTGCGTGGGTTTACTCCGGGATTTCTCCGGTTTCCTCCCGCATACCAAAAAAAACATGCAGGTTTAGGGCGCTCGCGCACGCAGCGACCGGCAGCCGGTGGCTTGTCACCAGGCTGCAAACCAAATCTACCTACGGGTACAAATAAGTAACAAAAAAAAAAAACCCAAAAAAACCATGCAGTTATTGGACGACCTGCTCTACCTCCTGAGCCACTGGCTCAGGAGCCACTGGGCCACAGGAGTGGCTCACTGCCACCCCAGATTTTAGATCATCATAATCGGACCCAATGCATTACATTCCATAATATAACAACTTAACAGCTAACCTGCATGTACTATACTAAAAATAAGCCACTGCATTATATATTGTAGAACTGGAATGGTGGGTTTTTTGGGGGTTCTTATTGTTGGCATCTTAATGTTACAGGCTATCTTTAAATTCTGAGTTTTAAAATCTCTGTGGAGCCTAAAAGCCAGTGACAAAAAAAAAATAAAAAAATTGGTCAAGCTACTTCAGTGAGCGCCCTGCCTGTCATCTCTTCTCACTCTGCCTTTAGTCCCTTAACAAATTGCCCTGATAGACAGCTGTGTTTTTAAGAGCTTTTTCTTCACACATTTTCTTTGCAGAGTATGGGGCCAGCTTTAAAAGAGAGGTTACACAAAATCACTGGATTATATGTGGAAATAAAAAATCCTCTAGATGGGTTTGATGTATTTGAAATTCAATCTGCATTATTGTGCCAAATAAATAAAGAAAGACATGTTGAATGTTTTTTACCATTATTTTCTGCTATATTGCAAATTTTACACTCTGCTATAACAATGCTGGACACTACATGTCCGTGTACGTGTAGGGCATATCTCAAAAATGAAGCCAGTAGTGCCAGAATCTTTAGTACCCCCTTTGTGTTAATCATAGAATGTATATAAGAAATTATAAAGATAAATATATCCACCTTATTCCTGGGGGTGCCGCTGTAGGAACGATTATGGGTGAAGCTTTCAGTTTCGGCTGAAGTAGTGTTAAATCAGTCAGTAAGAGTGGAGTAGCAGGGGCATTTAAAATAGCGTTTTTAAAAGTTTTTCAAATTCATTTTAATGTATAGGCCACATATGTGTTTTGCACTCAAGTGGCAGCTAATTTCAGCTCTTCTAGTTTTTGTATTTTTTAAATGTTTTGGCGTAGTTCTGGTACTTGCTGGTGTTAGTGGTGGTGCCATAGACTGGATAAATGGAGGCTTCTCACCACACGGTGACAGACGACATCCAATCACGGTGTTGTGGCGTACGTCTGCTCTAAGGTAAATTTGATTATGTCCAACATATTTTAACAAAATGCAGCTGACTTTATTGCGGTGGAGACGTGCTGGTCGGAATGCGCACCACGTCATTATGAGTACAGACAACGAGAAGTCAAAAATCATGACTCTTTGTTTGGTAGCGGAAGTCGTGGGAAAACCCCATGAGCGCCTGGTATCATTGGAAAGCTTAGAAATCGTACTTTCTAAAAATACCTATGTTTTTGCGGAGGACATAACTCCCGACCGATCGAATGCAAGTTTTCAACCTAGCTAAAATATAAACAAATCGTCTTTTTCTGGGTCAGTTTTTGCACACTTCCTACAAATTAAATATCATTTTGAAGGTCTTTCAATACAGAATATGGAAATAACGTTACATCAGTTTTGAAAATGTCCTTAAAGTGACTCATTTTCCCTGCATGGGTTATTTTTTTACAGCGTTAGCATCTTAGCAGTAGCGCTAACTAACGGAGCTACTCTCTACGAGGCCACTTTTTAAGGTCATCTTCCCACCCCTCAATAGTTGTAGGAAGTGGTATGATTATATTACTGTTTTGAGGTACAAGAGGCCATGTTCTTGCATTTCTGATGCCAAAGTCATTGTTTTTTAACAAGGAAAAGTGTCCCGTTTCAGTGACAACCATATGATCTAAACTAGTACCGGAAGTTGCTACCATAATTCATGCAAGGCATCATGGGGCCTAGGAATTGACATGGTTAATTGACCCAGTGAACGGACTCGGACTCAGAAATAGATACAATTATCTTTATTATCTCCACCAAGGAGGTTATGTTTTTACCGGGGTCTGTTTGTTTGTTTGTTTGTTTGTTTGTCTGTCTGTTACCAACACAACTCAAAAAGTTATGTATGGATTTTGACGAAATTTTCAGGACAAGTCTGAAATGGGACAAGGAAGAAATGATTAGATTTTAGGAGTGATACGGATCACCGTCTGGCTCCAGGAATTTTTTAAAGGATTCTTTATCATTGCGAGATAGGGCCATTTTTAGCATATGTGTATATAACTCCACAATAAATGGTCAGGACACTTGCCAAAAAAATACAGGATAAGATCCCAATAGGTTCTAGGAAATATCAAAGACTGATCTGGATCCTGCAAAAAATCTGGATACTGTGATCCAGAACAGGAAATAATAGGGGATCTTTGGAATTTTCATCACTGTAAGGTAACAAATTAAGATATAAACATACAACAAACACCAAAATATAGCCAAGACACTAAGGAATCAGTAGTGTTCCAATGGATTTGTTGTATCTTCAAAAGCTATGGAGCTATATCCACAAGAAAACAACCATTACCGAAAAAGTGATTTTTTGCAATATCTACTGAACTAATAAAGATATCAATGTCAATCTAATTGCTAAAGGTATGTTTTCATGGTCAAGGAATCTGAAAATATAGATAAAATAAATGTAGCACTATTATATTTGGGGAAAATCACAATATTAGGGGTAACTGAGGTACTTGGCGGAGGTCTGCGCTCTACGAGTGCTTTTCTAGTTGATAATAATAAAGGTGTGTGAGTGTGTGGGTGTGTGAGCTTGTGGCAGCTGGGAGAGAGCAGAACACCGTACGACCTGGCAACCCTAGGGACAAATAAAGACAGGGATAGTTAGTGGCAATCACCGGTGGAGATGTACAATTCAGTCCAAGGCTTACTGTTAGTGGAGATGGGAAGAGACTCAAGTTCAGCTTGGTGGCTACGGCCAGGAGGACAGTGTCCGCTGTTCCGGTTGCTGCTGAAGGAGGTTGGTGTGTCTGGGGTGGAGCAGTGCAGCTCGGTCCGCCGCCAGGAAGGAGAGAGGTCCGCTGCCACGGATCTCTGCCTGTGCACAGGGGATCGAGAGAGAATTAAGGAGAATGACCGAGGGCTTACTTGAGCTGAGGAGTTGATTCTTCCTGACGTCGGCTGGCAGGAGGCTGGATACGAAGACGAAGGTAGGCTGAGGCTAGGAAGCTCAGGAACAAGGAGGGTGGCGAGTGAAGGTCTCATGGGAATGAAGACAGACGACTCCGCGCTGATCCGAGGGCAGCGCGGTCTAAATAACCCTGGCCGTGATGAGGAGCAGGTGTGCGTGCAGCTGAGGAGAATAGGCAGCCAGAGCAAACCATTACAGAACTCCCCCCCTACTAGACGCCTCTCGGTGGTCGATCCAACCTACCTGGGTGCGCCCGGTGGAAGTTCCTGATGAGTTGCTTGTCCAGAATGAAGGAGGGACACACCCAGGACCTCCATTCCGGCCCGTAGCCCTCCCAGTCCACCAGGTATTGTAGGCTGCTGCCCCGGCGGCGGACGTCCAGGATGGCATTGACCTTCCATGCCGGGTCACCATCGATCACCATCAGCGGAGGAGGAGACCTGGGAGGGGGACACAGAGGGCTGGAACAGAAGGGCTTGACCTGCGAGACATGGAAGACTGGACAGATGCGGAGGGAGGGGGGGAGAGCTAGGCGCACAGACACAGGGTTAATGACGCGAGTGATGGCAAAAGGCCCAATGAATCGTTGAGACATCTTCCTCGCCTCTGCCTTCAGGTTAACGTGTTTGGTGGACAGCCATACCTGCTGACCCACCCGGTAGGAGGCTGGCTGGTGTCCTGCGATGGTTAGCAGTCGTGGAGTTGTGCTCTGCCGTGTGTCGTAGCGCGGTCCGGGTCACTCTCCACAGCTGCCGGCAGCACCTCGGGTGAGCCCAGACGGAAGGGACACCAATGTTCTTCTCCTCCTCGGGAAATAACAAGGGGTTGTAGCCCAGCGAAACCTCAAACAGAGACATGCCGATAGCAGAAGATACTGTTGTATTATGAGTATATTCACTCCAGGGGAGATGCCTGCTCCAAGACGCCGGATTGGCGGTAGCGACACACTGCAGCGCAGCCTCCAGCTCCTGGTTCGCCTGCTCACATTGTCCATTGCTCTGTGGGTGGTATCCGGAAGACAGGCTCACTATAGCCCCAAGGGCATTGCAAAAAGACCTCCATACCTGGAGATGAACTGAGGTCCCCAGTCGGAGACGATGTCCAGGGGAATCCCGTGTAGTCTCACCACATGTTG
This sequence comes from Pholidichthys leucotaenia, assembly GCA_020510985.1. Lineage (NCBI taxonomy): Eukaryota > Metazoa > Chordata > Actinopteri > Cichliformes > Pholidichthyidae > Pholidichthys > Pholidichthys leucotaenia. The sequence continues at coordinate 254,396,728 of CM035837.1, read as the reverse complement.
GATGAGAAGGTCCGCTGTCTCCTTTGCCATAGGCAGCCCCTACAGGGGAACGAAGTGGGCGGCCTTAGAAAATCTATCAACAATGGTGAGAATTACTGTGTGGTGATTAGAAGGTGGGAGACCGGTGACGAAGTCCAACACCACATGGGACCAGGGTCTGCCGGGAGTAGGGAGGGGGTAGAGCAGACCAGCCGGAGGAGAGGAGGACGTCTTGCCTGCGGTGCATTGGGGGCAGGCGCGGATGTACTCACCGACGTCCCTCTGAAGGAAAGGCCACCAAAACATCCTTTGTAGAAGCGCCACCGTGTGGGCCCTCCCGGGGTGACACGAGAACCTGGAAGCATGGGCCCAATGGATAACCTCGCTTCGAATGGCAGATGGGACAAACAGCCTCCCCGCTGGCCCCCCACCCAGATCCGCCTCAGCCTCCTGCGCCTTCAGGACCCTCTCTCGGATGCACCACGAGAGGGCGCCCACGATACACGATGGAGGAAGGATAGGATGTTCAGTTACCTCCGCAGCACCCGAGGCAAACTGTCTGGACAGGGCGTCCAGTTTGGTATTCTTGGACCCGGGGAAGTACGTGATGGTGAAGTCAAAGCGTCCGAAGAACAGGGACCAGCGGGCCTGGCGCGCGTTCAAACGCTTGGCCCTCCTGAGGTACTCCAGATTCTTGTGATCTGTCCAGACCACGAACGGCTAGGAGGCCCCCTCCAACCAATGGTGCCACTCCTCCAACGCGAGCTTGACCGCCAGGAGCTCCCTGTCACCGATGTCATAATTGCGCTCTGCCAGGGATAGGTGACGGGAGAAGAATGCACAGGGCCAAATCCTGCCATCCGCCCGGGAGCGCTGGGGTAGCATGGCTCCAACCCCTGAGTCCGAAGCGTCCACCTCTACCAGGCATTGAAGTGTGGGATCCACCTGAGCTAGGATGGGAGAGTCAGAGAACCTCCCCTTGAGTTCAGCAAAGGCTGCAGCCACCTCCTCCATCCACTGGAAAAGGACCTTTGAAGAAGTAAGACAGGTCAGGGGGAGAGCCATGATGCTATAATTCTTAATGAAGCGGCGGTAGAAATTGGCAAATCCCAAAAACTGCTGGAGTTGCTTCCTGGATGCAGGAGTGGGCCAATCTACCACCGCTTTTACCTTATTGGGATCCGGGATGATCTCATTATGGGAGATGATGAAGCCCAGGAAGGATGTCTTGGGGGTGTGGAACTCACACTTCTCGGCCTTAACGAATAGTTTGTTCTCCAGGAGCCGCTGAAAAACTCGCCTCACGTGCACCCAGTGAACGGACTCGGACTCAGAAATAGATACAATTATCTTTATTGATAGTAATGAAGGTGTGTGAGTGTGTGGGTGTGTGATCTTGTGGAAGCTGGGGGAGAGCAGAACACCGTACGACCTGGCAACCCTAGGGACAAATAAAGACAGGGATAGCTAGTGGCAATCACCGGTGGAGATGTACAGTTCAGTCCAGGGCTTACTGTTAGTGGAGATGGGAAGAGACTCAGGTTCAGCTCGGCGGCTACGACCAGGAGGACAGTGTCCGCTGTTCCGGTTGCTGCTGAAGGAGGTTGGTGTGTCTGGGGTGGAGCAGTGCAGCTCAGTCCGCCGCCACAGATCTCCACCTGTGCACAGGGGATCGAGAGAGGATTAAGGAGAATGACCGAGGGCTTACTTGAGCTGAGGAGTTGATTCTTCCTGACATTGGCTGGCAGGAGGCTAGATACGAAAACAAAGGTAGGCTGAGGCTATGAAGCTCAGGAACAAGGAGGACAGTGAGTGAAGGTCTCATGGGAATGAAGACAGACGACTCCGCACTGATCCGAGGGTAGCGCAGTCTAAATAACCCTGGCCGTGATGAGGAGCAGGTGTGCACGCAGCTGAGAATAGGCAGCCAGAGCGAACCATTACAGGAATAAGGTGGCTACACTACTCACAAAAAGTTAGGGATAGTCGACTTTTGGGTGAAATTTCAGGATGCACCTAAAATGCACTTTAACCTTTACATGTGAACTTAATTTGACTTTCTCTAACCTTTTGAATGCACATGTCCAACTGTTCAATATTTCAGTACTTTTTGCATAACTTGCTGCTTTCCAACAAGGTGCTTAATGGCAAAATTCACAACAGGTGTTTGAGCCATGAATCAACCAATAAATTTTCTGGTTCAGTTAAAACTGATATTTAAACAGGTCTCTTCATCATGCTGTTCAAATTTTGAAATCAAGAGACCAAGACGACACCTAACAATTGATCAACAGTACCTCACCATTGCGAGGCTTCAAACAGGTTGTTCTCAGAGGGAAGTGGCCACTGAGCTTAGAGTGTCACAGAGTGTCATCAGCAGGTTGCAACAGCGATACAGAGAGACTGGAAGAGTCACAGAAAGTCACAGAAGCGGACTCCTTTGGCCACATCCCACGCTGATGATTGCTTCATTGTGAACAGTGCCCTGTGGAACCGGATGATGAACACCACTCAACTCCAGGCACATTTGAGGGGGGTGAGAGGCACCTAAGTGTCATGTCAGACCATTTGAAACATTTACATCAGCATGGTCTTTGTGCTAGACAACCTGCAAGGGTACCTGACCACACCATCAGGCACAGGCATCATCATTTGCATGGGCCAGGGAGCATTTACACTGGACAAGGGTGAGAATGAATGGTTGTCTGTCTCTCTGTGTTGGCCCTGCGATGGACTGGCGATCTGTCCAGGGTGTACCCTGCCTCTCGCCCCAAGATGCTGGGATAGGCTCCAGCCCCCCCGCGACCCGATAAGGATTAAGCGGAAGAAGATGGATGGATGGAAGGGATCAGTGGGCCTCAGTCCTGTTCTCTGATGAAAGTCAATTCACACTGAGCAGAAATGATGGTCACCAGTGATGTTGGAGACGTCAAGGAGAGTGCTATGCATCAGCCACTGTTGTCATCATGCTACAGTCTAGCAGGTGTGTCTCGTTGATACAGAACTGCCCTACACTTTGTGAATGGTACAGTGACAAGCCGATACTACCTGAATAGCATCATTAATCCAGTCATTGTGCCCCTGCATGAACAACACGGGCCTAATTTCATCTTCATGGAAGACAATGCTCCAGCTCATCAAGGTCACATCATTAGGGAACGGCTGTTGGAGGCTGGGGTACCTCAAATGGAGTGGCCTGCATTTTCTCCAGACCTGAATCCCATAGAAATCCTATGGGATCAGCTGAGTTGCCATGTAGAGGCTCGTAATCCGACACCCCACAACCTCAATGACCTGAGGGCCGCCTTTCAAGAAGAGTGTAATGCCATGCCTCAGCAAACAATAAGTCCACTTGTGAACAGCATGAGATGTCGTCAAGCTGTAATTGATGCTCAAGGGCACATGACAAGTTATTGAGACACTGATAATTTTTGTTGTGGTATATCCACCACTGTTGTTGGTGTTTGTTTCAGTAAATTGTTTGAGATGAGGAAATCACCATTGCATGCTTCTACTTAAATGCCCAACTTTCATGATATAACATTATAGTACCACTGTAGCGTGAACTTTTCACATTTTCCATAAATTTCACCCGAAAGCCAAATATCCCTAACTTTTTGTGAGTAGTGTAAATATAAACTATATAAATAATAACTTATTTTTCTTATTTTGCTGGATATGTACAGAAAGAAAATAAATAAAGAAATGAAAATAAAGAAATGAACATAACAGCCATGACATCACCTTCTGGTTTCTTGATATGAAGCTAAACACTTTCAATATATGACGGGGGTCTGAAAAGTTCATAGGCTGAAAAGTTCAGTGGGCAAATTTGACCAATGTGATTTATTTTTTCAGCACACTGTAGTGTCCCCTTCGGTCCACCCACTTCTTCCACTGGTGTTGCAGCCCTTGGATCCCTGCAGTTGAAAAATAAAACACATTTGGTCAAATTTGACCACTATGAACTTTTCAGCCTCCCCTCATACTTTACAGCGATGGCTAGTGCTAACTGCTGGATTTCAAAAAGAATGCAGGTGTAACTTACTTTTTTATATAGGCCTCACATCTATGACAGGAAGCTACAGCCATCTCTGACATTTATTCTATGATCCTTGTAAACGTATATGGAAAAAGGCCAACATTAAATCCAGAATAAATAAGCTAATTTAAACATGTACTGACATAAGAAATAGTTTTAGCCATTTTATAGCAAATGTTTCCTTTCGGTACAACTGTTTCCAGAGTTGCAAACTCTCAGTCTTTGGGACAGTCTCCCTCTTTTACCTTCTGTCTTACACCACAAACTCTATTTCTCACTCCAAAATAAGGACAATACTGCCAATATCTTGTTGACTTCCTTTAGATTTCTACACAATTAAAGCTCCCAAGGCAGCGCTGTCAAGGTATAGTCAAGGCTGATTGCCATGGGAAGCAGACTGAACATGTTCTAAAACTTATCCTGAGGTAAAGAAGTGTATGTGTTGAACAAATAACAGTTTGTGTATTGTGCGTGTGCACGACCACGCTACCTCTAACCATGTCTCACTCCAAGCTTTTCTGAAAAGATGGCAACCCTTTTGTTTCAGAGGAAGCTTTAGTGGCAGTGGTGGTATTGTTAATCTTTAACTCGTATTAAGTTTTAAGGTTTACATCATTTACACCACCTTCTCCATGTTCCTTTCTTCCTCAGACAGATATGTGGTCAACCAAACTAACCTGTGTCAGCTATGAAGCAAGATGGTTGCTCTTGAGGCACTACTAAAACAATTGTTGGAAAAAAAATTCTGTGACAAACAAATTGTCAGGACTTCTGTCTGTACCATAACTGTGATAAAAGTATAATTATCTATCCTTCAGGAGCTCACATTTACCAACTTGAACACATTTCTATATCTTACATGGTACTTTGGTGAAAAATATACTTTTAGGTACTGAAAAAGATCCTTATTTTTCTGTGTGTAGGCTTCAGTTTTGTTATGTTTCTTACTGATTAACATGTATCTGTGCAACTGTGTATATGAATCTATTTTTTGGGTGCAGCTGACTGACCAAGGTGACTAAAAACTCGACTGTCTTGTTCAAAGAAGATGACCTCTGACTTCACAGACCAAGAATAACAGCAATAATGCTAAAATAAAAGCTTCACAGCTAGATTTGTTCTTCATGCCACATCCCCCTTTTATAGTGTAGTCTTATGTGCACACACACCAAGAACAATCATATGGTAAAAACTAATGCTCTGAATGATGTTAACCAGGAAAGTTGAAAAGGTTTCTCCATTTTTTTTGTTCAAACATTGCTCATGTCTCTGTCTGTCTGTTTTGGTAAGGCCTTTTCCTCTTGTTTGCATTGATTGCAAGCTGGTGAGTCACAGCGATACACTTAGAGGGCCTATTCATGTCTAGAGCCCCCATGACATACACTGTGTCCATTGTGGCATGGAATGTCTCCATTCAAGGTCTGAACTGGCCTGTGAAAGCATGTCAATAATCTCGAGTCAGTGGGTGCTTCACAATACTGCTGCGACAATCCCACTAACAAGATGGCGGCAGAGTGAGAGAGAGAGACCATGATTTTGCTCTCCTCTATGCAGAAGTGACTGGGATTGCTGAAAAAAAAGATGGCATCAAATGGACAAAGCAATGAATCTGATGGATGCTGAGAAATAAGCTTTTCAATGTTGAGGTCAGTGACACAAGAAGAAAATCAGTGTTCATGCTAACATCCAATAGCATGAGAACATCCTTGTTTTCTCACTACAGGCCTCTAAAAGGTGAGTGAACAAGGTCTGTCCTCTGTGGAAATATCAAGATCCGTGTGTACAGCAAAGGCAGAAAACCAACATTGATTCGTTGCTGGAACTGTGGTTTCAGATTTTGAGTGTTTGTTTGAGCGGAGAATGTGATATCATAAGAAGAATAAATGGGATTTGAGTCTTTAGTGGTCACTAAAGCCATCAAAAATATACATTAGTGATATTTATTCTGGGGCTGGTGTGGGAGGGGAGCAAAGAAGGCTGAAGGAATCGATTGGCGAGCCTCTTGGAGAGATGGGAGTGAAAGAGCCAATCATTGCTCTGTAAAGAATTAAAACCACCTCTGCAAATAGCCTCAATATTTGTGCAGTGCCTCAGAGCGGGAGTTTCGCAGCGTCTGGGTTTCCAGTGCAAATAAACAGTGCAGAGGTCTACAAGGGTGGACTTGCCTCCCCCCCGCCAATCCCAGAGGTGAAGCCCACTCCTTTGTTGCTGCTTAATCTAGGCCACTCTCTGTTGAGCGGGATGAAAAGTGACTCTTTGTGTGAGTGTTTGTGTGTCTACATGAGTGTGTGTGTGTGTGTGTGTGTGTGTGTGTGAGACACATCCTAGGTCCTTGATGTATCAGATGAAGCCATACGATAATGTCTGTTGGTATGTGGTTCCCGAATCAGAATCTTGGGCCTGTTGAGACCACCGCTGTGTTTGCAGGTTCCTGGATAAGCCACATCCTTAGACTAGGCCTATGCATACCAATCCCAGGATGCTTGGTGCAGAGTAAACTAGCAAATATCAGCAAGGCTGACCAACAGTTCTGCTTAAATCAACAGTGCACGGCCACTTGAGTTGAGATGAATGATGTTGATATGTGAGCAATTGATTTTGGACAGCTGTCAACCATGCCTGCCATTGCAAAGACCTCACATATCCAGGCGGTTAGTACTTTCCAAGACCTGACCCAGAACCTAAACGGAGAAGGGTTTGAATTATTCTGTGTAATTTTGTGTTTGCTTCCAGTTTGTGATATTGTGTTAAAGACCCAAGTGTAGCAGGGCATGTTGTCTTATGCGCTCTGTCACAAGAAAGACGCTTTTGATTAAAAAAAAAATTAAAAAGAGATTATTGCAATACTGTGCTCGTATTCTTGATTTGGGTTACAGGTAAACATGCCTCATCTCCATCTGTGTGTGCTGCGACTCTCCTTTGGTCTATTTCTTGTCTGGTTTCTGTCTGGCTTTTCAAAGATTTTATTTGTCAGTACTACTATACATATACGTAGGACATACAGGAGAATTGAAATGGCATTTCTCTCTCTCTTCAGTGTTGTGTACAATATATAAAAGAAAACGGAATAAGACTGGAAAAACAACAACAGGAGTCTATGTACAGTAATGCAACCTGTAGTGCAAGTGGAGACAAAAAATAGACCCAGACCTCCCATAGTGCAAATAAAGATAAACGATGAAACCCAGCAGTCCTATATACAGAAAAGTAGAGCAGTAATACTTGTAGTTGCAAGTTCAATGCGGTAGTGTAGGAGCAGACAGTGACAGATAGGACTGCATATGATCAGTATTGCAGTGACAAACAACAGCAGATATGGCATTTGTGCAAATGGTTGCAGTAAAGGGCAGAGACATACAGCTGTAAATGTATTACTGTTGGTGTGCCAGTCTTTCTGTGCCAACAGCTGAGGTAGTTATTGTGCGGGTGAGTGCGTTACGGTTGGGGGGAGTGGACAGAGTTCAGGGTCCTGATGGCTGTTGTATTGGGTTCTTTTATAAATAAAGACTGCTGCTTTGGGTGAACACGGAGCCTCTTTTATTGACTGGCTGCAACACATTAACACACGAACTCCGCCATATTATTCTCCATCATGCTGTACTCCTGACAACATCCGGTCTGTGTCGCCCCCTAGTGGCTCCACATATGTAATACTTAGATTACACCACATCCCCCTTACTGAAGCCAAGTTGACCCCTTTAGCTGAAAAACAAAATACATTTCCACATGAAATCATTCCTGCTGACCTTGGTCAACTAACTATGATGGGCGATCTAACTTTTTCTAACCCTTTTCTTTTTAAACACTTGTACCATGCGTGAGAACATTTTTATGCAGAAGCCTCTTATATCGCAATTTTTCCAACATTTCAAGAACTCAAACTCTGCATCTCAGAAATAGCAATACATAAGTTTTACAGATCCAGTCTTTGTGGTTTCTTCACTTCTCTACCAGACCTGGTTCGAACAACACCTGGTGTTTCCTGTGCATTGGGTTCAGAAACAGTTTCTGTAGGAGTGTCTTTTCCATTTGACTGGGTCCGTTGTGGTTCCATCTCAGTCTTTGGTATCGACATAGGCACAAGATGAGTGTGGTTCCTCCTGATTGTCCCTTGTGGTCCACTGATGACATAGGACCGTGGAGTTTTGTGGACAGATGTCACTGTGCCCTGTGCTTTTGCATCTGTAATCCAAACAGAGTTTCCGGGTAACAGTTTATCCAAATCTCTCGTTCTGTGTCTTTTGTTGAAACATTCTGTTTGCCTCATCCGTCTCTCCTTTTCCATGTGACGAATTTGTTGCAGATTCGGCACGCATGGCTGCAAGGCCTCTGGAAGCATTGGCAGGGTGGTATGAAGCCTACGCCCCATGAGAAGCTGTGCTGGGCTGTAGCCATTTGCCAACGCTGTGGTTCTGTAGGCTAACAGTGCTCTGTATGGATCACTGGCTTTCTTGATAAGGTTTTTGACTGTTTGGACAGCTCTTTCTGCCTCACCGTTACTTTGGGGGTACCTGGGACTACTGGTCACGTGCTCAAAACAGTACTCCTTTGCAAAGTCTTCCATTTCCTGACTTGCGAACTGCGGGCCGTTATCCGTGATCAGTATCTCCGGTATTCCGTGACGTGCAAACATAGACTTTAAATGCACAATGACATTGGCAGAGCGAGTTGGGCTGAGCTGGGCAATCTCTATATACCTAGAGAAGTAGTCCACTAATAACAGGTAGTTTTTGTCTTGTAGCGTGAACAAATCAGCTCCCAACTTCTGCCATGGCCTTTCTGGTAAATCTGTGGGCATTAAAGGCTCTCTCACATTAACTCTTTCCTGTATGCACTGTCTACATTTGAGTACAACTTCACTGATATGGTTGCTTAAACCTGGCCACCATACAGCCCGACAGGCGCACTCTCTGCATTTAACCACCCCCTGGTGGCCCTCATGTATCTTGTCCAAAACTGCATTTCTCATGTTAGCGGGGATAACTAACCTCGTGCCTCTCAGTAATAGTCCGTTATGCACACTCAAAACGGCTCTCTCAGACCAGTAGTGCCTCACCGCTCCCTGTAGCTGGTTACGATCCGGCCAGCCTTCTGTGCAGTATTTCATGACTTGTGAACAGACGCTGTCGGACTGCAGTTGCTCTTGGAGATCTGCAAGATATTTGCTGCTTGTAGGGAGTCCCTCTAGCACAGAGTCAACATAAATGTTAGTGTCCTCCATAAGATCTGTGTCTGTGTGAGTAACACTGTTTGTGAGCAGTAAGCGTGAGAGCGTGTCGGCAGTGGTGAGACTTTTGCCAGGGATGTGCTTTATAGTGTATGAGTACCTCATTAGGCGCATACGAAATCTCTGTATACGCGGTGGAAGCGCATCCAAAGCTTGTCCTCCCAGTAGGCTCACTAGTGGCTTATGATCAGTTTCTAGTTCAAAGTGCAGACCCAGGATAAAGTCATTGAATCTTTCGCAGGCCCACGTGAGAGCCAGCGCTTCTTTTTCCAGCTGTGTGTAGCGCTGCTCTGTAGGTGTCAATGATCGGGAAGCGTAAGCAACTGGTGACCACACGTCTCTCTCCTTCTGTAGCATGACTGCCCCCAATCCGTATGAAGAGGCATCTGCAGATATTTTCTGTGGTTTGTTTGGGTCATAGAGCTGCAATACAGGAGCAGAGGACAGTTCTTGTTTGAGGTTACAAAACACATTTTGTTGTTCATGCCCCCAATACCACATGTTCTTTGTTGAAAGCAAGTCTCTCAATGGTTTGTCCTTTTCAGAAAGGTTCGGAATGAACTTCCCCAGCTGGTTCACCATTCCGAGAAAGCTCCTGAGCTCACTCACGTTGCTTGGCTCTTTCATGTCCTGAACAGCTTGGGTTTTGTCTGGATCTGGCCTCATTCCTTCTGCTGAAACAATAAACCCAAGAAATTTAACCTCTCTTTTGCCAAACTCACATTTTGACATATTCAACGTAACGCCGGCTTTCTCCGCGCGCTTCAAGACAGCGTGCAGTCTTGCGTCGTGCTGCTCCTTGGTGGATCCCCAGACCAGGATATCATCCATGTGACAGACGACTCCATCGAGACCCGCTGTAACCTCTGTTACCATCATGTTTTGGAAATGTTCAGGTGCACTGGAAATACCAAATGGCAAACGGTTGAAGTGGTATCTGCCAAATGGCGTAATGAATGTGGTGAGAAAGGCCGATTCTTTAGACAGTGGTATTTGCCAAAATCCCATATTTGCATCGAGCTTTGAAAAATACTGAGCACCTGTGAGCATGCCTAGCGTTTGGTCCACAGACGGGAGGATGTATCTTTCGCGACACACTGACTCGTTTAAAGGTGTCATGTCCACACAGATACGCACCTTTTCTTTGTCCTTTTTGGGAGCTACAACCATGCCACAGCACCAATCTGTTGGCTGCTCCACGCGACTGATGACTCCCAACTTTTCCATCCTCTCGAGCTCTTCTTTCACTTTACCCATGAGCAGCAGTGGCACACGCCTTGGCACCTTGAGCGAAAAGGGCTTAGCATCAGGTTTCAGTTTAATTGTGTATGGCTTTTGGACAAGTCCAAGTCCATCGCATAACTTGGGGTACGCTTTTCTCACTGTCTCTTGGTCTATAGTGTCAATTCTGGCAATTAGTTTCAGTCTCACGGAAGCTGTTCTACTCAGTAGTGCCATGCGCAGATTTTTGACAATATAGATTTTCTCAGTAGCGCTCTTGTCACCGTATGTAATAGTCTCTGTCATAGACCCCAACACGGTTAGTGCAGTTCCACCCGGTCCGTAGAGTGGTTTTTGTGCCTTTTCCAACTGTTCATTTTTCTTCTTGAAGATTTCAAATGTTTGGTCAGAAACCGCTGTGACGTCCGCTCCGGAATCTAACTTGAAAGTCACTTTATTTCCTCTCACATTTATGTCTGCCAGCCATGGATCCTCTCCTAGATCCACTTCACCCAGAAAAAGTCTGTCTGCATTGTCAGCGACCTCATTCACAGTTGGGTTGGACCTACAGACTCTACTATAGTGTCCACTTTTTTTACAGTTATGGCATTCCGCGTTTTTAGCTGGGCACTGTACTGCTGCATGTGCTGGTGCTTTGCCACACTTGGAACAAACTTTATTGTCTTGTTTTGTCTGTTGAGGCCTTGAGGACTTAATCTGTTTTTGTTCCTTGATTATGAACTTGTTTGGCTTGGCTTTTCTGATGTGTACCGCATCCACGGCTGTTCTGTTAACACTAGTTTCACCTCTTAGGTCAGTTTGTTGTCGTTTTATTTCTTCAGATTGTCTTGCCATTGTTATAGCTTTAGCTAGGGTAAGATCTTTGTCAAGCTGCATTCTTTCTGACAGCGACGAATCTTTTAGACCCACTACAAGCCTGTCTCTCAAGAGGTCATCATGAAGTGCACCGTACTCACAGTTTTCTGCCAGTGCGTAGAGTGCTGTTATGAACGAGTCTACTGGTTCTGTCGGCTGTTGCACTCGCTTGTTGAATTTTGCTCGTTCATAAATCACGTTCTTTCTGGGAACGAAATGTCTATCAAAAGCTGTTTTAACGGCATTGTACTGCTGGCGCTGCACGCTCGTTAGCTCGAGCCCTCTTAGCACGTCGTCAGCCTCATCTCCCATGCAATAAACCAGCGTATTTACTTGGTTCGCCTCAGAAGAGTTATTCAGGTTACTTGCCAGTCTAAAACGCTCAAACCGTCTTATCCACTTTTCCCACTCTTGGGGTTTCGCAAAGTCAAAGGGCTCCAGTGGTTTAATGGTGAAGGTTGCCGCTGGAGTAGCCGCCGCCATTACAGGATCAATTGGCGCAGCTGCAGCCCTTTGAGCTTCGTCTGGCATAGCCGCTAGCCGGTTGCAAAGCTGACTTTTCTCACCTCAAAGCGCACCAACTTCTGACACCATGTTGTGTTGGGTTCTTTTATAAATAAAGACTGCTGCTTTGGGTGAACACGGAGCCTCCTTTATTGACTGGCTGCAACACATTAACACACGAACTCCGCCATATTATTCTCCATCATGCTGTACTCCTGACAACATCCGGTCTGTGTCGCCCCCTAGTGGCTCCACATATGTAATACTTAGATTACACCACAATGGCCTGATGAGCAAAGCTGTTTAGCAGTCTTGTGGAGCAGGCCCGGAGGCTCTGTTTCCTTTTCCCCAAGGGCAGGGGGCTGAAGAGAGAGTGTGAGGGGTGGGAGGTGTCGCCTGCAGTGTTGATGGCTCTGTGGGTGAGGTGGGTGAGGTAGATGTCCGAGAGGGGGGGCAGAGGGGCACCAATGATCTTGGTGGCTGTTTTCACTGTACATTGTAGTGTCTTCCGGCAGGAGGCGGCGCAGCTTCCATACCACACCGTGATGCAGCTGGTGAGGATGGTCTCAATGGTGCCCTGGAAGAATGAGCACATGATGGGGGGTGGGTCTCGTGCTCTCCTCAGTTTGCAGAGGAAATGGAGGTGAGTTTGAGCCTTCTTAGCCAGTGATGTGGTGTTGTTGGAGCAGGAGAGGTCCTCAGAGATGTGCACTCCCAGGAACTTGGTGCTGCTCAACCTCTCCCCAGCTGCTCCACTGATGATCAGAGGGGGATGCTGTGTGTCTCCCCTCCTGAAGTCGGCCACAATCTCCTTGGCTTTTCCCATGTTCAGGAAGAGTTTATTGTCTTTACACTTGTAGTGTGGTAATATGGCACTGGGTGTACCCTGGGTGTAGTGGGGGTGACAGCCTGCCTTTCTGGTTCCGCTGTCACTCTGGGGTATAAAGGGCTGAGGCGGAAGAGACCCTGTCTCTTTCACCGTTGATCCCTTGGCCTGTACAGAGCACCTGTATCATTGTGTTTCATTGTAATAAAGTTACGTTCATTGCATCTCCATCCTGATTCACTGTGAGCTCAAGTTATGGGCATAACATTTGGCAACAAGGATAAAGGTATGGAGAGAGATATTTCTGCTTTTTGGCCATTTTTGGAGGTTCCGGGTGAGCCGCCTGTCCCTTGAGTGAGGTGGTACGCGGCTTTCCAGAATTATCTGGTGGCCCTAAACCTTGGCGAGCTATCAAAACTGCGTGCGAGAGCTATTCTGATCCATAATCTTGGCATGGAGGGACGAGTCCTCGGCACATTAGGAGGGGCTGATAGCTTTGAAGACGTGGTCGGGCTAATGGCACGCTACTTTCGCGCTCCGGAAAATGTCATAGTCCGGAGAATCCAGTTTTGGCAGCGCCACCAGTGGACAAGAGAGTTGATGCAGCGATATGTTGCAGACCTGCGTCAGCTGGTGGGGGAGTGCCAATTTGGGGCCCTAGAAGAAGAACTGATCCATGATCAATTGGCATAGCACACGCTTTGTTCTGCGGCACAGTCGAGGCTCTGTCATATCCGGCTCTAGGGAGCCGGGCAATCAGAGCCAGGGACAAGCCAGTGAGTCGAGATGTTTTATTCTGGGTAAGGGATAAGGGATGAGGAGAGCACAGACACTCATACAGACGTACATTCTCAGGCTGCACAGCGCAGGGGTAGGTAGCTCGTACCGGACGTGGGGGTAACAAGACGTGCATACTCACAGCGGGATACAAACACCGGAATGCTGCAAGGGGAGTTGAGGCTGACACCAGACGAAGGGGCTTCAGCCTAGCAGTGCTTATGTCGCAGCCCCGAATGATCGAAGCTGCTCCTCTTTATACTCATTAACAGCGCCCCAGCTGATGAGGATTAATTGGCCCCAGCCGTCCCGTGACACTGACAGCTGGGAACCAGCTGAGGCACTGCCCAATGAGAGGCAGGGATAAAAGGAGCATGGGCTGAGCGCCGAGCCGGCGTCTCACCCCATGGTGACAGAGCCTCCCCCTCACGGTCGGGCTCCCGAACGACCAGGAACATCCCAGCCCCCCCCCCCACCTAGGGTGGGCGGAAGGGAGGCAGGACCGGAGGGGAAGATGCAAAGGGAAGGACAAAAAAAAACAATAGACCAATGTAGGGCAGCAGGGCAGAGAAAAAAAAACCCAAATACAATACCCTACAACACAGGGAAAAGGATTAACCCAGAGCACAGTTAGGGAGAAAACTGAGTTAGGACACAGGTAGGGAAAATACCAAATATGACTACAGACAGCATACAAATAACGTATAGATCGGGGCAAAAAAAAGAAAACCAAAAACCCACCAAAAAGGTGGCAGGAATGAATAAAGCAATCACAGAGTATAGTTAAGGGGAACAAAACACACTACTCCATAATGCACCAACAAGACAAAGGTCAGGACAAAAAATGATGAAAAACGCTGTGCATGGGTACTAAAGAAAACAAAACACACAGCACTGAATATATAAAAGATCACCTAAAGAAACAGAGGTGACAAGGACAAATGGGTTATAATGAAGTACGGTTAAGTGGGAATGAAACACATTACTTCAAACAATAACAAACACAGTCAATGTTAAAGTCGGGGCTAGGGAAGGCCCCCCACGAGGATAATAAGACAGAATGGGGTGATCACAGAGTATGGTTGAACAGGAAACCACACGCATACTCCATGATGCACCGACGAGGCCAAGGCTAAGGTAAGGATGAATGAAAACGCTGAGTAAAGATAAGAAAATGCAATACACAGCGCGATACATAAGGTGAGTCACCAAGAGGAAAAAAAGGTGACAGGGTAACAGGATAACAATACGATAAAAATGCTGAGTATGGTTAAAAAAAACAACACACAGCACAAAAACATATATTCCCCTAATGGACAAAGAAACTACACCCGAGTGACTTCAATAATAATAAAAGAAGTAAAGGACACCCGAGGAGACGGCAGGCAGAGTCCAAAACGGCCGGAATTGTTCTGGTAATCTCCCCGCCCATTGTCCAGTTGGCAACCCGGGGAAGAGAAATGTTCGGACGGCGAACTCTGGGCCCAGATCCCAGGAATCCAGTCCAACGGCTGCCGAACCAGGCCGCCCAAAGGCAAACAGACCAGTGGGGGGAAACCAGATCGCCGAACCGAAAGTTTTGCGGGTCGGGTCGTCGACCGCATCACTCAACCACCAGGACCGTTGAGACGGACGAAGGGTCAGAGCGGATCCCGGTGGAAGAGGCTCAGGGGAGAGCCGATGACGAGGGCGGCGGGCCTCAGGGAAACGGCCACCTCCTCACCGGACCTGGACAACACTGGGGCAGCACCCACGTCGGACCCCGATCGGGCCTCAGGCGAACCCACGTTGGACCCCGATTGGGTCTCGGGCGAACCCACGTTGGACACTGCACCAGAACCGACCTCCAACGTTGAACCCGGACCCTCCA
Source organism: Pholidichthys leucotaenia (assembly GCA_020510985.1). NCBI lineage: Eukaryota > Metazoa > Chordata > Actinopteri > Cichliformes > Pholidichthyidae > Pholidichthys > Pholidichthys leucotaenia. Next base: position 254,381,406 of record CM035837.1, on the reverse strand, counting down.
GCACCACGAGGAACAGCAACTCCTCGCCGGTGACCCTGGAAGAAGGCTCAGAAGAGAAAACAGACCCGGGATCAGGATCACCGGCAGCGCCAGAACCCGGCGAGACGAGCTCAGACGCAGTGGACGGCTGCACCCTGCTCGTCTCCCCTGGAGATAGGCTGAAGTGTTCAAGGATAAAAAGAGAGAAAAGAAAGGAGAGCACTCGCCTGATCTCGGGTTCTGACGCCGTCCAGGACTGCGAAGATCCAGGATCCGTCGTCAGGAGGTCGTTGTCAGGCTCCCATCTAGCCGCGTCGGGCCCCGCAGCCAGCACGATGGTCAGCGCAGCTTGAGATCCCTCCAGCTCAGGTAACCCCGCCGACGACCCACTCGGCGTGAAGCCAGAAGAATCTCGTCCCGCTGGACCGAACCGCTCCTCCGTGGAGACCCAGGGACGCTCAGTCGTCAGCGTAGACTCCACGCAGCAGTCAGCCCCCCTCCTCCGTCCGCAATGTAGCTGCGGAACCACAGGCCCTCTCCATATCCCACCACGTTGACCCGGAGCCGGGGACCGCTCGGCGGAGAGAGACACAGAGGATGCGGGATTAGGCATACAGGTTACAGCAGGTGGGGAGAGTTCAGGGAGCTGCGAACCCTGAACTTCTCCTCCAGGGATGTGACAGAGCAAATCATTAAGCAGGTGTGAAAAAACAATGACTTGCCTGCCCCCTGGAGGTTGAGCATCGCCTGCTGTAGTGGAATCTGCTTCTTCCTCTCCCCGCCCGGCGATAACGGAGGACCCCCCGGGAATTCGTCTGAGGGTCGCTCGCGTTGTCTCCAGCAGAGAGCTCACCAGGCCGGGATTCCAGGCACACACAGCGGTCAGGAAGCGCGTCGAGGAGGAGGGGGAAACAGCCGGGGTGAGCCAGCCCGAATGTCCAGGAATGACAGCGGGGGAACGAGGCTCAGGGGACGAGGCTGTAGAATCTCCACACTGACGAGGCGAAGGGATGACAGCTGCGTGGGAGGAACGGTCCTGACGATGACCCAGAACTGGATCCGGACGAGGTTCGTGCAGAGGTGACTCGGCGATGTGATGACGACTACTCCCAGGGAACGAAGCGAGGGGGAAACCCAGGATTCGCCGCTCCAAATCGGAGATCGAGACGAGGGAGGCGTCGAGCACGGGAAAGCTTCGTAGCCCTGAAGTCCTCACCATCAATCTCACTGCCGCCGCCACATGCCTGAAGGTGGTGACAGGAAACACAGTAGAGCTCGCGACAGCCACTCGACCCCGGACATAACTGCTGTCAGCTGCGGCTCCTCGAAGGGAATCCCGAGTGACGTGGCGCAGGTCGGGGGAAGTCCTCTGGTTGGCGCGAACTCCCGGACTGGAATGGCGGCAGGAACGGGACTCCGAAGCGGGGAAAGACGTCGCCCACTTCGACTCCCTGCCGGGATTTCCATCCACCCCGTGGAGCTTCTCTCGCTGTGTACCTGCAGCGTCTATCCTGGCACTGTCCTCCAGATGGTACAGAGAGTGAGGGTGACAGTCCAGGAGCTCCTCAGCACGGCCCGGACGCCAGCGTCCCGCGCCGGAGGCGCCGCGCAGGGCGAAGAACGTCCCGTCGACCGCCCCCGAGATGGACCTCAGCCCGTCGCCCCGGCGCCGGAAGTGACCCCCGGGAAACGGCACGCCAGCAGCGCCGACACCCGGACAGAAAGGTACATTTCCACGGCGACTCACGGCCGCCGGCAACTCTTCTGGCTGCGACATACTGTCATATCCGGCTCTAGGGAGCCGGGCAATCAGAGCCAGGGACAAGCCAGTGAGTCGAGATGTTTTATTCTGGGTAAGGGATAAGGGATGAGGAGAGCACAGACACTCATACAGACGTACATTCTCAGGCTGCACAGCGCAGGGGTAGGTAGCTCGTACCGGACGTGGGGGTAACAAGACGTGCATACTCACAGCGGGATACAAACACCGGAATGCTGCAAGGGGAGTTGAGGCTGACACCAGACGAAGGGGCTTCAGCCTAGCAGTGCTTATGTCGCAGCCCCGAATGATCGAAGCTGCTCCTCTTTATACTCATTAACAGCGCCCCAGCTGATGAGGATTAATTGGCCCCAGCCGTCCCGTGACACTGACAGCTGGGAACCAGCTGAGGCACTGCCCAATGAGAGGCAGGGATAAAAGGAGCATGGGCTGAGCGCCGAGCCGGCGTCTCACCCCATGGTGACAGGCTCCATTTTTGGGTGAACTGACGTTAGCCACAGCAATTGAGATAGCGCAGCAATTTGAAGCAGCAGAGAAAACAGCAAAAGACCTTGGTGAGAGAACCGCGTTGGGACACACCGAACCACGTTTGAAGGTGCTGGCTGTGGACCCAGATAGCGAAGACAGCGTGGATAAAGAGGAATACGCTTCCGCTATAAAAATTAGGTCCACCCCGAGTACACCAAGATGTTATGGCTGTGGGTCCACCAGGCACCGGTATAAGGCAAGAGAGTGTCCAGTGAAGGGCAAACGCTGATGCAAGTGTGGTCTTCTGCATCATTTCACCAGGGCCTGCAAAAATTTTGAGCGAGGGGACTGAAGACATAGGGCGGATTCCCCGCAGCGACTCCTACAGTAGTTCATACTGTCTCCCTGAGCACAGATGGGCGGATCTAATGCAACATTTTGCTGGATGGCCTGGAAGTGCCGTTAATAGTAGACATGGGAGCAGCAGCTTCGGTGTTGAACTGGCCCACTGTGAGGAGTCTGTTCCCGCATTACCGTGTGAGTGACCTGTTGACACCATGCTTTGGCTATGGAGGAAACAAGTTGGCCATCGTGGGTTTGCTGGAGTTGACGGGGAGGTACAAGTCGGCGATGATGTCAAGCGTCCAATTCGTGGTAACTGCCTGTGGGTCGAACATCATGGGATGTGATATGTTCTACGGCCTGGGATTCACGATCACCAGCGGCGTCAGAAAAGAGTGGTCGGGCAGTGGCCTGTGGGACCGACCTGCTTCGCACGTGGAAGACAATGCAGTTTGGGACAGTGACTGGCCCAGTATTCTGGGAGGCGAGCAGGACCAGTGCTGTGAAGGGCTGTTGCGGGAGGGTTCTGATGCCAGTGTCCAAGTTGCCCTGGATGTGAGAACTGGATGGCACAGCGGAACACCCAGGACGGCTATAGGAACCAAAATGCTAGCCCCCTCTGCTTCTGGAGTTCGGCCTGGTGATACTGAGAAGCAAGGAGCTGCAGTGGCTTCGCCTGCATTTGGAACGAAAGAGAGTGGGGCAGGACTGGCTGCCATGGTATCACGGTGCACCAACCAGCAACACTGGAGGCCAAGGAGGGCTTTGGACAGGGTTGGTGGAACGGTTCAACCCAGGAAGGAAGCCCAATTACGACATGGTGGACATTCGAAGCTGAGTCGAGCTCCTCTACGGGTCAATGACGAGGTTCGGCCCAGGGGGGAGGCTCGGCTCAGGGGGGTCCACGAAAAGAGAAAACGACAAGATGACCAGGGGCAGCTGCGGGTGATGGCTGCCCGGGAGGATGGCTATCTTAGACTGTTCGATGACTCGTGGAGACACCCTAATGAGCTGCGGCGTGTGGATGAGAAGAAACGCCGACGTGGCTCATTCCCGGAGATGAAGAGGCGAAAGCACCCTGGGAGGGATCCATCAGACGGAAATCCAGGGGATGGGTCTTCCAGCGGGACTGTAAGGTGACTGTGGGGTGGCTTTTGGCATGGTGTGATGGAAATGTTAATATGTTCTATTGCCCGGAAGTCACGATGTTAATATGTTTTCATGCACTCATTGCATTATTACCCTGTTTTGAAAAAAAAAAATCCTCAACACCCTTTGTTAATTGTGTGAAATGCCCAGGCTATGGGGTGGATGTGTTGGGGTGGGGGCTAACAGTGGGTTGTAGATGTACATATTAACTGTTAGTTGCTGTAGTGTTATGAGAGTTTGGTTATATACATAGAATTGTTCTGGGATTATCTTAATTGTTAGGAACATGGCTGATTTTATGGACTTTAAAGGGTCAAAGACGGCAGAATAACCCGTCTAGCCATGTTGAGGTGGCTCGGCAGTCTACCTGGCCCCCTCTAGTTTGTTTATGTTGTGTGAATGGATAGGCCTATATATACGTATATATACAGTACATATGTGTTATTGTTATTAGCATGTGAGTCGGATTTAAATTTGAGAGGGCCTGATTTGTGTGTTTTGCATTTTTCTACGGGGGTGGGGGGTGGGGGGAATGTAGTGTGGTAATATGGCGCTGGGTGTACCCTGGGTGTAGTGGGGGTGACAGCCCGCCTTTCCCGTTCTGCTGTCACTCTGAGGTATAAAGGGCTGAGGCGGAAGAGACCCTGTCTCTTTTGCCATCGACCCCTTGGCCTGTACGGAGCACCTGTATCATTGTGTTTCATTGTAATAAAGTTACATTCACTGCACCTCCATCCTGATTCGTTGTGAGCTCAAGTTATGGACATAACAACACCACTGGACCAGTTGGCTGACCTCATTTCTGTAGTTGCCCTCTTCGTTGTTGGTGATGAGGCTATTTTGGCATATCCATGTCAGTTTGGAGAAGGGTTTTCACACGCCCACTTCAGACACTTTAAAAATCACCATTTGCTAAAGAAAATCATTTTTCTTTAGGAAATTGTTATGAAATGATTAGTTGGAAATGCTTGTTTGAAATCTGCTTAAACACATAATCTATGTGACAGTAACTGATGACAACAACACGCTGTCATGTTGATAGAAAGAATAGCTCACGTGTGAGAAGCAACACCAGAGAAAACACTCAAAACACAGAGAAGCAAGAAGCAAGCAAGAGTGGATTGGCGGAGAGGGGTTTGATCTGTGAAACGTGGAAAGTCCGGTGGACACAGAGGGCCCGTGGGAGCTGGAGGCAGACCGTGGCGTCGTTGATGAGCTGAGTAATGGGAAACGGCCCCAAGAAGCGGGGTGATAGCTTTCTTGACTCAGCTTTCAGAGGTATCTGGTCCGCCGATAACCACACGTGCTGCCCGATCTTGTACTCCGGAGCTGGGGTCCACTTCCGGTCTGCGTACTTGCGGTTGCGTTCTGTAGGTAGATCGAAGAAGGGCGACCCGGGTGGCCTTCCAGATCCAGTGGCAGCAGCATGCGTGAGCCCCCACGGATTAAATTAAAAAAAATTAAATCACCCTTTATTGTCATTCAACTGTACAACCAATCATGTACAGTAGAATGAGATTGTGTTTTACCTATCTACTGTGTTAATCACACACACCCCAAGTGTAGAATCAGAGGGCCGCTGCCATGCAAGGCACCGCCACAAATTTCCCTCCTCCATTCCATTATTGCTGAGCACCAAGCTGGACGGCAGGAAGTTCCACTTTTCAGAATCAGAATCAGAATCAGAATCAGCTTTATTGGCCAAGTATGCACAACACATACAAGGAATTTGACTTTGGCTAAAAACTTGCTCTCGTTGTTCAGGTGAAGGATTTAAATAAGGATTCAATGACAACCAGAGTATGTACAGTAAATTACAGTCTGTCCACGTTTCTATAAAAGGATGCAAATATATACAGGAATATATGCAGTTATTTACTCGGACTAACCACACTTTGCAGAAATATATGAAAAAATATACAATCACACAGTATTTCAATGTGGACTCAGATTCAGTGATATAATGTGAATGAAGTAAAAAGCAATGTGAGAGTTATGTGCAATGTAATAATGGATGAAAAGTCATGAGTACAGCAACAGGTAGGACTAGGTGAATGTTAGGAGTTCATCAGAGTGATGGCTTGAGGAAAGAAACTGTTCCTGTGACGGGTGGTTTTGACCTTCAGTGATCTGTAACGACGACCAGAAGATAGAAGTTCAAACAGTTTGTGGCCGGGGTGTGATGGGTCAGCACAGATGTTTCCCGCCCGTTTCCTGGTTATGGACCGATATAAGTTCTCAATGGAGGGTAGGTCAGTACCAATGATCCTCTCCGCAGACTTAATGATCCGCTGCAGTCTGGTCTTGTCCTGTTTAGTGGCAGATCCAAACCAGACAGTGATGGAAAAGCAGAGGACAGATTGGATGATGGCGGTGTAGAAGACAACCAGCAGCTCCTGAGGCAAATCAAACTTCTTGAGCTGACGCAGAAAAAACAACCTCTGCTGGGCCTTTTTCCGGACAGTGTCAATATGGGAGGACCACTTCAGGTTCCGGGAGATTGTGGTACCCAGAAACTTGAAGGAGTCCACAGTGGACACTGTGCTGTTGAGGATGGTGAGTGGGGGGAATGAAGGGGGGTGTCGCCTGAAATCCACAGTCATCTCCACCGTTTTGGCTGGGTTAAGTTCAAGATGGTTCTGGCTGCACCAGAGGATCAGCTGCTCCACCTCCCGCCTGTATGCAGACTCATCATCCTCCCGGATCAAACCGATGACTGTGGTGTCGTCCGCAAACTTCAGGAGCTTCACCGAAGGGTCCTCTGAGGTGCAGTCGTTGGAGTAGAGGGAGAAGAGCAGTGGGGAAAGGACACATCCTTGGGGGGCGCCAGTACTAATTTTTCGGGAGCTGGATGTAAATCTCCCTAGCTTCACCTGTTGCCACCTGTCAGTCAGAAAGCTGGAGATCCACTGGCAGGTGGAGGGGGGCACCTTGAGCTGGAGGAGTTTCTGATGAAGAATGCCTGGGATGATGGTGTTGAACGCTGAGCTGAAGTCGACAAACAGGATCCTGGCGTACGTCCCTGGGGAGTCGAGGTGTTGCAGGATGTAATGTAGTCCCATATTCACTGCATCATCCACTGACCTGTTTGACCGGTAGGCAAACTGCAGTGGGTCCATCAGGGGGCCTGTGATGACCTTCAGGTGGTTCAGCACCAATCTCTCCAAGGATTTCATGACCACAGAGGTCAGGGCAACAGGTCTGTAGTCATTTAATCCTGTAATAGAGGGTTTCTTGGGAACTGGAATGATGATGGAGCGTTTGAAGCAGGAAGGCACTTCACGCAGCTCCAGTGATCTGTTAAAGATCCGGGTGAAGATGGGGGCCAACTCGTTGGAGCAGACTCTCAGGCAGGACGGAGACACACCATCAGGTCCTGCAGCCTTCTTGATCTTTTGTCTCTGAAAGACCCGGCGCACCTCCTCTTCACAGATCATTAGTGCTGGTGGGAGGTCAGAGTGGAGGAGGGATGGAGTTCCTGGGGCTGCAGATAATCCTTTTGTGTGGGTGGGAGGTGAGAACTGTAGGTTCTTTTCAAACCTGCAGTAAAAGCTGTTTAGGTCATTAGCCAGCTGGAGGTTTTCCGCAGGGTGGGGGGATGGTCTCCTGTAGTTGGTGATATTCCGTAGGCCTCTCCAGACAGAAGCAGAGTTGTTAGCTGAGAAGTTTTTTTGTAACTTCACACTGTAGCTCCTCTTAGCAAGCCTGGTCTCCTTCGTCAGCATGTTTCTGGCCCGCTTGTACAGAGTCCAGTCACCAGTCCTGTAGGCCTCCTCCTTGGTCTGACGTAGCTGCTTCAGTTTAGGAATGAACCAGGGTTTATTGTTGTTGTATATGCAGAAGGTCTTGGTCTGCACACACATGTCCTCGCAGAAACAGGTGTATGATGTCACAGTGTCAGTGAGTTCATTTAAGTTAATGGCTGCAGCTTCAAAAACACTCCAATCTGTGCAGTCAAAGCAGGCTTGTAACTTCAGCTTTGATTCCTCAGTCCATTTCTTCACAGTCCTTACAACAGGCTTGGAAGTTTTTAGTTTCTGTCTGTATGTTGGAATAAGATGGAGCAGGCAGTGGTCAGAAAAACCCAGAGCTGCACGGGGGACGGCATGATAGGCGTTCCTTAAAACTGTGTAACAGTGGTCAAGTGTATTTGTGTCCCTGGTGGGACATTTAATATGCTGTCTGTATTTAGGAAGCTCATTTGTGAGATTAGCTCTATTGAAATCACCCAGAATGATAAGCAGAGAGTCTGGATGTTTTTCCTCCACCTCTGCTATCTGGTCAGCGAGGAGCTGCAGTGCCTCCGTTGTACAAGCAGCAGGCGAGATATAAATTCCGACCAGAATAAATGAGGAGAACTCTCGCGGTGAATAAAAGGGTTTACAGTTTATGAACAGTGACTCTAGGTTAGGGCTACAAAACTTCTTCAACACTGTGACATCAGTACACCAACCTTCGTTTATGTAGAAGCAGATTCCACCACCCTTAGTCTTTCCAGAAAATTCTCGGCTGCGATCAGCGCGAAACAGTTGAAATCCGTCCAGGCGGACCGCGCTGTCCGGGATGTGTTCACTCAGCCAGGACTCCGTGAAACAAAGGGCGCCAGATCTGCTAAAATCCCGGTTTTTGTGAGTCAGGAGCAGCAGTTCATCCATTTTGTTCGCCAAACTGCGGATATTTGCCAGATGGATCGATGGGAGCGGCGTGCGAAATCCTCGTTTCTTCAGCCTGACTAACGCACCGGCACGTTTACCACGCCGCCTTCGTTTCCGGCCAGCGCCAATAGCCGCTGCTCCCACAGCTAAGATGGACTGAAAAAACTTCAGATCAGCAGCAGTAACTGGCGGAGAAGTTGCATTGGGAGGTAGTCTGAGTGAAAGTAGTTCCTCCCTTGAATAGGTGATTCGGACAGAAGAGCAGAAGTCCAAAAAAACACACAAAATTATCAAAAACATCAGAGAGCAGAAGCCAGTGGCTGCCATCCGCGGCGCCATCTTGGATTTTTTTTTTCAAGGACTCTCAAGGCAGCAAAGTTCAGTTTTTATTTAGTGTTTTATTTTTTTTCTTTTTAAAAAAATCTTTTCACACACATAGTAATAAGAGAGCAACTGAAATCTTTGTTAGTTTTTCCTAAGTAAATGCATAGATGAAATATTAAACTAAAAAAAACAAGAAATGGAAAAAAATGTCACGCCCAAGGAATCTATGTGATGTTCAAGGACTCTCAAGGCAGCAAAGTTCAGTTTTTATTTAGTGTTTTATTTTTTTTCTTTTTAAAAAAATCTTTTCAGCCAGTGTGTTTTTTTTCCCAACCACTGGCGTTTGTGTTTCTGCAACAGTCTGTGCTGCATGAAGAGAGAGGAACTTGCAACGCAGTGTTTTAGATTTGACTCAAAAAATCATCGCGCACTTGAGTGTGGACACATGTGAGCAGATGGTGAGTTTGTAATAAAAAAAAAAAACAGCCACACACACCAACACACATTAGGGGTTTTAGAGGAAACGCCTCCGTACTCATCCCCATCGTCATAGGTGGGACTTTTCTTACCTCACCTGGTGGTCACCTGACTTCTCTCAGCCAATCAGGGATTCTTCTTAAACCAACTGTTGCCGCCACCGCAGGACATGTTTTAAATTTTATATGGTCTTCGGCATGACCCGGCCAGGATTTGAACCCCTGCCTCCCGGGTGTGGGGCGGATGCTCTACCAACTGAGCCACCACTCCAGTCGGCACCGCGACTTCCCTCTCTGCCATGGGTGACAGGGGTAGGGTGTAACCCATGGATGCTTCAAATGGAGTGAGCCCCGTGGCAGCGGAAACAGTGGAGTTATGAGCGTACTCCACCCAGGTCAGATGCGTGCTCCAAGTAGTGGGGTTTTCGGCTGCTACACACATGAGGGTGGCCTCCAGGGATTGGTTGGTACGTTCAGTCTGCCCGTTGCTCTGGGGGTGACAACCAGACGTCAGGCTTACAGAGGTTCCAAGGGATCAGCAAAATGATTTCCAAACTTTAGAAGTGAATTGCGGGCCCCAGTCAGACACAATGTCCATGGGAAAACCAAGAAGGCGGATTACATGGGTAGTGAGGAGATTGGCCGTTTTGGAGGTGGAGGGTAGTTTGGGGAGGGGAACCAGGTGAATAGACTTGGAAAACCGGTCAACAATGGTGAGTATAACAGTTTTGCCATGGGATGGGGGGAGTCTGGTTCATGCTCCAGGTACTGGGCCTGTCGAACCCTCTGCTGGATTCCCCATGTAAGAGCTCCTACAATACAAGAAGGTGGAACAATCGGCTGGGAGAAGGGCGGGGGGGCTAACTGGTCGGCACAAAATTGCCTGGAGAGAGCGTCCGGTTTGATGTTACGTGAGCCAGGCCTATAAGTGAAAGTAAAGTTAACTCTGAGGAAGAATAAGGCCCAGCAGGCCTGCCTGCCGTTAAGTCGGCAGACCGACCGGAGGTATTCTAAATTCTTGTGGTCGGTCCACACGACTATAGGATGGACAGCTCCCTCCAACCAGTGTCTCCATTCTTCTAGCACCAATTTAATGGCGAGGAGCTCTCGATCACCAACTTCATAATTTCTCTCGGCTGGGGTGAGCTGCCCAGAGAAAAATGCGCATGGGTGGAGCTTCTGATCCGAGGTTGAGTGCTATGATAGGACAGTGCCCACCCCCGAATCAGATGCATCCACCTCCAGGGTAAATTGGAGCTGGGGGTCGATCTGCGCCAAGGTGGGCGTATTGGAGAACAGGATTTTTAATTTAGAAAAAGCCTGTTCAGCTGTCTCGGACCATAAGAATGGCACCTTGACAGAGGTCAGCTGCTTGAGAGGCTGTGCTACCCCACTGTAGTTCCTGATGAACCAGCGATAAAAGTTTGCAAACCCCAAGAAGTGCTGAAGCTTCTTGCGAGAGTGGGGTGTGGGCCAATCCAGCACAGCCTTCACCTAAGCCGGGTCGGCTCTCAGCTCCCCCTCTTCCACAATGAATCCAAGGAAGGAAGTGGAGCTCCACCATCGCCAAGCGCTTGCTCATAGGGGATTGCCTGATTGCTGGGGTCTTTCTGCAATTGTGGGGGTTTCCCCTACAGTTGAAAATGCTATGAGATGACTGTTGTTGTGAAATGGCGCTATATAAATAAAGCTGAATTGAATTGAATTGAAAACTCACACTTTCGGCCTTCACAAAAAGTTTGTTTTCCAGGAGCCGTTGTAACACGGCCCTGATATGGACCTTGTGTTCCTCTGGCGAGCGAGAAAAATGAGGATGTCGTCAAGATGTACGAAGACAAATTGGTTCACCATATCTCGGAGGACGTCATTAATAAGATGCTGGAAGACAGCGGGGGCATTAGTCAGCCCAGAGGGCATGACCAGATATTCAAACTGCCCTAGGTGTGTTTTAAATGCCGTCTTCCATTCATCGCCCCCCTGGATACGGATGAGATGATACGCATTACGCAAATCGAGCTTGGTAAACACCCTCACACACTGAAGGAGCTTGAATGCGGAATTTATTAGGGGCAGAGGATATTTATCTTTGATGGTAATGGTGTTAAGCTCCTGATAATCGATAGTTAGTAGTTAGGCCCATCGCTCCTCTTGGAGCACAGGCCGCCAACAACAGTCCACAGTGTTCTGTCCTGGGCTGCTCTCTCCAGCTGTCTCCAGGTCTTTCCCATCTTCTTGACGTCAACATCGAGGTCTCGTCGCCAGGTATTTCTTGGCCTTCCTCTCTTCCGCTTTCCTTGGGAGTTCCATTTGAGTGCTTGCCTTGTGATGTTACTGGCTGGTTTCCCCAGGGTGTGCCCAATCCATCCCCATCTTCTGCGCCGGATCTCGTCCTTGGCTGGCAGCTGGTTGGTACGCTGCCACAGGTCTGCGTTGCTGATGGTGTCGGGCCAGCGTATCTGGAGGATCCTTCTCAGGCAGCTGTTGATGAACGTCTGCACTTTCCTGATGGTGGTCTTCGTTGTCCTCCATGTCTCTGCTCCATACAGTAGGACTGACTTGACGTTAGAGTTGAACAGCCGGATCTTTGTGCGTGTTGACACCACCTTGGAGCTCCATATGTTCCTCAGCTGCAAGTATGCTGCCCTCGCCTTGCCGATTCTTGCTCTGACGTCTGCGTCTGTGCCGCCCTGCTTGTCAATGACGCTGCCCAGGTATGAAGGCCTCTACCTCTTCCAGCTCACTCCCATGCAGTGTGACTGGGTCCTCATTTGCTGTGTTGATCTTGAGGATCTCGGTCTTGCCCTCGTGGATCTTGAGGCCAACTTGTGCTGAGGTGGCTGCCAACTCTGTTGTCTTGTCCCGCATCTGCTGGTGGCTGTGGGAGAGCAGGGCCAGGTTGTCTGCAAAGTCCAGATCATCTAGCTGGTCAAACAGTGTCCACTGGATTCTGTTTCTTCTGTCTGCTGTCGACGTCTTCATGATCCAGTCGATCGCCAGGAGGAAGAGGAAAGGTGACAGGAGGCAGCCTTGTCTGACTCCGGTCTTCACCCTGAAGCTGTCTGTTAGCCGTCCTTCATGGACTACTTGACAGGTCATTCCTTCATAGGAGTTCTTGATCAAATTGACCAGTTTGGTTGGCACTCCGTAGTGGCGAAGCAGCTTCCAGAGAGTTTCACGGTCCACGCTGTCGAAGGCCTTCTCGTAGTCAACGAAGTTGATGTACAGCGAGGAGTTCCACTCTAAAGACTGCTCAACGATGACGCGCAAGGTAGTGATCTGGTCAATGCACGATCTGTTCTGGCGGAAGCCGGCCTGCTGGTCTCAGAGGAGGGGGTCGACGGCACTTTTTATTCTCTCAAGTAGGATCCTGTTGAAGACCCTCCCTGGCACTGACAGAAGCGTTATTCCTCTGTAGCTGTCGCAGTTGCTGAGGTCTCCTTTCTTGGGTAGCTTGATGAGGTAGCCCTCCTTCCAGTCTGCTGGTACTTCTTTTTCTTCCCATATCTTCTCGAAGAGAGGGTACAGCATCTCTACGGTGGTCTCCAGGTCTGCCTTGAGTGCTTCTGCAGGGATGCTGTCTGGTCCTGCTGCCTTGCTGTTCCTCAGTAGCTTGATGGCTTTCCTAATCTCCTCCCTGGTCGGCTTCTCACAGCTAATGTCCAGGTCAATGTCAGCAGGGTCGATGTCTGGGAGATTCGGAGGGACAGGTCTGTTCAGGAGCTCTTCAAAGTGCTCTGCCCATCTATTCAGTTGTCGCTCTGTTCCCAGGATGGTGTTTCCTTCCTTGTCCTTGACTGGACGCTCGGGCCTGCTGTACTTCCCTGACAGTTTCTTGGTGGTGTCTTACAGCTGTTTCATGTTGTTACTGGCTGCTGCTTCCTCGGCTTCCTCTGCCAGGCTGTCGATGTACTTGCACTTGTCTGCTCTTGGCTCCTCTTCACTTCTCTGTTGGTTTCTGTGAAGTCTTCTTGTGCCTTGGCCTTTGCTGCTCTTGTTTGGCTGTTGTTTATTGCTGCCTTCTTCTGCTTTCTCTCCTGGATCTTGCGTAGAGTGTCTGCTGATATCCACTCCTTCTGTTGGTGTCTCTTGGGGCCTACTACTTCCTGACAGGTTGACGCAAGTGTCTCCTTCACTTTCTGCCACTGGTTCTCGGTGGTGACCTCTTCTTCAAGCAGTTCTTGTAGCACACGGTACTTGTTGGTGAGAGACAGTCTGAATTCTTCTCTGGTCTTGGTATCTTTCAGCATGCTGATGTTGTACTTCAGCCTCTTCGTTGTTGCCCCCATCCAGTTCTTCTTCAGCTTCAGCTTCAACCTGGCTACCAGCAGGTGGTGGTCAGATGCGACGTCTGCTCCTCTTCTCACCCTTACATCCTGTAGAGACCTCCTGAATTTCTTGGCTATGCAGATGTGGTCGATCTGGTTCTCAGTCACTAAGTCCGGTGATATCCTGGTGGCCTTATGTACTCTTCTGTGGGGGAAAGTGCTGCCACCGATGACCAGGTTGTTCTTTGCACAGAAGTCTGCAAATCTCTCGCCATTCTCATTTATCACTCCCAGTCCGTGTCTTCCCATCACTTCCTCGTATCCGGTGTTGACTCGTCCGATCTTGGCGTTGAGGTCACCCATGAGGATGTTGACGTCTTTCTCTGGGTACTTGGCCATGACGTTTTGCAGTCTGTCATAAAATCGGTCCTTGACTTCTTCATAACTGTTGTTGGTTGGGGCGTAGCACTGGATAACGCTTCATCTTGATCTTCTTCTTCTTTGTTCTGAAGGATGCTGCGATTATTCTTGATCCATGTGCTTCCCATCCTATCAGAGCTCGCTGTGCAGGTCCTGACAACATGAGTGCGACACCTTCTGTGTGTGGAGCGTTGTCTTCTTTGTGGCCGGAATACAGCAACATCTCTCCGGTGAGCAGTCTTCTTTGTCCTGACTGTGTCCAACGGGTCTCGCTAATTCCAAGCAGTGCGAGGTTGTAGCTCTTCATCTCTGCGGCTACTTGTGCTGTTTTTCAAGTCTCATACATGGTCCTCACATTCCATGTTCCGACATTGATGGTCCTAGTCGATAGAAGGGGGGGTCGGTAGCTTCCGTAGACTCACGGCTTTCACCACACGGCGTCATATGTCCTCTTGATGAGGACCCTTCCTCTCCCAGGGCAGTAGTCTCTTGGTCTGTTGTTGGCGTTTCTGTAGCATGCAGGGTTTTTACGGGGTGGGGTTGCTAGCCCCACGCCAACCCTCCTCCTTTCTCATCCGGGCTTGGGACCGGCCATGGCGGAGTTCCCGATAATTGATGCACGGACGCAATGTTCCATCCTTCTTACCAACAAAAAAAAAAAAAAAAAACCTGCCCCAAGCGGAGCTGAAGAAGGCCAAATGAGACCGGTGTTCAAAGAGTCTTTAATGTATCACTCCATCACCTCCCTCTCTGGGACAGAAATGCTGTAAAGCTGGCTGGATGGCAGCCGCGCACCCGGGAGGAGGTCTATAGCACAGTCATACGAGCAGTGAGGTGGTAGGGAAAGCGCTCTTGACTTGCTAAAGACCTCCCCTAGGTTTTGATAGACCTCGAGTACAAGGGAGAGGTCCGGCGGCTCCACTGGAGGGGAGGAGGTGGACAGAGATGGTGAACATTCGGCCGAACTTAAGCAGGAAGCCAAACAGTACAGGCTCCAGGAGGAGATGGAATTATGTGCCCAATTGATTATAGGGTTATGCCTCTGGAGCCATGGGTATCCCAACACCACCGGGGAGGAGGAATTTGGAAAAACAAGGAACAATATTTCCTCCCGGTGGTTCCCGGAAAGAAGGACAGACATAGGCACCATACTTTCCGAAACCGATGCCACACTCTGGCCAGAAAGAGTGGTGAGGTTGAGCGTGACGGACAATTTGGTTGTGGAAATACCTATCTCCTGCACCAGTTGGGAGGAGATGAAATTCCGCTCAGCACCTGATCAATTAGTGCTGTAACCCTCCTCTCAACCCCCAGTAATTGAATGAGGGCCAAAATTGAGAGATTACCAGGCGGATGAGAATGAGTCCCGCCTGTCAGACCCCCCACGGTTACTGACGGGCCGCGTCTTGTGCCTTCAGGTGGCACTCGTCTAGTCTATGCTTAAGTGAACCACAATACAAGCACGCATCGGCTCTCCTCCACCACTGGTGCTCTTCCGGAGTCAACCAAGACCGGCTGAGCACCATTGATTTGGAGGAGGAGTCCTCTCCACCTGTGTCAGCAGCCTGAGAGGGTGCACGCATTAAGGGTGGGCGAGAGGAGGATTTGCGCTTGCGCTCCTTTGCGTGCTTGCGGTACCAATTATCCAAGCCGACTGCTTGGTCAATTAGACTGTCAAAGGAGGAGGGAACAGCATGAACCGCTAGGTCGTCGCGGAGGTTGGAGATTAAACCCTGGAGGAAGGCGCTTCGTAACGAAACATCCTTCCATCCAGAGTCCGCCGCTTCGACCCAAAACTCCACTGAGTAGTCAGCTACAGACCGACTACCTTGGCGGAGAGACAAGAGGCGGCTCATAATGTTACCCTCACTTTCTGTACGGTCAAACGTTCTAGTGAATTCTGTCACAAAACGGTCAAATGTGTAGTGCGGGCCCTCCAGGCTGTCGAGAACTGACCAAGCCCAAATCAGAGCCCGGTCAAGCAGCAGGAGGGTCATGAAATGAATTTTACCTATGTCGTCCGGGTACCCCCCCACACACACCTGGCCCAAATAAAGCCACACTTAGCAAAGAAAATCCCTACATTTCCCCACCTCCCCCGCGTATGGGGCAGGCGAGGGAATGGAGGTTGTGCGGCGTACGGTGGAACAAACGGGGACAGCAGGAGGAGCGGGGGAACCCGAGCAAGATAAATGGGTCAGATGTTCTGCAACCGTGCTCATCTGCTGCGTTATAGTTTCCAGCTGCTGCGTGAGCACAGCCACCTGCCTCTCAGTAGCATCTAAACGATGAAGAGCAGAGTGTTCTGCTGATGGGGCTCCCGCTGAGCTTGTGCTGTGGCTGGCTCATTCTGTCATGTTGATAGAAGGAACAGCTCACGTGCGAGGAGCAACACCAGAGCAAACACTCAAAACACAGAGAAGCAAGTTTTGACGGTTTATTGATAAATTCCAAAAAGGAGTTCTAGTAGAGAAACTGTCACTCGCCAGAGGAAGACGCTGCCTGTGGGAAGGACAAGAGTAATTAATGAGAGCAGAGATATGGTGATGTGGAAAACCAAATAGGCAACTTACATGAAGCAAGCAGAGAACCTGACAGAGCACCAACAGTAATAGACGAACCAGCGGGATGAAGCTGGTCGGGGGTAGGCTGAGTGTGGTCTGACCGAGTGTAGTGAGGAAGCTGAGACGGGGTGAGGATGATGGAACAGGTGAGCGCACAACAATCCCCAGAAGCACACTGCACATATGGCAGCAACCTGAAGAAGGAAAAGAGGAGAGGAAATGTGAGTGATAATTTCTCTCTCAACAAAACCAAACGCTTACTCGCTGAAGCAGGCAGTTTACCCAACGAGCCAGCGCTGAAGCTTTCACTAGATGGTCCTTATAAGCGCTGGCAAGGAAGAGGCGGCAGGTGTGTCCAATCCCGCAGGTGAGCTGATTGCCTGCGGAGCTGGGGGACAGTTCAACAAGATGGGAGGGGTGAGCACTCACCTTCATATGACACACCCACCCTGTATATTTTCTTCTCCACAAACCTCTTTTTGTTATGAGTAATGTGCAGCTGTAGTTTTTATGCTGCATTCCTTTTCTGTCTGAGTTTGAAAATCATCTGATGAAATGATGTCACGTTTGAGGCTGCCTTCTATAATGTAGAAAATGTACCAGTGTTTTCAGGCAAATTTAATGATATACATCATTATCTGGCTGATCAAACACAAAATATAAAGGGATTTTATTTCTTCAACTGCTAAATTATAATTTGTACTTTAAAATATACTATTCTTTTTGTTTCATTGTGTGAGGGAATCAGTCTGTTCTAGCCAGAATTCCATTAGCCACTGCATGCAGTGTTCACTGAAAACAACACAGTATCCAGTATTTTACATATAAAAAACACAGTAGTGACAAGTTTGGAGATAGAATTTTGGCAGTACTGTGTGTAATGACTAGAAGAGACAAATAAAATAGAAGTTCTAATAAATAATTTATTTTACACTGCTGTTGATGCATGTAGGGATGCCAACTTTTTCATCCTCAAATAAGGGACAAAACTCAGAATACAGAGGTGAGACGGGAATGGTGTGTGGATGTAAAGTGAATTGTCTCGGATCATCGGTCATAATGACAGCTAACCTCATAAAAATGTCCCTCTTATTCCTCTACAACATACTGTATGTTTAATAATTTGTTAGTACAAGAAAAAGAAGCCAACTTCATTGTCATTCGGTCCATACAGCCAATCATGTACAGTAGAACAAAATTATGTTTCTCCTATCTATAATGTTAATCACATGGAGAATCAGAGGGGCCGCTGCCATGCAAGGCACCGCCACAAACAACTTCTTCTTCCCCCATTCTATTATGCTGTGCACCAAGCTAGAAGGTGAGAAGTACCATTTTTGTATGGTCTTTGGTATGACCCAGCCAGGACTTGAACTCACAACCTCCCAGTTGTGGGGCAGATGCTCCATCAACTAGGCCACCACTCCGGTGAAAGAACGGTGCCTTCAAAGAGTGCTGTATTTTAACTAGGGCTGCAACGATTACTCAAATAATTCAATTACAAAAATTTCTTGATCCAAATTTTATGCTTTGACGTGTCATTTAATGTAGCACTTCCGGTCTATATGACCTTCTTCCAGTCACGCTACCTAAACAAAACGCAGCTTTGTTTAACGGCGACATGTCAGAGTAGCATAGTGACGGGCCGGCAAAAAGGAAGAATTTTTTTTTTTTAAACGACAAAACTATCTCAAGTCTGGGATCATTTCAAGCTCAAATTGAAGGAAAACATTGTGCAGTGTGGACATGATAAAGCCGAGCGGCAAGCTAGCATCCTACAACGTCAGATGTTACAATGTCTCAGCAGAAAGCATCCCACATCATGCACAGCCAGTGCACCTGAGACAAGGTACATGATTGAGATTTTAAATTAAGATGAATAGAATGTAGTCAGCTACACTAAATATGCTTATATAACCAAAAAACATATAGCCACTGCTGTTAGCACCTGCCAGTGGCTAGTGCTAGCTGATGCTAACAGATCGAGTAATCTTCAGTTAGAGTGGGCGATTACCTGAGCCATAAAATAGCTGCTAGCTGCAGCCCTAATCTTAACCACTGTGGATTCTTGCTTGTTAAAATGCCATCATCATTTGAGATGGGTTTGTAAAACTTCATCTAAAACTACAACAGAAAAAGTCACAAATTAGCACAGAAAAAACTTTTACATGAAAGAGGAAACGAGGGCACATCTTATACTCCCTTTAGGGATGGAGATCACTGAGAGATCATTGAGAGATCTGGCCAATTTTTGGCCTATCAATGATCTCCATCAGTCACCATGGTCTCCTCAAAGTTCTGACTCAGTCCAAAACACACAAGGATCTCCCAGTCCCAAAGACCAAAAATTGGCCCAATCTCTCAATGATCTCCGTGCTGTGTAAAGGAGTCCTTACTCATCACATTTACTTTTTCAATCAATACTTTTTTACTGCTCTTGATTGGTTAAAGTAGTATTTTGTCCAGGGTTCAAGGTTTATATGAGCTTTGCAGGGGGTTTCTATGTGACTATGGTTTGGGGTGGATTTATTTATTTAGAGCCTGTGCTTTCTGAGAACAAGATCCGTCACTGTTATAAACACAGTTCAAGCAGGTAAATCCCCATCAGTGAATGATGATTTTTGTTCCCTTGGGAAGAGACCCACTCAGAAGCAGCAGCACTTTTTTCATTGGCATGATGAGAATTTTGAATCTCGATTGCACCTTGTGTCTTCTTGGATTGCGAGACATAAACAAGCACACATCATACAGCGCCAGTCTGGGGCTTGGATATGAAGCATATCAAAACTGCTGATCGAGATTTTTGTAGTGCACTGTGCTTTTGGAAAACATGTTTTGTTTGTGCCTGCATGTGTCGTTCATTTAAATACTACATGATGGTGAAAAATATTAGTCTTGGTGATAGCTAATACAATAGAGACCCCCACATATTTAAGCAATATTACAGGAGAGGGGGTACGGTATCAGTAAATATAGCAACTGCAACATCCACAGTTACTATATTCATTGATACCATGTGACCTCGAGTGTAATATTGCTTTTATACAACAGTTCTGCAAACACAATGTATTAAATGACAGCAATACTAGACAAAATATAATGATTTGTTTAAGCAGTTCTTTTGCACAGCTGAGAAAAAAAAATGGCCCTTCTAAATCCCTAAGTCTCTTCCCTACCGATGCAAATTAGCAGTATTACAGAATCTGTCATACTTACATTTGTATTAATGTTCATTAGTATGTAATGTCCCTTTCAAATAAACATTAAACTTAAACTTAAATGTAGCCAGTAACTGTTGCTAAACATCTCAATCAGCATGAAGACGTCTATTGTCATTTCACACACATGTAAACAAATTAAATATTGTCAAGTGCAAAAATGTTTAGAAATCATACCGGTCACCTGTTGAGTCGGTGAAGGGCTGAGATCAAAACATGGCCAATGCTGTATCTAGTTAGCATGCTAGCGATTTAGCTTCAGCCCACTTTGCTTGCTTTTTCTTGGCATTTTCAGATGAAACAAAGGGTCCATCACCACAAAGATGTTGTGGTTTGTTCATCGAGACAATAAATCCAACTCTAGCTCTGCCTATTTTTTTTAAACAGACATGAAGTAGCTTAACGATGTTTATACAAGGGCAGACTTTGTAAACTGGATAAAGGTTTTTTTTTTGTTTTTTTTTCAAACAGGTGGGACTTCCAGGACAGGTAAGAAATCTTTTCAAACAGCGCCTCACTGTGGAAATTAAGGTATCCAACACAGTAGTGCAATTCTCACTGAGAGTTGACAGTAAATTACTGTTACTAATTAATGGTTACATGAACACCTTTGAAGCGGCGTGATACATATCCACTGAAACACTGGAGTGCAATTATTGTGGAATATAGTAACTCCTGGAATCCCTATTGTCCAATCAAATTACTCGGTTGGAACTAACTGTTGTATAAATGCAATTTTACAACTTTCATGGAAGTGCAGATTAATTTTTTTGAGGTGTTTGGCTCCCACTGGGTCCCAAGTAACTCAGACCCAGTTTTGTCCCTATAGTACTTCCCATAGTTCTGTTTAACTGATGCACTAAATTGAGGAACTGTGATTGGATCATGCTGGGCAGTAGTTCTCCCCCCAGCATGATCTGTTTCTCAGTGCTACCTAAATTGAACTGAAGACAAAATGCAGGATGAGGGGTGTCATGTAAGGTATAAAATAAAATGACCTCCTATTTTGGACATCCCAGCTTGTATACATACGACAGTGCAACCATCTTCCAGGCTTAACTCGGTCATGTAAAAACTCACCCAGTCCATGAGCTGAAAAATGGATTTCATGGTTGTAAGTACTAGACAGACATGCTCCTAAATCTGACATGCTCTGAGAAAAGGGAACACACTATATAAATCTCTGCATTACTGTTTGGTGAAGCCCAACTTTTTATTCATAGCACTCCACTTTTACATTACTCATTTCCTTGTTAAATTACTCCCTCTGTATTAACATAATGATCTGGCATTAGTTGCTCAGGCGGTTAACCATACATATTCTAACCCAGAGGCTAGTGGTTAGTCCCTCCAAACTGTCCCTCACTGCCACCTTCCCTGTCTAGAGAACAGGTCGACATGTTCAGATTGAGACACCTTCACAGTGGCACCTCCAGGCAGTCAAGTCTCTGATACACCTCACTGTTTCTGAGATTTGGGAGGAAATTCAAGCACTCAGTGGAAATGCACACAAGCATACAATCAGAGCCTGTGAGGTGAAGTGAACCACTGGTCCCCCGTGCCGCCGCACTCTGAAGCAAAATAAGAGAGGTCACACAGATTTGGAGTCTAAATAGCCCCTGAAAATGAAATCAGTCTTCTTTTTTCTTTGTCCATTTTTCCATACACATATACAGTGCATCCGGAAAGTATTCACAGCGCTTCACTTTTTCCACATTTTGTTTTGTTACAGCCTTATAACAAAATGGATTAAATTAATTTTTTTCCTCAAAATTCTAAACACAATACCCCATAACGACAATGTGAAAAAAGTTTTTTTTTGAGATTTTTGCAAATTTATTAAAAATAAAAAACTAAGAAATCACATGTACATAAGTATTCACAGCCTTTGCTCAGTACCTTGTTGATGCACCTTTGGCAGCAATTACAGCCTCAAGTCTTTCTGAATTTGATGCCACAAGCTTGGCACATCTATATTTGGGCAGTTTCGCCCATTCCTCTTTGCAGCACCTCTCAAGCTCCATGAGGTTGGATGGGGAGCATCAGTGCACAGCTATTTTCAGATCTCTCCAGAGATGTTCAATTGGATTCAAGTCTGGGCTCTGGCTGGGCCATTCAAGGACATTCATAGAGTTGTTTTTTTTTTGTTTTTTTTTTTGTTACTTATTTGTACCCGTAGGTAGATTCGGTTTGCAGTCTGGTGACAAGCCACCGGCTGCTGGTCGCTGCGTGCGCGAGCGCCCTAAACCTACATGTTTTTGGTATGCGGGAGGAAACCGGAGAAATCCCGGAGTAAACCCGCGCAACACGGGGAGAACATGCAAACTCCACACAGCTCACTGTTGGTCGGGGGCTGGAATCGAACCCACGATCCCCGCGATCCCCCGGCCGAGGGTAAAACTGTGCTGCCACAGTGCTAAACCACTGCGCCACCGTGCAGAGTTGTCCTGAAGCCACTCCTTTGATATCTTGGCTGTGTGCTGAGGGGTCGTTGTCCCGCTGAAAGATGAACCGTCACCCCAGTCTGAGGTCAAGAGCACTCTGGAGCAGGTTTTCATCCAGGATGTCTCTGTACATTGCTGCATTCATCTTTCCCTCTATCCTGACTAGTCTCCCAGTTCCTGCCACTGAAAAACATCCCCACAGCATGATGCTGCCGCCACCATTGGCATGGTTATGAGCGGTGCCTGGTTTTCTCCAAACATGATGCCTGGCATTCATGCCAAAGAGTTCAATCTTTGTCTCATCAGACAAGAGAATTTTGTTTCTTATGGTCTGACAGTCCTTCAGGTGCCTTCTGGCAAACTCCAGGAGGGCTACCATGTGCCTTTTACAGGCCTGATTGGTGGATTGCTGCAGAGATGGTTGTCCTTCTGGAAGGTTCTCTTCTTTCCACAGAGAAACACTGGAGCTCTGACAGAGTGACCACCGGGTTCTTGGTCACCTCCCTGACTAAGGCCCTTCTCCCTTGATCGCTCAGTTTAGACGGCCGGCCAACTCTAGGAAGAGTCCTGGTGGTTCTGAACTTCTATTTACGGATGATGAAGGCCACTGTGCTCATTGGGACCTTCAAAGCAGCAGAAATTTTTCTGTACCCTTCCCCAGATTTGTCTATCCTATCTCAGAGGTCTACAGACAATTCCTTTGACTTTATGCTTGGTTTGTGCTCTGACATGCATGTCAACTGTGGGACCTTATATAGACACACGTGTGCCTTTCCAAATCATGTCCAATCAACTGAATTTACCACAGGGGGTCTCCAATTAAGCTGTAGAAACACCTCAAGGATGATCAGTAGAAACAGGATGCACCTGAGCTCAATTCTGAGCTTCACGGCAAAGGCAGTGAATACTTATGTACATGTGATTTATTTATTTATAAATTTATTTTTAATAAATTTGCAAAAATCTAAAAAAAAAAAAAACAACAACAACTTTTTCACATTGTCATTATGGAGTATTGTGTGTAGAATTTTGGGGAAAATGAATTTAATCCCTTTTGGAATAAGGCTGTAACATAACAAAATGTGGAAAAGTGAAGCGCTGTGAATACTTTCCGGATGCACTGTACATACACGCATGCGCACGCACACACACACAGAGGACTTGAATACATGTGTGTTCAAGGTTGAAGATCAAATACCAGCAAGGCAGAGAGGAAATTGCTTCAGCAGAATTCCTTACAGAAAGTATAATGAACATGCTCTACTTTTAATAAAACATATCAAGCCCATTTGAGACTTGAGCACACGACCACATTATAGCTGGTATGATTAATTTAAGCACAGTGAGGTGTATCAGTAGGGGGCCATTGTTTGTCTAAAGATGCCCAGCGTGTTTCTGCATTAGGTACAGTGACTAAGAAGCCCTTCAACCATTTTTGCCATCTATGACTGACTTCCACAGAAACAAACACCAATGTAATGCTGCTTACACTGACAGTAGGGATTGTATAAGTCAAGTCTTTGGTTTTATCCACACACTATGGTTGGAAATTGTAACCAAATTGTTATTTGTCATTTTATGGGATTGGAAAATCTTCCTTCTTTTGGACTTTTAGCATTGAATAGATTCAAAACTATAAAGCCCTGATTGTTCTCTCTCTGTAAGGTGCGTATACTTTCAGGTTTCTTCTTCTACTTTTTCCATTTGAAAATGATGGTGTGTACATCATTCTTGACCTCTTCCTATATGCCCTTTAACAAAAACTGTAGGCCTGCTGTTCTCTCAAACAGCTGGCTCTATCGTACTCTGACATACAGCATCAAAGATAGCTATGCCTTTGGTAATTGTGTTCTGTCAATTCACTCACACACTTTTGGCTGCTCCCTATTCGGGGTCACCACAGCAGATCGGTTCATGGTCAAGGCTTAGAAATGTGCACTTGGAGGAGGCAGAACTTGAATTGAGACACAGCTGCTGCTGATGAGAGTTCAGGTAATGCATGGCCTACGTGTATATGCTTCTGGGCTGAGTTTGCTGTGGGGCAAGTTTGCTGTGGAGTGAGTTTGTTGTGGGGCAAGTTGGTTATGGGGCGGCTGTAACTGGTGTGGGCGAGTTGGTTATGGCGGGACTTGACTGGGTACCAGCAGATCATGCATCTGCACTGATATGGCAAGGATTTTTTTTAAAACTTCCTGATGCAACTTTCCTGATGCAACCCTTTCTTGCATCTTTCCTGATGCAACCCTCCTCATTTACCTGGGCTTGGAACCGGCACAAGGAGTACACTGGGTTTGTGCTTCCCTGTGACTAGGTAACCAACTTTCCTTTCCCCATTCTACTTTTGCTGAGCACCAAGCTAGAATGTGGAAAGCACCATTTTTATGGTCTTTCCGACCCGACTGGGGCTTGAACCTGCAACTTCCTGGCTGTGGGGTGGGTGTTCTACCGCTAGGCCTCCACTCTGGTATCTTCTGTCACTTCAGTTGGGTTTTATCACTAAACAATACTGAGATATGTATGCATTATTAATAAAACTGATAGGACAATATGTCAAAATTGGCAAGAACAGTAAGTAAGATGTTATGTGATAATGATGAGCCATTGCTTTATACCTGTCTGATTTAGGAGTCAATCTGTTAATGTCAGCAACACAAATCTTGACTGTTACCAGCGGCTGCGAGCTAATAATGTTGTGCAGGAAGCTTGGTGATTGAGACATGCACAGATTTTTTTGTTTAAAATCTGCTCCTATGAGTACCATGATTAGGAACAGTGAGATAATTCATCATTAGGAGCATGTCTGTGTGAAAACCTTCTTTAAAGTCTGCCAGTGAGTGTGTCTCTCGCTGACATGCCCTCAGTACACGAGTTATTATCCCAACTGATGTCACCACATCTGCAGGAGGGATGCATTTGTTGCTAGGCAACGGCTAAAGCTCACAGCATGTTTGCAGCAGTTCATATTTCATATACTTCATAATTTTGGCCACTTTGTTCTAAAAATAACATGAAATGTTCATCATTATATTGCTTTGGTCACAGCAAAAGTATTTACATCTACCTTGACATACGATATATCTTGATTAGTTGCTTCATTATTAACAAATTATTTTCACAGTAAATTTGATGGGAAAGTGCGACAGTTAGCTCTCATTTAGCACCAACATGGGGTAGCCATGCATTAACTGAAATTTTTAATTTCAACCCTGTACATTTGCAAAAATGGCGCCCTTGAATTTAACAGGAATAGACTAAATAGATGCAAATGTAAACGAATAAATACATTTTTTGGAAGACATGAGGGCAGAAAGAAATGAGTGAGACGGGCCAATCTTTGAGCGAGGTAAAAGCTTTGTTTTGCAGCAAATGTTTTTATGGAGGAGGGTGAAGAGGAGAGGAGGGGGGAGAATCAAACTGATATTTAGCCCCTACTGGGTTTTTTTCCTGCTTTTGTTTTATGCAGGGCTCTTTTTACCACATGGTAGTGACAGATTGTTTGAGCTGAAAGGAAAAGCCATTCGAAGCTAATTAAGCAGCCATTCCAGGCACTGTTCGCAGGCAGGAGGGAGAGTAGCACAGGCATTTGTCAGCGCCGTACCCAACGTGGGTTTAATTGACATCCCGGACTCCTGACTGACAGCTCTTCCAGCGCTGAGCCAATTGGAAGCCGCGCAGACAAACAGCTGAGATCCCATTGGACAAAGAGCAGTGGAGTGGGCGGGGAAGACCCACGTGGGGCCGGGCATCGTAAGCAACACGCGATAGGCTGAATGAGGCACAGACGTGTTTGTAGTCTACCCAGAGCTGCTGATAGGAGAGCTTGTAGATGCTTGAGGTCTCGTTAGAAATAGGTCGATCAATTCAAGTCACTCAAAGGACACTCTGGTGCAGATGAAGGGATATTCACATCTGCGCTCTCCGAGTCGTGAATGAATTTCTGTGACCTCCTATTATTCTGAGAGTTATTTCTTTTTTTAAGGGCGAAAAGGTCCATGGATCTTGTCCCATGGTCACTCACACAGTGAACATATTTTCAGGCCGTTGCTTTCATTAACAGTATACGCTGTTTACAGCCGTAGTCGTCATTGCCTTGCATCGGTGAATGGGGCTAGTTTTAAATTATAAATTTCGCTTGTATATTGTGGAGTTGGAACAGCGGCTGAGTGTGGATATATAAATTATTACCTTTGTTTTGAGCAAGTTGTTGAACGCACCGAATGTCACTTCAGATCCAAAATGGCGAACATGTGAGGTCACATGCTTCTGGCCAATCAGCGCGGCGGTCGCCCTGGACGCCCCACGTGGGGATGGTCGGCTGTGATTGGTCGACGGGGCCCAACTCCTCAGGAGGAGCTGATTGGTTTGTGCGGGGTCCTCGTGTCAGTGCAGAGTCTGTGTGTGGTAGAGCCGCGCGGCGGAGGAGCTGGGTAGCCGACAGCGGGCGGAGGTGTTTTTCACCACGGTAGAAACCGAAATAAACGGTTAATTCACCAGCTACTACTACCTGGACATACTGGGCGGACTCACGCACTGGTCTTGGATCTATCACCTGCTTTCTTTAGAGTTGTCTGCGGCGAATAAACTCTGCCAAGTCCGGGGTTTTTAAGCGTCCGAGCGGACGGAGCAACGCTCTCCGTATCCGCCGAGGCTGGAGAGCACCAAAGGGGGGGGGGGGGGAGAAGTCTGAAAAACAGAAGGAACGACGGACGTTTGACATTGCTATCACTGCGCTGTTGTGGCCGATCCAAGTCAAGGATACTAAACCGTGTGTGGATACTATTTTTTTTTTTCTTGTACCTGCGCAGAGTCGAGACAAAGGTAAAAAGGGCTACATGAAAAGAGCCGCTAACAAGCCTGGCGGTGTGTGGCGTGGCTGTGTAGTTTGAAAGCTGCGGCTCCTTGTTGTCTTCATCCTGTCCGACCACCAAAAACAACCTTTATACGTGTGTTTTTAATGGAAAGCTCGTTAAAGTATCCTGCTAGGATATAAATATAAACTTTGGGATTTTTATGTGATCCGTGGATCAAACATATTTTACCTGTATGTCTATTGTTTCTCCCTGTATGGCGCACATATTTGAAAATGTTAAAAAAAAAAAGTAAGCACAGATAAAAAACAATTTGTGCCCATTTTACGTAACTAGTAGTGGTAGATCCTGTTTAGTTAACAGAGCTTTAATTTGGTGGTGTTACAGATGCTGTGAATGTGATCCACCTCTTCAGCCGTGCCCCATTTTTCTCTGTTTTGGTAGGGGGAAAAAGGTGATACAACCAGTGGTTTGGGAGCCGAGAACAAGGCTTTGTCCGCCGCCATCCTGCGCATATAGGGGAGGGGGTGGCGGGGATTTACCGCACCTTCACTGGGATTACAAAGCCAGAGAGTGAGAAAACACACAGATCCCCCACCCCTGTGTGAAGGGTTCAACATGTATCCACAAGGCCGGCATCCGGTAAGTCAGAAGCTTCATTGTTGTTGGTGAATTGATGCAAATGTAGCGCCTCTCAAAATGGCCTAATTAGCTCGTCAGTGGAGCTGCTGATCCACACCTTACTATTTATGGTCTGCATGCTGCTGAGAGCTTCACTCTGGCAGAAGAGAAACCCGGAGGTCTTGTCAGCAGGATCTGGGATTTTGTTGAACCCACTGAAGTAGACACTGTACTGCAAGGTAGCATATTTTCAAAGTGCTGTTTAAGTCATTATTTACTGCACTAAAAGGTTACTGTGCACACAGATCCATATCTGTACTTGTGATTTTGTAACTGATCCACCTCTCACTAGATGTGTGTGTGTGTGTGTGTGTGTGTGTGTGTGTGTGTGTGTGTGTGAAAAGTTCATAGTGGTCCAATTTGACCAAATGTGGTTTATTTTCAACAGCATGGGTCCAAGTGCTGCAACACCGATGGAAGAAGTGCGTGGACCCAAGGGGAGGCTATGTTGAAAAATAAACCACATTTGGTCAAATTTGACCACTATGAACTTTCCAGCCCCCCATATGTTCTAAGCAGCTCACTGTTTTGCCAGTCAAGGCTCTGGGTGAATAAGGAAGGGAAAAAAAAACACATAGGATGGTCAAAAAAGGCAAGAAAAGAGAAGGTGGTGGCAAGAAAGAAGAGACATGTTATGATGTTATTTGTACTTGTGATATCTCAGACTTGCACTTTTCAGGCACCTCACCAACCAGGGCAGCCTGGCTTCAAGTTCACAGTGGCAGAGTCCTGTGATAGGATCAAAGACGAGTTTCAGTTCCTGCAGGCCCAGTACCACAGGTAATGACTAGCCTACTGTAAACAGCACCGGCTTCCTGGAAACAATGTGAAGAAGAAACTGCAACTGTTTGTTTTAATTCTGTGGCTTTTAGCAGCTCCTCTAATGTAGCACACAAAGTACAAGTGGTCTAGATCTGTTTGTTATTCACTGAAGGTGTTTGCTATTGAATTGTTAAACAGTACTCCTAAACAAACCAAACAAGTTCTCTCCCTCCTCTTCTTTCAGTCTTAAAGTGGAGTATGATAAACTGGCCAATGAAAAGACAGAGATGCAGCGTCACTATGTCATGGTAAGACCTATAATCTTCACAGGCAACTCAGATTTAATGCCATAGCCTCCCTTTTGCCTCAGGTGAACAGTCCCAGGTGGTGTAGCCTTGGTTGTTTTGCAAACACTGTGTTGACTCACGTCTGTGTTTTCATGAAGTAAGAAGGTGTAAGGGTGGGGGTGAGAGCAGGGGTGGTTGAAACTAGCAGGGGTCAAATGTCCAGCCATTGATTGCGGGCTGTGACGACCACCCCCTGGCTCTAGGTAGTCCTTATGACCCTCTCCCACTCCTCCCAACACACCCAAGCATGACCCCCCTGGGGGTTAATGATTGGGCTTCCTGCTTTGTGTGTGAATCAGAGGGTTCTCTCTTTGTGTGTGCGCGTTTTAACTGGTAACTCTCCTGAAGTGATACTTTGTGGGGGTCACACCCAGATAAGAGGAGTTTGTGTTTTTCATCAATTGTAAAGATAAGGCTACACTCACACTAGGCATTTAGTATCATGTCCACACAGGTTTGACCCCTCAAAGTCCAGCTTGTCTAGTGTGAGTGCTCTGTGTTGTGCTTAAGAATAGTCCGCTTCTCAGCTCTAGCACACTTGGGAGAGGTGTGCGTTGGAACAGAACAACTGCTTATGCTCAAGCACACACAGGGACATCGTTCTGTCTTTGTTTTGCAATGTATGACATATGGCTGTGCGACATGACCATAAAGTCACCATACTAAAAGGCCAGACCACCGAATGTGTACAATCGTACAAATATCTTGGGACGAT
The DNA here is from genome assembly GCA_020510985.1 of Pholidichthys leucotaenia. Lineage (NCBI taxonomy): Eukaryota > Metazoa > Chordata > Actinopteri > Cichliformes > Pholidichthyidae > Pholidichthys > Pholidichthys leucotaenia. Next base: position 254,352,009 of record CM035837.1, on the reverse strand, counting down.
TATTGATAGTAATTTAAACTTTGAAGTGAACTGTGAAAGGGTGTGCAAAAAGGGTCAGCAACATTTGCATTGTTTGAGGAAACTTGCACGCTTCCAAATTGACCGAACCATAATGACGATGTTTTATCGGGCTTTTATTGAATCTGTTTTATCCTTTTCTTTAGTGTCATGGTTTGGTCAGATAAAACTGAAACAGAGGAAATCCTTGGATCAGGTAGTTAGATGGTCCAGTCGTTTGCTTGGTGAGTCACAGCTAAGCCTGACATCCTTGCACACCAGACGGGTACAGAGGATGGCTACCTCCATTTTAAATGATGACTCCCACCCTTTGCACTGCCACTTTCAGCTTCTTCCCTCAAGACGGAGGTTTGCTGTCCCGAAAAGTAAAACCCAGCGCTACAAAAACAGCTTTGTCCCTGCTGCTGTCAAAGAGTTGAACAAGCTATAAAAATATATTGTACATAATTTAGGTACCTATTTATTAACTTCATTTTATATTTACTCATTTTTGCATGATGTCACTTGGGTTCTAAATATTTTGTTGGGTTTTAGACCTTTGAGTTTTTTAACCTCTGACTAGTTTTTAACTTTTAATATGACCCTTCTCTCTTACCTCTGGTTTCTCCCTCATCTCTTTGTCTTTTTATACCCTGATTGATGGAGCCTTGAGTATTTTTATCATGTTTATAGTCCGCTTCATGTGTGCCTGTGTTTGTGTCCATGTTGAATGTAATTAGTGGCTTGTAAATATGGATGTCACCAGACTGCAAAACAAATCTACCTACGGGTACAAATAAAGGAACCTGAACCTGACCAAAATTTCATATCCCAATATAAGTAAACTTATTTGACGATAACGGTGCATATCACAATATACATTTTCTGTAAATTCTATACTTAATTGTAATTAATATAGTTAAATGTAAATTCTACATCTCTTTTTCTACATTTTAAATTGCATACTGAAAAAAAAAATCAATTGTACAAATTCATCTGTCATTAATTTTATGCACCTTTTTCCCCTCTTAATTTTGCAGTGTTATGGGCATTTGAGATGACTCCAACTTTATTCATTATCGCTACTTGACTAAAAATTATTAGAAATAGTTACTTTAAGAGCCAGTTTGTTCCTCCAACACGTTTCAATTAATTATTTATTTATTTAGTGTGTATGCAGCTGCTGTCACGCACTTTTCCAACTTTAGTAATCTTTTTTCAGGCAAAATTTAGAAACTGCAGTAATTAAAACCAGAACGATGGTCTGATACACTGTTTCCTATTAGCACCAAGTTAGCATTGTCATTTAGCATTTGCTGTTTTATAATTAGAAAGAGATGGTGTTAACATTATTTACCTCCAGTTAAAACAAGGTTAGAGGACTATCCTCTCTGATGCAGCACGGTGGAAAAAAAGTCCCACATCCCTGGCACAGAAGTAGAGGCTATATGACCAGAAAATTAGCTTGCAGTTAGCTGCTATGGTGCTAACCACTGGAACCCACCTGGCGCGCTACGGGGGAGGGGCGGGATGCTGACACATAGAAACGGGGTATGTGTCTTTTAAATCCAATATAAACTGTATCCAATCAAGACAACTTGAAGTAAACCATAAAGTCAGTTCTCTGTCTCTGAGAGACTGCACTTTTTGTAAAGAAATGAGCACTTCATGATGACGTAAAGCCATATGTGTAAAACTACGGCATGATGGTGTACATACCTGTGCTCTGGCTGTGACTGTAACACAGCAGTGGTGGTGGTGGTGGTGGGAGGGTGTGAGAATAGCTTCGGAATAGTATGGTAGCAACTGTGCTAGTTTGAGTGAACTCTTAACACCGTGTTCCTTTTCTGTCTGAGGTTGAAAACCTGATGAAATGACTTAAAGGCCCCATTCACTGAAAAATTGTTTTTGTAGGTTTTAACCTTCTGAGATGCATCCATTGGTCACATGATTAATGAAAAAACATCAAAATGCTCACGTCTCTTAAAACAAAACAAAGAAACCCACACTGCCTTTATATCGTTTCTGTGTCGGATTAGCAGTTTTAACTTTTCTGGGTTTGTTCATCTGCGTCAAGAAAAAGTAAGCCCACCCCATATACAGTGGGGCAAAAAAGTATTTAGTCAGCCACCAATTGTGCAAGTTCTCCCACTTAAAAGATGAGAGAGGTCTCCAATTTTCATCATAGGTATACCTCAACTATGAGAGACAAAATGAGGGGAAAAAAATCCAGAAAATCACATTGAAGGATTTTTAATGAATTAATTGGTAAATTCCTCAGTAAAATAAGTATTTGGTCACCTACAAACAAGCAAGATTTCTGGCTTTCACAAACCTGTAACTTCTTCTTTAAGAGGCTCCCCTGTCCTCCACTTGTTACCTGTATTAATGGCACCTGTTTGAACTCGTTTATCAGTATAAAAGACACCTGTCCACAACCTCAAACAGTCAGACTCCAAACTCCACTATGGCCAAGACCAAAGAGCTGTCAAAGGACACCAGAAACAAAATTGTAGACCTGCACCAGGCTGGGAAGACTGAATCTGCAATAGGTAAGCAGCTTGGTGTGAAGAAATCAACTGTGGGAGCAATTATTAGAAAATGGAAGACATACAAGACCACTGATAATCTCCCTCGATCTGGGGCTCCACGCAAGATCTCACCCCGTGGGGTCAAAATGATCACGAGAACAGTGAGCAAAAATCCCAGAACCACATGGGGGGACCTAGTGAATGACCTGCAGAGAGCTGGGACCAAAGTAACAAAGGCTACATCAGAAACACACTACGCCGCCAGGGACTCAAATCCTGCAGTGCCAGACGTGTCCCCCTGCTTAAGCCAGTACATGTCCAGGCCCATCTGAAGTTTGCTAGAGAGCATTTGTATGATCCAGAAGAGGATTGGGAGAATGTCATATGGTCAGATGAAACCAAAATAGAACTTTTTGGTAAAAACTCAACTTGTCGTGTTTGGAGGAGAAAGAACACCATACCTACTGTGAAGCATGGGGGTGGAAACATCATACTTTGGGGCTGTTTTTCTGCAAAGGGACCGGGACGACTGATCCGTGTAAAGGAAAGAATGAATGGGGCCATGTGTCGTGAGATTTTGAGTGAAAACCTCCTTCAACCAACAAGGGCATTGAAGATGAAACGTGGCTGGGTCTTTCAGCATGACAATGATCCCAAACACACCGCCCGGGCAATGAAGGAGTGGCTTCGTAAGAAGCATTTCAAGGTCCTGGAGTGGCCTAGCCAGTCCCCAGATCTCAACCCCATAGAAAATCTTTGGAGGAAGTTGAAAGTCTGTGTTGCCCAGCGACAACCCCAAAACATCACTGCTCTAGAGGAGATCTGCATGGAGGAATGGGCCAAAATACCAGCAACAGTGTGTGAAAACCTTGTGAAAACTTACAGAAAAGATATGACCTCTGTCATTGCCAACAAAGGGTATATAACAAAGTATTGAGATGAACTTTTGTTATTGACCAAATACTTATTTTACTGAGGAATTTACCAATTAATTCATTAAAAATCCTTCAATGTGATTTTTTGGATTTTTTTTTTCTTATTTTGTCTCTCATAGTTGAGGTATACCTATGATGAAAATTGGAGACCTCTCTCATCTTTTAAGTGGGAGAACTTGCACAATTGGTGGCTGACTAAATACTTTTTTACCCCACTGTACATGTATGTGCTGCTGCTTTGTTGTTGGCCTGCATACAGTAGCTGTCTGTCTGCAAACGTAGATGGTGGGGAGCCCAGCCAAGGCATTAGCCTCAGAGCTAGGGAGTTGGCTTACCAAACACAATTTATATTATTTTGTTCATTTCTGTCACCCCAAGAAACATCGCTGTTTCCACCAGGTTCACTAATCCCCAGTCGATAATATCTCACATCATTATGATCATTATGACTTATTTTGTTACACTTCAGCTGTGATGCTGCATCCATCCCTTAGCATTACCTTGGCTAGGTGATCAACGGCTAGCTGAAACTAGAAGTTTAGCCATTCATTCATGTTTCTGTGCTTATTATACTCTGGGGACGGTTCATGTCCTATCGACTACTGAAACCACACACCCCTGTCCATTGATGAGTCATTATTTTATTCATTCTTTGAGACAAATTTATGTTAGTTGACTCAGGCTCGCACCCGAACTAGGAGCTAGCCATCTAAGATTAGCAATAGTGATGTGAGAGGGAGGCTCTTTGGAATTTAAAGGGACTCATGCACTGAAACGAGCTGTTTCTGAGTAAGGTTGCAAAAGTTGATTCACAATGATGCTGCAATAATAAACTAAAGGCAGTTTGACCAAAATACATCACAAACATTTTATTAAGACCTGTGGGAAAAGTGCAGTAAGTGGGATCTTTAATGTCTTAAGTCTGCTGCATTCCATAACCCAGAAAGCCAACATAACTTACCATATTTTATGGACTATAAGGCACACTTAAAATCCTTTAATTTTCTCAAAAATTGACAGTGCGCTTTATAATCCAGTGTGCCTTATGTATTACTTTTGGTTGTTGTGCTTACTGACCTCGAACCGATTTTATGTGGTACACGGCGCTCAAAAATCTGTCAAAATGTTTTAGTACGACTTTGGTAAACTATGAAGCCGCACCGCTTGATGGATTGTCGGAGCATTACGGTAGTCAGGAGCCTCGCGGAGTAATATGTGCTTCAACAGGTAATATTACGGTGTGAAAATGAGTGGTGAAAACGAGTGAGTGGCTGAGAGAAGTTTACGTCGAGACCGGATGGCTTTTTCCACAAATCTCCATCTCTGTTGATCTGCGACTCCATGTGCGCCCATCTCACCGATACTGTCAAAAGCCAAGTGAAGCAAACTAATTTGGAGCTTGCCATCATTCCGGGTGGATTAACCAAATTACTCCAGCCGCTAGATATTGGTGTCAACAGGTCATTCAAAGTTAAATTGCGAGCTGCGTGGGAGCATTGGATGACAGAAGGCGAACACACATTCACCAAGACAGGGAGGCAACGTTGGGCGAGTTACGCCACTATCTGCCAGTGGATCGTGGATGCCTGGGCTAAGGTATCAGTCTCAAGTGTCGTCCGAGCTTTCACGAAGGCCGGAATCATCACTGAACCGCTAAATAACAGCAACGAGACTGACTCGGATAATGACGAGAGGGATCCGGGCATGCTTGATGCCGAAATCGCCCAACTGTTAAACTCAGACACTGAAGATGAAGAATTTGATGGATTTATGGAAGAGGAATGAACTAAAAAAGTGAGTGTACTGTTTTGTATTTTATGTGTTCCAACTAGTTTTTTGTGTTACAACTGAATAATGTTGAGAGTTATTGTGAATAAGTTGAATAAAATTTCACTTACCTGACGGTTTTGTTGCACTTAATGTGTCTCGCTTAATGCGCCTTATAATCCGGTGCGCCTTATGTATGAAAATAGACCGTCAAATAGACTGTTAATTGATACTGCGCCTTATAGTCCGATGCGCCTTATAGTCCGAAAAATACGGTACTGATGATTTTAGGCAAATTTAACTAAAGTACATCATCATCTGACTGATCTAATCCAGTGTGAAAACAATTATAACTTTTCCATTAAGTTACATGTTTAAATTAAGTTTTTCTTTTGTTTCATTGTACAAGGTGGTCTGCTGTCACCAGTTGGCCATTAGCCACTGCTAGCAAAACCCTCTAAAAAACAATACAGTATGTAGTAATTTGTGCATAAAAAGCATAGTGACATATTCATAGACAGGAGTTTGGCAGTACTATGTGTAGGGCTGACTAAGAGAAACAGAAGTGCTAATAAATGGTATGATTTACACTGCTTTTCATTATTGTGCTGTGCATTGGTGCAGCCATCTTGACTTAAAGTACAGACATGAAGTTGGTCTTGGCAAGTTACGCCCGACACTTAATAGCATGGAAGTACAATCCAATTTAGTATAAGAATACTTGTTGGTAACATCGGCCTGAATATGGTCTGTCAAGCTTTTTGACTGTGAACAATTGTAAACATGGGAAAGTAATAAAACAGGAGTGATATGACCCATGTAGAACTGTGAAGTTTAGGTAGCACAAGAGAGCTTCAGTATCCTACACACCGTTTTGTTTCTGTTGTCTCTTTACATTCCTGGAAGTCACCAGCTAGCATCTCCTTCCTAATGGTATCACACAAGTTGTAAAAGATGGCATGCTTGATTGATCAAGCAGCAGTGTGTAGTCTCTCTTGTTCCTCTGTCCCAAAAGTCAAGATTCTATAGCTCTATGATGATGATAATTGTGTAATCTAACATTGTTACCTTAATAAACCATGATATTGTATGGCCTAACCCCTTCAATAATTATGAATTTGAGATACTGAACGTGAACATGAGAGCTGAGCTTGGTAAAGTTAGAGTAAATTTAGTGGTTTTGATGTTTATCCTTCACTGTTTGCTTTACCAGGTATGACTGTGATGGAATTTTGTTTACTTTGGTCTTGCATTGAACAACAGCATGAACGTTGCAGGTGACACTTAAGATATTTGAGCACCAGATGGTCAGCAGAATAATCTGGAAGCTGCAAATTTGCTGATGGTAAATAGAGCTGCAGCTCTTGTGACGATGCACTTAGTGGAAAAACATGAATACCAGCCTTCCTATTCACCTCTCCTTGATTATAGTCTGTCATTTAGTTTTGTTCAAATCTCTACTCTCTGCCAGTACGTTCACAGTGATGACTGAGCTCTTGATTTCCATTGCAGTGCTGTGAGGGTTAAATGTAAAACGGTCCCAATACTGCAATTAAATCTTACTCCATTCATTACAGAGACTCCAGTCAACCATAGACAAAGAAATCTGTGGCTCTGTAAATAGAATCCATCTCAGAGGTTCCTGCTAATTGACGAAAATATTCATAGCGATTGTGGATAGGAAAAAATATCTTTATAGAACAAGCAATGTAACTTGGACCTCGTGGTTTGCTTGTGTATGTGCCTGCTTGTCTTGTTTGTACATGAAAGGAATGACAAAGGCAGCGGTATGTTTGTTAAATATTATTTTCTCTTTGAGGAACCAGAAGGTGGTGGGAGTAGTTATAATAAATGGAAGCTGTTTGCTGTGTTTGATAAACAACACTGACAAACTACTAGGCTTTAGTTTGTATCCGTTGGTGGGCTCACAAGCTTTTGGCAATCAACAGCAGGTAGTGTTATTTTCAATAATAGTTTTGGCTTTTTGGAGCCATAGATGGTGTCTGTGCGTGAAGAGGGGCCGTGCTCAGCAAAAGTAAATGGGAATGGCAGTGAGTAGTCTGCTGTGGCTGAAAAAATACCTCAAATAGTCAACTTCTTTTGATTAATTTGCTTAGTGTGTGTGTTTTAATGATTCACTTCTGCTCTGCAAGATGTGCTCAAAGTCTTTTTTTTATTGTCTGGTGCTTAAGAGGACTGATAAACTGCCAGTCAACCAGAGTTTGCCCCTGTCTTCTACAAATGTTCTGTTTCTCTCTAAAGCTGAGGGAAATGTGGAGGTTCTCTTTTATAGGCAGTTAAAAGTTGGATATGTGGTTTATGGCAAGAATATCTTCATGTTTATATTTTTCATTCATTATATGATTAGTGGCTTTAAAAGGAAGACTAATTTGTAATGTTTTTTTCCCCTTATTTTACAGTACTACGAGATGTCCTACGGGCTCAACATTGAGATGCACAAACAGGTATGTAGCCATGTCTGATAGGTTGTCTACAGCCAAAACATTTCCCCGAGTGATTAAAAACCACACACACATACACATACCTGATCTCTATATCTGCCCTCATCCTTAAATGTTGTCAGGAGGCATGCGCATAGTGGTTTCCTGTAATGAAACTGCTGATGGGCCAAACGGCACAAAGGGCACGCTGCCTGACAAGGATGGTTTGATGAGATTCAAGTGAGGTATTTGGCAGAAAGTCTGAGAGGGTGTGTGTGTGTTTGAGGTTTGTCCTTCTGAGTATGTGCATGCACATACATGCCTGCTTGATTCTGGGCCTTCCTCTCCACTGTCATACTGGCTTAAAGCTCATTAGTTCAGCTGCCACCCAATGCTGGGCGTCATGCTGCACTAAAAGACGTTTTGCAAACTGGGCGAAACAATTCACAGTTCACCCCTAGATCAGAAACCTAAAACCGTCTTAGAGGTTAGGTTGTTGGTTTGGTTCCAGTTAATCTTTGTACAGTTTTCACACACTGTAGTCATGAATCTTTCTATGGCTGACAGACCAGACTAGAGCCAGTTGTAATGTTCCCGGTTCCCTAGTGTCTGAATGTGATCATATTGTGCCTATGAGAGAAAGTACAAATAATAATCTAGTGCAGGTGTTGGGAGCTATTGATTAACCGCGTGTGCTGTCTCCTGCCTGCTTTATCCAAAAGCTCCCTCGCCTAAACAGTGCATAGTGACTGAAACAGTTTGAAACACTATACTTCTGACTGTGTGCTACTATGGAAAATACCCCAGTCTGACGTTGCTGGATTAGCCCAACGGCCGTGTGTGAAAAAGTATTGTTGTAGTCTGGCAGGATTGGTGTTTGTGGAAATCTTCCAGTCAAAGATGAGCAACAGACCTTTTGTATAAAAGTGAATGCTCCAAAGCCTTATTCATGCTGCATTTCCCCTCTGGTCCATGTGTGTTTTGGATGAGTCCGGCGCACATGTGGTGTTGTACATACTCACTTTTTTTTGTCTTCCAGGCTGAGCAGCTGACGCATGCACACAACTGTTACTTGTAGTTTCGCCCCAGCCCTATGGGTAGCGCAAATGCACTAACATGCCAGTTTGTTCACTGGCTGTAAACACGAGAGCGACGCACATTTTTTTGTAGCAACAACAATGGCGTCATTTCAAGGAAAAGGAGGAATTACCATTTTCCAGTACTCTTCTCCGCTCAAGCTGCTGCAGCTGCAAAAGGATTCATGTATGTTTATTCTCGTCTTCCGTGTCCTCGTTGTCTTTCTTACCTACTTTGTCTTTGTATGCTGTAGCTCGAGTATGTTCATTTTGTCTTCTTTTTAATTATTAGCCTTTTGTTTTCTTATTAAAGACAAGGATAGAAAAGGGATGTTTTTACCTTTACATGTTTCGACTGTCCACTGCAGTCTTCATCAGAGGTGCCAGCTGATTGCTGTGATATGTCAGCTGATAAATGACTCTTCACAGCAGTCAGCTGGCACTTCTGATGAAGACTGCAGAGGACAGTCGAAACATGTAAAGGTAAAAACATCTCCTTTCTATCCTTGTCTTTAATAAGAAAACAGGCTTTGTATGCTGTGGCTGGTAGCGCCACCTCGTGAATGGGATGTTCAGTCTTGCACATGCACTGTTAACGCATTCAGGTCGTGGGCAGGCTGCGCGGTCATAAAATGTGGGCTGCATGCGGTCATCCACAGTAGAGCCCTGCATACACTAGCGGACGGGAGACGATGACGTAAATTTCGTCACACGAAGTTTTCGGTTGCATGTACGCAGACAGCAGAAATGCAGCATGAATCCAGGCACAAGGAAGGCACTAGAATCTCAGTAGCAGCAGTTCTTTGATGTTCTTCTTGATGAAAATAAGACACATTTATTTAATGGTAGTTAGCAAATACGTAAGTTCTCACGCCAACATGAATTCAGTTTGAATATTCTCTTTGGATAGCTGAAAACTGGATTGTTTATACACATTGATCAACCTGTATAGTAGGAAATGTCTATGGTTATACTAAGGATGCCTACAACAGTCCTCAGTATTGGCTGATATCACCTAGTCAACAGATATCAGCCCAGCGGTAAATAAGTAGGATTTGCAAATAACAGTGACCGATATTTAGCCAGTGTGTCCTACACTGGCTTTCAAAATTATTCACCATCTCTGCATTTTTTTTTAACTTCTACGTTTTAGCCTGATGCTATAGTCATTTGAATTATATTTTGTTCTCAATATGCATTCAGTACCCCATAATAACAAAATAAAACAGAATTTTATGATTTTTGTAAATTTATTAAGAAGAAAAAACTGAAATATCACATGCGTAAGTAGTCAAACACTTTGCAAAAACACAAATTTTAGCTCAGTTGCCTCCTATTCCTCTTGATCATTGCTGAGATGTTTCTACACATTGATTGGAGTCATGATAGACATGATCTGGAAAGACACATACCTCTCTGTAGAAGGTCTCACAGCTAACAATGCATATTAGAGCAAAAATCAAGCCATGAGGTCAAAGGAACTGCCTACAGAGCTCAGGTTGTTGCAATGCTGCACTGAAGGTTCAAAGAGCACAGTGGCCTCATTTACTATTAAAAAAAAGTTTTGTTTTTAACACAAAAAAATTAAAGTTTAATGGACTTTTGTCGGAGTTGTAGTGTGTGGACTGGCTGAAATCTATTGTGAAGTGGTTCGGTGACATTACTTTCCTTAGTCTAAACTTGCCTTTTTCCAAGCTGAGGAGCTTAACTGAACTTTCACAGCAGAAAAACACAGGCGTGTCACAAGAGTCATTTGCTCTAGATATGTATTGTAAATCATGAAAAACATGTTATAGACATGTTAACATGAAGAAAAAAACTTTATTTCCAGTGTTTCCTCTGGCTTAAAGACCTTGGCGTGGTGGCAACATATTTTTCGGGAGGGGCAGAAAACACATGACACTATTGTAACTGGAATATGTTAATTTTATACTGTTTATTTCTTTTTTAATATTTTGTGCAGTAACTTTGCATATGGAACTTACCATTTGAAGTTTTGTACATCTGAGGCTTGAATGTTGGAATATTGGGCCAGTTGGGGTCCCACCCAGACGTCCTGTGTTTGGACTTTTTACTGGTGTCATCCTTCTCTCCTCCCTCTGCTCTCACCTCTCCTGGACCCTCTGCCTGAACACTTTCCTCTCCTTGGCTCCTCTCTTCTGTCTCATCTTGCCCTCTCTGAGCTCTGTCTAATTCAGGTTCTCTCTCTGTCTATGGTGGTATACAAACAGGTTAGAAAATATCAAGTGTCATGTTTTGTCCTGCAGGATTTTGTTTTGTCATGATTTACATAAATGACAAAAATGTGTATTTTTTTGTATTTTTATGTATTCTGTTTCTTTTTTTCCATTGAGAGAGTAGGGAAGGGAAAACATATTGATAGTAGTAATTTACTCATGCATACTTGAATTGTATGATCAGAGGTGGGTATAGTAACCAGAAATTCTACTCATGTAAAAGCAGTGCTTTGAAATTAATAATTAAGAATAGACAACCAAAAATTTCTAATGAGTTAAGGGTACAAAGAGCGCCCACTTCAAAACTTGAGTAATGACTTCAGTCTTGAAGGTTTGAGGTTTTTCTCCAAAATTTAGAACAATTTTCTTATAGTTTTTTACTTTTCTCTGTAAATTTATCTAAATTTGAAACCATTTTCCTCAAATTTGTAATTTCCTCTTGTAAAACTTACTTTTCTTGTGCATTTGAGGCTTTATTATAAATTTGGATTATTTTATGGGTAATTTTTGCCAATTTTTTTTTTAAATAAAATTACCGTTTGTTTTTTTTAAAAATAAATTTGAAACAGACTGTGGTATTTTTTTCACTTTTTCCTTACAACAGTTTATATTTTTGACCATAATTTTGCAGCCAGAACAGAACAATAATTTAACTCTGATTTCAAAGAAAAAAAAATATTAATAAAATTGTGTTTCATGAAATAAATTAACTTAAGGTGAGTTGCTGTGCTGCCGCAGTGCTAACCACTGCGGCAGCACAGCAACTCACCTTGGCCGGGGGATCCTGGGTTCGATCCCAGCCCCCGACCAACAGTGATCTGTGTGGAGTTTGCATGTTCTCCCCGTGTCTGCGTGGGTTTACTCAGGGATTTCTCCGGTTTCCTCCCACATGCCAAAAACATGCAAGTTAGGTTAACTGGCATCAAAACTGGGGATTCTAAATTGTCCTTAGGTATGAAAGTGAGAGTGAATGGTTGTCTGTCTCTCTGTGTTGGCCCTGCGATGGACTGGCGATCTGTCCAGGGTGTACCCTGCCTCTCACCCAAAAAGACGCTGGGATAGGCTCCAGCTCCCCCGCGACCCGAAAAGGATTAAGCGGAAGAAGATGAATGAATGAATGAATGACCAAAGATGCAGTTATTTCTGTTATAATATTTCTATATATTTATAGTTGTTTTTTTTTTTAGAAATCTCCTCACCACCCAGACAGCAGGAAAACCCTCACTTATTCTGAAATCCAAATGTTGGCACGTTTAGTTTGTCTGAAGACTGCTGACAGATTAAAGTCATTGACTTCATGAATTTCGGTCATCTCAACTTGCCAGGTACATAATAATGAACATAAATGAATTAATTAATTTTAGCTAGCGTAAAGGTAAAAACATCTCCTTTTTATTCTTGTCTGAAATAAGAGAAACAAAAAAAAAAATTAATTAAAAAGAAGACAAAATGAACCTACTTGAGCTCCTATCTACACCTGTTAGCTAAGCGACTTTTCCATTAGTGCTCCTGTTACCAGCAGGTTAAAACCATGATAAATGCTTTCACTGCTTACATACCTCTTCTGCTTTTTTCCGCATTTAAAGTACTTTAATAAGCTCATGTTTCTCTCAGTGATGCTAGTGAAACACTCTGCCTGCCGACTGGAACGGTCACGTGGGCGGGGCACTTCTGAGCCCTGCATGGATGACGGTCATGCACGTTGTTCATGTGCGCGCTTGCGGACTGTCATTCCTTCATATTTTTTCTTAAATTTATATTTCCTCTTAGAGTGGCGGCATAGCTTCAAGTGTGGCGGGCCGCCATGCGGAAATGGTACCAGAAGAAACCCCGATTTCCACTGATGTATCACTTTAACTTGAAACACCTGTAGGTGTGAAAGCGCCTTTTGTCTCCCGGAAATTATAGAATGGATGAGGACAAACACAATCACTACCAGCTATTGGCCAGTTTATTATTTTAAACATTGGTATTTGTATTGGCCCAAAAATTCACAATTGGTGCATCCCTAGTCTATACTGCTGGTTGAAGAAGTAGATGTGTTAAGATGTTCTATGGGTTTTTGTTTTCTGTGCCTGTACGATATCTCATGGATCATCTCAAGAGTTTAGAGGTGTGTAGAGGGCGTTTGTTGTCTAGTTGGATGTAACAGACCAGAGAGTTAACTTTTTGTGTGGCTAGGGTAAGACACCTGCTGAAAACAGTTGTCTTAGTGTTACAGTGATGTTGTAGGCAACTGTTGTAGCCTGATATATTCTGTTTACTTAAATAGGGGGAAATTGTCTTGAGATGCCCCCTGTTACTCTATAGTTTTATATATTTCCATTTTCTCAGATTCAGATTTGGTTCCTGTTTACCTCAGTTGCCTTTGCATCTTCAGTACTCCTTTTCCACTTCCTTTATATGCCCTCATGTCTTTTCATTGTGTCCCCTCCCTTCTCTGGTCCGCCACCCCTACGATGTGACGTGAATGATGGCCCTCATGTCATTAGCTGTGTGATATGATGTATGAGTGAGGCAGTCTGTCAGGGCAGGAGGGAAAGAGACGGAGAGAGGTGGGCTGGAGGCTTCATGGCCCTCAGATCCAGAAGGTTAATGGCATCAGTGGGAGGGTAGCCCAGTTGGAACAGCAGCACACTGCGCAATTCATCAGGCGTAGACATTTTTTTTTTGTATGCACATGGTGCATGTGTGTGTTGAGGCAGTGTGCACTAACTAGGTGTGTTTACTGTTTTATCACAGCGCTAAGCCTGCCCGCCCCCTCCATGTTCTTCAACGTTTTCTGTCAAGCAACAAGGAGATTGAAGCGATGCAGGGTGGGGGAGGAGCCGGTTGTTGTGAGTGGATGCTGGTGGCGGTGGACAAATCAAGTGGGTAAAACCGGGGATGGAGACGAGAGAGAAGCGAGGGGCTTCAGGGTAAATGGGTTAATCGACTTGTCCTCTCCTGTGCATCTCCTTTGTTTATCAATAAGCCCAGTGGAGTCAACGGAGCTCTCTGAATAATGGATGATTCCTTCCACCTCCCTTCCCGTCTCTCTCTCCCATCCCCGGTGAACGAATGTTTGTGATGACATCAGCGAGAGGTAAACAGACGGCCCTTATTGGTGCGAAGGGAGGGATGCTGGAATATTGGATGCAAGCAGGCGTATTTGCTTGTGTTAAAGATTTATTGCAGTGCGAAAATGATGTGATAAATTCACTTTTTGTTTTTATCACAACAAAGCTTGAATGAAAAGAACAGTATTGTGAATAAACAGGCATACATTTATAAAGGTATACTTGTATCGTTTACAGGGTAATACTAGTTGTCTTCCTACATAAACACATTGTAATTCATGTAGCAGCAGACGTGTAGTTTCTTCCACACTGCTGCTGAGCTGCATGGTTGCTATGAAAGGGATCTGTGTGGCTGCCGGGGGGTAATTTGTTTTGACAGTGTCTCTTATGATGGCAAAGAGTGCAGGGTGGAGGTAATCACCCTCGCTTGCTGTCAATAAGTGATTTTAATTAGCGCAGCTCATTAGGCTGCCTCAGCATCATGCCCTGCTGACTTTGCGGTGTGGGTGTGGTGGGGGCTGCTTTGTTTTTCACTGCCTTGGTTCTGTTGTGGTCCCCCTTTATCTTTCAGATGCTCACTTAGATTTTGATTGCAGTTCTTCCTTTGGAAAATGGAGTACATCATGAACAGAAATGATGTGATCCCAAAGATCCTTGAACATATACACAATCCGCTGCACATATCCAGTTCCTCACTTGTTGAATGACTGAGGTAAATGGAGAAAGTGTCCGCTTCCTGGAGGAAGAAGGTGAAATGAGGAGCTGAGGGAGGGAGAACGAGAGCTTGTGCAAATGAATAATTTATACAGGATTCCTGGAATTGTTTGCCAAGGTGATGATGGCCGATCTGTCTCAAAGCCAAAACAAACCGACTACGAGAACATGAACACACACACACACACACACACACACACACACACACACAGAGTGAGTCTCTCATGGGAGCATGACGAGGTTACTCGAGGCTGAGACATGCTTTATTTTGATAGCCAGGTTAGAAGTGCCCATAAAAAACAGTGTTAATCAGTGTTTGGGTGTACATCTGTGCACACAGAACTGGCTGATAAGACTTCACTGTGCACATATGAACTGTATAATTAAAAATAAGTATGAATATTGCATATATGGTGATATGAACAAAATAAGATGTAATCTTTTGGAAAATATCCTGTTTCTTTAAGCTCCCCTGCAGAAAAGGATGTAACTTCCTTTTTTTTGTGTGTATGAGCTCAAAATAGAATGACATGCAAAATAGTCCTCATGCATTTGTAATGAACAAGATACCTCTAAGTGCCTCTTTCTTCCTCTGCTCTGGCTGAGAAGATAATTCCCAAACAGCCATCTCTTGCCCCCCTCCCCCCCACATCATATGCCACTTGTTTTCCTCGCCAATTGAATCCTCGTCAGAGACTCAGCTCTCCACTTGGGGGCTAATGCCTCAAGCGACAAACAGCCAAATGGCTTTCAACGCACCATTGACGGAGGGATGCAATGGAGAGAGAGAGAAAGAGAGCCTCTCTAAGCTCTGGTGCTACTAGACAACCGTGAGTACCTGTAATTGTGGAGCTGTGGTGAAAAGCTTCTGCTGGCTCAAAGGCTTCTGTTTCCAGTGGCTTTAAGTGACAATAAACTCTTCCCTGTGCTTCTGCCTCTGAAAGTACTGTGGAAAATGGTGCCTCCAAAGTAAAGGGAGTCGTTATGCTGCAAGTCATTGGATATGTTGTCGACACCCCCCCTCCCTCCACACACACCCAAATGGCTGTCAAATAGACGGACAAATAGGCTATGTGTAAATTTACCCTCAACAAGTGAAGTACGTCTGACCAAAGTGGAGCTTCTATCTATTAAAAAGATGAGATGTTAACATCATGTATTACAGTTTTTCAGGATGATGTACGAGTTATTTTTTTTATTTTGTATACTTTATTAATCCCACAGGGAAATTCAGGGCACCCCTGGATGAGGCAGCCACAGTGTGGCGCCAGTCCCTTCACCATTCACACACACATTCACACCTAGGGCCACTTTAGAGTCTCCAGTTAACCTAACCTGCGTGTTTTTGGCCTGTGGGAGGAAACTGGAGTACCCAGGGTAAACCCACGCAGACACGGGGAGACCATGCAAACTCCACACAGAAGGGTCACTGATGGTCGAGGGTGGGATCGAACCCACGACCTTACTGTGCTGCCACGGTGCTAACCACTGCACCATCGAGCTGCCCAACGTTTCGCTCTCTTGGTGTTTAATTGTAACCCAGATGAGACGCTTCGAGAAATGGGCCAGAAATGAGGAAAGGAAGCCATTGTTTTCATTTTCTTCAGTAATATTTGAGCTTGGTGGTGGATTTCAGGAGAAGTCACAGTTTCCAGAATGTTTATTGTTAACAAATGCAACCCTCAGCACACCTGGTGCTCCAGCTTTTGTTTTCAGAATGAATGGTCTAGGAAGAAACGGTTTGTATTATATTACAGCAGAGTAAACAATTTAATAGAAAATGCAGAGCAATATTTTCTGCTTATGTTTGCTAAGAATCATGGATCTGAAGTGGCGATTTCTGATGAACAAATAGATGGCTTTCTCTTTGAGGGAAGGTAGTTGCGCTAATAGCTGAGCACTTCAATGTTCCACCGTTTCTGCAAGCCCCATGTTGCTCCCCTTGCAGCCGTTTCTTGAGAAGTGGTGTGCTACTGAAACGCTCTTAGCCTGCCGTGTGTCATTGTATCCAGCCCCCGCTAATGATGATAGTTTATGAGTCTCCAAAGAACACACCACATGAAGCAGCCCCCGTCTCCACCTCGCCACTCCCAGTTATCCCTCATTAATTTCCAGTGCCGTTCAGATCGACAGGCCGAAAATTCAATTTAATGACCTGCCTCTGTGCTGCGCCTAATATGATTTTACAGGCTGTTCTGGTCAGAGCCCCAGTCCAATTTACATAACGATCAGCCGTGCCAGATAGCGTTGCCCCAGCAACAGAAGAGGGGGAAGAAAAGGGAGGGAGCGGCAAGTAGTGGAGATTAGTGTGAAGGGGTGTTAAGAACCCAAGGAAAGGAGGCGGCAGGGGAGAGAGAGCACAGTGCATCTGGGGCCAGACGCAGGGGGTTGGGGGGGGGGGGGTGAGAAAATTCATGACAGGACAGCAAAGGTCTGTCCCCCTCCTCTTCTCCTTCTTTTTCCTGTTTCCCCCCCTTCAAAATGAAGAGTGTCACAGAGGTTGTGCAGAAAGCTACAGGCACCTCCTGTCCCCCTCCCCCCCAGCATTTCTTCCCCCTCCCCCTTTCACAGTCAAACAAGGTTAACTGAGAAAATGAATGAAATGCTGCAACATATAAAATGGCGGGAAGGACCTCTTCAACCCACACACACCTGCTGGGCCTCCACCCCTAATCTTGTAGAATCAATTAGTTCACCTCCCCCGGTCCAGTCAAACCATATTACCGTAGTGTCACATCAGAGGGCTTCACTTCACCATTCTGCACCCCCACACATGCCAGATTCCTTCTTTTATTCTGCTCTCCACTCTGGTGTTCCTCTCCTCATCTTCCTCATTGGTCTTTGTGGAAAGTGCAGGTTTAAAAAAAAAAAAAAAAAAAAAAAAACTAAGTGGGCTTGGGCAAAATGTCTGGGGACTTTCAAGTGCGGTAGGCGGGCAGTGCAACATATCCATTTGTCCAAATTCAGCACTGTAAAGTGCTCTTTGTACAGCAAGCCCCACAGTATCATCTTACTCTGCCAGCTAATATTCTGTGGTCGATACCAAAGATGCCTCTGATAGATAGGGCCAGAAAGTTAACCTGTCTGCTTCAGCGTGCCCTACCCCCCTCTGTATTGGCCGTAATTATGAAGTATGGCCCTCATTAGGCTCTCTCCAGACAGATGGTATTAGCATATTTCTGCCTCCTAATGAAATAAAGCCTGAGCCTAATGGAAGCAGGAGAGAGGGGGAAGTGAATTTGTTCTTATGGGTCCCAGTTTAGTTAAGAAATGCATGGTCTGCCCTGATGGACACTGTAAACATTTTGTAGGTAATATAACTGCTTCTCTCTTGTGCTGCCAGTAGTGCACATTTTATGCAAAGACCTTCATTTTGCTTTTTTCCCCCCTCCTCTACTCCTTACAGACTGAGATTGCCAAACGTCTCAATGCAATTCTGGCTCAGATCATGCCATTCTTGTCACAAGAGGTGAGTGTCAACTATATTAGGAGCTTTTAAATGATGAGAAACGGCTCATTTCTTTCAGTGAACTGTAAGGTTGGTTGCTGTCTATGGAACCTTAAGGTGTCACATTCAGTGAAGGACATTTTATTTGTTGAATGAAAAGTAAAAGCAATTTTAATAGCATACCTCCACCGATTGATGTTTTTTTTAATAGGAATACCTTTTATCAGTCCCTCCAGGATTTCGTGGGATGTTTCTATGATTGTTGCGGCCCAAAAAGCCTGAATTCGCGGGAGCTTTTTTAAAAAGTTGTAATAAAAGTTGCAATGTTTTTAGAGTGTTTTTTGCACTAAAAATTGTGGAAAGAATTATAAATTTTAAAGCAGATGGTTTTTTCCAGTTTACTGCAGTGATATTCTATATAATACAAGAAAAGCCCAGGATTGTTAGTGATTTGTAAATTAAGCAGAAACTTATGCTATACAGAAAAACTCTTGTGCAACAGCAACGCAGTATCATTACAACAGCTAAACTGCATTGGATGCATGTTAAAGAGTAGAGATTTGGAAATTATTGGCAGCACCTTCATTTGAAAACTCCCTACGGTCCCCAACCACTCGGTACCAAGCGGAGAGGGAAAAAATAATTTATTCTGTTGCACTGTATTGTCTATTGGAGTCTGTGTTTTCTGAAAAAAAAAATACAGACAATATTCTTTCTCTTTCATGCATAAGTCCTACCTGTCTATCTGCTGCACGTCCATCTTGACACGCACACTTGTCTTTTCAGACACACATCTTTCATTTACTGCGGGAGGATGACAGGCGGGGGCGGGGGTGTCTGTCCATATCAGCGATCCAGGTTTAAAGCTCATTGAACAGATGTAGTAATGCTTTTACCTCTAAAGATTTATAAAATGTTCAAACACTGGCTGTAGTGTTACATTTGCTCGTATTGTTTGCGGTTTTATGGAATCTCCCTTCATGTGTGCTCCCGCAAGGCGGGGGGGGGGGGGACTTTTGGAGCAGGCAGACGTTTTCAACACAAATCCAGCGCTTCGTACACACGGTCAGGACGGAGATGTGGGAAGACGGAGGAAGGGTATGGAACGCTGTTGTACAGATGGTATGGAACGGCATTCCATAGAAGGGACGGTGTTGGAAACCTCGCCGGTGAGTGTTTTTTTTAAGTCACACACTCTGTTTGCTGATGTGTTCTGTTTACTCACTGTAAACACGGAAGTGAACGCAGTGCAGTGATGCATTTGGTTGGTTCGACTGAGCGTTTGTGCCAGTCAGAGGCAAACTTGAATGGTGAAATTGGCATAAGTTGACGAGGATCGGCCAAAATTGCGGGAAAGTTGCAGTGATTGGATAAAGTTGCAAGGTCGCGCAATAGTTGCGCTGATTGGCTGATTTTGCGTGAATTGACGCGATCGCAAAATCCTGGAGGGACTGTTTAATCATTAACTATTTCTAAGAAGTTCCACTCATTGCCTTTGCTTTCATGTCATCATTCAGCCACACAAAAAGACCAGCATAGTAACTTTTCACAAGTTGGTAGATTTTCTTCATGTCAAAACAGATGAGAAGAAACAGAATAGTAAAATGATGGCAACCTTCCAGATCACACCATCTTTATGCTGACCTGTTTCTTATTCTACAGCACAGCACAACTAGATAAGCTTTAGCACAGTCAGCTTGATCTAACAATGCCCAATTTTAGTTTCAGCTCCAATTTTATGATTTTGTTGCTTATAATAATTGAATGTTATAATGTAATATAATGTATTACCTCTCATCTTGAGTGCATATTCGTAGACTGTCAGCTTAGGAGAGAGCATGTCCCCTTTACGGTAGTATCTCATGGAGATGTGAATGCTGAAGAACGTTCACAGATGTTGCGAATGTTGGGGTTTCGTCAGAGTTCTTAAAAGGTGGCACACCGGTTACCCAATAGTTTTTACGGTGGCAGCCAGTTTTTCTGGTCGCAGAAAAATTTTGAATATGTTCAAATTCAATAAACTGTTTCTGTGCCCAGGACAACTGGTTGCCAATGTAAAAACCATTGGCAAACTGTTGTACAACCTTTTACGAACCGTGATGGAACCCAAAAATCGCAATGTTATGGAATGTTCCTCAGCATTCTCAGCCACTCTTTGACTACCTCAGAAAGAATTCTTCAGCAGCAGGAATCTAACCTGTGTTTGTGTGTCTTGCAGCACCAACAGCAGGTGGCTCAGGCTGTTGAGCGTGCCAAGCAGGTGACAATGACTGAGCTGAATGCTATCATCGGGGTACGTGGACTTCCCAATCTGCCTCTGACTGTGTGTATATCCCCTCTTCTTCTTTCATTTGACCCGAGGCCAGGGGCAAACCTGCTTGCATAGAGGAGGACTAGGACTCAAATTGAGACACACGTACTAGTCAAGCATGCTACGTTTTGTTGGCCTGCATATTTCACCTTCCAGTGTTTCAGCTGGAGTACTGTGTGTTTAGGATAATCTGGGAAAGGACAGCCGATTCAGGAGAAAAGGGGGTGGTGAAAATGGGCTAAAAGTATATTAATCTGCAAGTTTTCTTCCTGTCTGTGGTATTTTAATACTCTGATGGAATGCAGGCTAGCAATGCCATGTCCTCTTCACTTGTGCAGACTTGTCCCCGTTTCGGGTGGTTAATTATGATTTTGAGTTGTTTTAATGTTTGCACTGTACTGTCAATATAGTGTTCACTGTTGCAATTTCTGACTGTTGGTTAACCATGACCTTTTCAGCACGCAAGCGGTCAGGTTCTTTAACTCTCAGCCAGAATTAAAGAACATCTGTTACACAACCACAGGGTCCAGACTGAGATCAGATCATGATGTTTCTTAGATTTCACTTTGGCTGAACTTTAATTAGATGAATGATTCTAGCCAACATGCTAACCCAACCTCTGACCCAGTGGCTAGAGAAATTAAAGTGGTCGGGTTAGGACAAGTGTTCTGATTGCTACAGGGATCTCAGCAGGTCCTGAGCACTTGTGAAGTGTCCAAGGTATAAGATATCATTTGCATTCATGCAGTGTTTGCACACATGGGAAATGGTACTATCTTCTGTTATTCCAGCTTTGAATGTTTACATATAATAGTTACCACGGCTGCTAGTGTCAATTCATGTCACTCAACTATCTTAAATTAGCTCTTCTTTAAAATAAACTTCTAACAGGTTTGTAAGTAATCAACAAATGTTGAATCTGTTCATGCGCATTTACGTTGTAATTCACATTTAAATTTTAAGCCATTATGTTAGCAGTTTGTTGCCTGTAGGTCTTTTTTTTACCACTAGTAATAAACTTAACAAAAATCCCCATTGTCTTATCTCTGACAAAACCTGTTACAAACAGGTTTTTCTCAGTCTGCTGCAGATTAAAAAAAGGTTTCAACATGAACATAACCTGAGTTCAGTTGTAAGTCTTGTTGTAAGTCATTATTACTCACTGGTTACGTGTGTCTTACTATTTTCTATAAGCAAAGCCTTTTATCCTTCACAAACTTAATTTAAGAGCTTATGCGTTACGCTGGTGAAACCCTGAGCATTTTCCTTGTAATGGTGTTATCAATGAGAAACCGTCTTTATTAGACCTTTGCAGCAGGGGATAGCCAGCACTTCACGTCTCAGTGGTGGAGAGTCAGGCAGAGGCAGATGATCACAATTTGATTGCGGTAACTACAGGTACATCTCAGTAAATTAGAATATCAACAAATGTTGATTTATTTAGGTATTTCAATTAAAAAAAATTAAACTTCTATATTGTATAGAGTTATTACACAGAGAGTGAAATATTTCAAGTGTTTATTTATTTTAGTTTGGATGATTATGGCTTACAGCCCATGAAAACCCCAAATTGAGTTTCTCAAAAAATTAGAATATTACATAAAATTAATTTTAAAAAAAATAGTTTTTTAATAGAAATGTTGGCCGACTGAAAAGTATGTCCATGTACACACTCAATACTTGGTCGGGGCTCCTTTTGGGTTAATTACTGTATCAATGTGGCGTGGCATGGAAGTGATCATTCTGCGGCACTGCTGAGGTGTTATAAAGGTCCAGGCTGCTTTGATAGTGACCTTCAGCTCGTCTGCATTGGTAGGTCTGGTGTCTCTCATCTTCCTCCTGACAATACTCCACAGATTGTCTATGGGGTTTAGGTCAGGAGAGTTTGCTGGCCAATCAAACACAGTGATGCCATGGTCATTAAACCAGGTTTTGATACTTTTGGCAGTGTGGGGGGGTGCCAAGTCCTACTGGAAAATGAAATCAAGCTTCTCCATAAAGCTTGTCAGCAGAGGGAAGCATGAAGTGCTCTAAAATTTCCTGGTAGACTACTGCGCTGACTTTGGTCTTGATAAAACACAGTGGACCAACACCAGCAGATGACCTCTGTTCAGATAAAAGTAAATTTTGCATTTCATTTGGAAATCAAAGTCCCAGAATCTGGAGAAAAAGTGGAGAGGCACAGAATCTAAGTTGCTTGAAGTTTAGTGTGAAGTTTCCACAGTCAGTGATGATTTGAGGAACCATGTCATCTGTTGGTGTTTGTCCACTGTGTTTTATCAAGACCAAAGTCAGCGCAGTCGTCTACCAGGAAATTTTAGAGCACTTCATGCTTCCCTTTGCCGACAAGCTTTATGGAGAAGCTGATTTCATTTTCCAGCAGGACTTCCTCCCCCCCCCCCCCCCCCCCCACACACACACACAGCCAAAAGTATCAAAACCTGGTTTAATGACCATGGCATCACTGTGTTTGATTGGCCAGCAAACTCTCCTGACCTAAACCCCATAGACAGTCTGTGGAGTATTGTCAGGAGGAAGATGAGACACCAGACCCAACAATGCAGACGAGCTGAAGGCCACTATCAAAGCAACCTGGACCTTCATAACACCTCAGCAGTGCCACAGGCTGATCACCTCCACGCCACATTGATACAGTAATTCATCCAAAAGGAGCCCCGACCAAGTACTGAGTGTGTACATGGACATGCTTTTCAGTCGGTCAACATTTCTATTAAAAAAAAAAAAAACAAAACTATTTTTTTAATTTTATGTAATATTGCAAATTTTTTGAGAAACTGAATTTGGGGTTTTCATGGGCTATAAGCCATAATCATCAAAATTAAAATAAATAAACACTCGAAATATATCACTCTCTGTGTAATGACGCTTTATAATATAAAAGTTTATTTTTTTTAATTGAATTACCTAAATAAATCAACTTTTTGACATTCTAATTTATTGAGATGCACCTGTAAGTCAAGATCACAGCTTCCAGTTTTAAAGTTAATCACTCTGTTTCTTTTTCTTGTTTCACTCAAGTTAGTGAGACTGTCAACCTGTTTCTCCACCCGTATTAGCATGTGCTGGGCTAAACATACACAAAGGAAAACGGACTGTAATCAGGACAAATACATGGTATGTGATAAATCTCCTTGTGACGTCACTGTAAGGTGGTTCTGCTGTGGTGTCTCATTATTAGAGCCTCAGGGATGCTCAAAGCATCAAGTTCAGGCAGCTTTCAACAGCCGTTGGATCATAAACTAGATGTGAGTTTAAGCACACAAAACCTGCATACATACAATACATAACACATTTTTTTTTGCTGCAGGGAATAACTGAAGTCAGTGTCTACCTGATCCAATTTAAGGTATACATTTAAGTGTGTGCACAGTACACCTAACATGGAGGAACTTTAACTTTTTCCTTAGGTACAAATACAGTTGGTATGATGCAACTTGATATGAAAACCAGCAAAACAGTGAATTTTTTTTGTAAGGTTTAAATAAAAATTATTGATCAGTCAGTAAAAAAAAAATATATATATATACAGTATATACTGTATATACGTACAGTATATACTGTATACAGTATATATACAGTGTTAAGATATTTAGGGGAAGATTTACTAACGTGCTGCACCATTGCAAAATCCTGTTTTGGCAGTAAAATCTACTGTTGAGATTTACTAAAGGGCGCAGGATAAAGTTAGTGGTGGAAAGGCGTGGACTATGTTAATTTTGTGCCTGGCCTCATTGCATATGTATTTGTAGGAGTTGTCATATCAAAGCGCAAATGTGAGGGAGGAGAGTATTTGCATGACGGCGATCGTCGGTGCTGAGACATCGGTGAGAACTGAGGGGGCATGGCCGAAGAGACAGAATCTTCTCTCTGCCCGTGACTTTATTTGGCATGACAGAACAGTTTATATGAACAGAAATGATCTCACAGAGATCGGTGTTGAACTGAACTGAACTGGACATCAGCTGGCAGAGGATTTTTTAAAATTTCATTTGTTTATACAGTGTTTCCTCTGGCTTAAAGACCTTGGTGTGGTGGCAACATATTTTTCCCGGGGGGGGGGGGGGGGTAAACATACTGGAATATGTTAATTTTATACTATTTATTTCTTTTTAAAATTTTACACCGTAACGTTGCATATGGAACTTACCATTTGAAGTATTGTACAACCGAGGCTTGAATATTGAACCAGTTGGGGTCCCACCCAGACATCCTGTGTTGAGACTTTTTAGTGGTGTCATCCTTCTCTCCTTCCTCTGTGTGAACACTTCCCTCTCCTTGGCTCCTCTCTTCTGTCTCGTCTTGCCCTCTCTGAGCTCTGTCTAATTCAGGTTTTCTCTCTGTCTATGGTGGTATACAAACAGGTTAGAAAATATCAAGTGTCATGTTTTGTCCTGCAGGATTTTTTTTGTCATTGTTTATGACAAAAATATGTGTATTTTTTGTATTTTTATTCTAGTGTTTCTTTTTTTCCATTGAGAGAGTAGGGAAGGGAAAGAAACATTCATAACAGTAATGTACTCATGCATACTTAAATTATATGATCAGCTGGGTATAGTAACCAGAAATTCTACTCATGTAAAAGCAGTGCTTTGAAATTAATAATTAAAAGTAGGCAACCAAAAATTTCTAGTAGAGTTAAGGGTACAAAGAGCACCCACTTGAAAACTTGAGTAATGACTTCAGTCTTGAAGGTTTGAGGTTTTTCTCCAAAATTTATAACAATTTTCTTATAGTTTTCTACTTTTCTTTATAAATCTAAAGTTGAAACCATGTTCCTCAAATTTGTAATTTCCTCTTGTAAAATTGACTTTTCTTGTACATGTGAAACTTTATTATAAATGTGTGGATTATTTTTTGACTAATTTTTGTCTGTTTTTTAAAATAAAATTACTGGTTTTTTGTTGTTTTTTTTTTTTTAGATAAATTTGAAACAGATTGTGGTATTTTTTTTTTTTTTTACTTTTTCCTTATAACAATTTACACTTTTGACCATAATTTTGCAGTCAGAACAGAACAATAATTTAACTCTGATTACAAAGAAAAAATATTAATAAAATTGTATTTACCCCCTCATGGATCGTCACCTTATTGTGGTGGGGGGGTTTGCGTGCCCCAGTGATCCCAGGAGCTATGTTGTCCGGGGCAATTTGCCTCTGATAGGGTCTCCCAAGACAAACTGGTCCTGGGTGAAGGGCCAGACTAAGAACGATCCAACAGACTCTCATGAATTGTATATCAAGGATTCAGTGTACCCCGCCCGGTATGGGGTTACCGGGGCCCCACCCTGGAGCCAGGCCTGGGGGAGGGGCTCGAAGGCTAGCGTCTGGTGGCCGGGTTTCCACCCATGGGACCCGGCCGGGCTCAGCCCGAAGGAGTTACATGGGTCCGCCCTCCAGTAGGTTCACCACCTGCAGGAGGGATCATGGAAGTCCGGTGCTATGTGGATTAGGTGGCAGTCAAAGGCGGAGACCTTGGCGGACTGATCCCAAGCTTTCTAAACTGGCTTTTGGTACGTGGAATGTCACCTCTCTGGTGGGGAAGGAGCCTGAGCTGGTGTACGAGATTGAGCGATACCGGCTAGATATAGTCGGCCTCACCTCAACACACAGCTCCGGTTCCGGAACCAGTCTCCTGGAGAGGGGCTGGAGCTTGGCCTTTTCTGGAGTTGCCCCGGGCGAGAGGCGACGAGCAGGGGTAGGTATTCTTGTATCGCCCCACCTTGCTGCCTCTATATTGGAGTTTTCCCCGGTGGACGAAAGGGTTGCTTCCCTGCGCCTTCGGGTTGGGAAACGGGTCCTGACCATCATTTGTGCCTATGCACCAAATGATGTTTCAGAGTACCCACCCTTTTTGGAGTCTGTGACTGGGGTGCTGGAGGGTGCTCCTCCTGGAGACTCCATTGTCCTACTGGGGGACTTCAATGCGCACGTGGGCAACGACAGTGAAACCTGGAGGGGGGTGATTGGGAGGAACGGCCTGCCCGATCTAAACCCGAGTGGTGTTCAGTTATTGGACTTCTGTGCTAACCACAGTCTGTCCATAATGAACACCATGTTCAAGCATAAGGGTGTCCATATGTGCACCTGGCACCAGGACACCCTAGGCCGCAGGTCGATGATCGATTTTGTTATCGTATCATCAGACCTGCGACCGTATGTCTTGGACACCCGAGTAAAGAGAGGTGCAGAGCTGTCAACTGATCACCACCTGGTGGTGAGTTGGATCCGATGGCAGGGGAGGAAGCCATTCAGACCTGGTAGACCCAAACGTATAGTGAGGGTGTGCTGGGAGCGTCTGGCTGAGGCCCCTGTCCGGGAGGTCTTCAACTCCCACCTCCGGAAGAACTTCAACCACATTCCGAGGGAGTCTGGAGACATGGAGTCTGAATGGGCCATGTTCTCCACCTCTGTTGTTGAAGCGGCGGCCCAGAGCTGCGGCCGCAAGGTGGTCGGTGCATCTCGTGGTGGCAACCCCCGAACCAAGTGGTGGACACCAGTGGTGAGGGGGGCCATTAAGCTGAAGAAGGAGTCCTATCAAGCTTGGTTGGCTTGTGGGACTCCCGAAGCAGCTGAGGTGTACCGGCAGGCCAAGCGGAGTGCAGCTCGGGTGGTTGCTGAAGCAAAAACCCGGGTATGGGAGGAGTTCGGTGAGGCCATGGAACAAGACTTTCGGTCGGCTTCAAAGAGATTCTGGCAAACTGTTCGGCGGCTCAGGAGGGGAAAGCAGCTCCCCGTCCACACTGTGTATGGTGCGGATGGGATACTGTTGACTTCAACTGGGGATATCGTCGGGCGGTGGAAGGAATACTTCGAGGATCTCCTCAATCCCACTGATACGCCTTCCACAGAGGAAGCAGGGTTTGGGGACAAGGGGGATGACTCGCCTATCACAGGGGCTGAGGTCGCCAAGGTGGTTAAAAATCTCCTTGGTGGCCGGGCCCCAGGGGTGGACGAGATTCGCCCCGAGTACCTCAAGGCCCTGGATGTTGTTGGGTTGTCATGGTTGACACGCCTCTGCAACATTGCGTGGAGGTCGGGGGCAGTGCCTTTGGCATGGCAAACCGGGGTGGTGGTTCCTCTCTTCAAAAAAGGGGACCGGAGGGTGTGCTCCAACTTTAGAGGGATCACACTCCTCAGCCTCCCTGGGAAGGTCTATGCCAAGGTACTGGAGAGGAGAGTCCGGCCGTTGGTCGAACCTCGGATTCAGGAGGAGCAATGTGGTTTTCGTCCTGGCCGTGGCACATCGGACCAGCTCTTTACCCTCTCGAGAATTCTTGAGGGTTCGTGGGAGTTTGCCCAACCAGTTTACATGTGTTTTGTGGACTTGGAGAAGGCATTTGACCGCGTCCCTCGTGGATTTTTGTGGGGGGTGCTTCGGGAGTATGGGGTATCGGGCTTGTTGTTACGAGCTATTCGGTCTCTGTACGACCATTGTGAGAGTTTAGTTCGTATTGCCAACACTCGGCCGGAGTCATTCCCAGTGAGAGTTGGACTCCGCCAGGGCTGCCCTTTGTCACCGGTCCTGTTCATAATTTTTATGGACAGGATTTCTAGGCGCAGCCAGGGAATGGAGGGTGTCATGCTTGGTGACCACAGGATCTCATCTCTGTTGTTTGCAGATGATGTTGTCCTGTTGGCTTCATCCAGCAATGACCTACAGCTCTTGCTGGGACGGTTTGCCGCTGAGTGTGAAGCGGCTGGGATGAGAATCAGCACCTCCAAGTCCGAGTCCATGGTCCTCAGCCGGAAAAAGGTGGATTGTCCTCTCCGGGTTGGGGACAGGCTCCTGCCCCAAGTGGAGGAGTTTAAGTATCTTGGGGTCTTGTTCACGAGTGAGGGGAAAATGGAGCGAGAGATCGACAGACGGATTGGAGCAGCATCTGCAGTGATGCGGACGTTGTACCGGTCTGTTGTGGTGAAGAGGGAGCTTAGTTCTAAGGCAAAGCTCTCGATTTACCAGTCAATCTACGTTCCTACTCTCACCTATGGTCACGAGCTTTGGGTAATGACCGAAAGAACGAGATCGCGGATACAAGCGGCTGAAATGAGCTTTCTCCGTAGGATTGCTGGACTCACCCTCAGAGATAGGGTGAGGAGCTCAGTCATCCGGGAGAGGCTCAGAGTAGAACCGCTGCTCCTCCACATTGAAAGGAGTCAGTTGAGGTGGTATGGGCATCTGATTAGGATGCCTCCTGGACGCCTCCCACTTGAGGTGTTTCAGGCACGTCCCACTGGGAGGAGACCCCGGGGCAGACCCAGGACTCGGTGGAGAGACTATGTCTCCCAGCTAGTCTGGGAACGCCTTGGTATCCCCTCTGAAGAGCTGGAGCAGGTGGCTGGGGAGAGGGAAGTCTGGGCTTCTCTGCTTGAACTGCTGCCTCCGCGACCCGGACCTCCGGAAAAGCGGTAGAAGATGGATGGATGGATGGATGGAAAATTGTATTTAATGAAATAAATTAACTTAAATGACCAAGGATGCCGTTATTTCTGCTAAATTTCTTCATATTTATATATATATATATATATTTTTATTTATTTTTTTTTTTTTTTAGAAATCTCCTCACCACCCAGACAGCAGGAAAAACCTCCCTTATTTTGAAATCAAATGTTGACACGTTTAGTTTGTCTGAAGGCTGCTGACGGATTAAAGTCGTTTACTTCATGAATTTCGGTCATCTTAACCTGCCAGGTACATAATGGGGAACTGTAGCGGACTCTAAAGACATAATTCACCACAATATGTGTTCATGTACAGAATGATCTGTTTAGGCAGTTACAGTTGCGAAGTGACTACACGACCGGGAGCAGGTCTCCTAGTATCACGATATCTGGCCGGGAAGCGCCTACAATTCGATTCTTTTTTTTTTTTAATTCAATAGTAGAAAATACACACAATACACACAAATTACAAATATGCTAATAATACAAGTAAATACCTCCTAATTTGGCTATTTGGTTAAAAAAAAAAATAAAAAAAATGCACATATTTATTTATTTTCCATCAGGTGCGTCAGGGAGCCCTTTGGCTCCTTCGCTCCCTGACAGCTCGGGTGCTTCACACACATCCACATCCACACGTCATTCATTTCCATTAACACGTTTTGGGGGTTTGTTCAATACAACGCACGAAACCACTCCTGCACGTGAGTTTTTCATTCACAGACATAAATGGCTGGCTCCCGGTCGTTTAGCAACAGCCATTGTAGTTGTGCGCTCAGGCTTTCTCATCAGGCACCTCTGTAGGCAGCCACTGAAGGACCTCAGTTTAGAGCTAGCGTTTTTAGCTGTTGCTTTGTCACTGCCACTGGAGAATAAAAACGGCATGCCTGCTTGTGTGAGAAAAGAGAGAAATTGCCAGTCTCATAACTTAATATTGTAGTGGCTGGTGAAATATATCCTCAGCAATTCATCAGTCCCCCTGCCTTTCCCTTCATACGAAGCCGGCTGCATTTGAATTCTAACCACATCTCTTAGCTAAGTGACTCTTCCATTATTGCTCCCGTTTCCAGCGGGCTAAAACCATGATAAACGCCAGTGCTTGCATACCTCTTATGATTTTTTTCCACGTTTAAAGTACTTTAATAAACTCAGGTTTCTGTCGGACAGTCACGGTTAGTGAGACACTGTTGGCTGACTGACTGGAAAACCCGTGTGAGCGGGGCGCTTCTAAACTCTGCGGAGATGACAGCCACGCGCGTTGTTCATGTGCGCACTAGCGGAAAGTCATTGCTTCATATGTTTTTATTAATAAAATCATATCAGCTTGGCATGGCGGTACAATTTCTGGCGAGGCGGCCCGCCACGGAGAAATGTTACCAGAGGAAACCCTGTTGTATATAGCCCACTAAATGAACTTGTATCCATAAAATAGGATACAATAGGATAGCCCTTCCTATCTGCAGTGAACATACAGATGTGTCAGCGGACAGTGACTTTTTTTTCTGTGGAGCTTCAGACTCTTGAGTCTGGCGTTTCCTCTATCCATATTTCTATATTTGTTTATTTTTGCTGTGCATAAAATGTTAATTCAGTTCCCTCTTCTCTCTATTTCTCTCTCCCAGTTCAGGATAAACAATGGGAGGAAAACAACAACGAGATTATTAAAAGAAAAAAGAGCAGAGATCCATGGAAACGTCACATGAAATTGTAACATCGTAGTAACTCAATGACAGCAGTCTCTGCTGTGGCGGTCTGAGGAATAAGTGAATTCATGTGTGTTTAATTTTATTATGTTCCAGACTTCAGAAAACAAAACACACGTTTATAATAAGTCATGGACAGGGAGACTTGTAGATTTTGTTAAAACAAAGTTATTCACATAATAAAACTCCAGAGTCTCCATCAAACAATCATGATGGTTCCTGTGTTAATAAAATAAACACGTTGGTCAAATAATCACTTTATTCGTGAGTAGTCCTTTTATTAATTATATGCAAATACTTAATTTATCTATAAATTCAAGACATCTCTGTCTGTGTGTGTGCGTTTTCCTCAAATATCTCTCAAATCATTCATCACACTGACCTAAGATTTCGGGGTTTCGGATTGACTTTGTGCTCATTGGAGAATACACCACATCACAGCCATGCTGATTGGACAATACATGGCATCACGACCTGTCAGTCACCACAATGCTTGCTGCTGAGGTTACGACGGTGTGCATCCATGAGTATGGAGCTGCTCAGTCAAAATATATGCCATAAAGTTGCGTATGGGGGTGGGGGCTGCCGGGGACCAGCACATCCACAAGTATGGCGCCACTATATACCATAAAGTTGCATAGGTCTAATGGATGTATTCGCCATAGAGAATGGGGGTGGGGGGGCTGTCGGGGACCCGTGGTGCTGCAATGACATCACTGACACACGGATAAGGCAGCAGCCGACACTCCCGTTAACCAGCCAATACCAGTGTCCCACCGTGCGCTCCATGAACGTTCAGGGGGAGGCACGCTCAGCCTGCCCGGTCAGTGGTAGATGAAAGTCCCAACTGCTGCTTCATTGTGGAGCGGAATGACCAGATCAACTGCATATTACATGCAGACATGCTAGATGACAGCAAGATGCAAAAATGTCCAAATAACAAAATACATCATTTTTATTTAAATATTTACAGACAAATGGGCAACACTGATGTGAAACTTCCAGCCAAATGGGTCATTCTGTGTGTGTGTGAGAGAGAGAGAGAGAGAGAGAGATTTAAAAAATCCCTTAATTGCACAATTCAAAAATGTAAGATCGCCAATATCATTCCACCAAGTGTCTCACATTTCAAAAGTGCAAACATAACTCGTCCCCCTCTCCCACAGAGAGAGAGAGACTGGTGAAGGGATTGGCGCTGTACCGTGGATGCCCTGAATTTCCCCTCTGGTGATCAATAAAGTATACAAGATACAAATAATAATAATAATGTTCAGTGTTTTGTACTTATAGTATTGCTAGAATATAAAAGGATGTACTACAATGGGTCTCAAATATTTGTAAATATGTCCTGTTATAGTACTGCATGAGTTTATTGACGACAGACTATACACATATAAACTAAATTATAATGGTGACTGAGCAACTCCCATTCCCCAAAGTGCAAGATGCAACATTTATGAATATAACTCATAAAAGATCACACAAATAAGTGATGAGAAAAAAATAAACAAGAGGTTCCTAAACAGTTGCTAATATCGGATGTCCATTCATTTTCAGTTATTCTGTAATTAATATTCACACAATCAAATAAATCTCAGTTCAGTCCCTTTCATATTTGTCAAAGTGTAACGTGTGATTGCCTACATATAGGCTACACCTCTGTATTCCACTTTCAAACAGAGCCTGCATTTGGGCCTGTAAAGCCTGATTGCACTACCTGTTTCAGACAGGAATACTCGCTTTCTACGGGCATGCACCAGTACATATTAAACAAAGCAGTCTGCCATGTGAAATGAAAATCAAAACTTTGTAATATGACAAACTAAACTATTTTACTGGGTTTTGCGCTTAAATAAAAGCTTAAAAAAAAAACCCCTCCTATATTATGCTCCTCCAAACTGGCTGTGTGACCTGCTTCCTCATCAGGTGTGCCTGTGCACAATTTTGAGATGAATATTGAAATTAAGTGACTGCATCTGTGTTCATAATTTTGTATGATGTTAGCAGATCTCTGGCAAAAATTGGCCACACCCTTAGGTGCTCTGTCTAAATTGCTTACTCCCTAATGTGCACTGCCTTGGTAAATCTGCCCCTTAAAAGTATTTGAAGTAAGGACAAAATTGTGACCGGTGCGGACAAAATGAGTCGCAGTCTGGAAACTTTCAAAACTGAGGTAACGTTATTTTCATATTCTGCATTGAAAGACCTTCAAAATTATATTTAATTTGTAGGAATTGCACAAAAACGGACCAAGCCGATTTTATTTATATTTGGCTGGTTTGAAAACTCATGTTTGATCGGTCATGAGCTACGTCTTCCTCAAAAACATGTATTTTTAGAAAGTATAAGTTCCAAGCTTTACAATGATACCAGGCACTGACCAGGGTTTTCCCGGGACCTGCTGCCAGCAAACAAAGAAAGAATCATGATTTATGACTTCACGTGCCTGTAGCTTGTAATTACCCGGTGTGCATTCTGACTCAATTTGCCAGCATGGGTCATAATTGTGAAGATCTGTTTGCATTAAATCAGCTATGATAGTACTATATTTAGGAGAAGAATGAGACTGACGGCTGGGATAGAGACACAAACTGCTCTTGTCTGTACATCACTGTTTTGCATAGTTTTTGGATAAAGGCAGGATATGACACAGTCTGATTTGCTAGGTGTCACAGGTGGCTTCCCATTTCCTAAATGCATTTCCATGATTTTAACACAGAGCAAGATGACAGTTGGATAATGGTTAACCAGTCAGAGATGGTGTGCAGATGGTCACGTATCATGTAAATGTTAATCTGTGAAAAAGTTTTAACACAACTGTGTTTGGGGTTTTTTTTGGGTCACACTTTCATTGTATTTTTTTTTTATATATATCTATTCATATTTATTTTGTCATAGTCACACATGCTCACCTGCATCTACTCCTTTCACACACCTCATCATACCAGTTCAGAATGATTTATCCTGATGCTTTTTGGCACCTTGACTGACCCAGGTGTCGCAGATTTGGTAAAACATGCCATCATCTTCCAGCAAAGACCTGAAAGTAGTTCTCTTAATCTCGTCTACTCCTCCCCTGCTTTTCTCCATTTTAAACATATGTTGCAGCCTAGTCTTGAACAAAATATGATGAGCTACAAAAAGTGTTGTAAAGCATAAAATAAGTGGCTAATGTGCCAATTATTGCCAGACTTATTAAGCCGATGTGCCAGCTGGTTTGTGCTGGTACTGTTGATGCTTGTTCCACCTGACAGTACCGTTCTGCAGGGAGCCAGCTTTGCCTAGTTAACTTTAATTGCCTGTTTCCTGTGGAAGTTGCCTGAGCTGCAGCAGCATTTACACATAATGAAAAAAGATAAGTGAGAAAGGAAGCCAGCTCTTTATCTATGAATATTGAATTGGAAGCAATTTATTTTCTGAAAATTTTCTCCCCTTTCCCTCCCGTTTTTTCTGTACCTCACAACTCCCTTTCCTCCTCTCTCTCTCCTCTCCTCAGTCGTAGCTCGCTAATGAGGCTTCTTGATAATGATCCCTGCACGCTTTTCCTCATTAGACACACTCAATAGGGACGTCCCTGCCTCAATCCCTCGCTCACTGTCTCTTTTTTTCCCTTGTTATTTTCTGATTCTGTCTCTCCCTCATTTTCTTGTTCTGGCTGCCCCTTTCTCCTTTAGCGAGCTTTTTCTTTCTCACAACAAATAGGCTGCTCGGCAAACCAGTACAATATCGATTAACAATGCTGCCCCTTAGTTGCTTCTATCCATTGTACGATTTCAGGTCCAGCTCAACATAATGAGCTGACTGAATAATGGCCAGCTGCTAAATAAGCCTCTAAATGTGGGAAGCCACTAGATATATCCTCGTCTGGTTTCTCTATTTTATCTAATGAATGTATGGATGAGGTTATTGAAGTTCTATCTAGCAAGCAGAATAGCAATCATGTTTTTTTCTCCCCCATTTTGGAGAGGCAGTTGATGGATGTGCTAAGTGTTATTTAACCTTGTTTTAAAGCACTTGCTTCCCTCTTGCCTGAGTGGCTATTTAACTCCTGTCTATCTCCTCTCTAGCTGCCTCTCGCACACAGACATCCGCGGCCTCTTGGGAACGTGCTTGTGTGTTATCCACCGTCTGTACTTAACAGGGTTTTGCTACAGGAGGGCATGCTTGTTTGATTTTTCCAGTGTTGATGGGCTCAAAGTTTTCAAGTGTAGACCTACTGATTTTTTTAAAAAAATTGTTTGTAATGTGATTGAAGCACAACACTTAAAAATATAAAAATTTAAGGAGTTGAATGTAGCTGTCAGATAAACACCATTTTTAATTAAAGTATAAAGAATAAAGAATTTGTAAAGCAGTAGTAAATAAGTGTAGCAGTGGTGTAACAAGTCCAGGCCATGATTATGATATGAAATGTAGAACAAACTAATTGATGATTTTGAACTGGAGAAGGTTGCCGCTCATTCATGAGTTCATTTAACACCCAATTAACAGGAAATGCATCAACAACAGTTTTGTGTTTAATGATTGCAATATAATAAAAACTGAATCAGATAATTTGTAGTTACACCTCAAATGTTATGACTTGCTGTTTGTTTTTATTTCATTTAGTTAATATTTAGGATGCAATTCATGGACATATTTCCACTCATGTGGATACTCTGTAATTTCCCCATTGTGGGACTAATAAAGGATTCTAAATCGAAAAAAAATGTTTAGCAATTCACTAAAAAGTGAAGGTATTAAATAAGTGTGAGATGACTCTAACATACGGCACATATAATTTGCCGTATGTTAGACGTAAAGGGAACGCAAAGGGCACACTCATTGAAAATCCTAAAATAAGCATATCATGACCTCTACCGAAAGCTGAGAACATAATAAACATGAATATAGTACTTTTGTAGCCTTAATTTCATCTATAAAGAAAAGAAATTTAATTTTTTCCATTCATTATGTGCACCCACATCGAGGCTCTCCATATTTGCCAACTGATTTGGGTGACATCACTAGTGGAACAAACTAAAAGCTCAGTGGCTCCAGCAGATCCAACCCACACTCTTGATTATGCATCTAAATTGTAGAAATAAACAAATATTGCTGACAATAGACTTCGATCTTCAATCGAAGATTTCGATCGCTCGGTCAGTCAGTAGCGAGATCACTGTTCTCACTGCTAGCATGCAACTTACATCGAGAGGATGAAGATGTAAAGCAAAAATGATGATCAAGACTTGTCTAAAAAAATTATCACAATCAATAAAGCACATATATTTGAAGAATAAGGTCTACCTTTGCTAAAAACATACAGTGGATAGAAAAAGTCTACACACCCCGTTCAAATGCCAGGTTTTTGTGATGTAAAAAAATGAGACCAAGATTAATCATTTCAAAACTTTTCTTCTTCTTTTCAACCATTAATGTGACCTATAATCTGTACAACCCAATTGAAAAACAAACTGAAATCTTTTAAGGCGGAAAAATAAAAAATAAACTTAGTCACCTGGTTGCATAAATTTGCACACCCTTAAACTAATACTTTGTTGCAGCACCTTTAGCTTTTATTACAGCACTCAGTCTTTTTGGGTAGGAGTCTATTAGCGTGTCACATCTTGATGTGGCAATATTTGCCCACTCTTCTTTGCAAAACCACTCCAAATCTGTCAGATTGCGAGGGTATCTCCTGTGCACAGCCCTTTTCAGATCACCCCAATGATGTTTGATTGGATTCAGGTTTGGACTCTGGCTGGGCCATTACAAAACATTAATCTTCTTCTGGTGAAGCCATTCTTTTGTTGATTTGGATGTGTGCTTTGGGTCACTGTCATGCTCAAAGATGAAGTTCATTTTCACCTTCAGCTTTCTAGCAGAAGCCTGAAGATTTTGTGCCAACACTGACTGGTATTTGGAACTGTTAATAATTCTCTCCACCTTGACTAAGGCCCCAGTTTCAGCTGAAGAAAAACAGCTCCAAAGCATAATGCTGCCACCACCATGCTTCACTGTAGGCATGGTGTTCTTTTGGTGATGAGCAGTGTTGTGTTTGTGCCAAATATACCTTTTGGAATGATGGCCAAAAAGTTCATCTTCTTCCGCTTAATCCTTTTCGGGTCGCAGGGGGGCTGGAGCCTATCCCAGCATCTTTGGGCGAGAGGCAGGGTACACCCTGGACAGATCGCCAGTCCATCGCAGGGCCAACACAGAGAGACAGACAACCATTCACTCTCACAGTCATACCTAAGGACAATTTAGAATCCCCAGTTTTTGATGCCAATTAACTTGCATGTTTTTGGCATATGGGAGGAAACCGGAGAGGTTGAACTTTTTGGCCTGGCGTGGGTTTACTCTGGGCCAAAAAGTTCAACCTTGGTTTCATCGGACCATAACACATTTTCCCACATGCCACATATGGGGCGGCAGTGGCTCAGGTGGTAGTGCAGGTCATCCAATAACTGGATGGTTGGTGGTTCAAATCCTGCTCTTCCCAGATATCCTGCCGTTGTGTCCCTGGGAAGACACTTTACCCACCTTGCCTCCAGTGTCCATAACACTGGGTATGAATGTGTATATGTTTGGTAGTGACCGGAGAGGCCGTTGGCGCGGATTGGCAGCCACGTTTCCGTCAGCCTGCCCCAGGGCAGCTGTGGCTACAGTAGTAGCTTACCACTACCATTGTCTGTCTGGAGTGAATGAATAATGTATCTATTTTTCAATTCAACTTTATTTATATAGGGCCATTTCACAACAACAGTTATCTCATAGCACTTTCAACTGGAGGGGAAACCCCCACAGTTGCAGAAAGACCCCAGCAATCAGGTGATCCCCTGTGAGCAAGCGCTTGGCGATGGTGGAGAGGAAAAACTCCCTTTTAACAGGAAGAAACCTCCAGCAGAACCAGGCTCAGGGAGGGGCAGTCATCTGCTGTGACTGGCTGGGGGGTGAGGGGATAGAGAAGATGAAAAGAACAGACATGTAGAGAGCAAACAGCATGATGGGGACTCAATCTATGGGAGAGAACAAACAGATGTTAATGACTAGCAAAAAAAAAAAAAAAGTTTCATTGAGAGTGAAGAAAGGAGTGAAGCCCAGTGCATTACTGGAGGTCCCCCGGCTGTCTAAACCTATTAGCAGCATAACTAAGGGAGGGTTCAGAGACACATGATCCCTCCCTAATTGTAGGCTATATCAAAAAGAAAGGTTTTAACCCTATTCTTAAAAACAGAGATCGAGTCAGACTCACGAATCCAGATTGGCAGCTGGTTCCACAGGAAAGGAGCTTGATAACTGAAGGCTCTGCCTCCCATTGTACTTTTGGAGATTCTAGGTATTACAAGTAATCCAGCATTATGGGAGCGTAGTGCTCTGTTAGGATAATAGGGTAGTATCAGATGTTTTAAATAAAAAGGGGCCTGATTGTTTAGAGCTTTGTAAGTAAGAAGAAGGATTTTAAACTTGATTCTAAACTCTATGGGAAGCCAATGAAGGGAGGCCAGAACCGGACAGATATGGTCTCTCTTTCTAGTACGTGTTAAAACTCTTGCAGCAGCATTTTGGATCAACTGAAGACTTTTTAAAGATGTTTTAGGACAACCCGATAATAAAGAGTTATAATAATCTAATCTATAGCTAACAAAAGCGTGGATCAGTTTCTCAGCATCACTCTGAGACAAGATGCTCCTAATCTTGGCAGTATTACGCAAATGATAGAAGGCAGTCTTAGAAACGAAGTTAATATGTGAATTGTAAAACGGCTCTTGATCAAAAATAACTCCAAGGTTCCTCACAGAACTATTAAGAGAAAGAGTAACTGCATCCAAACTAAAAGTTTGATTTGGAAAAGTATTTCTAAGGTTTTTTTGGACCAACAAGAATGACTTCAGTCTTATCTGAATTTAATAGCAGGAAATTACAAGTCATCCAAGCTTTGATTTCCTTAAGACAGGCTTCTAACTTGGCTAATTGATTACTATCATCTGGCTTCATTGACAGGTATAATTGTGTATCATCTGCATAACAATGAAAATGTATACAGTGCTTTCTAATAATGTTGCCTAACGGAAGCTTATATAAACTAAAAAGAGTAGGGCCTTGCACAGATCCCTGTGAAACTCCGTGACTGAGCTTTGAGTTGAAAGAAAACTCATTATTGACATGAACAAACTGGAACCTATCGGATAAATATGATCTAAACCACTGCAATGAAGTTCCATTAAGTCCAACATAGTGTTCTAATCTATCAAGTAGAATATTATGATTGATAATATCAAAAGCTGCACTAAGGTCTAAAAGGACAAGTACAGAAACAAGTCCATTATCAGATGTGATAAGGAGGTCATTAGTGACCTTCACTAAGGCTGTTTCAGTACTATGATGGATTCTAAACCCAGATTGAAACTCTTAAAGTAAACCATTTCCCTGCAAGTGGTCAAATAATTGCGTAGCAACAACTCTTTCTAAGATTTTTGAAATGAAAGGGAGATTAGAGATTGGTCTATAGTTAGCTAAAACTCCTGGATCCAGTGTTGGCTTTTTGAGTAAGGGTTTAATTACAGCAGTTTTAAAAGCCTGCGGTACATGGCCTAAAGTTAATGAAGAATTGATTATTTGAAGAATAAAGCTACCAATAAATGGGAAGTCTTCTTTAAATAACCTGGTAAACTGATCCAAACAGATGTCAATTGAAGGAGTTGTAGTAGTTACTGTATTTAAGTTAACGGTAGGAAGAATCTGATTGATTTTATCTCTGATAGATGAAATTTTATTATTGAAAAAGTTCATAAAGTCCTGACCAGTAAGCTCTAAGAGAATGCTAGGATTGACAGAGTCCTGACTCTTTGTCAGCCTGGCTACAGTGCTGAAAAGAAACCTGGGATTATGCTTGTTCTCGTCTATTAATGCAGAATAATAACTCGTTCTAGCTTTTCTAAGAGATTTTTTATAAATTAAATGATGACTTCTCCAAGCTAAATAGATTTCATCTAAATTAGTGGA
This sequence comes from Pholidichthys leucotaenia, assembly GCA_020510985.1. Lineage (NCBI taxonomy): Eukaryota > Metazoa > Chordata > Actinopteri > Cichliformes > Pholidichthyidae > Pholidichthys > Pholidichthys leucotaenia. The sequence goes on along the minus strand of CM035837.1, from coordinate 254,312,343 downwards.
GTGCCATTTTCTTTCTAATTGATGAGTCTTCTGTTTTAAGCTACGAGTTTCTGTGTTGAACTAAGGAGTTAGAAATCTCTGATTAGACTTTTTCTTTTTTAAAGGGGCCACCATGTCTAGAGTCTGATGCAGAGAAGCTGTAACACTATCTACCATGCTATCAATTACAGAAGGAGCAAGCTGTCTATAGCTTATTTTCGTTGTGTTGACACATGGCATAGAGGAAACAATCTGCTTAAATTTGGTTACATCATCTGAGAGGCATCTACTGTAGTAATATTTTTCTTTAGGGGCCAAATAGTCAGAAATAGTAAAATCAAAGGCTAACAGACAATGGTCTGACAGTACATGGTTATGAGGAGACACTACCAGATTTTCTGTTTCTATGCCATATGTCAGAACAAGGTCCAACGTATGGTGGAGATAATGGGTAGACTTTCCAGCTTTCTGAGAAAACACCATCAAGTCTAATATTGAATTAAATGCCACATTAAGGCAATCACTATCTACATCTACATGTATATTAAAGTCCCCTACTATAATTATTCTATCTGATGTCAGCACTACATCAGCTAAGAATTCGGCAAATTCGGGTTAAAAACTCTGAATAGATTGATGAAGGACGATAAACTATGGCAAATGAAATTGGGTTTAGCCTAAAATTGCTAAAATGCCCAATACTGAGGACCAGGCCCTCAAAGGAATTATAGCGTGTTTTTGCTTTACATTAACTAGTAATTTGGAATGGTAAATTGTTGCTACTTCTCCTCCACGACCAGAACTTCTGGGATTTTGACAGTTTAAATAACCAGAGGGAGTTTATTCATTCAAACCGACATAATCCTCTTGCCCTAACCAAGTCTCTGTAAGGAATATTAAATCAGTCTGATGATCAATTAATAGATCATGGACTAGCAGAGACTTGGGAGTTAGAGACCTAATATTTAACAAACCACATTGAATTTTTAAATTATGAGGAGGAACAGAGGTCAAATGATTCAATTTAGAGGCTTCATGTTTAATTTGAGTTTTACCAACTTTTTGTTTAATCACTTTGGGATGCTTATTGGAGGGAGCAGACAATGATTCTCTGATGGGGAAGACGGGGGGCTAAGTTGAGGGGTGGCGGATGAAGAGGAGCTGCAGAGAGGCTTGTAAGACTGCAACTCTGCTTCCTGGTCCCAACTCTGAGTTGTCAATGTTTTGGAAATTTGGATAAAAATGATGCCAGATTGTTAGATAAATGAGACCCACCATCCAAAGTGGGATGGACACCGTCTCGTCTAATAAGACCAGGTTTTCCCCAAAATGAGCTCCAATTGTCTATGTAGCCCATGTCGTTTGCAGGACACCACACAGACAGCCAGCGGTTGAAGGATGACAAGCGGCTAAACATGTCATCACTGGTCAGATTGGGGAGGGGCCCAGAGAATACTACAGAGGCAGACATTGTTTTGGCAAAGTCACACACCGTTTCCACGTTAAGTTTTGAGACTTCCGACTGCCGGAGTCGGACGTTGTTAGTGCCGGTGTGGATAACAATTGTGGAATATTTACATTTACTTTTAACCAGCATTTTCATATTTGACTTGATGTCATCTGCTCTGGCCCCAGGAATGCATTTGACTATGGCCGCTGGAGTCTCTAGGTTCACGTTTCTGACTACAGAGTCGCCAATGATCAGAGTTTTTTCCTCAGCGGGTGTGTCGCTGAGCGGGGAAAAGCAGTTAGAAACATGAACAGGTTGGTGGTGAACCGGGGCTTTGCAGCTAGGCTTCCTTCTCACCGTCACACACCCATTCTCCTCGCTGCTGAGGAGGACCGGAGGACCGCTAGCAGGCCGCCCTATGCTAGGGAGCTCCGCTGCAGCTAACGGGCATCCGTCATAATTAACTGGTGCAGACGGTGTTTCAATGCAGCGGAGCCAGGATTCCAAATCAGACAACCTCACCTTGAGCGCCTCAAAAAGACAACATTTATTAAATTTACCGTTATCACTAAAAGAGGCAGAGGTGTAGCTAAACATCTGACAGAGAGTGCACACCAGAGGAGAAGGGGAAGGAGAGCTAGTAGCCTTAGCTAGTGGCTAACCCGAAGCTAACAAAAACACAGATGAAAGGTGAACAGAAGGCTAAAGAGGGTGATTAGATGACACTGAGTGCGCACACAGGTGCAGGAGGCTTGATAAACAGAAGTGAGAGCTAACGGTAGAAGGAAAAAAGTGATTAAAATACAATTAAAGGCAAAATCCTCAGGAGAATGAGAGCTAACCACAGAGCAAGCCACACAGCCAGCCAGCAACACAGGAAGTTACGATACTTTACCACAGGAAGCCTAGTGGGGCTATTTGTAAAAGCGTCTTTGAGTGGCTATGATAAAGGTCTATATAAATCTGATGCATTATTATTATTATGCATTTGGGAGATTTCAAATGCGTTTTTGCAAAATGTGACTGGGCTCGGATGTTTTTCTTTGTAAGATAAGGCTTCTGTCCTTGCCACCCTAGACGGGAGATTGTTGTCACATGTACTAAACAGCCAGTACTTGCCAGAAATTCCTGCAACCTCCCTGACCAGTTTTCTTATGATCTTTTCATCAGTTTTGGAAGGATGTCCAGTCCTTGGTAATGTCACTGTTGTGCCATATTTTCTGCACTTGATGACTGTCTTCACTGTGTTCCATGGTATATTTAATACCCTGGAAATTCTTTTGTACCCTTCTCCTGACTGATACCTTTGAACATTGAGATCCCTCTGATGCTTTGGAAGCTCTCTGCAGACCATGGCTTGTGCTGTAAGATGTGATTACAAAAATGTCAGGAAAAGCCTACGAGAACAGCTGAACATTATTTGGGGTTAATCAGAGGTACTTTAAATGATGGCAGGTGTGTGCTGACTCCCATTTAACTCTTTAACTGTCCACATTTCATGGACGGGTTGCACGCCCCCAGTGGCACGGTGCAGCAACTGTACCTGTCAACTCACTGACGTTCCCCGGCTATACTGAGAATTTGTACTGATCTGACAGTTCAGAAGGTGGCAGACACGTGTTGGAGGAATCATGCCTGACATGGAATACAGCAAAGAAGAAATCCTCATTATTATTATTCCTTTTTCCACTTTGAGCTCACAACACCAATGTGGCTGCCACCATGATGGTCATGGCGGCTGCAATACTGACAGAAACTGCATCATACAGGAAAAATTGCAGCGTAATACAAATGAAATTCACGTGGGATAATCATAAGAGTTTGTAGATGTGGTAGAGGCGTAAATGACCGACCAAACGCAAAACAATGACTACGATGGGCGAAAACGGACCGGTCATGTGAGTGAGTGAGCACCCCCCCCCCCCCCTTCCCGGCCACAGGTGCTGTAAGTGACGAATTTATGGTTTTTTTTTTTGCGGTTTATTGATTTTCTGGTTCATATACTTTGAAGATTAGATAAAAACATACCCCTGTAGACAAAAAGGGGTAAAAAAAAAAAAAGAACCATTCTTTGTGTAAATGTGTCCAAAGTCCACTTTTGACTGAGTTATATAATTTATATAGCTGCTGTGACATTATGCAAATTTTAGATGCATAAATTTATTCTTATCTGAAACTTTGGATCATATTCTACATCTCTACACCCTATGCAGGACATACTGGATGCACTGAGGAGCTCATTTAGCAGCAGACTACATCATCCCAGGTGCACAACCGAGAGGTTTCGTAGGTTCTTCCTACCAACGGCTGTCAGACTGTACAACCTAAGCAGGGCTGCTCGCAGAGATAGCAAAAAGACGTAACAAACTAATAGTTTCTTTTTTTTTTTTTGAATGCAAAAGATGCAATAGACTTACACAATGGTCCTCTCCGGCATACAACTAGGAACATACCGGTCGCTATGGAGGGTGAGAATATGTATGGGCACATAATCATACCATGTAGGATAACTAAATAGACGGTTATGCTGTTTCATCCCACCTAGCAACAATGCTCTGCACTGTGTGTGTTTATATATTTACATATTTATTCCATCTAGCAACAATGCTCTGCACTGTGTGTGTTTATATATTTACATATTTATTCCATCTAGCTACAATGCTCTGCACTGGGTGTGTTTATATTTATATGTCTATATATTTATTCCATCTAGCTACAATGCTCCGCACTGTGTTTTTATATATCTACATATTATTCCATCTAGCTACATTGCTCCGCACTGTGTGTGTTTATATACTTGCATATTTATTCCACCTAGCTGCAATGCTCCATACTGTGGGTGTTTATATATTTACATATTTATTCCATCTAGCTACAATGCTCTGCACTGTGTGTTCATATATTTATTCCATCCAGCTACAATGCTCTGCACTGTGTGTCTGTGTGTGTGTGTGTGTGTGTATATATATATTTTATAGTAATATGTACATATGTATATTAGCTGCTCTTGCTTGCTTGTTTTTTCTTGCCTTCTGATTGTTGCTCTGAGTGTTGCTATCCCTGTGCTGTTGCAATCCTGGAATTTCCCCGTTGTGGGACTAATAAAGGCTTATCTTATCTTATCTTATCTTATCTTTCTAATTGACAGTAAGCCATTATCTCTTGCAGCTTTCAAGTTTTAGCCTTGGAAATCTGAACTATTTTATTGACAATTTTTTTTACCACTCTTGACCACTAGGGGCCTTGACCACCCTTTAACCGTCACAGTCGCCATATGGCGACTGGGATAGCTAATGAGTTTGAATGTGATTAGTTAATTCTGAACACAGCCACATCCCCAGTTATAACAGGGTGTGCATATTTATGCAACCAGGTTATTGTAAGTTTTTTATTTTTCCCCTTAAAAGATTTCAGTTTGTTTTTCAATTGGGTTGAACAGGTTATACTGTAGGTCACATTAATGGTGGACAAATTTTTTAAATGATTTATCTTGGTCTCATTTTTTTACATCACAAAAACCTGGCATTTGAACAGGGGTGTGTAGAGGTTTTTATATCCACTGTAGTTTGGTAACTTTTCTGGAGTTGCCCCGGGCGAGAGGTGACGAGCAGGGGTGGGTATTCTTGTATCCCCCCACCTTACTGCCTCTATATTGGAGTTTTCCCCGGTGGACGAAAGGGTTGCTTCCCTGTGCCTTTGGGTTTGGAAACGGGTCCTGACCATCATTTGTGCCTATGCACCAAATGATGTTTCAGAGTACACACCCTTTTTGGAGTCTGTAACTGGGGTGCTGGAGGGTGCTCCTCTTGGGAGACTCCATCGTCCTACCGGGGGACTTCAATGCGCACGTGGGGAACGACAGTGAAACCTGGAGAGGGGTGATTGGGAGGAATGGCCTGCCCGATCTGAACCCGAGTGGTGTTCAGTTATTGGACTTCTGTGCTAACTACAGTTTGTCCATAACGAACACCATGTTCAAGCATAAGGGTATCCATATGTGCACCTGGCACCAGGACACCCTAGGTCACAGGTCGATGATCGATTTTGTTACTGTGTCATCAGACCTGCGACCGTATGTCTTGGACACCTGGGTAAAGAGAGGTGCAGAGCTGTCAACTGATCACCACCTGGTGGTGAGTTGGATCCGATGGCAGGGGAGGAAGCCATTCAGACATGGTAGACCCAAACGTATAGTGAGGGTGTGCTGGGAACATCTGGCTGAGGCCCCTGTCCGGGAGGTCTTCAACTCCCACCTCCGGAAGAACTTCAACCACATTCTGAGGGAGTCAGGAGACATGGAGTCGGAATGGGCCATGTTCTCCACCTCTGTTGTTGAAGTGGCGGCCCAGAGCTGTGGCCGCAAGGTGGTCGGTGCATTTCGTGGTGGCAACCCCCGAACCAAGTGGTGGACGCCATTAAGCTGAAGAAGGAGTCCTGTCAAGCTTGTTTGGCTTGTGGGACTCCCGAAGAAACTGAGGTGTACTGGCAGGCCAAGCGGAGTGCAGCTCGGGTGGTTGCTGAAGCAAAAACCCAGGTATGGGAGGAGTTCGATGAGGCCATGGAACAAGACTTTCGGTCGGCCTCGAAAAGATTCTGGCAAACTGTCCGGCGGCTCAGGAGGGGAAAGCAGCTCCCTGTCCACACTGTGTATGGTGCGGATGGGACACTGTTGACTTCGACTGGGGCTATTGTTGGGCGGTGGAAGGAATACTTTCTGAGGATCTCCTCAATCCCACTGATGTGCCTTCCACAGAGGAAGCAGGGTTTGGGGACGAGGGGGATGACTCGCCTATCACAGGGGCTGAGGTTGCCAAGGTGGTTAAAAATGTCCTTGGTGGCCGGGCCCCAGGGGTGGACAAGATTCGCCCTGAGTACCTCAAGGCCCTGGATGTTGTTGGGCTGTCATGTTTGACACGCCTCTGCAACATTGCGTGGAGGTCGGGGGCAGTGGCTTTGGCATGGCAAACCGGGGTGGTGGTTCCTCTCTTCAAAAAAGGGGACCGAAGGGTGTGCTCCAACTTTAGAGGGATCACACTCCTCAGCCTCCCTGGGAAGGTCTATGCCAAGGTACTGGAGAGGAGAGTCCGGCCGTTGGTCGAACCTTGGATTCAAGAGTTGCAATGTGGTTTTCGTCCTGGCCGTGGACCAGCTCTTTACCCTCTCGAGAATTCTTGAGGGTTCGTGGGAGTTTGCCCAACCAGTTTACATGTGTTTTGTGGACTTGGAGAAGGCATTTGACCGCGTCCCTCGTGGTTTTTTTGTGGGGGGTGCTTCGGGAGTATGGGGTATTGGGCTTGTTGTTATGAGCAATTCGGTCTCTGTACAACTGTTGTTAGAGTTTGGTTCGTATTGCCAACACTCGGTCGGAGTCATTCCCAGTGAGAGTTGGACTCCGCCAGGGCTGCCCTTTGTCACCGGTCCTGTTCATAATTTTTATGGACAGGATTTCTAGGCGCAGCCAGGGAATGGAGGGTGTCATGCTTGGTGACCGCAGGATCTCATCTCTGTTGTTTGCAGATGATGATGTCCTGCTGGCTTCATCCAGCAATGACTTACAGCTCTTGCTGGGATGGTTTGCCGCTGAGTGTGAAGCGGCTGGGATGAGAATCAGCACCTCCAAGTCCGAGTCCATGGTCCTCAGCCGGAAAAAGGTGGATTGTCCTCTCTGGTTTTGGGACAGGCTCCTGCCCCAAGTGGAGGAGTTTAAGTATCTTGGGGTCTTGTTCACGAGTGAGGGGAAAATGGAGCGAGAGATTGACAGACGGATTGGAGCAGCATCTGCAGTGATGCGGATGTTGTACCGGTCTGTTGTGGTGAAGAGGGAGCTTAGTTCTAAGGCAAAGCTGTCGATTTACCAGTCAATCTACATTCCTACTCTCACCTATGGTCACGAGCTTTGGGTAATGACCAAAAGAACAAGATCGCAGATACAAGCGGCTGAAATGAGCTTTCTCCGTAGGATTGCTGGACTCACCCTCAGAGATAGGGTGAGGAGCTCAGTCATCCAAGAAAGGCTCAGAGTAGAACTGCTGCTCCTCCACATTGAAAGGAGTCAGCTGAGGTGGTATGGGCATCTGATTAGGATGCCTCCTGGACGCCTCCCACTTGAGGTGTTTCAGGCACGTCCCACTGGGAGGAGACCCCGGGGCAGACCCAGGACTCGGTGGAGAGACTATGTCTCCCAGCCGGTCTGGGAACGCCTTGGCATCCTCTCTGAAGAGCTGGAGCAGGTGGCTGGGGAGAGGGAAGTCTGGGCTTTTCTGCTTGAACTGCTGCCTCCGTGACCCGGACCTCCGGAAAAGCGGTAGAAGATGGATGGATGTAGTTTGGTATTAAAATAAACACTCTAGTTTCTCTAAAGTCTGAATAATTTCAGCTGAGTTGCCGATTGCTCAGGGACAACTTTTACATTTTTTTTTTTTTGGTTTAAATTAGAGAAAAGACCATCTCAGAGTGGATTTCAAAATTTTCTGTAATAGAAAAGTAAGACAAGAAACCTCAATAAATACATTTACATGTACCAGTTCAGTGTTGTTGGGGTCAAGTTGCGACTCGTTTTCATTTCTCCTCGGTTCATCATCACCATCACGGAGGTTCAGCCTGGAGGAGGCGCACCAACCCTCCGTGTGTCTCAGCTCTGATCCAGCGGCTCACACGGGACCGAACAGCCACCCCGGGGCTCACATTGTCAGGGCTCGGAGATGAAGAAGGGACTGCCGGTGGACTCGGACATCGGTTTGGTGGAAGCTGCTTTAGCCACCAGTGGCTGCGGGACGATGAGGGAAGAGCAGCTGGGCAGGAGGACCGGAGCTAACCGCTAACAAGGAGCAGCTGGACAGTGGAAAAACCTCCGGAATGGATTAAGGACTAACTCACCGTCCGGCTGTCTTGGTCCCAGTTCATGCAGGTAAGCTGCAGGGACTCCAGCTGCAGCGTTAGCACTAGCTTGGTTTTCGTCGGTGGCTTCAGGCTTCAATCTCCCAAACCTCCATCATCATTATCACTGTTTTTTTAAATCACACGCTTCACCTTTGTCTTTCTCTTCGTTGGTATCCACGTCAAAACAGATCAAGAATGCTTTCTTCCATTTTCCTTAATATGAACGTGATCTCATCATTTTCAGATTATAACAAGACTAGTAATTAATTGTTTTATTGGTGACGTCACGCATTTCAAGCCAACATTCCCAGCTACTTTCGGTCAAACTGTCACTGTTGCTGACTTTTTTTTCCCCCCTCTCCGGATCACAGTTTATTCCTAAAAATGGTGATATTCGAGGAAATTGTATCATTTCCTGCATAAACATACCAAAGTCGGCCTAATTAAAAATCAATAGATTTCTCCTTTAAAATGGTTTTCTCATTTTGACATCTAAGAGTTTTATCAATAGGTTATAGCATCTTTTTCAGTGCATCAAGATACTTGTGCACAGCCTTCAGATCAAGCAAATAAACTCAGACAACTGTAACCCAGATGATTTACTGTATACCTGCAGCTAGAAACAGAATCACTTTTTTTCCTCCATGAGCGAGGGAATGAGCTGGATCAGCATTGTGGCAGTGACTCTGTCTGGTGTTATGCATAAATGGTTTGGCCTTGAACTAAAGGTTGTGTCTGCCAGCTCTAATGCAAAAGTAGAAAGTGGTCATTCATGGATTCACTTCCCAGCCGACCCACTTGTCCTCTGTCGTGTCTCCTTTCTCTCTGCGTCCGTTTACAGCAGCAGCAGCTTCAGGCTCAGCATCTCTCTCACGCCGCCCACGGCCCCCCAGTCCAGCTGCCTCCTCACCCTTCAGGCCTGCAGCCACCCGGCATCCCCCCCGTGACAGGCGCTGGCTCCGGCCTGCTGGCTTTGGGCGCTCTTGGCAGCCAGGCCCACCTGCCTGTGAAGGATGAGAAGAACCACCATGACCTGGAGCACCGAGGTGAGGAGCACAGACTGCCACACACATGGCCATGAGCATTTTTAGCACTGATGGCCAACTCTACCTGCCAAATACATCTATTATGAAAATATGTCATATGCTTTTAAACATAAGCAGTTTTGAACAGAGCTACTGTGTGAGGAAATGTTTAGACTGGATTAAGTGCCATTTTCTTGTCCTGACCCATGATAATCATAAAAATGACATTAGAAAACTGGAATGAAGCTAGAATTTGGCTGCTTATGTAGAAGATAAACCTGTTCTCATGGTTGGTCGTGACATGAGCCTTTTATCAGAAATGCAGTTGTCAGTGTTGGTCTAAAGTCAGGGTATATTGGTAAACATTCAGGCACAAAGTCAGCCTCATTTTTTCATAAATTAATTGCAACCTTAGTAATAATTTCCCTCATTGCTCAGTTATTAGCCATTAATAGATCCTTACTTGGGCTTTCAAGTTTTTAAAACTGTCATTGTTCAGTCTCAGTCATGGGCCTTACAGTGTGTCTGGAAAATATTCAGTGCTTCACTTTTTCCACATTTTGTTAGGTTACAGCCTTATTCCAAAATGAAATAAATTCAATTTTTTTTCTCAAAATTCTACACACAATACCCCATAATGACAACATGAAAAAAAAAAAAGATTTTTTGAGATTTTTGCAAATTTATTAAAAATAATAAAAAACGAAAAAAATCACATGTACGTAAGTACATAAAACAATGTCTGCCTCTGTAGTATTCTCTGGGCCCCTCCCCAATCTGACCAGTAATGACATGTTTAGCCGCTCGTCATCCTTCAACCGCTGGCTGTCTGTGTGGTGTCCTGCAAACAACGTGGGCTACATTGACAATTGGAGCTCATTTTGAGGAAAACCTGGTCTTATGAGACGAGACAGCGTCCATCCCACTTTGGATGGTGGGTCTCATTTATCTAACAATCTGGCATCATTTTTATCCAAATTTCCAAAACCTTGACTACTCAAGAGTTGGGACCAGGAAGCAGAGTCGCAGTCTTACACGCCTCTCTGCAGCTCCTCTTCATCCGCCACCCCTCAACTTAGCCCCTGTCTTCCCCATCAGAGAATCATTGTCTGCTCCCTCCAAAGTAAGTAAAAATATAATGTATAAGTATCCCAAAGTGATTAAACAAAAAGTTGGTAAAACTCAAATTAAACATGAAGCCTCTAAATTGAATGATTTGACTTCTGTTCCTCCTCATAATTTAAAAATTCAATGTGGTTTGTTAAATATTAGGTCTCTAACTCCCAAGTCTCTGCTAGTCCATGATCTATTAATTGATCATCAGATTGATTTAATATCCCTTACAGCAGGGATGGCAATTTTCCACCGATCCGCGGATTTCCGCCGATTTATTTTCAAATTGATCATTTCTGTGAATCGTCTAAATCCGTTGAGAAAATTTTAGGGGGGGTAAGGTACCTTATTGTTACCGATTTTAGCGAAAATCAACATGATTACATAAGCGCTCGGCGCTTCCCCGGAAGTCGTCTCCCGCGATAACCCGGATGTGTTGTGTTCAAGCTACTGCTGTATTGTAAACAGCCCTGCGATTGGATAGTTGCAAACGATTGGACCAATCAAATGGCTCGTTGTATGCTTTTTCAAAAATTCATGGCGGCGTGTTCTCAGGGATGTGATTTTCTGCTAATTTGCCGAATTCCGCTTTATTTTATCTTCCAGGAAGATAAAGTACGTTAAGTACGTTAGCGACTTGTGGTCCACGAACGCAGTGAAGATGCGCCCTTTCGGGCAGGACTGGCAGTGGCGTATGGCCAGGTGGAGAGCCATTAACTCTCTGTTACTGGCAGCGTACAACGGCTGTATGAGCTGGGCTGCACGGGGGAGGAAACGGTAATAAAAGTTAACCATCCCCTTTTATGATTCCAAACAGTTTGAAATTGACAGTGCACAGTGGACATTGACTCATAACTTTTGAATATTTCTAAGACTTGGCTACATCAGTGATTGTGCAAAATGAACTGCTCAACTCTCAATGGAGATTGAAACTGGTGATTTGAAATGAATGCTGAAATTATAAAAAGCAATGGTATGTTGGAATTTTATTTCTATTATGGAATAGATAAAATTAACTGATTTTGATTTGATCAAGTGTTAAAGCATGTGCTGGATAATGCTTGTTGGAATATTTACCTCCGCCAAGGAGGTTATGTTTTCATCGGCGTTGGTTTGTCTGTCTGTTTGTTTGTTTGTTAGTTAGCAAGATAACTCAAAAAGTTATGGATGGATTTTCATGAAATTTTCAGAGATTGTCAGAAATGGGGTATCCTACAGATGATTAGATTTTGGTGGTGATCCGGATCACCGTCTGGATCCAGGAATTTTTTTACTTATTGGGATTTCCAAAACGGGAATCACAGTAATTTTCATAATACAGGACAAGTTTTCAACAGCTTCTACAAGACATTTAAGACCTAAGGAAATGGAATAAATCTGGATAATGATGCAAAAAATTAAAAAAAATAGGGAACCTTTGAAATTTTTAAAAGAACAAATGAAGCTATAAACACACAACAAGTATCACAGTATAGCTAATATATGCCACTTGCGAATGGCATTTTTTTCATGGTCAAGGAATCTATAAAGTTACACAAAATAAATGGAGGATTAATATTTATGATGTTAAACACTGTATGGGGGAACTGTGGCGCTTGGCGGAGGTCTGTGCTCTCCAAGTGCTTTTCTAGTTTAGGAATGCTACCTTCTTGGAACATAAGTCAATATTATACAGTAATAAGTGGCATTCAGCTGTTTGTTTTATGTCATTTAAGCACAGTTCTGGTACTTAAAAATCATAAAAACCCAGGAACACCCCACCCCCACCCCCAACGGGGCTCTGCCCCGGACCCCGCTGGGGGACTATGTCCCCCAGACCCCCTGCTGAATTTTCAGATAATTTCCCCAACCCCAAATCACATCCCTGGTTCGTGTTGGAATTCTGAGCTTTTGGTATTGTTTTCATTGGAATTATGAGATTTTTATCGAAGGATCAGGAGTCATCAGTGCTAGAAATGGACAAAAGTGTCAAAAATAAGTTCCGATGGAATTGGCTTGAGAGAAAAGTTCAGTTTACTTTATTTGTACCCGTAGGTAGATTTGTTTTGCAGTCCAGTGTAAATAGTGTAATAAACTCTTATAGAACTGTTAAATATGTTGGACTAAAGACAGTGAGACAACATGGAAGAAAAAGTAAGTTAACTTTTCATTAAATTTAATGATTTATCTAAGTCTAGTATTTCATTTTTTTTTAATCATTTTTTTCAGTCTAAATTACTTCTGTTTTACTGAAACCCCCCCCCCCCAGCCCCCCCATAGGTCAATCAACCAAATTAGATTTCAGCTGAAATCAGAATTTCCTGTTGCCACCCCTGTTACAGAGACTTGGTTAGGACAAGAGAATTATGTTGGTTAAATGAATCAACTCCCTCTGGTTATTTAAACTGTCAAAATCCTAGAAGTTCTGGTCGTGGAGGAGGAGTAGCAACAATTTACCATTCCAAATTACTAGTTAATGTAAAGCAAAAAACATGTTATAATTCCTTTGAGGGCCTGGTCCTCAGTATTGGGCATTTTAGGCTAAACCCAATTTTATTTGCCATAGTTTATCGTCCTCCATCAACCAACTCAGAATTTTTATCCGAATTTGCTGAATTCTTAGCTGATTTAGTGCTGAAATCAGATGGAATAATTATAGTAGGGGACTTTAATATACATGTACAGTAGATAGTGACTGCCTTAATGTGGCATTTAATTCAATATTAGACTTGATTGGGTTTTCTCAGAAAGTAGGAAATTCTACTCATTATCTCCACCATACGTGGGACCTTGTTCTGACATGGCATAGAAATAGAAAATCTGGTAGTGTCTCCTCATAACCCTGTACTGTCAGACCATTGTCTGTTAACGTTTGATTTTACTATTTCTGACTATTTGGCTCCTAAAGAAAAATATTACTGCAGTAGATGCCTCTCAGATGATGCTGTTACCAAATTTATGCAGATTGTTTCCTCTATGCCATGTGTCAACACAACAGAAATAAGCTATAGACAGCTTGCTCCTTCTGTAATTGATAGCATGGTAGATAGTGTTACAGCTTCTCTGCATCAGACTCTAGACTTGGTGCCCCCCTTAAAAAAGAAAAAGTCTAATCAGAGATTTCTAACTCCTTGGTTCAACACAGAAACTCGTAGCTTAAAACAGAAGACTCATCAATTAAAAAGAAAATGGCACTCCACCAATTTAGATGAAATCTATTTAGCTTGGAGAAATCATCATTTAATTTATAAAAAAAATCTCTTAGAAAAGCTAGAACGAGTTATTATTCTGGATTAATAGAAGAGAACAAGAATAATCCCAGGTTTCTTTTCAGCACTGTAGCCAGGTTGACAAAGAGTCAGGACTCTGTCAATCCTCGCATTCCCTTAGAGCTTACTAGTCAGGACTTCATGAACTTTCTTCAATAATAAAATTTCATCCATCAGAGATAAAATCAATCAGATTCTTCCCACCGTTAACTTAAAATACAGTAACTACTACAACTCCTTCAACTGATATCTGTCTTGATGAGTTAACTCCAATTGACCTTTTAGAGTTGGACAAAATAGTTTCCTCAGCCAAGCCTTCAACTTGTCTTTTAGACCCTATTCCTACCAGGTTATTTAAATAAGTCTCCCCACTTATTGGTAGCTTTGTTCTTCATATAATCAATTCTTCATTGGCTTTGGACTATGTACCGCAGGCTTTTAAAACGGCTGTAATTAAACCCTTACTCAAAAAGTCAATGCTAGATCCAGGAGCTTTAGCTAACTATAGACCAATCTCTAATTTCACTTTCATTTCAAAAATCTTAGAAAGAGTTGTTGCTATGCAATTATTTGACCACCTGCAGGGAAATAGTTTACTTGAAGAGTTTCAAACTGGGTTTAGAATCCATCATAGTACTGAAACAGCCTTAGCGAAGGTCACTAGCGACCTCCTCATTGCATCTGATAATGGACTTGTTTCTGTACTTGTCCTTTTAGACCTTAGTGCAGCTTTTGATACTATCGATCATAATATTCTACTTGACAGATTAGAACACTATGTTGGACTTAATGGAACTTCGTTGCAGTGGTTTAGATCATATTTATCTGATAGGTTCCAGTTTGTTCAAGTCAATAATGAGTTTTCTTTCAACTCAAAGCTCAGTCATGGAGTTCCACAGGGATCTGTGCTAGGCCCTACTCTTTTTAGTTTATATATGCTTCCGTTAGGCAACATTATTAGAAAGCACTTTATACATTTTCATTGTTATGCAGATGACACACAATTATACCCATCAATGAAGCCAGATGATAGTAATCAATTAGCCAAGTTGGAAGCCTGTCTTAAGGAAATCAAAGCTTGGATGACTTGTAATTTCCTGTTATTAAATTCAGATAAGACTGAAGTCATTCTGGTTGGTCCAAAAGACCTTAGAAATACCTTTCCATATCAAACTTTAGTTTGGATGCGGTTACTCTCTCTTAATAGCTCTGTGAGGAACCTTGGAGTTATTTTTGATCAAGATCTGTCTTTCAATTCACATATTAAATTTGTTTCTAAGACTGCCTTCTATCATTTGCATAATATTGCCAAGATTAGGAGCATCTTGTCTCAGAGTGATGCTGAGAAACTGATCCACGTTTTTGTTAGCTCGAGATTAGATTATTGCAATTCTTTATTATCAGGTTGTCCTAAAACATCTTTAAAAAGTCTTCAGCTGATCCAAAATGCTGCAGCAAGAGTTTTAACAGGTACTAGAAAGAGAGATCATATCTCTCTGCTTCTGGCCTCCCTTCATTGGCTTCCCATAGAAAGATCTGATACTACCCTATTATCCTAACAGAGCACTACGCTCCCAACATGCTGGATTACTTGTAATACCTAGAATCTCCAAAAGTACAATGGGAGGCAGAGTCTTCAGTTATCAAGCTCCTCTCCTGTGGAACCAGCAGCCAATCTGGATTCGGGAGTCAGACTCGATCTCTGTTTTTAAGAATAGGGTTAAAACCTTCCTTTTTGATTTAGCCTACAATTAGGGAGGGATCATGTGTTTCTGAACCCTCCCTTAGTTATGCTGCTAATAGGTTTAGTCAGCCGGGGGACCTCCACTAATTTGTACTGGGCCTCACTTCTTTCTTCACTCTCAGTTAAATTTTTTTTAATTTTTTTTGCTGGTCATTAACATCCGTTTGTTCTCTCCCATAGATTGAGTCCCCATCGTGCTGTTTGCTCTCTACATGTCTGTTCTTTTCATCTTCTCTATCCCCTCACCCCCCAGCCAGTCACAGCAGATGACTGCCCCTCCCTGAGCCTGGTTCTGCTGGAGGTTTCTTCCTGTTAAAAGGGAGTTTTTCCTCTCCACCGTCGCCATTTTCTTGCTCACAGGGGATCGCCTGATTGCCGGGGTCTTTCTGCAACTGTGGGGTTTCCCCCTACAGTTGAAAGTGCTATGAGATGACTGTTGTTGTGAAATGGAATAAGTATTCACAGCCTTTGCTCAATACTTTGTTGATGGACTTTTGGCAGCAATTACAGCCTCAAGTCTTTTTGAATATGATGCCACAAGCTTGGCACACCTATCTTTGGGCAGTTTGGCCCATTCCTCTTTGCAGCACCTCTCAAACTCCATCAGGGTTGATGGGAAGCGTCGGTGCACAGCCATTTTCAGATCTCTCCAAAGATGTTCAATTGGATTCAAGTCTAGGCTCTGGCTGGGCCATTCAGGGACATTCACAGAGTTGTCCTGAAGCCACTCCTTTGATATCTTGGCTGTGTGCTTTGGGTTGTTGTCCTGCTGAAAGACGAACTGTCGCCCCAGTCTGAGGTCAAGAGCGCTCTGGAGCAGGTTTTCATCCAGGATGGCTCCTTACATTGCTGTATTCATCTTTCTATCCTCCGTAGTCTCCCAGTTCCTGCCATTGAAAAACATCCCCACAGCATGATGTTGCCACCACCATGCTTCACTGTAGGGATGGTATTGGCCTGGTGATGAGCAGTGCCTGGTTTCCTTCAAACGTGACACTGACCATTCATGCCAAAGAGTTCAATCTTTGTCTCATCAGACCAGAGAATTTTGTTTCTCATGGTCTGAGAGTCCTTCAGGTGCCTTTTAGCAAACTCCAGGCAGGCTGCCATGTGCCTTTACTAAGGAGTGGCTTCCATCTGGCCATTCTACCATACAGGCCTGATTGGTGGATTGCAGCAGAGATGATTGTCCTTCTTGAAGGTTCTCCTCTCTCCACTGAGAAATGCTGGAGCTCTGAGAGAGTGACCATCAGGTTTGTGGTCACCTCCCTGACTAAGGCCCTTCTCCCCCGATTGCTCAGTTTAGATGGCCGGCCAGTTCTAGGAAGAGGACTGGTAGTTCTGAGCTTCTTCTGTTTACGGATGATGGAGGCCACTGTGCTCACTGGGACCTTCAAAGCAGCAGAAATTTTTCTGTACACTTCCCCAGATTTGTGCCTCGAGACAATCCTGTCTCGGAGATCTACAGACAATTCCTTTGACTTCATGCTTGGTTTGTGCTCTGATATGCACTGTCAACTATGGGACCTTTTATAGACAAGTGTGTGCCTTTCGGAAACATGTCCAATCAACTGAATTTACCACAGCTGGACTCCAATTAAGCTGTGGAAACATCTCAAGGATGATTAGTGGAAACAGGATGCACCTGAGCTCAGTTTTGAGCTTCATGGCAAAGGCTGTGAATACTTATGTACATGTGATTTCTTAGTTTTTTTATTTTGAATAAATTTGCAAAAATCTAAAAAAACAAAAACAAAAAACAACTTCTTTCACATTGTCATTATGTGTTGTTGTGTGTAGAATTTTGAGGGGAAAAATGAATTTTAATCCCTTTTGGAATAAGGCTGTAACATAACAAAATGTGGAAAAAGTGAAGCGCTGTGAATACTTTCCGGATGCACTGTATGTGGTGTTTATTATTTTTTGTCTTTGGTATATCTGCAGTGTTATATGTAAAACGCTAATGTATTTTATATTGGATAAAAGTTCAGGCTTTCAGACTGCTATTAATACTGAATTTCAGGTATTTATTCCTCACTGTTGGATGTGTAGGATATAGCGATCCTTTATACCATCATCTGAGTTGTTCGGCTCTGACTGTAGTCTAGAAGTTGCATCCACTCTTCTGTTTGTTAGGGACATCCATGCAGAATAAAAATTTCTGAAAATGATTTAAACTTAAAAATGCTGTTTCAGATAAAATAAGGTGAAGATTTAAAACTGAATTATTCAAAACTACTTCATTTTTTAAAATAAAGCATCATGAGCAGTTGTTGCTGCTTCATTGTAGTACTAATGTATTGTTACCCTTGCGACGCACATACTAATTTGTGTTTTACTTTTCTCTCTCCTGGCCCCTCATCTTTTCACTCACCTCTGGCCATTCCTCTGAAAGAACGTGAGTCCAGCACGGTACGTTGACTCTCCAGCTATCCATCTCCTTTGTGTCTCTTGATTTTGCCGGTCTCTGAGTCTCTGTGTTTGGTGATTAGGTGTACTTTACATAGAAGTAAGCCCATTGTTCAATAGAAAGTCATGCTCTCTGTGCAAGAGCACACACATTCTTGTGCTCAGGGGATATAAGCTGACTAAAATCAAATAATGACGTCTGGCCAAATAAGCTAGTGCCATCTAATCCAGGTGGAAAATGACTCCAATCACTGGGCAAGGATTAGTGGTCTGCTTCCTCCTTCAATTTCAGCACAATTAAAAGTGACTTTGACTCTCCTTCTCTAACCACCTTAAAGGATTTATCCTTCCAATTGTCCACTACCTGACTTCTTTTACTTGCCTTTTTCTTAACTAATGGTTTTGTTCTCTACTGTGGTCTCTTATCTCAGTCGTTTACTTGTTTGCAGGACATTTCAACTTCACCGTCTTTGTCTTCCTTCTCATGTTAAATTCCTTGTTTATTGGACTGCCTTAAAGCTCTCAGTTAGCTGGAGTGTGACGTTCTGTCGGAGCTGCTCGGCCAGATTGAGTTCCCATTGACTGGTCATCCTGAATGGGCCCACTCATGTCTGACTGGAACCTAAACCCTTCCCCTACTCACATGGGGATGAGTGGCTGCCAATACCACCTACCTGATCTCCCTGCCACCCTCTCTTTTCCAGCCTGTACACACACGCACACACACTCTCTCACTCTTCCTGTCCTGTTGTCTCAAGTCATCTGATACCAGAATCGGAGGCAAGTGCAGGCTTATTGAGACTAAGCAATCCTTGGAGGGCTTGAGGGCCAGATACAGACAGGCTGTAATGCCATAGGAGATTTTCATCTGCCAGACGTTGTCTTTGCACCAAGCCAGACTAAACCTCGTAGTAGCATTTCCACAACAGTAGCTGAAGAAATGTCCAAATTTTGACCAGAAATAGAGCCAGAAACTGCCGGGTTTGCTTAAACAGTCAAAAGTCCCTCTGTTTGTGTGGGGGCCAAGTAAGGGCCACTTTGTGAAGGCATAGAGTATGTGCCATTAACTGTTTAACCACAGTGTTATTTTATCCGTGGTCTCCACCCTCCTCAGCTTAGGAGACCATTCTCATGTCACTAAGTTTTCAAGTTACTTTTCCTAGTCTTCCATTGCTTAGAGTTTGCCAAGATGCCAGATCTTCCTTCTTCACCTTTTGTCTTTCTGTCTCTAAAGGCAAGGATTTGTCAAGCAGCCTGATGGTGTGGGCTAGCCTCAGGGTTTGCTCGCCTTCACCCTCCTCTTTCTGCCTTGTGGCCAGTTTGGCAATTCCACCACACCAATGCCCAGACTACAAAAACCCCGTTTGCAGCTTTCTGAGAGAGTGCCAGCCTGTCAGAGCATTCCCACTAGTGGGGAGAACTCCTTGCCACACTGCTATGCTCTCATTGCTTGCCAAGTTTCTTTCCTGTTTTGCCCTCTTGTCCATCTTTTTTTTTTTCCCCTCCTCATTTTCCCCCTCTGCCTCTTTCATGGCTCCTCTCTCTGCTGGCAACACTTGCTTTGTCTCTTCACTTTGCTCTTTTATCCAGGTTTCCTCAGTGGCCCCTTTCTTCCCTTTCTCATCTTTTAATGAGGAAGTTGATTTTTACTGTCAGTTTTGTCTGTTAGTGAGCACACACAAACACACATTTTTCTGGATGTGCACAGAGGGTGCCATCATGAATTTGGCCCATTTGTATCAAATTGTCTGTCACTTAAAGTATGTCGTTGATTATATGCCAAGTTGTGTGCATTTGTAACGTACTGTCCCCTGTCTTCCAATAGTGTTTTGTGCGTTTGCTTTGCATGTTCTCCTTCCTCCATTCAATGCTAACCCCCAAAGTCTGCTTCAATTTTAAACCAGTCCAGGAGTATCGTGGTTTCAGCTTTAGCCACTGTTGTGACAAGAGACTTGATATAACTACCATTTGGTAATATCATATCAGGTCAAGAAGTGTTAAGATGGCGCGCGCGCGCACACACACACACACACACACACACACACACACACACACACCAAATGTCTCAGTACTGTTTGTAGGAGCTGAAGTTATATGTGGCTTATTTTATTATGCACTTGATGTTGTCTGTGTTGCTGGCATTACAAGAAAGGTTGACATCCAGGTTGAGTTTTAATAGATACAAACAAGCCTCAGTGTGCTCTGCTACTAACTTATTTTTAAATTTCGTATTGGTTACACATTAAAGGAAACAGCCTTGTTTTTATTTTAATTACCTGCAAAGACAGTTGTGGGGGTTATAGGTAGTCTTTACACCCATCTGTCGAGCGGGTCGTCCAGTAACCAGAGGGTTGGCGGTTCAAATCCCTCGCTCTCCAGACATCCTGCCGTTGTGTCCCTGGGCAAGACACTTTACCCATCTTACCTCCAGTGTCCATGACACCGGGTATGAATGAGTATAAATGTTCGGTAGTGGTCGGAGAGGCCGTTGGCGTGGATTGGCAGTCACATTTCTGTCAGTTTTCCCCAGGGCAGCTGTGGCTACAGTAGTAGCTTACCACTATCAATGACCCTGTTTACATGGTCACGCGTAAACTGATTACTGGAGTAAACCAATAAAGATAATAAATGGCTTATGGTGTTTACATGCACCAAGTAAACAGTTTACTGGGCAAATAAACTAGGTGTGTTTAATCCATTTTCTCATAAACCAATAATTGCCTTTAACTGACAAAGGTAATGAGATTACCCTGTTTACATGACCGTTTGAATAATTGCCGTAACTCCAGAAAGCTGATTATAATCAGTTTACTCATGACCATGTAAACGGGGTCAATGTCTGTCTGGAGTGAATGAATAATGGACTCACTGTAAGTGCTTTGAGATGTCAGTTGACATTGAAAGTGCCATATAAATCTAATCCATTATTATTATAAATTCTAGATATGCATCAATTTTGAGGTCAAGGTCAGCACGGGTCTGCACCTACACTGAGTGCCTTCTATTTTTGATGTTTATGGTTCATGAATATCAGAAATCCAGTATCATATTATTAGAATACATCCTAATATCAGTTAAAATGTATTCATACTGCACAAATGAGCAACGTTTTGAAAAGTGTGGTCATTTCTTTATCATTAATTACTGCATCAATACAGCGTGGCATGGAGGCAATCAGCCTGCAGCACGATATTGTCATTTTTTTCTACTATTGTATCGATGTGTAAAGCAGCATTTAAAATATACTCTGAAGTACAAACTGATGGTGTCTGTGCATGTTGTTGGCAGAATAACTCGGTGTCGCCCTCAGACAGCCTGCGGGCGGCGAGCGAGAAGCACCGCAGCTCTTCAGACTATGGTCTTGACTCAAAGAAACGCAAAGTGGAAGAGAAAGACAGCATGAGTAGATATGTGAGTGTTTGTGGGTTTGTGTTTGCTATTCCTAATGTTTGCGCTAATGAGAGAGCAGGTTTTACATGGTAGTCTGGATGGAGGAGTGTAACTGAGCTTATGTAAAAATGTCTGGTCATTAAAGTAAACCTTAAAAATTACATACAGACTGTGTTTCTGTTGACAGTAACTTTACCACTGTTAGCAGTCTTCCTGTAAGCTAAAATGCCCCTCCATCATTTCAGGACAGTGATGGAGACAAAAGTGATGATCTGGTGGTGGATGTTTCCAATGAGGTAAGACTGCCTTCATAAACTAGCTGCTCTCAAACTTAACACAGCTCTTATTTTCCTGTAGAACGCTCGATACCTTTTACCGTGTGGCCAAAAAGTCTACCATAATATTGGTTGTGTGCTTTGAGTGTGTGTTTATTTGCTGCTTTTCTTTTCCCATCCATGCAACGAGTTAGACAAAGAACACAAAGAGAAAATGGTGTGACAGGTGAATGAGAAGTGCGTGCACGTGTGCGCGAGGAGGAGTATGAGCACGCACGGGTATATTTATCTGTGTTTGCACATGAGGCCCCAGTTTGTTTGACCTACATGTACACGCCAGCGGCTTTCCTCCAGTCTGTTTACTCAGTTTCGCTCTCTGTCTGTCTAATTTAACTCTGTAGGATCCAGCCACCCCTCGAGTTAGCCCTGCTCACTCTCCTCCTGAAAATGGCCTCGATAAATCACGAGTCCTGAAGAAGGATGCAGCCCCCAACAGCCCTGCCTCTGTTGCTTCCTCGGGTAGCACGCCATCATCTAAAGCAAAGGACCACACCCATGTGAGTGTTGGGGACACACTGCAGTACTAGAATGAGGATGAAATAAGAAGGTTACCTTGGAGGGCTGAAGTCTGAGCTGACGGACTAAAGGGCATTTGTCAAGTGAAGTGTCGGTGTGAAAGACTAATATGTGGGCTTAGCAGTCTGCTGCTATGCAGGGCAGAGGGTAGATGCACTCTCAGGAAATCAAACCCTATGGCTCAACCCTCTCAATCTCCTTTATGGCTTACCCAATAAATGGTCATTTCTGCCTCGGCCTAAGGCTGTAAATAACCAAGAGACACAGCAGCGGGGGAACTGCTGTCTGTCTCTTTTAATACTGCTTCTCATCTTCTCCCCTTCCATCCCCCATTTTCTCTTCTACCAAAGCGCACACTAACCAGGCAGTGTTAGTGGAATGGGTCATATAATACTGTGGGTGATGTTTGATTTATAATCCATATGACCATGTGACACAGCTTCTCTCAGTTCCTCATTAATGTGTGTTACCAGGCTAAGCCCACTTTTCTGTACCTTGGGTCAGTATATGGATTAATTATGAGTTGGGCCACCATCTTGGTCACCGAGCCACTTGAATTCAAAGTAAAGGTTTATTCTCCCTACCCCCTCAGCCCACTGACACACACCACCATGGCTGTAATGGAGGTGTCAGTGTTAGATTGGATTACCGCAAGCCGTCCACTTAGATTGTCACTCTGGATTTCCCTGTCAGTGGAGGAGGGGGGCGGGTTTTACTCACTGTGGGTTTTTGAACTCTGGTAGGAATGCCGTTTCATGAGTATTGGTGTGCATGAAAGTAACTGAATCGTGAACAGACAGCTAGAAAGTGACAACACCAGGAAGTTAAAGAGTATCTCTGGTTTTAGAATGACAAGTCATCCACACCAAGCCTGAAGTCTAACACCCCTACACCAAGAAATGAGGTACCGACCCCAGGAACCAGCACCACACCTGGACTACGGTCTCTAACAATGCCAGGAAAACCACCCGGGATGGAGGCTTTGGGTAATTATACTAACCGTGTTTTATACTAGTTACTCACTACACGTCTTTCTAAAGGTGCCTTCACTCCAAACGCGAACGGGCAAATTTTTCACGCAGTACAATTGGCGGCAGCTGAGTGATCATCCTCACCTACAGATGATCACAGGTCCACAGCTATTTAGGCCTCAGTTAGAGAGCTGATCATCATGGGACTATCATGCGGTAAACCTTCTCTTTGTGACTTCCTGGACAGAAAGCTGAATCTTGCGATCTGTTTGCTGACTCCTGCTCACCAAACCTCTGCTCCTTGTTCTCCCCTGGCTAAATCTTACCTGCCCATCAACCTGCTGCCTATCCTCCCAGCAGCCTGCCCGCTCTTGGTTCCCGTACCTTCTCACTGGTTACCATACCTGGATTTGAAAGGTGCCTTCATACCAAACGCGAACGGGTGAATTTTTCGTGTAGCACGATTACATTACCACTCAATGTAAACACACAAATAGACATGAATTCACCATCTGAGTGAGATGCAGACAGACGGGGCTGCCTTTGTAACTTATGCAGCAGTGTTCAACCTACTGTGGAAATCCCCAAAACAACGTCATGTTTAGGTTTACATTATCCGACGGGGGGCTCCCCTGAAAAAGTTGTCCTAGTCTCCAAAACTTTACAAGATGATGGGTGTTTCCGTTGTTAGCTTGCTAGCCTTGTGAGCACATCTGTGGCAGGAGTCCGTGGGTAAATAACTCCGACATCCTGATTCAGCTGAAGAGCTCCTGGTCCTTCTGTCTCCAGGTGAGTGTCAGTCTCATTTTCAAACTAGTTTACTCTCCAGTGTTGATACTTTTACTCCGATGACGGCAGAATCTCAAAGCTAGCGCTATCCCTCGGACATGAACACGCAACTGCGTGATTTCGTGTGCGCTCGCCTCTTTCCATTGACTTTGTATGGATTTGCGCCGCCCGTTCACTTTTAGTGTGAAGGCACCTTAAAGCTCCACATCATAAAACTCATCTCAAGGCACCAGTTTATTTTGTGATTTTGTACACAGCCAAAAGACATGCCTTTTGATGATATTCCAGATAAGTTGTTGCTGTAATCTACTTTTTGATTATCTTCCTAATAGAGTAGCTATGAATGGTTACAGATCTCTTTCCTCCCTCCAGCTGCCCCGGCACTGCGCACACCTCTGTCCATTACAGGGTCATACGCCACCCCGTTTGCCATGATGGGTCATCATGAGATGAACGGATCCCTGACCAGTCCTGGCATGTATCCAGGTCTCATTTCACCTCAGATGAGCGCTGCAGCTGCTGCCGCTTACGGACGCTCACCAATTGTAATTATTCCATCTTCTTTACCAAATTTATCAGTGAAAATGTGGCTTCATTACAAAGGTATTTATTTTAAATGCATTCATTATAACATATGGATAACTGATGATCCATCAGTTTGATACAATAAGCTGTCAGCAGGAATTATCCCGGGGTACTGTAGATGATGAAGTCTGTTTGCAGAAAAACTTTGAGCACCTTAAGCATTCATCCCATATTACCATAACTCATTGTGAATATTTCTGCTTGGCTGGCTGCAGCCTGTTGTGTGTACGTAATGAGAAAGTACAAAGACAGCCTGGCTGCTTCACTTTGATGTTAGTTAGTTAGTATTCTAAAAACCTAAAAAAAAAAAAAAAAAAACTCTCCCTGTAAATGAGTCTTCGTGTTTGAAAATCTCCCAGGCTTTCATTAGCATTAGCAAGTGGGATGTTATAGCTTTCTGTAAAGCTTCTCTGTATTCAGTGAAGCTCTATGTAGGCCTTTCAAGGGATTTGCCTGAAAACAATGGTACGAGTTCCTCCAAGCATAATCACCTAAAGCGAGACATAGGCTGCCGCTTGAATATTAGCTTAGTCTGATTTACTTGTGCTGGTTAATGGTTGTTTGTTCCTTCTTTTTGCTCATGCAGGCAGGTTTCGACCCACATCCTCACATGAGAGCTCCAGGCCTGCCAGCCAGCCTCACTTCCATCTCTGGAGGAAAACCGTATGCATTTCTGTTTGTTTGTGGATTTTTTTAAAAAATTGGAGACAATATCTTGCCTCAAACTTGCATTCTTTCCCTCTCCTCTGCAGAGCTTATTCTTTTCACGTGAGTGCAGATGGCCAGATGCAGCCGGTGCCCTTTCCTCCAGATGCACTGATAGGGCCGGGCATCCCACGGCATGCACGTCAAATCAACACACTGAGCCACGGGGAAGTGGTGTGCGCAGTCACCATCAGCAACCCCACACGCCACGTCTACACCGGTGGAAAGGGCTGTGTAAAGATCTGGGACATCAGCCAACCAGGCAGCAAAAGTCCAGTTTCCCAACTTGACTGCCTGGTAACTTTTTTTTTTTTTTTTTAAATTTAAATCAGTCAGAGGAAGAGAAAATGGGACTTCATGTTGTTGTTGAAATGCTTTACATGTGTGTGTCATATTACCAAACCTTTTTCAAGGCTTCAGCGCAGTGCACAGGAGTTATGCACTAGTGGTTCATGGAGTTCCCTTGATTGGTCACTTCATTAAGAGTTTTCTCATGCGTCAAGCATATAGCCTGCCTCTAAAACACTCTGTAGCTTTACCAAAATCCCAGCAGACAAAGATGTGAATAATTCAGTAGTCTGTTTCTGCACTGCCAAAACAATCCATGGTGAGAAAAAATAAGCCTGCTGAGTAATGATGTTCTGATTGGCCAACCCTGCCTGCCATTACCCAGCTCATTACTTCCTCCCAACTGCCTCATTTCTCATTTTGATACTGTGGCTTCATGGAGTTCAACTCATACGGCCTCCAACACCCTTAAGGTTCGTCCAGAGTGCAGTTGGGTCTTATAAAGCCATCAGGGTGCTGCTTTAGTTTGACCAAGAGCTTCCACAGTCTTATTGATCTGTCTTCCTTCTTGGAGCCTGGCCAACTCACTGCATTTCTTGTTAAAGCTGACAACCACGTTTTCACTGTAACAAGAAATAAGACTGTGATGCTGTCTAAAAAAACTTGTCCCCCCCCCCCAAAAAAAAACCCAACCCCTTCTCAGATTTAAGTGTGGGTCTTAAAGGCACAGAAATATGTTGCTGGTCGATTTGCTAAACAGGATTATAACACTGGTCAACACCAAATTTATTGTCTAAGTTTTTTTTAGCTGATTTAGTACAATTTTTATGTGCTGAATCCAAAAATCACATTGGTTTTGAACTATGGCCACATGTTTCTTACATTTTTCAACTCAATTCAACTTTATTTATATAGCACCATTTCACAACAGCAGTCATCTCATAGCACTTTCAACTGTAGGGGAAACCCCCACAATTGCATAAAAACCCCAGCAATCAGACGATCCCCTGTGAGCAAGCGCTTGGTGATGGTGGAGAGGAAAAACTCCCTTTTAACAGGAAGAAACTGTCATGTGCTGTGACTGGCTGGGGGGTGAGGGGATAGAGAAGATGAAAAGAACAGACATGTAGAGGGCAACCAGCACAATGGGGACTCAATCTATGGGAGAGAACAAACAGATGTTAATGACTAGCAAAAAAAAAAAAAAAATTCATTGAGAGTGAAGAAAGGAGTGAAGCCCAGTACAAATTATTGGAGGTCCCCTGGCTGTCTAAACCTAATAGAAGCATAACTAAGGGAGGGTTCAGAAACACATGATCCCTCCCTAATTGTAGGCTATATCAAAAAGGAAGGTTTTAATCCTATTCTTAAAAAAAGAGATCGTCTGACTCCCGAATCCAGATTGGCAGCTGGTTCCACAAGAGAGGAGCTTGATAACTGAAGGCTCTGCCCCCCATTGTACTAATGGAGATTCTAGGTATTACAAGTAATCCAGCATTTTGGGAGCGTAGTGCTCTGTTAGGATAATACGGTAGTATCAGATCTTTTAAATAAAAAGGAGCCTGATTGTTTAGAGCTTTGAAAGTGAGAAGAAGGATTTTAAACTTAATTCTAAACTCTATGGGAAGCCAATGAAGGGAGGCCAGAACCGGAGAGATATGATCTCTCTTTCTAGTACCTGTTAAAACTCTTGCTGCAGCAGTTTGGATCAACTGAAGACTTTTTAGAGATGTTTTAGGACAACCCGATAATAAAGAGTTACAGTAATCTAATCTAGAGCTAACAAAAGCGTGGATCAGTTTCTCAGCATCACTCTGAGACAAGATGCTCCTAATCTTGGCAATATTATGCACATGATAGAAGGCAGTCTTAGAAACTAATTTAATATGTGAATTGAAAAACAGATCTTGATCAAAAATAACTCCAAGGTTCCTCACAGAGCTATTAAGAGAGAGTAACCGCATCCAAACTAAAAGTTTGATTTGAAAGGTATTTCTAAGGTCTTTTGGACCAACAAGAATGACTTCAGTCTTATCAGAATTTAGTAGCAGGAAATTACAAGTCATCCAAGCTTTGATTTCCTTAAGACAGGCTTCTAACTTGGCTAATTGATTACTATCATCTGGCTTCATTGACAAGTAGAATTGTGTATCATCTGCATAACAATGAAAATGCTTTCAGTGCTTTCTAATAATGTTGCCTAACAGAAGCATATATAAACTAAAAAGAGTAGGGTCTAGCACAGATCCCTGTGGAACTCCATGACTGAGCTTTGAGTTGAAAGAAAACTCATTATTGACATAAACAAACTGGAACCTATCAGATAAATAAGATCTAAACCACTGCAACGAAGTTCCATTAAGTCCAACATAGTGTTCTAATCTAGCAAGTAAAATATTATGATCGATAGTATCAAAAGCTGCACTAAGGTCTAAAAGGACAAGTACAGAAACAAGTCCATTATCAGATGTGATAAGGAGTTCATTAGTGACCTTCACTAAGACTATTTCAGTACTATGATGGATTCTAAACCCAGATTGAAACTCTTCAAATAGACCATTTCCCTGAAAGTGGTCAAATAATTGCGTAGCAACAACTCTTTCTAAGATTTTTGAAATGAAAGGGAGATTAGAGATTGGTCTATAGTTAGCTAAAACTCCTGGATCCAGCGTTGGCTTTTTGAGTAAGGTTTTAATTACAGCAGTTTTAAAAGCCTGCGGTACATGGCCTAAAGTTAATGAAGAATTGATTATTTGAAGAATAAAGCTACCAATAAATGGGAAGACTTCTTTAAATAACCTGGTAGGAATAGGGTCTAAAAGACAAGTTGAAGGCTTGGCTGAGGAAACTATTTTGTCTAACTCTAAAAGGTCAATTGGAGTAAACTGATCCAAACAGATGTCAGTTGAAGGAGTTGTAGTAGTTACTGTATTTAAGTTAATGGTGGGAAGAATCTGACTGATTTTATCTCTGATGGATGAAATTTTATTATTGACAAAGTTCATAAAGTCCTGACTAGTAAGCTCTAAGGGAATGCTAGGATTGACAGAGTCCTGACTCTTTGTTAGCCTGGCTACAGTGCTGAAAAGAAACATGGGATTATTCTTGTTCTCTTCTATTAATGCAGAATAATAACTTGTTCTAGCTTTTCTGAGAGATTTTTTATAAATTAAAAGATGATTTCTCCAAGCTAAATAGATTTCATCTAAATTAGTGGAGCGCCATTTTCTTTCTAATTGATGAGTCTTCTGTTTTAAGCTATGAGTTTCTGTGTTGAACCGAGGAGTTAGAAATCTCTGATTAGACTTTTTCTTTTTTAAAGGGGCCGCCATGTCTAGAGTCTGATGCAGAGAAGTTGTAACACTATCTACCATGCTATCAATTACAGAAGGAGCAAGCTGTCTATAGCTTATTTCCGTTGTGTTGACACATTGCATAGAGGAGACAATCTGCATAAATTTGGTAACATCATCATCTGAGAGGCATCTACTGTAGTAATATTTTTCCTTAGGAGCCAAATAGTCAGAAACAGTAAAATCAAAGGTTAACAGACAATGGTCTGACAGTACAGGGTTATGAGGAGACACTACCAGATTTTCTATTTCTATGCCATATGTCAGATCAAGGTCCAACATATGGTGGAGATAATGGGTAGAATTTCCTACTTTCTGAGAAAACCCCATCGAGTCTAATATTGAATTAAATGCCTTATTAAGACAATCACTGTCTACATCTACATGTATATTAAAGTCCCCTACTATAATTATTCTATGTGATGTCAGCACTAAATCGGCTAATAGGGATGAGAATCCTCCGCGGATCCGAGGAATTCCTCGGATTTGATCATGTCTAGGGTCATTCTCGTGAATCGTCTAAATTCGAGGAGAAAATTTTGGGGTGGGGGTGGGGGTCTGTTATGAGCGGCAAGTCGTATTTTCAATCGGCTGCTCAAATCCACCGCGCAGAACGCGCTACCCAGCGAGATCAGTAATGTAATGTAACAAGGCCACTGATTGGCTGATACTTATTGAAGCAACCAATCGACGATTTTGTTATTCCTTTGTCATATCCCACACGTGGAGCGAAATGCAAATGGCGGACAATTCAATCAACCGAGTTTTCCCGATTTCGTGAAAATGGTGAACCTAAAACTCACGAAAGACAACAAAGCAAGAAGACAAAGGGATAAGGAACAAGTTTCGTTGGGAATGGCTCGAAAAAAAACAGAAACATCTCAAAATTGTGGCTACAAGGAGATGGAACTACTCGCTCGGTGCTGCGTTCAAAACGATCGATGGACACGATTAAATTCAGATGCCAGTCAAAGTTCATCACAATCGGCCCCGATTACAGCAGTTAGTGATCGGAAGACACATTCCGAGGCAAGATTTTTTTCTCGTTATAAGTAATGTACTTGAGAATTTTCGCGTAATGAATTTGTTATGAAATGGCATGTGTAAGTTGTGATGTCATGCCTGTTTTGAAACACTTGATAATTTGAAACACTAAACATCTTTTAGGTTTTACTTACTTTCTTAGATTATCCTTCAAATATTAAAATATACTAATATGCAACTTTTTTATATTCCTAGTAACACTAACAAATGCACACATTAATAAATCAAAATGCTTGCAGAATGTCAGTATATTTTAATAAATGGGTGATGGACTTGGTGATGGAATTTTGTTAATATTTATAATTTATTTTACTTGGTTAAATTATTTTGTCTGTTCTAGAACTATGTAAATGTAATTCTGTGTCAGTTCTAGGGGCGGCTGTGGCGCAGGTGTAGTGTGACCGACTACTGATCAGAGGGTCATGGGTTCGATTCCCACTCTGTCTGAAGTCTGCATGTCAAAGTGTCCTTGAGCAAGACACTGAACCCCCAGTTGCTCCTGGTGGCCAGGCTAGCGCCTGTGTGTGTATGGCAGCTCTGCCGCCATCAATGGGTGGATAGCAGGATCTGTAAAGCGCTTTGGTCATCCAGAGATGAGAAAAAGCGCTATATAGGTGAACGCAATTTACCATTCTAAACATATTAAATAGTAGTAAAATATAATTTAGTATTATTACATCAACATACCATTCAGATATCATAAATTTACACATGTGATGCAGCAGCAGATTAAAAAGGTAAACTATAAATGCATGTGTACTTACTTCTAACTTTAAATATAAGACTCAAGCTTAAGCATGCCCCAAATCCAACTTATCTTGGAGTGACCCTTGATAGGACCTTATCCTTCAAGGAACATCTAAAGGGGACGGCTGCTAAGGTGAAGGTACGAAACAACCTGCTCTGCAAGCTCGCTGGTGCAAAATGGGGGGCGGCAGTCTCCACCCTGCGCACCTCAGCACTGGCCCTTTCATACGCTGTAGCAGAATATTGTGCCCCTGTCTGGTCCAGGTCATCTTACACACACCATGTGGACACCCAGCTCAACACAACCATGAGAACTATAACTGGAACAATCCGCTCAACACCACTCCCCTGGCTCTCTGTACTGTCAAACATAGCCCCTCCACACATCCGGCGAGCAGCATTAACTCAAAGGATGCTCCAAAAAGTTAAAGATTCTCCTCACTTACCAATCCATGCAGATATCTACACTCCACCCACTGCCCGACTTTCATCCAGACGGCCGATTTGGAAAAACCCTCCCCCAGCTGACTTTACCATCCAGACAGCTTGGCAAGAGGAATGGGAGACCAAGGAGGTCCCAAACAAACAGCTGGTGATAAACCCCAACCAACAGGTCCCGGGCACCAACCTCCCAAGGAGACAGTGGTCTACACTCAATCGCTTCAGGACTGGACATGGCCCCTGCTTGGCCAGCCTTTACAGATGGGGCAGTAGCCCTAGCCCACTGTGCGCATGTGGAGAGGAGCAAACAATGGAACACATCATAGAGGCCTGCCCGCTCCAAAGACTGGAAGGAGGATTACACACCCTCCATACAGCAAACCAGGAGGCAACTGCTTGGCTTAAGGACTTTGCATTCGCTAAATAAATAAAATATAAGACCACATTTGAGCATTCTAAAACGCCAGATTTCGTTAGCTTCTGGGGGGGCGTTGCCCCCCACACCCCCCACCAAGGCTCTGCCTTGGATCCGGCTTAGGGGACGCAGGCCAAACTAAGACCCCCGGCTTAGTTTCCTCTTTTTTTCTCAAACCCCATTCTCATCCCTGGGCTAAGAATTTGGCAAATTCGGATAAAAACTCTGAGTAGGTTGATGGAGGACGATAAACTATGGCAAATAAAATTGGGTTTAGCCTAAAATTGCTAAAATGCCCAATACTGAGAACCAGGCCCTCAAAGGAATGATAACGTGTTTTTTGCTTTACATTAACTAGTAATTTGGAATGGTAAATTGTTGGTACTCCTCCACGACCAGAACTTATGGGATTTTGACAGTTTAAATAACCAGAGGGAGTTGATTCATTTAAACCAACATAATCCTCTTGTCTTAACCAAGTCTCTGTAAGGGATATTAAATCAATCTGACGATCAATTAACCACTTGTGCTCCGTTGTTCCACGGGCGGGCAAGTCTCTGCGTCCTAGGGTGCACGAGAGCGCACTCGTGCGCGCTCGGACGCATGACGCATAATAGAGATACTGATGGTGGTGATGTAGGTGGTGTGGCCTCCAAGTGCCACTGAAAAAAAAAAAGCTGCACAGACAGCCGCGAACAGATTAGTTCATCTGATTGACCTCTCATTCGACTAATAAGAGCCTTGAATTGGGTTTCTGAAACCGTGAAGAACCAATGAATGAAAACCTAGGAAGGAGGACCCGCCTACTGTGAATGCAGGAGCCAATTGAAGCACAGAAGTTCGGGCTGGGTGAAGAGAGATTTACTGTTGCAGCAGATGGAAAAAAAAAGGACGCTGGACGAACCTGCTACAGATCCAGCAGCATGGAGAACACCCACAAGTGGGACCTGCACTCATTCCAGCAGAATAGACGTTTAGGATTCTCTTCCGTCATCATAGACCGACGGAGGCCGATGACAAAAGCCGTAAATCATTCGCCAAAACGGCAATAATGGAATTATGTTTTGACCGGGATCCACGAGCGGACCAGCGTCGCGTTCGTCTGACAATGGGGAAGAGAAGTTCGCCAGGACTCTGCTGCTGTGAAGAGGTAAGGTGTTATAAGCTAAAATATTATTTCTCCCTGAAAACTGTAATCAAAAAATGGCTTTTGACCGATCGGTAAATTACAACTGTACGGCGCACGAAGTACGAAGTGCGTGTGCCGCGATAAACGGTTCATTTGCCGTGTTCGGACCGTGAACGCGCCCCCCCCCCCCCCCCCCCCCCCCCGCTGCAGAAGAGGAGCGGGGGGGGTGCGTTCACGGTCCGAACGCCCCCCGGTCTGCGGGGAGAAGCATATGAGTCCATTCCGTCATGTAGCGATGGCTGTCCTCTGTAGCGAGGGGGGGGGGGGACAAACCCCCCCCACACACACACACAGAGTAGCGGGGGGGGGGGGCAGCCGCTGTGACAGCATCGCTGTGGAAACATGCAACGAGTGTAATCCGTCATGTAGCGAGGGCCGAACTCCGTCCTTTGTAGCGAGGGGGGGGACAACCCCCCCCCCCCCCACACACACACACACACAGCCCTGAATGTGACCTTTCATTAGAGCCCAAAATGAAGCTTCTACATTGAATTATTCAAAAGTTAGACATTTTTCCAAACTGTGCCATTTGGCACAATTTGGCACAGTTCCAAAATGCCTGGGAACTACCTGAGAACAAAGCTGTGTAAAATATTAATTTTTTGTGGTATTGTTACCAAATTTGGATCTCAGCTGGATAACACTTGGTTCTACATTTCTGTTCCATTTTCCAGCCGGATCGGACAGCTGTGTGTTATTTGCAAGCATTTGTATCCAAAAAAACACTGTGGCCAAATTTATTTTCTTCAAGTTCAGTATGTTTAGATGACTGTAACTCAGTGGCCGGAGCACATAGAGAGATTATGTTTTTTTTGCCCAAAAATTCAAAGTGTTTTCTTTTAAATGAGACCAACCCCATGAAGATGCTGCAAAGGGTTGAAGAACAGCTTTCGATTTACTTTGGGCACGTTATTTTTTGGCATTTTTAGGAAAATTGCCCGGAGTGCAAGGGGTTAACAGCTCATGGACTAGCAGAGACTTGGGAGTTAGAGACCTAATATTTAATTTTTAAATTATGAGGAGGAACAGAGGCCAAATCATTCAATTTAGAGGCTTCATGTTTAATATGAGTTTTACCAGCTTTTTGTTTAATCACTTTGGGATGCTTATACATTATATTTTTATTTACTTTGGAGGGAGCAGACAATGATTCTCTGATGGGGAAAACGGGCTAAGTGGAGGGGTGGCAGATGAAGAGGAGCTGCAGAGAGGCGTGTAAGACTGCGACTCTGCTTCCTGGTCCCAACTCTGAGTTGTTAAGGTTTTGGAAATTTGGATAAAAATGATGCCAGATTGTTGGACGCCGTCTCGTCTAATAAGACCAGGTTTTCCCCAAAATGAGCTCCAATTGTCTATGTAGCTCACATTGTTTGCAGGACACCACACAGACAGCCAGCAGTTGAAGGATGACAAGCGGCTAAAAATGTCATCACTGGTCAGATTGGGGAGGGGCCCAGAGAATACTACATAGGCAAACATTGTTTTGGCAAAGTCACACACCGATTCCACGTTAAGTTTTGAGACTTCCGACTGCCTGAGTCGGACGTCGTTAATGCCGGCGTGGATAACAATTGTGGAGTATTTACAGTTACTTTTAGCCAGCATTTTCAAATTTGACTGATGTCACCTGCTCTGGCCCCAGGAATGCATTTGACTCTGGCTGCTGGAGTCTCTAGGTTCATGTTTCTGACTACAGAGTTGCCAATGATCAGAGTTTTTTCCTCAGCGGGTGTGTCGCTGAGCGGGGAAAAGCAGTTAGAAACATGAACAGATTGGTGGTTAACCGGGGCTTTGCGACTAGGCTTCCTTCTCACCGTCACCCACCCAGTCTCCTCACTGCTGAGGAGGACCGGAGGACCGCTAGCAGGCCGCCCTAAGCTAGGGAGCTCCGCTGCAGCTAAGGGGCATCCGTCATAATTAACTGGCACAGATGGTGTTTCAACACAGCAGAGCCGAGATTCCAAATCAGACAACCTCACCTCGAGCGCCTCAAAAAGACAACATTTATTACATTTACCGTTATCACTAAAAGAGGCAGAGGTGTAGCTAAACATCTGACAGAAAGAGCATACCAGAGGAGAAGGGGAAGGACAGCTAGTAGCCTTAGTTAGTGGCTAACCCAAAGCTAACAAAAACGCAGATGAAAGGTGAACAGAAGGCAAAAGAGGGTGATTAGATGACACTGAGTGCGCACACGGTTGCAAGAGGCTTGATAAACAAAAGTGAGAGCTAACGGTAGATGGAAAAAAGTGATTAAAATACAATTAAAGGCAAAATCCTCAGGAGAATGAAGAGAGCTAACCACAAACAGCCAGCAACACAGGAAGTGACGATACGTTATGTTATCACAGGAAGTTTTTGTTTACATGTACGAGTATTTTCTCTTTATATGATGCAAAATTCTTTTTTATTTCTTGAAATTGTCTGAATTTTGAACAATGATGATGTAACATTCAATTTACATGTACTTACCTTTATCAGTGTCTACTATTCAATTTACAGTACAACTGTACAACTTAGCATAAAAACCTGACCTGATCGAGAGAAATGGATGTCATTTTCGGATTCAGCGGTGCAAAATTGTCTTAAGTCAGTTGAAAACACAGACATCTTACAAAAAAATTATTTTTGTTATGTTGTGTAATTGGATTTCTCTTCCTTTTAAAGTAGCTCTTTCACATGTAGAAGTTACACTCTGATTGCATCGAGTCATCACGATTGTGACAATACTCCATCTTTGTTTCCACTCCAGAACAGAGACAATTATATCCGCTCCTGCAAGCTGTTGCCTGATGGCCGCACCCTAATAGTGGGTGGCGAGGCCAGCACGCTGACCATCTGGGACCTGGCCTCACAGACGCCCCGCATAAAGGCTGAGCTCACTTCCTCTGCCCCAGCCTGCTACGCACTGGCCATCAGCCCTGACGCTAAGGTCTGCTTCTCCTGCTGCTCTGATGGAAACATCGCAGTGTGGGACCTCCACAACCAGACACTCGTCAGGTGAGGACTCTGGTTTAGGAGTTTTAACAAAATTACAAAAGTTCATTATACTGTATATAAAAAAAATGTGTGACTCACCCGCTGTAGATGCTTGGTCTGAAACTTTGTTAGAGTTGTGAAGCTTTTGCTTGATTCTGACCCGATGTTTGTTGTGCTAATACAGGCAGTTCCAGGGCCACACAGACGGCGCCAGCTGTATCGACATCTCCCACGATGGGACCAAACTGTGGACTGGTGGCCTTGACAACACTGTTCGCTCATGGGACTTGAGGGAAGGCCGACAACTTCAGCAACATGACTTTACCTCACAGGTAAGAAGAAAACAGTATATTTAAAGAAAAAAATCTTTGTGGGTTTCTTGCGTCAGTGATCCAAATGGATGCATTTAGGGTGCTTTCAGACCTAAATTTGTTTACTTTGGTGTGAATCAGTTAAGTTTGTTACTTGTATCATTTTCTCTTTGGTTCGGTTCGCAAAAATTCAGCCGGACCAAACTGTCACGTTAAATCCTGCAAGACTTACGTCAACACGTTCTCTGTTCTTTTTGGTCAGATTTTTTTTCTTTGAGAACAGGAAAGGTAAATACAGGAAGGAGGATGACTACTGTGCATTTATGCATTTCTGGGGAGAAAATAATACAAATCATAGCGTAATCTACTGGGGGTTTTCATCGCCCTGGTTAATTACATTACGTGCATATACCACTTTCGGCAAATCGTACAGTTTGAAAATGAAGCCCGACTACAGATGGAAAATAACATGTTAAC
The DNA here is from genome assembly GCA_020510985.1 of Pholidichthys leucotaenia. Taxonomy (NCBI): domain Eukaryota; kingdom Metazoa; phylum Chordata; class Actinopteri; order Cichliformes; family Pholidichthyidae; genus Pholidichthys; species Pholidichthys leucotaenia. The sequence continues at coordinate 254,275,961 of CM035837.1, read as the reverse complement.
ATTCATTAATCCTCCAGAACCATGACATGCTCAGCCACAGATATTTTCCAAGATCCATCAGGTATGTACAGTGGCATAAAATGTTTTACAGTTTGTTGCTGGTCCTGTTTTAGTACGGTCCCTTTCTTACCTGCAGTACCGCACCAGAGTTGGCCAGTTGATTCAAATTGAGACCACCTCTTTCGGGAGGTCTCAGTACGGTTGTTTTGGTGCGCACCTGAGTGTGATTACAGTGATCTCACCAGACAAAACGAACCACACTAACAGAGAAAATGAACTCAAGCCTGTAGGTGTGAAAGCACCCTTAATGTGTCTTGGCATCATCATTGACTGCAACACTTTTGGAGATTGTCTCATTGACCTGGATTGCTGTGTCATTGGTGCAGATCTTCTCACTGGGCTACTGTCCCACTGGGGAGTGGTTAGCTGTGGGCATGGAGAGCAGCAATGTGGAGGTGCTTCACCACACCAAACCAGACAAGTACCAGCTGCACCTACATGAAAGCTGTGTCCTCTCTCTGAAATTCGCCTATTGTGGTAAGTAACAAGCCAAGTGTCTCCTCAAAGTCTGTATTTAGACATCCATACTCAAGACTACAGAGAATTAAATATTCTGAGCATTTAACTTTTGGGCCGGGCGGGTGGGGGGGGATCAAAGGGTTACTGCAACTGGAGGTCAGAATTTAATCTGACCAACACAAGACTAGAACATGGAACTGTCCAGTGTTGTTGCAAGGTTATACAATAAGATATACTTTATTCCCCATTGTGGGACTAATAAAGGCTTATCTTATCACTTAGGAAAATCTGTTTTGGGTGCAGTGGTGTTGCTTACATCATAGACAATAGAATATTTAATTGGTAGAAAAATAAATGTGGGATTAAAAACATGTTCCTGCTAAGAACAATGCAAGGCCACACTTCACTAGGGCTGGGTGGTATAGCCTGATCCAGGATTTACACTGACTCTGGACGCAGTACGTTACGGCTGCAATCCGGCCTTCGCAGCAAATGGTTCCCATTCTCATCAATTTTCTAATCCCCACCTGGTCTGGACCACTGCAGAATGAATCCGGCTCATCAGATTTGGTTCGCTAATAAAACGCAACAAGTCTATTTTTGACACATGTCGGGTACAATCCGCAAGGAAATGCTGCGGTATTTAATAGCCGTTTGATCATTAAAAATGATTTAAGGATTGTCTGTTATTTTCTGAGGTCTACTCCTTCACCACTGTGTCAGAGAAGGTAAAAACTTGACTTAACATACAAATGTTTCATAGAATTCAAATTAATGGGCTACTTGCATTTTATTTAGAGCCCAAAAATCCAGGTGGGGAGCCACTACATCACACTTACTTGTTATCATCACGTGATCGCGATCGGTTCATCTCGGTCACTCTTGGCACTCTCGGGTCTTTCTCAAGCTCTCATTTTATTTTGTATAATTCTCGTATGATCTTGCATTTCAGTCTCTATTCTCATCCATGCTGCTGCAAAACACAAATGCATTTGGTAGGGACAAACGCAAGGAGCCATCCGCACTGCATCTGCAATGTACTGCATCCGGAGTCAGTGTAAATCCTGGGTAAGATCCAGGGCTCGACATACCTGTGGCAAGTAAGACAGCCACTCCCACTAGCCACTTTGGCTGGTGTAGTTTTCTCAAGTGACATCTAAATAATAAGCCTATCACAGTGTGAGACTACAAAACTACAACTCCCATAAGCACCATCTGCAAACACACAGTGTATTGTCATTGGTCCACTGTCAGCAGCAGCAGCCCCGGTACACAGGAAAAGATGTGGACAGAGTCCGTGTTCAGCATGTTGGGTACAGGTAAAGGTGCAGACAGTCTGCTCCGTGGTTCGGTTCATTTTATAGTCAGTCTGGAGAAATGGCGATGAACAGACAGCAGCCGCTCTCAGCGATCAGATCATGGGGATAACTGCCCCTGATCCCCTGCTCAGCGGTGAGAATAACCTCTGCTCTCTCCCCCCACATCAGCTCCTTCCTCTGTGGTTAAATATAATTATTTTTAGAGCAAGAAGCTCCTGTTAGTTGTGCAAATTTAAGTTTTCATATGATGAAGAGAAATAGTGACTAAAATCATACAGTTTTGCTGTAAAGAGCAAATGAAGCTTCTTCTGAGGTGAACTTTTGTTTATCTGTCATTATCTAGGATATCTGTGATTTACAGCTATTTCATGGAAGTAAAACATCTAATTATGCATTTTTAATGTGCTGGTCCAGGAGTGTCAAACATGTGGCCCATGAGCCAAAAACAGCCCACCAGGGGGTCCAAGTTTTTCCTCTGAATTTACATCTTTCTTTCTAGTAAATTTCTGACTTTTTCTACTGATTAGAATTAAGATGACTTTTTTTCTCCGTTTTCTTTTTCATCTTTTTTCCCTGGTGAAAACGGGTAGTGTAGATTTAGATTAAATCCATCAGCAGTTACTAATGACATCGTGCAGCCCTGAAAATGACCCCTATGAATGTCCCAATTCATAGGGGTCATTTTCAACCCCAACCCCTTGGCCTTTGATTTCAAGGACCAAGGGGTTGGGGGTAGGCAAAGGGGATGAGGCACAGATGAGAATTGGGACAGACCCCAAATCTATCTGTACTTCACTCTCATATTGCAGATATCTTTTTTGACTATTGTACAGTATTTACTAGGGGTGTAATGATGTGCTAAAATCACGGTTCGGTACGTATCTTGGTTTTAAGGTCATGGTTCGGTTCATTTTCTGTACAGTAAGGAAACAAAATGCAAAATATAAAACTGCTTATCTTTTGTATAAGCAGGAACAGCTTTGACAAAAAAAACCCTGCAAATTGCCAGCAGTCAATTCTCCAATAAATAAAATGTATACAATAAAATAAATTCTCTTTTTAGCAAATGAACAATACAGTAGAAGTATGAGTAGTCTGAATTATTCTTTTATTCCTTATTGCCTGAAGCAGTGATTTTAACCAGGGTGCTCTGGTATGTTCAGGTTTCTATGAGAAATTAATTATCTAATTTCACTTGTTTGTTCATTCATTCATTCATCTTCTTCCGCTTAATCCTTTTTGGGTCGCAGGGGGGCTGGAGCCTATCCCAGCATCTTTGGGCGAGAGGCATTTCACTTGTTAATTGGTCAAAAAAATTGCAAATTTGTCATTGTTGTGTATTAAGTTTTGAAGGCACCCATGCATAACAACAGCAAATTAGTTGCAATTTTTTGGACAATTAAGAAGGAACATACCAGGGCACCCTTGAAAAAACACAGGCCTAAAGTGCAGCATTAACAGATTTAGCTTGTTCTTAAAAGGATGGAATTATTTTCTGGCTGAAGAGGACACAACAAGGAACTTCATACCGAGACTCAGTTACCTTCAGCGTGTGTTTAAACCCGGTGTTCTCAACAACTGAATATGGCCTTAGATCTGCTGCTATAAAAACACCAAAGGCATTTGTTATTACTTTGGCTCGATCTGAAGAGCCCTTGAGAGGCTGTCTAAATGCCGCTGGAAGCTGCGCTGTTACTGTGCTAGGTTTTTTCTTTTTTTTTTTTTTTTTTTGTGCTGCAATGAATATTCACATTTGCGTAGTGCCATTTCAGATGAGCTAATAAGTTCAGCAAACTGCCAAAAGCATATCTGATGTTGTTTTTGTCTTATTCACTTGCCTTTGTTTGTTCACATATTTCACCAGAAAGCCGAAGTGTTCCTAGACAGGAGACTTGTGAAGAGGGTCTTCAAACTCTGGCTTCTCTGTACAACCAGCCATGACGTTTACTAGTCAGAGGCTGACCACACTGTTTACATGTATAGCACGAGGCAGTTACACTTACTGTCCGTTACTCAACATGGTCGGTGTGGAACCTCCGTATGCCTCTGCACCGTACTGAAAAATACAAATACATGTACCGTTACACCCCTAGTATTTACTGCTGTTAATAATTAAACAGTGTTTCACTAGCTAATTTTTATGTACTGTATGTATAAGGGCCATTTACATTTAAAAAGGTTGTAAATTTAGCATGCAATAGTCAAATTTGATCATATTAAACATAATTTTCCAACCACAAAATTGTGGCTAGTGAAAAGGCTGAGTGCCTAGTGACTTGGGAAAATCACTAGCCACAGTGGCCGGTGAGCAAAAAAGTTAATGTCAAGCCCTGCTAAGATTTATATTGCAGTATAATCTGAAGCATAGACTATAACTGTATATATTGGGATATACGTATTCTGTGGTATATAAATTTTAATGTAACGGTTTCTGAAAAAGCAACATAAAACAATGCCTTCAATCAAGAGAAAGGCTTCACTTAAGGGGTGTGAGAGGGTCACATTCACTGCTGCCCCCAGTTTCCAAAATCTGGTGCTTTGGCCCTGGATGCATTAGATTGCAGATGGCACATCAACCACCTCGGACAACAGAAATGGCACTGCTGCAGACAGACAGGCGTTAGTTAGCAGATATCAATCTCTTTTAAACAACCATTGTGTTGGAGACTCCAGTTTGTAAGTGAAGTAAATCCCAAGATGTCACACAAGGAAGCAGTGTGTTTGAGGTGTGCCTTAAAATACAACCACAGGTGTCCAATTAACTCAAATGTTGTCAATTAACCTATCAGAAGCTTTAAAGCCATAATATCATCATCTGGGCTTTCCCAAATTGTTTAAAGGCATATGCTGTGTTCAAAATGCTCCCCGTTGACTTCCGGTTATGGCTGCCACGTAAGACGGACGTGTCTCACTCTGCTCTGCTCCTGGAGAAAAAAAATCGGCAAATAACTCTCTCATTTGGGACAGAACGTATCCCAGCGTTTGGGCGAGGATATGTCGGCGAAGCCTAAGGCTGGAAAACCAGGTAGAGGAAAAAGCGAGCCGCCGAAACAGTCCAAATTAACGGACTTTCAGGTCTGTGACGCAGCAAATAAAACTCCATATATGGCGGAGGAGGCTGGCAACGGTGCAATGTCTGCGGGGAGCGGCGCAGATGCGCTGATGGCTGCCATGAGTTCAATGAGAGCGGACTTTTCCTCTAGATTTGATGGGATTATGGCAGCGTTGGAAGGAATGAGAAAGGAATTGGGTGACTGTGTAGAACGAATGGCGCAGATGGAGCTCCGTCTCTCTAGTGCTGAAGATGACGTCACCCGTCTTCAATTAAAGGTGCGCACTTTGGAAAAAAAAAATAAATGTCTGGAAGATAATATTTTGGATTTGGAATCTCGGTCGAGACGGAACAACTTGAGGCTGGTGGGTCTTCCAGAGGAATCAGAAGGTCGGGACGCATGTTCCTTTCTGGAAAAGTGGATTCCGGAGGTGCTGGGCAGCGCGGAGTTGCAATCAGCAGTGGTTCTGGAAAATGCACACCGTATTGGCCCACGGAGAGATAAGGGACCGCCGAGGACCTTAATAATGAAGTTTCTCAGCAACAGAGACAGGATGAAGATCTTCAACGCTGCACGAGCTAAAGGAGAGATTAAACACCAGGACCAGCAGGTGCGGTTCTACCCAGATTTGGCCACAGGAATCCAACAATTGAGGAAGCAGTTTGATCCTATACGTAAGGAGCTGCGCAACCTTGGGATTCGTCATGGTGTAATCTATCCTGCGAGACTGCTGACCACGTATGAGGGCAGAACCCACATCTTCAAGACCCCAGAGGAAGCGCAGGAGTTCATCAAGAAGATCAAAGAAGAAGAAGAGACTGGTGGGAGCTAAGCATGAACAAAATATAAGGTAGAATAATTAAGCATTTGCACAGGCATCTGACTGACTTGAAGTAAATAGCAAGTTTACAAAATATAGATTGTATTATATATTAAAAAAAAAAAAACAAAAACAAAAAAAAAAACTATGATGTACAAAGTTGCTAAAAATTTTGGAGTTAAGTTGGAAAACTACAGAGGAGAGTTAATGTTACGTCATTAAAAGCAGTAGAGTTAGGGTGATTGGGAGGATGAAGAAGGAGTGGCTTAGGCTGTTCCCCGTGGGTGTGGAGCGGTCGATGGCTATATCGGGAGACGGAATTTTTCTTTTGATTTTGGGGGGTTTCCCACAAGTGTGGGAAGGGGGAATTTGTTTGTGTGTAGTTTGTAGGATGAATGTTCAACCACTCATGTTTTTGCTTCTCTGTATGAGCATGTTTACACTGCAAGGTAATCCCAAACTCTCTATTGATCATAAACCAAAGCGTTAATCTTAATTTAACTTCATGGAATTGCAGAGGTCTACAAAATTTAAAAAAACTTAAACAAGTTATGAATGAAATAAAAGACATGGGTTCAGAAATTGTTTTTACAAGAAACTCATCTAATAGAGGAGGATATAAAAAGAATTAGGAGTAGATGGCAAGGAAGTGTCTTCACCTCATCATTTTCATCCCGGGCCAGGGGAGTTATGACTCTCATACATAAATTAGTCCCTTTTCAAGTGAAAAATGTAATTGGAGACAAATTTGGAAGATATTTAATCATTCAAGGTTCTTTGCTATTAGAAAATATAAATCTTGTGAACTTATATGGTCCCAATATAGATGATCAAAAGTTTTTTGCTAATTTATTTCTTGTCTTATCATCACTTACAGGGCAACATATAATAGCAGGGGATTTTAATTGTACATTGAATCCAGGTATAGATAGATCAACAGGACTGGATTGTACGCACAATGGATGTAGGATGACTATTAATCATTTTATGAAAGAATTGAGATTGTTAGATATATGGAGAGAAATGAAACCACAAGTTAAAGCCTATTCTTGTTATTCCAGTACCTACAAGACATTCTCACGTATTGATTATTTTTTGATTTCCACAGAATTAAGGTCCAAGATTCAAAACTGCTTTTATGATAACATCGTGATCTCTGATCATGCACCCTGCTGTCTAATATATGTAGATAAAAAATTGACAAAGGAATCAGGTAGATGGCAATTTCAGCATAAATGGCTTCAGGATGAGGAATTTGTCAAGTATATAGAAAAACAGATAGGGGAGTTCTTTGACATCAATACTACACAAACATCAGCATGTGTAAAGTGGGAGGCTTTCAAAGCTTTTATTAGGGGACATATTATTAGTTATACAGGATCAAAATCTAAGAAGACTCGAGAGGAGAGAGCCAAATTGGAACATAAAATAAAAAGTCTTCAGGAAAAAGTGTATGCAGGAAGTGATCCAAGGTTGGAGAATGAATTACTGATTTTGAGAGCTGAATACGACAAAAAATCAGCGAATAGAGCTGCCTCGAGTCTTCTAAGATTGAAACAATCTTTTTATGAACAAGGTGAAAAATCAGGGAAATTATTGGCATGGCAGATTAAACAATTAGAAATTAAAACACCAATTACCAGTATTATAAGTAACGGACAGGTAGTTATAGATCCTTTAGAAATTAACAGAGCCTTTAGAGATTATTATGAAAAATTATATGATACCAAAAATGAATCTGATTTAACAAAACTAAATGGGTTTTTGAACGAACTGTCTATACCGTGTATTCCAAATGAAAACAGGGAGATATTGGAGTCTAAAATTAGTCAAGAAGAAGTTGGGCTAGCCATTGATAATATAAAATCAGGAAAAAGTGCAGGACCAGATGGTCTTCCAGTTGACCTTTATAAGAAATTTAAGAATAAATTAATAAAACCTTTTTTGGAAATGGTTTTAGAAGCATTTCAAAATAATAATTTACCATCATACATGAATAATGCCTTAATTATACTGCTGCCAAAACCAGGTAAGCCCTCTAATAAATGTGAAAATATGAGACCAATAAGCCTATTAAATGCCGACCTTAAGATAATCTGTAAAATTTTAGCAAGACGAATACAAGAAATTTTACCAAATATTATTAATCGAGATCAGAATGGCTTTATAAAGGGAAGACAAGGCTTCCATAATGTAAGAAGACTATTTAATATTATTTATTTTAATAAAGAAGCACCGGATACAGCTCTCCTATCACTGGACGCCGAAAAGGCCTTTGATAGAGTTGAATGGCCCTTTCTTTTTGAAGTCCTACAAAGGTTTGGACTTGGAAATAATTTCATAAAATGGGTTCAGATAATATACAATAATGCTACAGCAGAAATCCTAACAAATAACAATATTTCAAAACCAATAAAAATCAATAGAGGATGTCGACAAGGCTGTCCACTTTCACCTTTACTGTTTACTATGGCAATTGAACCTTTAGCGATACGTTTACATTCACAAATATATGGAATTAAAGTTGGACCAACAGAACATAAAATCTCCCTGTACGCCGATGACATAATTTTGTTTATGTCGAATCTAAAAAAATCAATTCCAACCTTGTTGAATTTAATAAAGAATTTTGGGGAAATATCAGGATATAAAATAAATAAAACTAAATCTTCAATATTAATGCTAAATGAGACCCAGAGAAATTACCCAGACCCTGAGGTAAATCAATTCAATGTTGTAAATCAGTTTAAATATTTAGGAATCCAAATTGTGCCTAAGCTAGAATCAGTCGCCAGTGTCAACTATGAAGCCTTAATGTCAGATATCAATGAGTTAACTCAGAGATGGATGTCACTACCAATGTCGATGATCGGGAGAATCAATATACTTAAAAGTAATATTTTACCTAAAATACTTTATCACCACCTTTAGATTTATTCTCAAGAATTAAAAAAAAGTTAGTGGAATTTATATGGAACAACAGGAGGGCTAGATTACGTCTGTCTTTAGTATATTTACCATTTGATCGTGGAGGTCTGAAATGTCCAAATTTTATGTTGTATTATTGGTCGGCACAACTGAGGTCTATGACATATTATTTTTCATCAAATGATCTCCCTCACTGGACTGAAATGGAATCATACAATTTACCTTTACCTCTTCTCATATTCATATACTCAGATTCGGCAAAAAAATTACAAAAACAAGTTAAAAATCCATTTGTAAAGCATATGATCAAAATATGGTGTGAAGCTAAAAACTATTTAAAAGAACCACAGTTATTGTCACAATTTAGTCCAATATGGGGTAATCAATATTTTAAACCAGGGAGAGCGGACGCTGTATTTAAAGTATGGAATTTAAAAGGGATACAAAAGATTCAGGATTTATATTTGCCATGTGCAGATAACATAATGTCTTTTGAAGAGCTGAGGATCAAATTTAATCTCAATAGAACACATTTTTTTAAATATCTTCAACTTAGAAACTTTATTCGATCAAATCAAAATAAAGCTCTCACTCGACCTATTTATTCATCCTTGGAAAAAATGTTGAAAGATAGTAAAAGAAAGGGTATTATTTCAGAGTTTTATAACTCATTGACACTATCTTCAAGTGAAAATTCACTGAAAAGATTAAACTACTGGAAAGAAGATCTGCAAACTGAAATTTCAGAGGAACAATGGGAATTGGCTTGTACAGAAGCTCAAACCAAATCAATAAATGTACGCCTTAAATTGATACATTTCAAATTGTTAATGCGGATGTATGTTACACCGGAGGAGTTAAATAGATATAACAAAAATATACCAGATACATGCACAAAATGCATGGAAAGTAAAGGAACCCTATTTCATTGTGTATGGGAATGTAGATTAATAAGAATGTTTTGGGAAGAGGTGAGGGTAACAATTGAAAAAATAATCTCAAAACAAATCATATTGAATCCTAAACTGTTTTTGTTGGGTCTGTACCCAGAAAAGCATAATTTTAATAAAAGTGAAAGAACATTCATAGACCTCAGTTTGCTTAATGCCAAAAAATGTATTGCACTATTATGGAAAAAGACTCATAGACCAGATGTGACTCAGTGGTTAAGACAGATGTTAACAAACCTTCCATTAGAAAGAATAACATATATACTGAAATCAAAGGAAATTGTGTTTGAGAATATATGGAGACCTTTTATTGATTATGTAAAAAATTTAAACATAACTCTTGAAGAAGAAGGTGAATGATGTGTGTGGACCTTGTAAATTCCAAACTGGTGAACATAATATGTATACTTATGTATTGGATTGTCTAGACTAAACAGAGGAGCATTGTTGAAGACTTGATTTTGTTGGTGGTTGTTGGTGTTTTTAGTGCATTTTTTTTTTTTGTAGTACTTTAGTGTTAGTGTTTGATTGTTTGTATCATGTTTGTTAAAAAAAAAAAAAGGTTCAATAAAGATATTGTGGAAAAAAAAAATGCTCCCCGTTGCTTCCCCATATAGTGTACTATGTAGTGAATCAGCCATTTTGTAGTGCTGTTCAAAATCTTAACTGAAAACTTCATTTACTATATAGTACACTCAAAATATCCCACAATGCATTTTGAAAAGTATTGTACAATGGATGGTCACTACATTAGCCAATATATCCCATAATGCAATGCGCAGCCAACGGAGCAGTAAGAGGAGAGCTTCACATCACAACATAAACTACCTTAAGGTTTTTATATTTATTAATTTGGGAAAAATAATTTGATTTAATATACATTTACTACAGATTACATGCAGGTATTCATTTTTTTTTTTTTTTTACCACCGTTGCTCTATGTTTTACTGTCTTATCATGATGTCATTAACCACGCCACAAAAACAAGACCAGTAGTGTCCGAAATCTTATAATTTTATTGTTATATTGAGTTTACTATATAGTACACTATATCTAAATTCACTATATAGTGAGTAGGGAGGGAGTGAACATTCTGAACACAGCCCCAGTAATCTTAGTATGTGTAAACTTCTGACTTTGAAGAAGGTACTAAAAAGTTCTCTAAAAAAATTATTTAGCAAATACAGATAATTTTGGCAATATTAACTGACCTAAAACAGGAAAAGTTTAGTCTGATTTAATGTCAGATGGTGAGGGGAAAAAAAAGGTTGTCTTTTTATGCAGTGTACAGTATGTAAACTTATGGTTTTAACTGTACATCAGCCACTGTCTGGCATGTCCCCTCGGAGTGAGTCTTAAAAAGAAAGCAAATTTTACAACATGGTAAACAACTAGTATTACATTATAAAATTCCAGTTGACACTGGCATTGACCTAGCACTCAGATTGTTATTGTGTAGTATATTCATGGGGAATGTTTTGAAACGTACATTAAAGTACTTCAGAGACAATGTTTACAAATAGAAATAAATGAATAAAATGGTGAGATTAAGTCAGTCAGTGGCAGCTTGTATTAGTAATGAGACCATCACTGTGTTTTAGTTTTGATCATGGTCCTGGTAAGGCAGACCAGCTGGTTTTACAGCTGCCAAATGAGGTTTTACTGTTGTGCTTTTTTTGTCTCTAAAAATGTCCATATTCATTTGGTCTCAGAAGACCTCCCCACAGCACAGTCTCGTATCTTTGCCACCGCAGAGCTGCTTTATTTAAATGACTCTTGCTGCTTCAGAGCTCTTGCTGTCACTAATTAAATCATTAGCCATCCAGTCAATTGGGTAATTAATCAGAGGGTGATTTAAATAATTATCTGAGAGGAAGTGGTGTGAGTCTCTGTCTTCATGGGCCTTTATCATCGTTGTTGATGCAGCGTCATTTCTCCTCCATAATGTTTTAACAGCCATCAATAATATTATTGCAGTAATATGTTGACTGTTTTTTGTGTATGTGTGTGTGGGGGGGGGGGCTGCAAACATGGGAGATATCACTGTATGTGCATAGCTTTAGATTGTGCTCTTATGTCTGCTGTGTGTCTGCAGGTAAGTGGTTTGTGAGCACAGGGAAGGACAACCTGCTGAATGCATGGAGGACTCCGTATGGTGCCAGTATATTCCAGGTAACTACCGTCACTGCAGACACACAACTGAGAAGCTGTAAAGTACAACATGACTGAGCACAGATGTGTTTATTACACAGATGTTTGCAAAGCCATTTTTTTTTCCTAATGTGAGTCTTCATGTTTGTCTCCTTCAGACAAAACATGGCCAAACTTATGTAGACCTAAAGTTTTTCTTGGAAAATGAGAAGTATGCACACAAGGATTCTAACCGAAACAAGGGTTAAATATGTTAATCAGCACATTGAAGATTTTAAAGGGGTCATTGACTGGAAAATTGTGTGTTTTTAGGTTTGAACGGTCTCAAATGCGTTAACTCTTTAACTGTTCACATTTCATGGACGGGTCCCGCACCCCCAGTGGCACAGTGCAGCAACTGTGCCTGTCAACTCACTGATGTCCCTCAGCTATACTCAGAATTTGTACTGATCTGACAGTTCAGAAGGTGGCAGACACACGGAGGAATCATGCCTGACACGGAATACAGCAAAGAAGAAGAAATCCTCATTCTTCTTCCTTTTTCCACTTTGAGCTCACAACACCAATGTGGCCACCACTACGATGGTCATGGCGGCGGCGATCCTGACAGAAACGGCATCATACAGGAAAAATAGCTGTGTAATACAAACAAGATTCACGTGGGATAATCATAAGAGTTTGTAGATGGGGTAGAGTGCGTAAATGACCGACCAAACACAAAACAATGACCACGATGGGCGAAAACGGACCGATCACATGAGTGAGCTCTGCTCTCACGGGTAGTGTAGTCACTCCAGCTTTCAGCTGGCTGTGAGAGCAGAGCAGAGTCCCACAGAGCCACACTGCCCTTTGAAATCCCTTGGCTCAGTACCTCACCTTGGGTTGCTGCGATCATCCAACACGCAGTACAAACAATTTGTTGTGGAATCACGACCAAATTTATTGGGAGATAGTGCATCTCGCGTCAGTCCGGTCTATCGACTGTGGATCAGTGAACCAGAGCGCTGCTCAACTGAGCTGGGTGGCTAGAAGCTAGTCAGCTATAATGGATAACTGACGTAAGAGGGAGGGCGGAGTTGAAATGGCGAAGGATTGTTCTTAAAGTGACAAGCTTTAAATCAGAGTGTTTAAAGAAAGCCAGGAAAAATTTAAAAAAAAATTTGGTTCAATGATTTAAAAACTTGCAGAAAATGTGAACAAAATATGTCACAAACATTTCATTAAGACACGTGTGAGCTATTAAAATGTGGAAAAAGTGCAGTCAATGACCCCTTTAAATCTGACAAATAATAAAAAAGATAATTGCGGTAAAATGTACATTTATAAACAAAAATGCGCATGTAGAGACAGCAGTGCAGCTACACAGATACACGTACAGCCGTTTCTCAACCAGTATCTGTTACAAGTGGATAAACCATAAAGTTCAAAATAAGAGCAGAGGTTTGTCTTATTTGCAATTTAAACATAATGTCACATTAGCATGTTTTACAAACTATCCAGTCAAACCACTGCAGAAGCTGTCATAGTAAACCAATGCTGTATTGTGCCTGAAATACATCAACCTGTCCAAATAATTCGGCACTTAATTTCAGGCCGCTGATGGTTACATGCTCCCCTTTTTTTGTGATCATTGTTGAGAGTATAAAACCTAATGGAAACTTGTAAACGGTAAAGAATAACATCATTGTCTATAAAAACCAAAAAGGAATCAGTGGTGACCTTTCACGTTTACTCCCACAGTCAAAGGAGTCGTCCTCCGTCCTGAGCTGCGACATCTCAGCTGATGACAAATACATCGTGACAGGATCTGGTGACAAGAAGGCCACAGTCTACGAGGTCATCTACTAGAGGGGAAAAAAGCTCCTCTTCTTCTCCAGCACTTCTGCTGAGACAGCTTTGACTTCTTCTCCCAGACCATCCATCTGTGGGCTGCACATTTCCTTCTCTCTTTTTTCCTTTAAACGTGGGATCCAGCGGTGTTGGCCTGAGGACGGAGATATCAACTTTTTGATCGTTTTTTGTGATGGAGTTTATCTTGCAGCTCTTTTTTTGTGACTTTGGATTCCGCCCCTCCCCAACCCCTCTTATGATTCTTGGAATATTTGGATGTAAGTGAATGAAGCAGCGCTTTATTCTCAAAAAACTCATTTCCTGGACATCTTGTGCAAAGTGTAAATATGAAATTAAATAAGACATTTTATATATATTATAAAATATATATATATATTTTCATGTCCTGGGTGTAATTGTGATTTTTTTTCTTTTGCCCACGCTGTCTTATATTTGAGTATGAGATCATAATATTGATTATTTTAAAACCTTGATTACCTTGATTTTTTTTTTAAAGCACATTCTGCAGGCTGACATTTCCACAAAGCGAACAGAGGAGGATGGGACTTGTAAACCTGGATCTCTTGTTCATGTTTAAAATGGCCTTCTGTCACAGTGCTCTTACTGGAGGATGAAATCGGGTCTGGGCTGCATCATGGGGCCCTCTGACTCAGATTCTCGGCTGGTTTGGATTGAGCAGGACGCTGAGACACAGCATAACAGATGGATGTAAATTAAATTCCTATATATAAAAAAAACTTTCAAAGTGTACTAAGTGTACTGGTCTGTCTGTTATCCTTCTCCCTGTTGTTTTGTTAGATTATGGGAGATAACCCTTGGACCTCAGTGGCGGCAGAACAACTTCTACAGGCACACACTGAATGACTTGTGCTTTTTGCTGAATTGACGTAATACGGCTTTTGCATTACTCAATGATTTGTTTTCCATCTGACGAAACTAAAACGGTCCAATCTGTGCCATTGGATTCCCTTTGCCCTTTCCATATCTTATCAATGTTCCTGGAATATTGTTTGTTTTGCTGTGATGGAGAACCAGACTGCTATGTGACCTGAGTGACTGCATAGCTCAGTCTACATTTAGACATGAAACGGCATTTAACTGGTAACAGAAACGATCTAAGAGGGTAAATCAAGGCATTAAATGGTGGGTGTATAAATCTGGTTTGTACGCTCTGATCCTGTCAGCATCTCCCAAAAGGAAATAAAAGGGGCTCCAGCCCCTCTGAATCGCACCAAAGTATGTAGCAAACGCTGTCAGCACTGAAATGAAATGTACAGCTGTTCACACATCAATAAACCTGTTTTTCTAGAAAAGTGTTTGACCTGACGGTGTCTGCTCAGATGCTGCCGATTGTACGATACAGTTTCCTTGGCATTAGTGCAGCGTGACGCACCGGTGTTTGACTAGAATACCCAACCAGCAGGATGAGGCTCATTTATCTAACAAATTACCATATTTCAACATTACTGTACTTTAGAATGGGAAGCTATAGGCAATATTGGTTTCAGATAGCTTAGATTAACCCAGTTAATTTATGCAAATACCCATCAGCTAACTGTGTTCATGTGGCCATGTTTTAACTTGGGAGTACATTCACGTAAAAGATTTTCATTTAACATGGCTTTTTTAGTAAGCTTTTTTCAGTCTCTCCCTCCCAAATACTGGCGGTGTATGGAATTCAGTTTTTTTTTTTTTTAAATATGACTGGTTTCTAAAATTGATTAAATTGTGGTGTTGCATCTTCTAAGCATGACCATTTCTCCTTTACGTGTAAGTTTAGCAGTTGCAGATTTGTCCACAGTTGGCTCAAAACTACGGATGCACGGTAGAATTTTTGCCGATAGCTTGAAACTATTTTGCCAATTCCAATGCTGATATACTATACACCAGGGGTGTCTAATCATGTGCCATGAAGGGCCAAGACCCTGCAGGCTTTACCTCCAACCAGCATCTTCAACAGCAGATTTCACTGAATTTCTCCCACCGATTGCTGATCAGTGAAAACACCTGCTGAAGAAACTGGGTAGAAAAGAAAACCTGCAGGGTCTTGGCCCTCCATGGCACATGATTGGACACCCCTGCTATACACACATTTTTCCCACCTTTTTACATCTCCTTTGTCTAACAGTGATTATTAACTGGCATATAAAAACACATTGTCCAAGGAAAATAAGACAGCTACCTCAACTTAAAATAAATGCATATTATTTAGTAACATGTTCAACAGAACTGTAGGAGAATACAGTTACTGTGACTCTCATGGCAAGAGGAAACATGTAAATAAATGCAATCTGTCCACAGGGTTCATGGAAAAATGACGTACATTCACTGTACAGGAACTAAAACAATTTGTACCAATATAAACTAATATTTTTACACGACTGAATAAAGAAGCAGAAAGGAGGCACGGACAGCTGAACTGTTAAAGAAATTTGCCAGTTTGGGGTAAAAGCGCTGTGTGCACAGGCTCCGAGTGTACAGAGTTCAGCTCATCTTTGCTCACAGCTGAGTACCTGAGGTGAAATGTTGCTGTAGTGTTCCTGACTTCCATCGTAAACTGATTACAGGGGAAAACGGTGTGAGAAAGTGTTAGTGTCATCAGTGATCGGCAGATAACTGATACACTACACTTGAGTTCTTGAGGAAAACAAAATGGGCAGAAAATGTATTTCCTGCACATCTAGTCGATATGAGGGGTCATTGATGCAGTAAAGCTTTAATGAGCCAGAACTGATTTTTGATTATCATAGTTGTGTTTTTAAGCACAAAGAACTGAGCTGTACCCTCCAGACGGACATTAGGAAAACGGTAATGCCACAATCAGACAGCAGGTTGAGTCTCAAATATCTGAAATGTAGTCCATCAATTTAAACCAAATTCCATGACCATTTTTGTATTTAGTGATATAAATCCACTTAGTTAAAAGAAATCCATTAGAAATATTTAAAAATCAAAAGCTGAAAACATTCCTGGTGCGATAAATGAAGGAAGCATGGTGTTGTAGTGGTTAGAACTGTCGCCTCACAGCACAATGGTCCTGTGTTTGAACTTGCCAGTTTCTCTGCTGGCATACAGTAGGTTTTCCCCACATTACTGCAGTTTCCTTTCAGAGTCCAAAGACATGCATGTGAGGTTGCCTGGCAATTCTCAGGGCCTCCTTACACAGCATGGAGATCGGTGAGAGATTGGGCCAATTTTTGGTCTTTGGGATTATTTGGGAGATCCTTGTATATTTTGGAATGAGTCAAAACTTTGAGACCGTGGCAACTTTGAAGGTAGTTTGATAGAGCAAAAGTTGAACAGATCTCTCAATGATTTCCAACCCTGTGTGAAGGGGTATAAATTGTTTTCCGTCTCTGTGTTGGCGCTGCAATAGACAACAATGGATCTGTCTGGGGTGGCGCTGTGTCACGTCCCAGAGATGCTGGGAAAGACCGGTTTGGCAACCTGTGCCACACAAGGAGCACTGTGAGTGATATTTGTCTCAAAAAAAAATTCTGCATGGAGCCACAAATCTATGTGAGCCTTAAAACTAGGAAAGCTGACTTGACAACATCAGGATTAAGAGGGGTTTTTTCCTATAAATTTGCAGCCTTTTTATTCTAAATTTGTTACTCTTTTCTCACAAAATTGCTACTTTTTCTGGTCATTTTTTGATTATTTGCAAAAGTTGCTTTTTTTTTTCTTGCAAAATTTTGTAGGTGTTTTCCTCATCCATCCATCTTCTACCACTTTTCCGGAGGTCCGGGTCGCAGAGGCAGCGGTTCAAGCAGAGAAGCCCAGATTTCCCTCTCCCCAGCCACCTGCTCCAGCTCTTCAGAGAGGATACCAAGACATTCCCAGACCAGCAGGGAGACATAGTCTCTCCAGCGAGTCCTGGGTCTGCCGTGGGGTTTTCTCCCAGTGGGATGTGCCCAAAACACCTCAAGTGGGAGGCGTCCAGGAGGCATCCTGATCAGATGCCCGTACCACCTCAACTGGCTCCTTTCAATGTGAAGGAGCAGCGGTTCTACTCTGAGCCTCTCCCGGATGACTGAGCTCCTCACCCCATCTCTGAGGGTGAGTCCAGCGATCCTTCAGAGAAAATTCATTTCAGCCGCTTGTATCCGCAATCTCATTCTTTCGGTCATTACCCAAAGCTCGTGACCAATAGGTGAGAGTAGGAACGTAGATTGGTAAATCAACAGCTTTGCCTTAGAACTCAGCTCCCTCTTCACCACAACAGACTGATACAACGTCCGCATCACTGCATATGCTGCTCCAATCCATCT
Organism: Pholidichthys leucotaenia; assembly: GCA_020510985.1. NCBI lineage: Eukaryota > Metazoa > Chordata > Actinopteri > Cichliformes > Pholidichthyidae > Pholidichthys > Pholidichthys leucotaenia. The sequence goes on along the minus strand of CM035837.1, from coordinate 254,258,099 downwards.
GTCAATCTCTCGCTCCATTCTCCCCTCACTCGTAAATAAGACCCCAAGATACTTAAACTCGTCCACTTGGGGCAGGAGCCTGTCCCCAACCCGGAGAGGACAGTCCACCTTTTTCCGGCTGAGGACCATGGACTCAGACTTGGAGGTGCTGATTCTCATCCCAGCCACTTCACACTCAGCGGCAAACCGTCCCAGCAAGAACTGTAGGTCATTGCTGGATGAAGCCAGCAGGACAACATCATCTGCAAACAACAGAGATGAGATCCTGTGGTCACCAAGCATGACACCCTATGTTCCCTGGCTGCACCCAGAAATCCTGTCCATAAAAATTATGAACAGGATCGATGACAAAAGGGCAGCCCTGGCGGAGTCCAACTCTCACTGGGAATGAGTCTGACAGAGTGTTGGCAATACGAACCAAACTCCCACAATGGTCGTACAGAGACCGAATAGCTCGTAACAGCAAGCCCGATACCCCATACTCCCGAAGCACCCCCCACAAAAAACCACGAGGGACGCGGTCGAATGCCTTCTCCAAGTCCACAAAACACACGTAAACTGGTTGGGCAAACTCCCACAAACCCTCAAGGATTCTCGAGAAGGTAAAGAGCTGGTCCAATGTACCATGGCCAGGACGAAAACCGCATTGCTCCTCCTGAATCCGAGGTTCAACCAACGGCCGGACTCTCCTCTCCAGTACCTTGGCATAGACCTTCCCAGGGAGGCTGAGGAGTGTGATCCCTCTAATGTTGGAGCACACCCTCCAGTCCCCTTTTTTGAAGACAGGAACCACCACCCCGGTTTGCCATGCCAAAGGCATTGCCCCCGACCTCCACACAGTGTTGCAGAGGCGTGTCAACGATGACAGCCCTACAACATCCAAGGCTTTGAGGTACTCAGGGCAAATCTTGTCCACCCCCAGGGCCCGGGCACCAAAGAGATTTTTAACCACCTTGGCGATCTCAGCCCCTGTGATAGGCGGGTCGTCCCCCTCATCCACAAGCCCTGCTTCCTCTGTGGAAGGCGCATCAGTGGGATTGAGGAGACCCTCAAAGTATTCCTTCCACCGCCCGACAATATCCCCAGTCGAAGTCAATAGCACCCCATCCGCACCATACACAGTGTGGACAGGGAGCTGCCTTCCCCTCCTGAGCTGCCGGACAGTTTGCCAGAATCTCTTTGAGGCCGACCGAAAGTCTTGTTCCATGGCCTCACCCAACTCCTCCCATACCTGGGTTTTTGCTTCAGCAACCACTCGGGCTGCACTCTGCTTGGCCTGTCAGTACACCTCAGCTGCTTCAGGAGTCCCACAAGCCAACCAAGCTTGATAGGACTCCTTCTTCAGCTTAATGAGCCCCCTCACCACTGGTGTCCACCACTTAGTTCAGGGGTTGCCACCATGAGATGCCCCGACCTTGTGGCCGCAGTTCTGGGCTGCCGCTTCAACAGTAGAGGTGGAGAACATGGCCCATTCAGACTCCATGTCTCCAGACTCCCTTGGAATGTGGAGTTCTTCTGGAGGTGGGAGTTGAAGACCTCCCAGACAGGGGCCTCAGCCAGATGTTCCCAGCACACCCTCACTATACGTTTGGGTCTACCAGGTCTGAATGGCATCCTCCCCTGCCACCGGATCCAACTCACCACCAGGTGGTGATCAGTTGACAGCTCTGCACCTCTCTTTACCCGAGTGTCCAAGACATACGGTCGCAGGTTTGATGACACAATAACAAAATTGATCATTGACCTGTGACCTAGGGTGTCCTGGTGCCAGGTGCACATATGGACACCTTTATGCTTGAACAGGGTGTTCGTTATGGACAAACTGTGGTTAGCACAGAAGTCCAATAACTGAACATCACTTGGGTTCAGATTGGGCAGGCTGTTCCTCCCAATCACCCCTTCCAGGTTTCAGTGTTGTTGCCCACGTGAGCATTGAAGTCCCCCAGTAGGACAATGGAGTCTCCAAGAGGAGCACCCTCCAGCACCCCAGTCACAGACTCCAAAAAGGGTGGGTACTCTGAACCATCATTTGGAGCATAGGCACAAATGATGGTCAGGACTCGTTTCCCAACCTGAAGGCGCAGGGAAACAACCCTTTCGTCCACCGGGGAAAACTCCCAATATAGAGGCAGCAAGGTGGGGGAATACAAGAATACCCACCCCTGCTCATTGCTTCTCGCCTGGGGCAACTCCAGAGTAGGCCAAGCTCCAGCCCCTCTCCAGGAGACTGATTCCAGAACCGGAGCTGTGTGTTGAGGTGAGGCCGACTACATCTAGCCGGTATCTCTCAACCTCGTGCACCAGCTCAGGCTCCTTCCCCACCAGAGAGGTGACATTCCACGTCCCAAAAGCCAGTTTAGGAAGCTTGGGATCAGTCCGCCAAGGTCTCTGCTTTTGACTGCCACCTGATCCACATAGCACCGGACCCCCATGATCCCTCCTGCAGGTGGTGAGCCCACTGGAGGGCAAACCCATGTAACTCCTTCGGGCTGAGCCTGGCTGGGTCCCATGGGCGGAAACCCAGCCACCAGACACTAGCCATCGAGCCCCTCCCCCAGGCCTGGCTCCAGGGTGGGGCCCCGGTAACCCCATACTGGGTGGGGTAAACTGAATCCTTGTTGTAGTATTTATCATGAGAGTCTGTTGGATCGTTCTTAGTCTGGCCCTTCACCCACGACCAGTTTGTCTTGGGTAACCCTACCAGAGGCAAATTGCCCCGGACAACATAGCTCCTGGGATCACTGAGGCACGCCACCACAATAAGGTGACGATCCATGAGGGGTGTTTTCCTCATGATACTGTAATTTTTTTCTGCATTACTGTGTGTTATATTTTTGTCATAGATGTTTTGTTTTTTTTTCCCTAAATTTGGTACGTTTTTCTTTGCAAATTTGAGTAAAATTGAAAACTTTTTCCATGTAAATGTGATATTTTTCCCAATAAAGTTATGAGCTTTTTTTCATAATTGATATTTTTGTCATAATCTTCTGCTTTTCCTCATTGAATGAAGATTGTCTGATTGCTACCTTTTTTCAGGTAAAAATGCTGCCCTTTTCATAAAAATTTACAACAGTTTTCTAACAAAACCAAAGCTTTTTCAGGTAAATTTGACTTTTTTTCTTGCCAATTTGTTTTTTCCCCTCATAAAATTGCAACTTCAATCTTAAATTTTGGAGAATGTTTTTTCATAAATTTTCAGCTAGTCTCATAAATTTTTTATATTTTCTTTGTAAATTAATACCTTTCATAGGCAAAACTGCAGCATTTCTTACATAAATTTATTAAATTTTTCTCATAAAATTCCAACTTTTTCCAGAAATGTTGTGACCTTTTCTCTTAAAAATATGTGGGTGTTTTCCTCAGAAAATTTTCCCTAAATTTGTGAGATATTTTGTATAAGCTTTCAGGTTTTCCCATTTTCTGCTTTTGTGGATATTTTTCTCATGAATTCTTGGAAATGTATGAGGTTTCTTTTGTTTTCTTTCAAGGCCTCAGGGAGCCACTATCTATGGGCAAAAGAGCCACAGGTTGCACACCCCTGCTCTAGACCCTCATGAGCCTGAATAGCACGGCTTGGAAATTAAAAGCACATACTGTACATGAGTGCATTAAAAACATGAGTACATTAAAAAAACATCTGGAAATGCCAAAATTCATTTGTATTCAATTTGTGACGTAACAAGATGGAATTACCCACAAACTAACAGTGCAGCTGCTGTCTGTATTCTAAAACAGATTTTTTTTTCTTGCTCAACACAATTCCACTTTCCCCCCCAAGATCACTAGAAGTGATACTGTATGTTGTAATGTGATTACATTATCACAATTAAATGCAAGTCATCACTACCTAACATTGAAAGTAAAGAGTACTGAAGGGATTTACACACAGATAGGAGATGTTAAGATAAGATAAGATAAGCCTTTATTAGTCCCACAACGGGGAAATTCCAGATGTTTTCAATTCCATGTTTTCCTGTACTTTAAAAATGGCTGTACTGAACACGCAGCGGCCTCCCTTCTCTCTTCATGTTTTGTGCCAGTTAGTGTTGTTTAAATTAACACGTGGACAAAATTGTTGGTACCCCTCTGTTAATGAAAGAAAAACCCACAATGGTCACAGAAATAACTTGAATCTGACAAAAGTGGTAATAAATAAAAATTCTATGAAAATTAACCAATGAAAATCAGACAATGCTTTTGAATTGTGGTTCAACAGAATTATTTTAACCTCTTGCACTCCGGAATACCGCGGGCGGTCACGTCTCTGCGTCCTAGCGCACCCTCATGCGCACTAGGACGCACACTGCGCGTCTCAGAGCGCACTGAAAAAAAAAAAAGCTGCATTTCCGTTCTTCCACTACAGACACAGCTGAGAACAGAAAGCCAAAGGAGTGCTTTGATTGGTTTAGATTTGACTGACCTCTCATTCGACTAATAAGAGCCTTGAATTGGGTTTCTGAAACCTTGAAGAACCAATGACTGAAAACCTAGCAAGAAGGACCCGCCTACCAACGGCTGCGAATACAGCGAGCCAATTGAAGCAGAGAAGTTCGACGATTGAAAGCGTGCGTCCCGTGCGTAAAATCTGTTTTGTGTAAGCCGCTGGGTGACGCACACGCGTTCGCCAGTCTTTTTCTTACTACTGTTCTTATTTGTTTTGAAAAATCGTTCGCCAAAACCGCAATCATGGAAGCGCAAAACCGCAATAATGGAATCATGGTTTGACCGGGTCGCGTGACCAGAACCACGAGTCGTAACAAGCGGACCAGCGTCATGTTTGTCTGACAATGAGGAAGAGAAGTTCGCCGGCGACACTGCTGTTGTGGACAGGTAAGTGTTATAAGCTAAATTATTCTTTATCCCTGAAAATTGTAATCAAAATGACTTTTGACTGATCGGTAAATTACAACTGTGCGTCATCGCCACATGACTGACCGGTCCGTGCGCCGCGTCCGGACCGTGAACGCCCCCCCCCCCCGCTACTCCTCTGTAGCAGATTGCAGATATATTGCAGATATTTTAGTACAACTGTGCGTAGTAGACCGCGGCGCACCGTCCCCGCGGTCCGTCATGTGGCGATGGACGATGTCCGTTCTCTGTAGCGGGGGGTGGGAGTTGTTATCCTCTAACACATCACACACAGCCCCGAATGTCACCTTTCATTAGAGCCCAAGATGAAGCTTCTATATTGAATCATTCAAAAGTTACAGATGTTTTTCCAAACTGTGCCATTTGGCACAATTTGGCACAGTTCAAAAACGCCTGGGAACAACCTGACAAAAAAGCTGTGTAATATATTCCTTTTTGTGGTATTGTTACAAAATTTTGACCTCAGCTGGATAACACTTGGTTCTACATTTCTGTTGCATTTTCCAGCCCGGATCTGACAGCTGTGTGTTATTTGCAAGCATTTCTATCTAAAAAAAAAAAAAACACCCAGGCAAACTTTATTTTCTTCAAGTTCAGTATGTTTAGATGACTGTTACTCAGTGGCAGGAACACTTAGAGAGATTATGACTGTTTTGCCAAAAAATTCAAAGTGTTTTCTTTTAAATGAGACCAACCCCATGAAGATGCTGCAAAGGGTTCTTGAAGAACAGCTTTTGATTTACTTTGGGTACATTATTTTTAGGCGTTTTTAGGGAAATTGACCAGAGTGCAAGGGGTTAAAAAACAAACCCATGAAACAGGCCTGGACAAAAATGATGGTACCCTTAACTTAATATTTTGTTGCACAACCTTTTGAGGCAATCACTGCAATCAAACGATTTCTGTAACTGTCAATGAGACTTCTGCACCTCTCATCAGGTATTCTGGCCCACTCCTCATGAGCAAACTGCTCCAGTTGTCTCAGGTTTGAAGGGTGCCTTCTCCAGTCGGCATGTTTCAGCTCCTTCCACAGATGTTCAATAGGATTTAGATCAGGGCTCATAGAAGGCCACTTTAGAAGAGTACAATGTTTCGCTCTTAGCCATTCTTGGGTGTTTTTAGCTGTGTGTTATGGGTCATTATCCTGTTGCAAGACCCATGACCTGCCACTGAGATCAAGCTGACACTGGGCAGCACATTTTGCTCTAGAATACCTTGATAGTCTTGAGATTTCATTGTACCCTAAACAGATTCAAGATACCCCTGTGCCAGATGCAGCAAAGCAGCTCCAGAACATAACAGAACCTCCTCCATGTTTCACAGTAGGGACAGTGTTCTTTTCTTGGTATGCTTCATTTTTGCGTCTGTGAACATAGAGCTGATGTGCCTTGCCAAAAAGTTCCAGTTTTGTCTCGTCTGTCTATAGGACATTCTCCCAGAAGCTTTGTGGCTTGTCAACATGCAGTTTGGCAAATTCCAGTCTAGCTTTTTTATGATTTGTTTTCAACAATGGTGTCCTCCTTGGTCGTCTCCCATGAAGTCCACTTTGGCTCAAACAACGACGGATGGTGCGATCTGACACTGATGTACCTTGACTTTGGAGTTCACCATGAATGTGTTTAGAGGTTGTTCTGGGCTCTTTTGTTACCATTCGTATTATCCGTCTCCTCCTGCGGCCACGTCCAGGGAGGTTGGCTACAGTCCCGTGGATCTTAAATTTCTGAATAATATGTGCAACTGTAGTCACAGGAACATCAAGCTGCTTGGAGATGGTCTTATAGCCTTTACCTTTAACATGCTTGTCTATAATTTTCTTTCTAATCTCCTGAGACAACTCTCTCCTTTGCTTCCTCTGGTCCATGTTTAGTGTGGTACACACCATGTCAACAAACAGCACAGTGACTACTTGTCACCCTTTAAATAGGCCAACTGACTGATTACAAGTTTGTAGACACCTGTGATGTTAATTAGAGGACACATCTTGGTTGAACATGTCCCTATGGTCACATTATTTTCAATCTTTTCTAGGGGTACCATCATTTTTGTCCAGGCCTGTTTCATGAGTCTGTTGAACCACAATTCAAAAGCATTGTCTGATTTTCATTGGTTAATTTTCATAGAATTTTTATTTATTACCACTTTTGTCAGATTCAAGTTATTTCTGTGACCATTGTGGGTTTTTCTTTCATTAACAGAGGGGTACCAACAATTTTGTCCATGGCTGTAAGTGTATATTCATGTGGTTAATGTACATATATGATGCTGCGCACAAGCTACAGTCGCCACAGCCTTCTGGAGATATGGAATATAACCAAACATTACGTCCTGGATCAGAGCATTTCAGAGGAACTCCGTGGCCTAGGTCTCCTCCACCAGACCTCCACACCCCCGGACTTGACTGCTGTGTCCCGTTCCAAATGGAGATGCCGTAGACCAGGGGTCACCAACTAAAACTGCAAAAGGTCCCATAAGTAGGTCCTCCTCCCAGCCGAGGTCCAAACTAGGTGTGGGAATCTTTAGGCACCTCATGATTCGATTATGATTCAGAACTGTGACTTGACTCTTAAAACCATTCTCAATGCATCCTGACATTTTTTTTTCTATTCAAGATTTTTCCCTCCCACTGTGTGACAACTTGGCCCTTTTAAAGCAAAGTATTTGCAATGACCCATGAATTTACTTCCAACATCTTTTATGAAAAAAAATGGAAGAAAAATCAGACACGTGGTGGGCAGTGGTGGCCTAATGGTTAGGGATGTGGACTGGTGAGCAGAAGGTCGTGGGTTCGATCCCTGGACCGGCAGGATTAGATCTGGGTGGGACAGATAGCATAACAGCATTTGCCCCACCCTCCTTAACCCCACTGTGTTGCCATTGAGCAAGGCCCTTAACCCTCCAGTGGAGCTGCTCAGTGGCCACAGGTCAGTCTGTGGTTGTCCTGGGCAGCTTTCTGGTGTGAATGTGTGAGCAGGGCATCCTTGAAAAAGAGAGGTTGCCTCTCAGTGAAACTACCCTGTATAAAAAAAGGTTCAATAAAAAACATGGACAAATTTATCTCAAAGTGTACTTTTAAGAACTGTCATCCTTTCATTGACATTCTTTCAGAAGACCACAGCTGTCTCCAGACAGGCCAGTATCATTTAACTTGCTTTCACACATTATTTTATTCAGCTCATGTTTTAGCTCTATATTAATTTTTAAACAAAAAACAATATTAAAATTAATTCTTTGTTCAATTTCAAACAAAATGTAATAAAATCCTAAAAATGTTTTACAGGAGAACGCAAACTAATTTGTATCGCATTTTAAAAAAATGATTAATATCTAAAAATAAACAAAATTTCACAAAAAGTCCACCCGGAGCTTTTACTGAGTTTTTAAGTGATACCAGTGAAGGTACTGTACAGTTTAACAACAGCACTTCTTTTTGTGGGTACAGACCTGAAAGGTCTGTCTGGGGTGGATGTCCTGGCTGTCATCCTTGTTTGTTGGGGTGTGTGTGTGTGTGTGTGTGTGTGTGTGTGTGTGTGTGTGTGTGTGTGTGTGTGTGTGTGTGTGTGCCCGAAGCGAACCTGATTTTGCAACCCGCTGACTCTCTGGAGCAGTTGGAGCCACAGAGTCTCTGCAGAGAGTGGGACAGCAAAGAGGAAGTCAGTCTGCAGAAGCAGGAGTATGCCCAAGGGCTCGTGCCATAATCTGTTGGACGGTTGCTGATGCAGCAGTCCAGTCCAGTTTTCCGCCTTTTTTCCCACCAAAATAAAAGTCTCCCTTTTCCCCAAATTGTATCAAAAGGCTTCGGGGTCCGGACGGAGGACTCTCGGGGTCCAGATCTGGACCGGAGTCCACCAGATGGTGACCCCTGCCATAGATGGTGTGAGCGGCGACAAAAGACAGGTAAATGTGGAGGTATCCAAACAAAGCTAAACGCTAGCCCACACAAACTCACGATTCCTTCCCTCATTCTGGCCAACGTACGCTCACTAGACAACAAAATAGACCACATACAGCTCCTGAGAACTATGCAATGTGATGCACGTAACTACTGTGTTTTTAATTTTTATGGAAACGTGGTTAAATAACAATATACTGGATTTTGCCATTCAGTTAGCAGGGCTAACATGCTATCGTAGCGATAGAGTGTTCAATGGAAGGAGGGAAAACCCGCGGGGGAGGCGTGTGTGTTTACATCAGTGATGCCTGGTGCAGTGATGCAAATGTTGCACACAAACACTGTTCTCCATTGGTGGAGTTTATGACCATCAAGTGCCGACCCTTTTACATTCTGAGAGAATTTTCATCGTCCTACTAGCCCACCCCCATCAGCGAGAGAAGTAAAGCACTAAAAGAACTCTATCAGGCCATCAGTGAGACACAAACGGCGCATCCAGACGGATTCCCCATCACAGCAGGAGACTTCAACCATGGAGATATAAAGGCCCTCTACCAAATCTGCACCAACATGTTGACTTCCCAACAAGAGGAGACAATTTGCTGGACCTGGTGTACACAACCCACAAGTAAGCATACAGAGCCTGCCCTCTTCCCCACCTGTCTGATTTTTCTGATCACATCACCATCTTAAGACCGGCATACAAACCCAGAGTGAAAACAATCAGACCAACAAAAAAGCAGGTACGTGTGTGGCCAGAGGGAGCCTCTGACGCTCTGAAAGACTGCTTCAGCACTACAGACTGGACACTTTCAAGCACGCAGCCACTCACAATGGACACACAAAGAGGAGTACACTGAGGTCGTTGTAGCAGACATACGGTACGTAGCTAAATGCACTGATGATGTCAATCACTGCAAAACCATCACTGTTTGTGCCAACCAAAAGCCATGGATGACAGCAGAGGTCCGCAGGCTCCTGAGGGCTCGGGACGCAGCCTTCAGGGCAGGCAACACTGCAGGACTAACAACAGCTAGGGCCAACCTGTCCTGTGGCATCAAGGAGGCAAAACGACAGTACAGCAAGAAAACATCCAGCCACTTCAGAAACACCAGAGATGCACGTTCCCTCTGGCGTGGCATACAGGCCCTCACCAACTACAAACCTCCACCTCAGACCTGTGTGAGTGACATCAAATTGCTAACAACTTAAACAACTTCTTTGGCTGCTTTGAAGCACAAAACAGCACATCAGCACAGAAGACCACTCCTCCAGATAAGCAGGCCATGAGTCTGGATCTGGCTAGTGTGAAGAGGACCCTCTGCAGGATCAACCCATGCCAGGCAGCTGGTCCAGACAACATACCGGGTCGCGTCCTGAAGGACTGTGCAGAGGAGCTCAAGAATGTCCTGGCCAACATCTTCAGTACAGTATCTCCCTGACTCAAGCTGTTGTCCCCACATGTTTCAAAACTGCCACCATAATACCAGTCCCAAAGAAGCCCGTCCCATCCAGCTACAATGATTACCGGCCTGTAGCATTGACCCCCATCATAATGAAGTGCTTCGAGTAGCTGGTCATGCAAAACATCAAGTCCACCCTGCCTCCCTCCCACGACCCATCTCAGTTTGCATACAGGTCAAACAGATCCACAGAGGATGCCATCTGCTCTCCATCCAGCCCTCACCCACCTGGACCCAAAGAACTCCTACGTGCAAATGCTGTTCTTGGACTTCAGTTCAGCATTCAACACAATCATCCCTCAGCACCTAATACAAAAACTCAGACACTTGGGACTCAAAACCCCTCTCTGTACAGTGGGGCAAAAAAGTATTTAGTCAGCCACCAACTGTGCAAGTTCTCCCACTTAAAACTAACTAACTAACTAACTAACCTGCACTTATATAGCGCTTTTCTAGTCACAAAGACCACTCAAAGCGCTTTCATTAATACTAACCCTCTATTCTAAGGGCCTATAGGAAACAGATATCTAGGGACAATTTAGAACAGCCAATTAACCTAACATGCATGTTTTTGGCATGTGGGAGGAAACCGGAGAAATCCCGGAGTAAACCCACGCAACACGGGGAGAACATGCAAACTCCACACAGATCACTGTTGGTCGGGGGCTGGGATCGAACCCACGATCCCCACAATCCCCCGGCCAAGGGTAAACTGTGCTGCCGCAGTGCTAACCACTGCGCCACCGTGCAGCCCAAGATGAGAGAGGTCTCCAATTTTCATCATAGGTATACCTCAACTATGAGAGACAAAATGAGAAAAAAAAAATCCAGAAAATCACATTGAAGGATTTTTAAAGAATTTATTTGCAAATTATGGTGGAAAATAAGTATTTGGTCAATAACAAAAGTTCATCTCAATACTTTGTTATATACCCTTTGTTGGCAATGACGGAGGTCAAACGTTTTCTGTAAGTCTTCACAAGGTTTTCACACACTGTTGTTGGTATTTTGGCCCATTCCTCCATGCACATCTCCTCTAGAGCAGTGATGTTTTGGGGCTGTCGCTGGGCAATACGGACTTTCAACTCCCTCCAAAGATTTTCTAAGGGGTTGAGATCTGGAGACTGGCTAGGCCACTCCAGGACCTTGAAATGCTTCTTACAAAGCCACTCCTTCATTTCCCGGGTGGTGTGTTTGGGATCATTGTCATGCTGAAAGACCCAGCCACATTTCATCTTCAATGCCCTTGCTGATGGAAGGAGGTTTTCACTCAAAATCTCACGATACATGGCCCCATTCATTTTTTCCTTTACACGGATCAGTCGTCCTGGTCCCTTTGCAGAAAAACAGCCCCAAAGCATGATGTTTCCACCCCCATGCTTCACAGTAGGTATGGTGTTCTTTGGATGCAACTCAGCATTCTTTCTCCTCCAAACACAACAAGTTGAGTTTTTACCAAAAAGTTCTATTTTGGTTTCATCTGACCATATGACATTCTCCCAATCCTCTTCTGGATCATCCAAATGCTCTCTAGCAAACTTCAGACGGGCCTGGACATGTACTGGCTTAAGCAGGGGAACACGTCTGGCACTGCAGGATTTGAGTCCCTGGCGGCATAGTGTGCTACTGATAGTAGCCTTTGTTATTTTGGTCCCAGCTCTCTGCAGGTCATTTACTAGGTCCCCCCAAGTGGTTCTGGGATTTTTGCTCACCGTTCTCGTGATCATTTTGACCCCATGGGGTGAGATCTTGCGTGGAGCCCCAGATGGAGGGAGATTATCAGTGGTCTTGTATGTCTTCCATTTTCTAATAATTGCTCCCACAGTTGATTTCTTCACACCAAGCTGCTTACCTATTGCAGATTCAGTCTTCCCAGCCTGGTGCAGGTCTACAATTTTGTTTCTGGTGTCCTTTGACAGCTCTTTGGTCTTGGCCATAGTGGAGTTTGGAGTCTGACTGTTTGAGGTTGTAGACAGGTGTCTTTTATACTGATAACGAGTTCAAACAGGTGCCATTAATACAGGTAACGAGTGGAGGACAGAGGAGCCTCTTAAAGAAGTTGTTACAGGTCTGTGAGAGCCAGAAATCTTGCTTGTTTGTAGGTGACCAAATATTTATTTTCCACCACAATTTGCAAACAAATTCTTTAAAAATCCTTCAGTGTGATTTTCTGGATTTTTTTTTTCTCATTTTGTCTCTCATAGTTGATGTATATGATCAGTTCTCCTCATTCTATTGCCTTCCATCTAGTGGGTCGTCTTCTTCTTCGTTCAGACCACTGGTTGAGGAATAGGTGCATCGTAATTCCAGTTCATGGGCACGATCCTGAAAAAGTGGCTTTTGACCCTGTTCAGGAAGGCCCGTGTATGCCCGTAGAAATGAAGAAACCGGAGCACCCGGAGAAAATGAGCACTTTGCTTGGCATTTTACACATTTGTAGTGTAGACTGGCATTCGTCAAGGTTACAAATTTGCCGTCATGTAGGCATCGCGAGTCGTCCTATGATGCCTGAGTTCATAGGGCGTCCTATGATGACGAGGCAGAGATCATAGGCTGTCCTATGATGTCCTAGAAACATGCTTTAAAGTCTGTTGTACCCGTTGCTGGTGAAGGGTGCCCTCCTGTCTCAGACGGGTGCAATGTACTGCTGGAACCTCAGGCGTTTCATCTTCATGGCATCTTTTCTGACATGCAGCAATTGTCCTCATTCTATTGCTCTCCATCTGGTGGGTCTTCTTCTTCGTTGAGACCACTGGTTGAGGGATAGGTGCGTCGTAATTCTAGTTCATGGACAGGATCATGAAAATAGATCTGAGCGAAAAGTGGCTTTCCGGCATGGACTCACTGTATAATGGCATCATAAAGACATGAAGGCAGCCTTGATGTATATGGCATCATAAAAACATGTTGCCTGATGTCACTGTATATGACATCATAGGACATCCTATGATGATCTCCAGGGCATGGGTCCACATCATAGGACGGCCTATGATGTCTGCCTGATGTCCTATGATGTCATGCGCTCTACTTCTTCTCCTGCCTGTCACTGTTCTGTGTTATGACATCATGTGCATAGGCCATCCTATGATGTCCTATAAACGTACTTTAAAGACATGAAGGCAGCCTTGATGTACAGTGATCCCTCGCTACTTCGCGCCTCACCTTTCGCGCCCTCAGTGCATCGCGGATTTTTCAAAAATATTCATCAAAAATTCAAAATTGAGAAAAAAGTTGCCCGGGCGCTAGCAGAAGGCAGGGAGACTACAAGGAGAGCCGACACAACTCAAAATCCACCTCTCTGATTCGCTGGCCAGCATCCCCCCCCCCCCAAGAGATTTTGTTGTCGTGTTGGCTCGGCTCGGGAATCTCGCAAGCTGATTGGCCGAGACGTCGCTGCTGCCTCTACGCCTCCTCCTGCTGTATCTACGCCTTCCCGTCGAGAGAGAGTGAGAAAATGAACGTACGTATTATTTATATTATTTATACATTATTTTATGTATATTATTTATATTATTAATATTTTATTTACATGTTTCAAACTATTCTTTAATGTTCTAATGATAACATGAATTTATAGGGTTAATATACACTTATTGATATTATATATACACAAAAAAATGTATGTAAAAAATTGGGGGGGGGGTGACGCTACTTCGCGGTTTTTCACTTTTCGCGGTCGGTTCTGGACCCCATTAACCGCGATAAGTGAGGGATCACTGTATATGACATCATGTTGCCTGATGTCACTGTATATATGACATCATAAAGACATGAAGGCAGGCTTGATGTATATGACATCATAAAGACACATTTGTCTATGTGCCGTATAAATTATACATTACATTATACATGTTACTGTAACGTCACTACTTTTGCAGTAACGTGCTGTGTAACGAAATTACTGTTTAAAAATTCAGTAATGTGCTACAGTTACTGAAATTTGATCAGATGCATTACTTGTTACTTGTTTTATTAATATGGATAGATATTTTTAGAGCAAATAAATGAATATACAAACTGACCCTACCGTAGCTGAGACGAGTCGTCAATCGACGTGACCTGCTGCAGAGAGCTGAGTCTTCGCTACTGAGGGAAGGAAAAGATGAAGCTACTTTGTTTTGGTGGAAATAGATCATTTTTCCTTTGTCATGGTTAAGGACAAAAGCATGTTGGTGGGTTGCAAGCTAAAGTGCCAATTAAGACCTACTGCAATCTTGAGAAGCCCTTGAAAACTGCAACAAAGCTCTGACAAAACTAGTGCTAAGTAACAGCTAGCTATGCTAACACCGTGTTAGTGGATCTACAGTATCTGAACAGCCACAGCTGGATGTAAAGTGGAAATACTCTTGTCTCAACACCCATGGCTGGATTTCATTCACATTTATGCATCTGGACAGTTTGTGACCCAGCAAGAATTAAAACTGACTGATTGCCAGATACATTACAGACTGAAGACATGATAACGGTGACTTTCCATCAGACCACTGAGACTGTGAGCCACTGAAGTTAAAACACATTTACCTGCTACCTGGATAAAGATTATTCAAAAATGGATGTTGATCTCCAAAAGGAATTTGAGAGACTGGATCATGTCTCTGTCACAGCAGACATTTGGACTGTGGATAATTGACATTTTCTTTGGATCACTGCACATCGGATTACATCCATAATATAAAGGTAAGATAAACGTGGACAGCTTTATCAGAATCAGAATCAGAATCAGAATCAGGTTTATTGCCATTGTTCATGTAGTACACAAACTAGGAATTTGTCTCGGTACAATGCTGCAACATTAAACATGATAAGATAAGAGAAATAAACTATACATGTAATAAAGTGTAGGATAAGATTAAGTGATATGCAGTGCACTTTATGCAGTGTTGCCAACTCTCATTCCAAAATGAGGAAATTACTGCCAATATCTTGTTGATTTTCTTCAGATTTTTCCCACAATAAGAGCCCTCAAGGCAGGATAAAGCAGACTGAACATGTTCTAAAACCTCTGTCTGAAACAGTCCGTTTTCAGCCTGACATTAATAAGCCCATAATGTAATCCATTAATTAAATTATCTTGCTTTGTGTGCAATATGATTTAAGTATGCATTTAAAAGTAAAGTGAAAGTTACTTTTCCAAGTAGTTACGTTAATCATGCAGTAATTGGTGAAGTAACTCAATTACTCTTGAAAAGAAGTAACTAGTAACTGTAATTAGTTACTTTTTTTAGTAACTTGCCCAACACTGATAATACATATCTCTATGGGTCACATGGTAATTTGCAGTTCTGAACTCAGAAGAGTTTCTCTTTTACACTTGCTAAGGTGGAGTGAGGTGTGATAATGGAGCCGGTTGAATGTAGAGCGGTCATCAGGTTTCTGTACTTCAGAAGCCACACACCACAGGAGACGTTCAATGAGAAGAAAGAGACATGGGGAGGAAGCCCAATTGTGAAGCCGTGAATCGAGTCAAGCACTGGCATTGACAGTTCAAGTGTGGTTGGACATCAGTTGAAACGGCACCTATTCCAGGGCAACCACAGTGCGCCATTGATGAAGACGCCATCCAGCAAGTAGAGGCCACCATTTTGTCAGATCACCACATTACCATTTGTCAATTACCCCAAGATGTCAAGATCAGTGTGGGGTCTGTGGAAAAAAAAATCATCCATGACTATGCACACATGCGGAAGTTGTCTGCACGATGGATTCTGAGGTTGCGCACACCTTTCTTAAGAGTCATGTGCTCCCAGGCTCTTTTGGCTACGTGCCAAGAAAACCAGGACGACTTCTTCAATAGACTAATTACGCAGGTTGAAACACGAGTCCATTACTATGATCCAAAGAATAAAAGCCAGTCAAAGCAATGGATGCTTTATGACTCACCACCTCTAAAGAAGGCACAACCCTCACCGAGTAAGGTCATGTTCACAGTCTTTTGGGACCAGCATGGAGAATTGATTTGGCATTCGTTCGTCGAAGCCCTATGCTCCGAATGTGTGGGCAAAGAGGACTGATGATGGATTTCCTGGCAAAGGGTACCACAATTAGTGGGACTTACTACGCTTCACTCCTGCAGAAATTGCGTAATTCTCTCAACCTCTCACCATCTGACTTCCACCTCTTTCCAACCATGAAGTCATTTTTGAAGGGCAAGCACTTCCAAGTCAAAACACGGATTTCTGAGGTCAAGGTGTAGCTTCTGATGCAACCTGCAGACCTCTACAGGCAAGGTTTGCACAGCTGCATAAAGTGATGGGAGAAGTGTGTGATCCTTGGCAGTACCCATGTAGAGAAAGACATAACTGTGCCAAGTTTAGTTTGGCCTTTGATTTTCTGATTTAAGTGTTGTACATCATCATAGCAGTAACACCTACTGTTCCACATTAATGAACAGTAGTTTGTACAATAACAAACAACCTTTAAAAGCAGACACGTGCAAAAAAAGTGCACATCTGACAGATACATAAGGTCATGAGTACAGGTGTCATTTTTCGGTAATGCCAACAGTTATATGTGGGTTGTGATTGTTTTTAATATATTTACTGTCACACAGATGATATGAAACCAGTGAAGTGTGAAGGAGCGAGGAGGCTGGAGCAGAACTAAAGGGTGTGGGAAACACAGAGCTGTTGTTGTGACTTAATGGCTTTGTTTCCAGACAGGATGGTTTGTGGTTTCAGGCCTGCTGACAGGAGTAATGGTGGGAGGGATGAGACATGCAGCTCTGGATCAGTGTGGCTCGCCTAACCACACACACACACACACACACACACACACACACACACACACACACACACACACACTCGCTACTTCCAAGTTTCTTCACTTGAATCACACAACCAGCAGAGACACATTCAGTCACACTTACATTTCACACACTTCCACTCCCACACACACTTAAGAAAAAGACAAGCGACTGAGGGAATGTGTGGCTTTGTGCTGATATCAAAGATGACTGTGAAACAGCATTAGTGGATTAAATGAATATCTTGCAAACATCTAACCAGTATGTGATGACCAAACTGCAACTTTTGGCTTTTCCTCTGGTGTACGAGTCATGATGTGTACTATTAATGTCAGAGTCTGAATCTTGCTGGACTGACTCACTGCCATGAACAGTTGCCATATCTTTCCCTTCTCTTCTCTCTTTCTACCCCTCCCACTTGCTTGTTCTGCTCCCACCACAGGTGGTGAGTACATTCATTTTCACTTTTGTGGGGGTGCTGGCTGCAAGGCTGTGATTTCTGACTGTGCATGTGAGAGAAGGGTGGGGGGTTAGGGATGCAATATGGGGCGATTTCAGCTACTGTAAGTGTGTATGCTGAAGGCACTGTACATATGGCTGTGTTCATGCATACATGGACTTATTTTGTTCAAATAATTCCTCATCCATCACCACTCCTTCAGGCTGTGCAAGCTGGAAACTGCATGTAGCTGCTGATATGCTTTTGAGTTATATATTTTTAGATGAAAAATGCTGCTAATGGCTTTTATTAAAGGGGTCATTGATTACATTTCTTCCACATTTAACAGCTCACATGTCTTAATGAAGTGTTTGTGACATATTTTGTTCATATTTTTTTCGTTTTTTAATTATTGAAGCAAATTTGTTTATTTTTCCTGGCTTTCTTGAAATGCTCTGATTTAAAACCTGTCACTTTAAGAATTGTCCTTCAACTATTCAAATCCACCCCCCCTTACTTCAATTAGCCATTAGCTGGCTAGCTTCTAGCCTCCTTCTAGCTTGGATGAGCAGCACTGGTTCACCAATCCACAGTCGTTTGTGCATCTCGTGTCACTCTGGCCCACCCCCCAACAACCACGCCGAGATGCCACAACAAATCGCCAGCACTGCGCACCGAGTGACCCACCGATTGCCGCAACCTGAGGCTGCTTGCCAAGCCGAGCCGCCGAGCCACAGGATCTCAAATTGCAATGTCTTACTCCGCGGTACTCCACTCCTCTCCCACGGCCAGCTGGGGAATGCCCCGTCATGAAGCGACTCCCCCATGTTGCCTGCGAGAGTAAAGCGAAGCTGTGTGGAGCCCCGGAGGATGGTGGGGGAGATAGCCATGAGAGCCAGCAGCTAGGTGGGCCAATAACAGAGCAGTGGGCGGGTCTCAAGGATGGTGGTAGGTTGGCTTTTTCTAAACGTGACATACTATATGATTTATAGACGGAATAGTCATAAACGTTTCTGGTGTTTCTGGGAGAGAAAAATGAGATAAACGCTGTGCGTTTTTCTAAAGAGAATTGACTATTTTGAAAATCTTTTGATAATTACGTGACCAGTAGACTCATTTTAGACAGTTAAAACCTACAAACACACCATTTTTCAGTCAATGACCCCTTTAAATTATATGCATACATTTGGTATGGAGCTGGTCAGGTTTGACTGTGACCTATCAACACTTTAAAGAGATTGTTTGGAGTTTCTGACATAGGGTTTGGGGGAATACGAGATCAGGCATGAGTCTTCATGGACCACGATGCTTGAAGTTGACACTGTGATCTGTAGTGAGTAAGGAGCAGGTGGAAGTATGCACTAGAGAGAAGAGGAATAAAAGTCAGAAGAAGCAAGACAAAATACATGTGTGCAAATGACAGGGAGGCAGGTAGAACGGTAAAGATAAGGAGCAGAGGTAGTGAAAGTAGATGAGTTCAAATACCTGGGGTCAACCATCCAAAGCAATGGTCAGTGCACAAGAGAACTGAAGAAGAGAGTGCAGACAGGGTGGAGATGAGTGTTGGGTGGTTTTTGACAGAAAGACAGCAGCTAAAGTGAAAGAAGATTTACAAGAAAGTAGAAAGACCTGATATGATTATGGTTTGGAGATGGTGGCGCTGACAAAAAGACAGGTGGCTGAGCTGGAAGTGGCAGAATTGAAGATGCTGTGGTGGACACGATACACATGGCACTCCACCCAGGACAAGGGGGTTGGTGGGGGAGAAGATAGTTAGAGATGCTAATGGGGAAAGCTGAATGGAGCCAACCAAACAAAGATGTGCCTTTCGCCCCCTGCCGCACCTGCTCTGTGACACATGGGTCAATGTTATGTTAATGTGTGTGCATGTCTTGCAGTCTGAATGTTAATGTGTTTACCCTGAGTGCCGAAGGCGGGAATTAAAGTGTATAAAGGAGTTCGCTCAGGCACTCAGGTTTCAGAATTTCTGTGCTTATGTTGGAAGTGGAATAAAGTTTGTGTGTCATCTAGCTCGCTGCCTCGTTTGTTTCCATCTTCCACAATGCGAAGATTCTCATTGGGAGTGACTAGGAACAGAGGCGGACTTACCATTAGGCAAAGTTAGGCGACTGCCTTAGGCCCTGATCTACTAGGAGCCCCGTGTATATATATATATATATATATATATATATATATATATATACACACTGCTCAAAAAAATTAAAGAAACACTTTTTAATCTGAGTAAACTGGACTAGCCTGCCACAATTTCTTCACTTTAAGTTTTGGAGTGTTTTCATTTCCATCAAAAGACGTGGCATCTTTTCATTCTTAACACATTATCCAGTCCATATCAGTGTAGATATCCAGCTTATTTTTTTCCCATTAAAATCTGATGTGTTTTCAAAGTGTTCCTTTAATTTTTTTGAGCAGTGTATATATAATGTTTAGCATATTTAACATGATGTCCGACAAAATAAAGAAACACCAGTATTTACATAAACAGCAAATCAAATCATGAATGTAATGTCCTCCCCCTTCTCCTCAGACTGTTGGACTCCTTCATGTTGTCTCTGAGACATGCGCAAGCGCGTATCATTGGTTACATTGTACACAAACCGTACAGCGTGTAGAATAGTGGTAAAATGAAACAAAGTTATCCGAGCGGTGCAGAGAAATGGAGAAAAAGGGAAGTAGCACAGAAATTTATCAAAACAACCTTTTTCACTTCAACCACGGAGGAGACTTACCCTCCCGAGGAGCAGAGAGCAACACTGCTTGTACGAGCACACATGATGCTAATGACAAGCACCTGTTGTTAATGAGGAGGCAGCAGTGACACTGGTTGGTGACAGTACAGGTAAACAACAATTTTTTTTTACTATTTTTTTCTAATTGCAAGATTTGCAGAGGCCAAGGCTCACAAGGTTAAATTTAAATATGCCAACTGTGCTCCCCAGCCATGCACAGGACATCTGCAGCCTCACAGCAGATGATATTACATGAGATTAAATATAGTTTGTTTGTTTTGTTAAGATCCCCATTAGCACTTGTATAAGACATTGGCTATCCTTCCTGGGGTCTAACATATATATTCTCCCTTGTGTCTACGTTGTACAGAGGAGGGAGCACAATAGATGCCTCTGCAAAATAGACCAGTCAGCAGACCATGAACAGGACCCAGCTGGCAAATATGAGTAAGTCAGTCCCTCCAGGATTTTGCGGGATGTTTTTATGAGTGTTGTGGCCCAAAAAACCCAAATTTGTGGGAGCTTTTTTTTTTTTTTTTTTTTTTTTAAAGTTGTGATTAAAGTTGTAATGTTTTGAGAGGTTTCTTTTTTTTTTGCACTAAAAGTTTTGGGAAGAATTACAAATTTTAAAGCATACAGTGGTGTGACTTTTTCACACAGGGCCATGTAGGTTTGGATTTTTTTCTCTTAATAATAAACACCTTCATTTAAAAACTACATTTTGTGTTTACTTGTGTAATCTTTGTCTTGTAGAGGATGGGCAATGAAGAGGCGATTTGGTTTATAAGCGAAGTTTTAATGTTCAGCTCTTCTAACAAGTCTCATCTGCTGCAGAGAGCGGCAGAAGGGAAAAAGAGACAGAATCTCGCCAACTCACTGATTATATACAAGCACACTACAAAAGACATGCATAACAAAGGCTGACATCCCTCATTATCTTAATCCCCCCATTGTCTTGGTATTTCCTCTCCTCCTCTTGGGAGGTGATGGTAATCCCTCTCCTCGCCTTGGGGCGTGAGGGTGGCTCATCTGGTCTCCCCCACCGCGTCCGGGAACGTCTTTGTTCTTCACTCGGCGGGTGAGATTCCTTTGTCCTTTCAGAGGTGTGAAGTTCCTTACATATGTAATCACCAAACATTTCCACTTGCTCTAACATATGTAGGTTATGGACTATATGGTTAATATAGACCACAGGCCCCCCAAACAACTAAGAAAAGACAACAGAAAGGTTCACAGTCTAGGATAGTTATTACGACATACTACGTGTTACAGCTGTTGCCACGGAAGAAACTTTCCAGCAGCCATGCTCCTAAGAGAGTTCAGTGGTAAACATAGCAGCATAGTAAAATCATAAGTCAGTCCTAAACTGTTGCAGCACAATTAGTGAATAATTGTGGAGTGGTTGGTGTCAGTCCCTGTGCTGTCTGGGTTTAATTCTTCTCCCAAAACTGCTGTAGGTTGGTTTAGGCGTCCTGCTGGGACCTTCTTGTGAGGAATCTGCAGTGTGGGAAGGAGACAGGTTATTTGTTCCCTGCCTGGGGGCTGAGTCTTTTCTCTTGGGGGGTCTACCTCGTCGAGGTGCTCTCGCCAACTGTGCAGGTTCGCCTTTCAACAAGAAGGCAGGTTTAAGTCTGTCAATGCTGACTGTTTCTTTTCTATCCCCATAATCAAGCACAAAGTGTTTATCACCATGTTCCAGCACTCTGAATGGCCCATCGAATGCTGGGCGTAAAGTTGGTTTTAGAGCTTCATGCTTAACAAAAACAAACTCAGCATTTTTTAAAGTTTGAGGGACAAAAACCCGTGGGAAGGAGTGATGAGCTAGACCGGGGAGAGAGTTCGGTCTGTTGCTGCCTAAAAACCTTGGGACTGGAAGGCGCCCTGGCTCTGGGTTCTCTGGCAAAAATTCACCTGGGAGCCTGAGAGGTTGTGCAAAAACTAATTCTGCGGGAGAGGCGTCTAGATCCTCTTTAGGTGCAGCACGCAACCCCAATAAAACCCAGGGAAGTTTATTTACCCAATTTGTGTCCGTTAGTGAGGCTCTGAGGGCAGCCTTTAGAGACCTGTGAAAACGCTTGCATAACCCATTAGCCTGAGGGTGATAAGCAGTGGTGCGATGAATTGTTGCCCCTAAGCTGTTGGACATGGCTGACCAGAGCTCTGAGACAAACTGAGGCCCCCTATGGGACGTGATGGGACGCCGAAACGTGCCACCCAGTTTGTCAAAAAAACGCGAGCGACTTCCTCCGCTGTGGTTGCCGCTAGAGGGACTGCCTCTGGCCAGCGTGTGGTGCCGTCTATCATTGTTAACAGGTGTGTGAAACCTTGGGAGGAAGGTAGTGGCCCCACAAGATCGACATGAACGTGGTCGAACCTTCTAGCAGGGATTGGAAAAGGCTCCAGAGGGGCTTTTGTGTGTCTGTGTATTTTGGCGCGTTGACAAGAAATGCAAGTTTTTGCCCATTCTTTTACGTTTTTGCGCAGGCCTGGCCACACAAACTTTTCGGCGACCATTTTAACCGAGGCGCGCACACCTGGGTGCGCGAGGAAGTGAATTGCGCCAAAAATGCGGCGGCGCCATGTAGCTGGTACTAACGGGCGAGGTCGGCCGGTTGAAACATCGCATATTAGGGGGGGCACGCCGTCGCGTAAACCCTTTTTCTCCAGCCTTAACCCTGTTGGTCCAGACAGGAGTGCGCGCACATCCGCGTCACTGTTTTGTTCCTCTGCCATGGCTGCATAATCTATCCCTTCATGGATAGATGCTGCGTATGTGTCTGCGTTAGTGAAGAGTTCTGCTGCTGAGGCAGTATAATCTGTCTCCCCGCGCTCTGGTGGTGCCACAGCGCAAGAGAGACAGTCCGCTACTACATTAAGTTTGCCTGCCACGTGTCGAATGTCTGTGGTGAACTCTGAAATCGCAGCTAGCTGTCTTTGTTGCCTGCCTGACCATGGTTCTGAAATTTTAGCCATAGCAAAGGTGAGCGGTTTATGGTCTACAAAAGCCGTGAAACTCCGCCCTTCTAACCAGAACTGGAAGTGGCGGATGGATAAATGAAGCGCCAGCAGCTCTCTGTCAAAAGTGCTGTATTTGCGTTCAGTTTGGTTTAGCGATTTGCTAAAGAATGCTAAAGGTTGCCAGACCCCGCTGACAAGTTGTTCTACAACTGCCCCTATAGCTAGGTCTGAAGCATCTGTGGTTAGTGCAATGCGGGCCAAGGGATCTGGATGAACTAACAATGTGGCGTTAGCTAGGGCGTTTTTTACTTCCGCGAAAGCGCGTTCGCGCTCCGGGGTCCATTCGACCACGTTGGAAGCTTTCTTTTTTTTGAGCGCGTCATATAGGGGTTGCATGAGCTGAGCTGCGTGGGGGAGGAAGCGGTTGTAAAAATTAACAATCCCTAAAAATTCCTGTAGCGATTTGACTGTTTGCGGCCGTGGAAAACCTTCTATCGCATGAACTTTGTCTGGAAGTGGAACTGCCCCCTTTGGAGAGACTTTGTGTCCCAAAAAATCAATTTGCGATATGCCGAATTTGCATTTGGCTGGATTGATTATTAGCCCGTGCTCTTCTAGCCTCTGAAAAACCGTAGTGAGATGCTGCTCGTGTTCTTCCTCAGACGAGCTGGCTACCAGCATGTCGTCGAGGTAGACAAAAACAAAGGGGAGGTCGCGTAGAACCGCGTCCATCATTCGTTGAAAAGTTTGATAAGCGCCTTTGAGGCTGAAAGGCATTCGCAGAAATTCAAAAAGGCCGAAAGGGGTTATTACCGCTGTTTTAGGAACGTCTTCTGCTCGGACTGGGACTTGGTGATAACCGCAGACTAAGTCTATTTTTGAAAAAATGCGCGCACCCACTAGATGTAGTGAAAAATCTTGAATGTGAGGGATTGGGTAACGGTCATGCGCTGTAGCGTTGTTTAGTCTGCGGTAATCTCCGCACGCTCTCCAAGAACCGTCGGATTTCGGAACCATGTGAAGTGGTGAGGCCCAGGGGCTCTTCGAGCGTCTAACAATGCCCAATTTTTCAAGAGTTGTAAACTCGTCCCGTGCTATGTTGAGCTTGGCCGCGTCTAAGCGGCGAGCTTTGGCAAAAACGGGAGGTCCCGTTGTGGGAATGAAGTGTTCAACCCTGTGTTTAGCCACAGTGGCTGAGAATTTGGGGATTGTGAGTGCTGGAAATTGGGTGAGGAGTTGCTCAAACTTACCTCCTGCCGTGGTGACGTTGGCCTGCACAGGTGGTGGAGAAACTCGAGCTGAGCATGGAATAGAAGCAAAAGACAGTGCATTAACCAGGCGCCTATTTGCTAGATCCACTAATAACCCATGTGCACACAAAAAATCTGCGCCTAACAAGTTAAAACTCACCGCCGCTACAACAAATGTCCATCTGTAGCTGCGGCCGTGGATGAGGAGGTGCAGGCTCTTTTCGCCGAACGTGTCGATGTTAGAGCCGTTGGCTGCCACTGCTCCGTTGCCCCGGGTGCCCATGGCTCGATCTGCGTGGGAGGGCATGACGAAACTCAGCTGAGCTCCTGTGTCGATGAGGAACTGCTTGCCTGTGTGTCCATCCATCACGTACAACAGCTTATTTTTCTCGCCGAGAAACGCTGCTGTTAACGGCTCTCGGCTTTGGCATTTCCCTACATCGTAAACTTGCAGGGGGGAACGCATTTGCGGGCCTTCTCGGCGAAGCGGTGGTGATAATAACAGACGTCGCTCTGTCTGTTACGTTTTGGCCGTGTCGCTGTCACCGTGGCCTGGGTCTGCTCCGTGGGTCGTGGCTCCTCGTGGCTCGGGGCGTCAGCTTTGAGGTCTGCGGATGCTGCTGTGGGTGTCAGCTCCTTGCAGGCGTTGACGAGCCGATGAGCTTCGCTGGCCAGTGTGCGGAAGTCTTGGTGGGTGTTGCACTTCATGCTGGCGAGTGTCCCCCTCATGTGTGGCGGCAGCGTGCTGAGGAAAATAAACTGGAAGAGGAAGTTGTCATTATCCTCTTCCTTGAGCTGCAGCAAATCCTCCATGAGGGCCTTCGGATTGCCCCCTCTGTGGCCGTAGACCGCCAGGATCTTCTCGGCTCTTTCTTCCGCTGATGGGACGTAGTTCGCCACGATGGTCGCTTTGAGCGTCTCGTATTTGTCCCGGGCCGGTGGTCGCCGGATCATGCTCCGCACACACTTCGAAGTGGCGGAGTCGAGTTTGGAGACGATATGATAAAACTTAGTATCGTCAGCCGTGATGCCCGCCAGTATAAATTGGGCTTCAGCCTGCTGAAACCAAGAGGCGGGGTCCTCTTGCCAGAAGTCTGGCAGCTTGACAGCGACGGCGTTTGTGCACACCATCACTGCTGTGCCCGCCGGGTGAGAGTGCCTTGCCTCGGCTCTCACGGCGGTGCTGGTGCTCGGTTGAGCCCTCTCAACCTCTTCTGCCGGGGGGAACAGCTGTCCGTCTGCTCCCTCGTCTGCGTGGCTGCTGGCGTCTGCCTGAGTCGCCACGGATGAGTCGCTTGTGGGAGAACGCCTCCGGTCCATACTCACGTCAAGGTCACCAGTGTAGAGGAGCTGGGCAATGAAGAGGCGATTTGGTTTATAAGCGAAGTTTTAATGTTCAGCTCTTCTAACAAGTCTCATCTGGTGCAGAGAGCGGCAGAAGGGAAAAAGAGACAGAATCTCGCCAACTCACTGATTATATACAAGCACACTACAAAAGACATGCATAACAAAGGCTGACATCCCTCATTATCTTAATCCCCCCATTGTCTTGGTATTTCCTCTCCTCGTCTTGGGAGGTGATGGTAATCCCTCTCCTTGCCTTGGGGGGTGAGGGTGGCTCGTCTGGTCTCCCCCACCGCGTCCGGGAACGTCTTTGTTCTTCACTCGGCGGGTGAGATTCCTTTGTCCTTTCAGAGGTGTGAAGTTCCTTACATATGTAATCACCAAACATTTCCACTTGCTCTAACATATGTAGGTTATGGAATATATGGTTAATATAGACCACAGTCTAATATTTAAATTTGCTTGATGATCTGAAACATTTAAGTGTGACAAACATACAAAAAAAATGAGAAATTAAGAAGGGGGCAAACACTTTTTCACACCACTGCATACCTTTTTCATAGTATACTGCAATGATATTCTATTCTTTCCGGTTCCGGCGCCACACGAGTTGGCTGCCTTTTGCAACAGCGGCTCAATTCTGAGTCTTTTTATCTTCCTTCTTCTTTCTTTCCACAATATTTTTTTATTGAACCTTTTTTACAAACATAACCCAAACAATCAAACACTAACACTAAAGTAATTTAAAAAAAAAATAAAATAAAAAAATAAAAATAAAAATTGTACTAAAAACACCAACAACCACTAACAAAGGCAGGTCTTCAACAATGCTCCTCTGTTTAGTCTAGGCAATCCACTACATAAGTATACATATTATACATTCACCAGTTTGGAATTTACAAGGTCCACACACATCATTCACCTTCTTCCTCAAAAGTTATGTTAAATTCTTTACATAATCAATGAAAGGTCTCCATATATTCTCAAACACAATTTCCTTTGATTTCAGTATGTATGTTATTCTTTCTAGTGGAAGGTTTGTTAACATCTGTCTTAACCACTGAATCACATCTGGTCTATGAGTCTTTTTCCACAGTAGTGCAATACATTTTTTGGCGTTAAGCAAACTGAGGTCTATAAATGCTCTTTCACTCTTATTAAAGTTATGCTTTTCTGGATACAGACCCAACAAAAACAATTTAGGATTCAATAGGATTTGTTTTGAAATTATTTTTTCAATTGTTACCCTCACCTCTTCCCAAAACATTCTAATTTTTCTACATTCCCATAAACAATGAAATAGGGTGTGGTATATATTACTCATATATTCCATACCTGCATAGGTTAGAGCATGTGGAAATGTGTGGGGCAACATATGCAAAGGAATTTCACACCTCTGAAAGGACAAAGGAATCTCACCTCCGTGTGAAGACCAATGACGTCACAGGACGCCATGGCAACAGACTTGACACCTTCACCCTCTTAGGCGAGGAGAGGTTTTCCCATCACCTCCCAAGACAGAGGGAGGAGTTAACAGGACTAATGGGGATTTAGATAACGGGGGATTTCAGCTTGTGTTTTGCATGTCTTGGATGTGTGCCTGTATTTAACCAGCGAGCTGGGCAGAATTCTTCCTCTTTGCCTTCTGCCAAGCTCTGCACCATGATGAGACAAGATAGAAGAGTTGTTCATTAAAGACACTGCTTTTGTGATACAAAACCGCCTCGTTATTTCCAGCTCTTCTACACTGGTGACCTTGACGCGAGTATGGACCTGAGGCGTTCTTCAAGCGACTCATCCGCGGCGAATCTGACTTACGCCAGCGACAACGCAGATGAGGGAACAAGCAGACAGCTGTTCCCCCCGGCAGAGGGTACCGAGAGAGCTCAACCGAGCTCCAGCACCGCCGTGAGAGCCGAGGCAAGGCACTCTCACCCGGCGGGCACAACAGTGATGATGTGCATAAACGCCGTCGCTGTTAAACTGCCAGATTTCTGGCGAGAAGACCCGGCCTCTTGGTTTCTCCAAGCCGAAGCCCAGTTCATACTGGCGGGCATCACGGCAGACGATACTAAGTTCTACCATATCGTCTCCAAACTCGACTCCGCCACTTCGAGGTGTGTGCGAAGCTTGATCCAGCGACCACCGGCCCGGGACAAGTATGAGACACTCAAGGCGACTGTCGTGGCGAATTACGTCCCGTCGGCGGAAGAAAGAGCCGAAAAAATCCTGGCAGTCTACGGCCACAGAGGGGGCAATCCAAAGACCCTCATGGAGGATTTACTGCAGCTCAAGGAGGAGGACAATGATAATTTCCTCTTTCAATTTATTTTCCTCAGCACGCTACTACCACACATGAGAGGGACACTCGCCAGTATGAAGTGCAACAATCATCAGGACTTCCGCACGCTGGCCAACGAGGCTTATCGACTCGTCAACGCCTGCAGAGATTGGACACCCACAGCGGCATCCGCAGACCTCAAAACTGACACCCCGAACCTTGGAGAGTCACAAACCACGGAGCAGGCTCAACCCACGGTGACAGCAGCGCGGCCCAAGCGCAACAAACAGAATGACGTCTGTTATTATCATCACCGCTTCATCGAGAAAGCCCGGAAATGTGTTCCCCCCCTGCAAGTTTACGATGTCGGGAAACGCCAAAGCCGAGAGCCGTTAACGGCAGCGGTTCTCGGCGAGAAAAATAAGCTGTTATACGTGACGGATGGACACACAGGCAAGCAGTTCCTCATCGACACAGGAGCCCAGCTGAGTTTCGTCATGCCCTCCCACGCAGATCGAGCCATGGGCACCCGGGGCAATGGAGCAGCAGCAGCCAACGGCTCGGACATCGACACGTTCGGGGAAAAGAGCCTGCATCTCCTCATTCACGGCCGCAGCTACAGATGGACATTTGTTGTAGCGGCGGTGAGTTTTAACTTGTTAGGCGCAGATTTTCTGTGTGCACACGGGTTATTAGTTGATCTGGCAAATAGGCGCCTGGTTAATGCACTGTCTTTTGCTTCTATTCCTTGCTCAGCTCGAGTCTCTCCACCACCTGTGCAGGCCAACGTCACTACGGCAGGAGGTAAGTTTGAGCAACTTCTTACCCAATTTCCAGCACTCACAACCCCCAAATTCTCAGCCACTGTAGCCAAACACAGGGTTAAACACTTCATTCCAACAACGGGACCTCCCGTTTTTGCCAAAGCTCGCCGCTTAGACGCGGCCAAGCTCAACATAGCAAGGGACGAATTTGCAGCTCTTGAAAAATTAGGCATTGTCCGACGTTCAAAGAGCCCTTGGGCTTCACCACTTCACATGGTTCCGAAATCCGATGGTTCTTGGAGACCGTGCGGAGATTACCGCAGATTAAACAACGCTACAGCGCATGACCGCTACCCCATTCCTCACATACAGGACTTTTCACTACATTTAGCGGGTGCACGCATTTTTTCAAAAATAGACTTAGTCCACGGTTATCACCAAGTTCCAGTCCGAGCTGAAGACATTCCTAAAACAGCGGTTATAACCCCTTTCGGCCTTTTTGAATTCCTGCGAATGCCTTTCAGCCTCAAAGGTGCTGCTCAGACTTTTCAGCGTATGATGGACGCAGTCTTACGCGACCTCCCCTTTGTTTTCGTCTACCTCGACGACATGCTGGTAGCCAGCTCATCGGAGGAAGAGCACGAGCAGCATCTCACTGCCGTTTTTCAGAGGCTAGAAGAGCACGGATTAATATTTAATCCAGCCAAATGCAAATTCGGCGTATCGCAAATTGATTTTTTGGGACACAGAGTCTCCCCGAAAGGGGCAGTTCCGCTTCCAGACAAAATTCATGCGATAGAAGGTTTTCCACGGCCCCAAACGGTCAAATCGCTACAGGAATTTTTGGGGATGGTTAATTTTTACAACCGTTTCCTCCCTCATGCAGCTCAGCTCATGCAGCCCCTGTATGATGCGCTCAAAAAAAAGAGAGCTTCCAACGCGGTCGAATGGACCCCGGAACGCGAACGCGCTTTTGCGGAAGTTAAAAACGCCATAGCTAACGCCACAATGTTAGTCCATCCAGATCCCTCGGCCCGCATTGCTCTAACCACAGATGCTTCAGACTTGGCTATAGGGGCAGTTGTAGAACAACTTGTCAAGGGGGTCTGGCAACCTTTAGCATTTTTTAGCAAATCGCTAAACCCGACGGAATGCAAGTACAGCACTTTTGACAGGGAGCTGCTGGCGCTCCATTTATCCATCCGCCACTTCCAGTTTTGGTTAGAAGGGCGGAGTTTCACGGCTTTTGTGGACCATAAACCGCTCACTTTTGCTATGGCTAAAATTTCAGAACCTTGGTCGGGCAGACAACAAAGACAGCTAGCTGCGATTTCAGAGTTCACCACAGACATTCGATATGTAGCGGGCAAACTTAACGTAGTAGCGGACTGTCTCTCTCGCGTTGTGGCACCGCCAGAGCACGAGGAGACAGATTACACTGCTTCAGCAGCTGAGCTTTTCTCTAACGCAAACACATATGCAGCACCTATCCATGAAGGGATAGATTATGCAGCCATGGCGGAAGAACAAGGTAGTGATGTGGACGTGCGCGCGCTCCTGTCTGGACCAACAGGGTTAAGGCTGGAGGAAAAAGGGTTGTGCGACGGCGTGCCCCCCCTAATATGCGATGTTTCAACCGGCCGACCTCGCCCGTTAGTACCGGCTGCTTGGCGCCGCCTTATTTTCGACGCAATTCACTCCCTCGTGCACCCAGGTGCGCGCGCCTCGGTCAAAATGGTTGCCGAAAAGTTTGTGTGGCCAGGCCTGCGCAAAAACGTAAAAGAATGGGCAAAAACTTGCATTCCTTGTCAGCGCGCCAAAGTACACAAACACACAAAAGCCCCTCTGGAGCCTTTTCCCATCCCTGCTAGAAGGTTTGACCACATTCATGTCGACCTCGTGGGGCCGCTGCCTTCCTCCCAGGGTTTCACACACCTGCTAACAATGATAGACCGCACCACGCGCTGGCCACAGGCAGTCCCTCTAGCGGCAACTACAGCGGAGGAAGTCGCTCGCGTTTTTCTAACAAATTGGGTGGCACGTTTCGGCGTCCCATCAGACATCACGTCAGATAGGGGGCCTCAATTTGTCTCAGAGCTCTGGTCAGCCATGTCCAACAGTTTAGGGGCAACAATTCACCGTACCACCGCTTATCACCCTCAGGCTAATGGGTTATGCGAGCGTTTTCACAGGTCCTTAAAGGCCGCCCTCAGAGCCTCATTAACGGACACAAATTGGGTAAATAAACTTCCCTGGGTTTTATTGGGGTTGCGTGCGGCACCTAAAGAGGATTTAGACGCTTCCCCTGCAGAATTAGTCTTTGCTCAGCCTATCAGACTACCAGGTGAATTTTTACCAGAAAACCCGGAACCAGGGCACCTCCCAGTCCCAAGGTTTTTAGGCAGTAACGGACCGGACTCTCTACACGGTCCAGCTCATCACTCCTTTCCGCGAGTTTTTGTTCCTCAAACTTTAAAAGACGCCGAGTTTGTTTTTGTTAAGCATGAAGCCCTTAAACCAACGTTACGCCCAGTATACGATGGCCCGTTCAGAGTGCTGGAAAATGGTGACAAACACTTTGTGCTTGATTATGGGGATAGAAATGAAACGGTCAGCATTGACAGACTCAAACCTGCCTTCTTGTTGAGAGACGAACCTGCACAGTTGGCGCGAGCACCTCGGCGAGGTAGACCCCCCAAGGAAAAAGTCTCAGCCCCCAGGCAGGGAACAGATAATCTCTCTCCTTCCCACACTGCAGATTCCTCACAACAAGGTCCCAGCAGGACGCCTAAACCAGCCTACAGCAGCTTTGGGAGAAGATTGAAACCCAGACTGCACAAGGACTGATTACACCACTCTGCAATTTTTCGCTAATTGTGCCGCAACAGTTTAGGACTGACTTATGATTATACTATGCTGTTATATTTTCACTGAACTCTCTTAGGAGCATGGCTGCTTGGAAGTTCCTTCTGTGACAACAGCTGTAACACGTAGTATGTCTTAGTAATTACCCTAGACTGTGAATCTTTCTGTGTCCTTTCCTAGTTGTTTGGGGGGCCTGTGGTATATATTACTCATATATTCCATACCTGCATACGTTAGAGCATGTGGAAATGTGTGGGGCAACATATGCAAAGGAATTTCACACCTCTGAAAGGACAAAGGAATCTCACCACCGTGTGAAGACCAATGACGTCACAGGACGCCATAGCAACAGACTTGACACCTTCACCCCCTTAGGCGAGGAGAGGTTTTCCCATCACCTCCCAAGACAGAGGGAGGAGTTAACAGGACTAATGGGGATTTAGATAACGGGGGATTTCAGCTTGTGTTTTGCATGTCTTGGATGTGTGCCTGTATTTAACCAGCGAGCTGGGCAGAATTCTTCCTCTTTGCCTTCTGCCAAGCTCTGCACCATGATGAGACAAGATAGAAGAGTTGTTCATTAAAGACACTGCTTTTGTGATACAAAACCGCCTCGTTATTTCCAGCTCTTCTACACTTTTATAGTGGAACTGAGACCATTTTATCACTTAAAGGGGCACTGATGTCACCGACATGCTGAAAGCATGTATTTGTTTGGAAAATAGTAAGCGTTAAATTGAATAGACTGAAAACTGTATTCAGCAGAGCGAATCAAAGGAGCTTAATGCACCCAATAATGGCATGCAGCAGCACAGATCTCTTTTAACTACAGCAATTGATGAATGGTTAAGGTTGTTAAGGATGACTGCAGGTAGTGTTCAGTTAGTCAGTCTTTTTTTACAAAGGAATACATTTTTATTTTCACAGTTTAAGCCAATATATATTTTTTGTCTTAATGGCTTTAAGAGTATTGTCAACACATTACAATCTGTCTTTCCTACAATTACACATGGACAGTCATGATTTTTTTCATTACCTCAATGAGATCTAAATAGTATAAATAAAGTTCAATTCAATTCAACTTTATTTATATAGCGCCATTTCACAACAACAGTCATCTCATAGCACTTTCAACTGTAGGGGAAACCCCCACAATTGCAGAAAGACCCCAGCAATCAGGTGATCCCCTGTGAGCAAGCACTTGGTGACGGTGGAGAGGAAAAACTCCCTTTTAACAGGAAGAAACCTCCAACAGAGCCAGGCTCAGGGAGGGGCAGTCATCTGCTGCGACTGGCTGGGGGAGGTGAGGGGATAGAGACGATGAAAGGAACAGACATGTTCTTTATAAAGTGTTTGATATATTGCTATACTGTCATAAACTACCCTTCAATAAACCAAAAAGTTAAAGTCAGACTCTTAAAAAGAGAGTTTATAACCTCCATAAAAAATGCAATACTGACTTATTAGGCTGTAATGTTTTAAGCAAAGTGTACTATATATTTTGAGAGAATTTTCATTTGCAATTACAAATATATATGATTAATTCTCTTTGATTACTACAAGTGAGCTAGGGCTGGGCAATATACCACATATATTCATTATATCGATACATTCTACTATGCATGATACATAAAATACTTTTACCGTGGATATCAAGCATAAATTGTCATGGCAGTGTAAGCCATCAGCATTATTTATCGACTTCATGTCGTCCACTCACCGAGTGAGTGGACTTCACCGCTGTTGCGGTCGTGTTGTGCATCAGGGTCTGTTTTTTTCCCCTGCATTTTTTCTTTGGAAAAAGCTTCTTTTGAGTCTGTTTTTGTGGAGCAGAGACTCTTGTTTTTTATGGACAACCTGGCAACACTGGCAGAGCACAGGGAGAACCCCCAAGTGAAGTGAAAAAACACCGGCTGCATTGTCTGGCAGTGGTTCAGAATTCAGAAGGAAGACATTTGAACAAAAGACAATTTTCTGCAAAACATGTTGGTTGCAAAGCCGTTGTCTTTAAAGGTAGCAGTACCATGAATTTGTTTTACCACTTGAGATGTCATCCACGACAATATGAAGAATGCATGAAAATCTGCTTGTCAAAATCTCAGGGAGCCCCTACAAAAAAATAACATTAAGGAACCAAGGATTTCCAAGACAAATGACTGTGGCATCTTCCTTTGAAAAAAATTATCCCATAGGACAAAAGTGCAAATGGAAAAAGATCACCACTACAGTCACAAATTATAATGCCAAAGACATGGCTCCTACTGTTAAAAACATGACCAAACAGAAAAAAAGTGGACTTTAATTTATATGGTTTTGAAATATATTTCTCCAGAATTGTTGCTTAATGGATTTTTATTGTTTTGAATCCTTTTTAAATTTGGTTTTGGTTTTATTGTTGTCTTTAAGAATCAGGTGAATAGGAAGACCTACCATTATTTATTCTCATTTGTTGCAAATTTATGAGTGGGGCTGGCTTACTGTTTAAATAAAGTTTATCCCCTCTTTTTGCATGCAATTAAAAAAAATGCAATACAAGGGTCTGTTTCTATTATGCAGGTGTCATTTTATGCAAAGGTTTTAAATGAGCATTTATATTTGGAGGGGATCTCAAAATACTGCGATATAGTCTAAATGGGATATAGGGATAAAACCCTAACTAAATGTACCACGATACATGGTAAAAACCATATCGCCCAACCCTACAATGAGTGGTTCCCAAATACCTTATTAACAAAGCATTTCACCTACATTGATAACTTTTGGTAACAAAAATATGCATGTTTCATTTGAAAGTATTTTTTACAGTAATAATTCAATTGCGATACATTAGTCTGCTTCATATTAACAGTTAGCCATTCACTCATTCATGGTTGTGGCTGTGCTTATTGTACGCAATATCTTTTTGACCACTCACAACCCACATCCTTTCCCCAATAATTCTTTATTTTGATTTTTACATAATCACATTCAGCCATTAGTTATGTCAATTAGCTCAGTCTGTCTTTGCCATCTGAGGTTAACAACTATTCAGCAAGCATTGCCTACAAGTATGGCCTACAACTTCCAGTCATATACAGCCCAAGGAAGATGCGCTGGAACTTCCGCAAAGCCAACTGGAAGAAATTCAGTGAAACTCTGGACCGGAGCGTTGTTACCATCCCACTCCACACCATCACTGTAGATGAAGCATACAACCGCTTCTGCAGCGCAATCTTCAAGGCTGCCCATACTGCAATCCCACGAGGCTACTGACCCCTCTATGTCCCATGTTTGGACGGAGAAAGTGCTGCCCTCCTACAATCCTATCAAACATCAGGGGACCCAGAGATAGCAGACCATCTCATTGAATCGCTAAATACAGCCCGGCGAAAGAAATGGGAGGAGACAGTTGCTGACCGGAGCTTTACCCACTCTAGCAGGAAATGTTGGAGCCTCATCCGTCGCCTAGGAGCTGCACAGAAGCCCCCTAGCCAAAGCCGAGCATCCGTCACACCCAACCAAGTTGCATCCCACCTACTGACTATCGCCAAAGCACCCCAAGACAAAGACACCAGAAGAGCAGTTACAACTGAGCTAAAAAACACCCAAAAATGCCTGTAGAGGAAACGAACCCTGAACCCTTCGAGGCTGCTGAACTGGAGAAAGTCCTACAGGGCCTGAAATGTGGAAAGGCAGCAGGATACGATAACATCTTCCCAGAATTCATGAAAAATCTTGGCCCCCGAGCCCTAACCTGGTTGACACAATTCTACACAAGGATCACACAAACAAACTCGATCCCAAAGAAATGGCGGACAGCAAAGGTCATTGCCATCCCAAAACCTGGCAAAGACCACAAACTACCAGCAAGCTACCGCCCAATCTCCCTACTCAGCGTTCCTTACAAAATCATGGAGCGCCTAATACTGCAACGCATTTCCCCAGACATAGAGGATATTCTAAGTGTGGATCAAGCAGGTTTCCGCAAGGACCGCAGTACAGGAGAACAAGTACTGGCCCTAACCACCTTCATCGAAAATGGCTTCGAGAGCAGACTGAAGACAGGGGCTGTGTTTCTCGATCTTACAGCCGCCTATGATACGGTCTGGCACAAAGGCCTCCTCCTGAAACTTATAAAGGCGATCCCTGCTTGGGCAACAGCAATTATAAAAACCCTGCTGACCAACCGAAGGTTCAGAGTCCACCTCAGTCAGAACACAAGTGCATGGAGAATGCAGAAAAACGGACTCCCACAAGGCTCAGTTCTAGCTCCAACTCTGTTCAACCTCTACATAAACGACCTGCCTACTACAAAATCCCGCAAATTCATCTATGCAGACGACATCTGTTTGGCATTCCAAGCACCAGACTTTGAACCACTGGAACGGGTGCTCACGGAAGATCTTGCCAAACTGGACCAAGTCTGCAAAATCTGGCGCCTAAAACCAAGCCCAGCAAAAACCGTTTCCAGTGTATTCCATCTCCACAATGCAAAAGCTGCCAGAGAACTAAACATCCACCTGAGCGGACTCAAGCTTAAGCATGCCCCAAATCCAACTTATCTTGGAGTGACCCTTGATAGGACCTTATCCTTCAAGGAACATCTAAAGGGGACGGTTGCTAAGGTGAAGGTACGAAACAACCTGCTCTGCAAGCTCGCTGGTGCAAAATGGGGGGCGGCAGTCTCCACCCTGCGCACCTCAGCAATGGCCCTTTCATACTCTGTAGCAGAATATTGTGCCCCTGTCTGGTCCAGGTCATCTTACACACACCATGTAGACACCCAGCTCAACTCAACCATGAGAACTATAACTGGAACAATCCGCTCAACACCACTCCCCTGGCTCTCTGTACTGTCAAACATAGCCCCTCCACACATCCGGCGAGCAGCATTAACTCAAAGGATGCTCCAAAAAGTTAAAGATTTTCCTCACTTACCAATCCATGCAGATATCTACACCCCACCCACTGCCCGACTTTCATCCAGACGGCCGATTTGGAAAAACCCTCCCCCAGCTGACTTTACCATCCAGACAGCTTGGCAAGAGGAATGGGAGACCAAGGAGGTCCCAAACAAACAGCTGGTGATAAACCCCAACCAACAGGTCCCGGGCACCAACCTCCCAAGGAGACAGTGGTCTACACTCAATCGCTTCAGGACTGGACATGGTCCCTGCTTGGCCAGCCTTCACAGATGGGGCAGTAGCCCTAGCCCACTGTGCGCATGTGGAGAGGAGCAAACAATGGAACACATCATAGAGGTTTGCCCGCTCCAAAGACTGGAAGGAGGATTACACACCCTCCATACAGCAAACCAGGAGGCAACTGCTTGGCTTAAGGACTTTGCATTCGCTAAATAAATAAATAAGCAAGCATTAGTTTTAAAATGGTGATTGGCCTATCTTTAGCAAACTTCTGGTGGTGATGAAAGAGGGAGGATGGGGTGAACTGGGGCACATGAGCATTTAAAGGTGAACTTTACTCTATTTTCATGAAAATAAACATAAAAAACAATGCATCAACAAAATGTTTAGAAATGTACAGAATGCACGTTTTTATGTTCTTCTAAAAATTTGTATATTGATGAAAAAAAACATTTTTAAATTTTTTTACTGGTCCAAAATAATGTAAATATTTACATCCAGCAGCTGGATGACAGTAAACACAGTGTCCAGTCAGGATATCACAACCAACAGCATTGTGAGCTTGACCTTATATGCCATCTCTCATTTCGGTTTGTTGGGTTGACAGGTAGTGAATTACTGAGCTAAATATCTGAGTCTGAGGGCAGACGTTAGCTTCCCAGTCCTTAAGTATGACACAACAAACAAAGGAGCAGGATAACTATCAGTTCTGCTTTTGAAGGCTGATGTCTGCTGAAGAATCTCAAAGAGCTGAGAAGTCACACAGAGGTCACCACTTTTCTTCTGACAGGCAAACTAACCAGTGCTAGCCATAATGCTAACTAGCTCCATTCATCCTCTACTGTTATTCTGGTGATTAGCTTCGGGGGTGGGGGGTGGGGGTAGTAGTCTAAACTCTATGTAACCAACAAAATTTTATTTCTGACCTGTTCATATTATAACTGGAGGGCACTCAAAGAATGCATACCTCCACCAAGGCTCCGTCCCTCCCTCCCTTTTTCCTCTCCTCCGTCCCTTTGTCCGTCCATATCGCCATCCATCTGTACATTACGGGATAGGGCCTTGACAGAGGTATGCACTCACGGATTACCGCCACCATCGAATGAGATCATCTTTGGACCAAGGGCCACCTCTGGTGAAAATGTCATCCAAATTCCTCAGTGAGTTTTTGTGTGATCCTGCTAACAGACAGAAACAACATCAAAAACAATATGACTACATTATATGACTATATTATAATAAGAAGACTGTCAGAATTGTATTGACCATATACTGTATTGAGGCTGGGAAATTCGACATTAAATTGGAAATCACACTGGATTTCCTATGTGTGACTGGAATAAATTGGAAATCACACATCATGGGTGGCAGTGGCTCAGGAGGTAGAGCGGGTTGTCTAATAACTGGAGGGTTGGCAGTTCGAATCCCACTCTCCCCTGACATCCTACTGCTGTATCCCTGGGCAAGACACTTTACCCACCTTGCCTCCAGTGTCCATGACACTGGGCATGAATGTGTATAAAAGTTTTGGAGAGGTTGTTGGCGTGGATTGGTAGCCATGTTTCTGTCAGTCTGCCCCAGAACAGCTGTGGCTACAATAATAGCTAACCATTGTCTGTGAGGTGACTCAGACTAAAACCTCCTGTCACATGAATAGCTTCTTCCCCTCTGCCATCAGACTGCTGAACACTAAGTGACTTATTAGACTCTCGTGCACTATGTACAGCAGCTCAACCAGACTCATGTCAATTATCACTGTTTTCTTTTTGCATTACCTACTGCACTATGTGGTACTCCACAATATCTGCTGCTCGCTAATATATTTAAAAATTGCTTGACTAGTAATACTCATTCATATTCTACATTTTATTGCATGTATAGTTTTTTATTTCTATCTTTATTTTTATCATGTTTAATGTTGCAGCATTGCACCAAGACAAATTCCTAGTTTGTGTACTACATGAACAATGGCAATAAATCTGATTCTGATTCTGATTCTGTTTCTGAGGTGAATGAATAAGGTATCATTGTAAAGTGTGTATGAAAAGCACTATATAAATCTGATGCATTATTATTATTAAATAAAATTAAAAATGTCAAGAACAATTGCTGTTTATACCAAGTAAATGACTTTCTAAATGCTAATACACTCAGGATGTTGTACAACTCTATGATCATTCCATATTTCACCTATGGTGTTGAAGTCTGGAGAAATGTAGGGAAAACAATCATGCAGTAATTTTCATTTTACAAAAAAGCCATTGGAATAATCAGTAAGAAACCATATAAAGAGCCACCCCCCACCTCCATTTCACCAACTAAAACTTAAAATTTCCGGACTTAGTGGAATACTGCATATTGCAAATTATGTTTAAAGCTCATAAACAATCATCAAGGTAGATTTGAAAAGACAGAAAGCAGTTATAACCTAAATGGAACAGAGATGTTTAACAACCAAGATTTAGAACTAAATTTAGGAGATGTTGTGTTACTGTCAAAGGAGTCAACTTGTGGATTAATTTGACCGAGGAAGCCAAAACAATAAAAACTGGAAGAGCTTTCAAAAAATTTATAAAAACCGTGCAAAAAGAAAATATAATGAATTGTGCTAGTCAAGGATGAAGTTGTTGAAATCAAGAAAATGGGAATCTGAGACAACAGTGTTCTCTTTTTTAGTTATTTGTGTTATTTTGTAATTTCTTTCTCCTTATTTTTTTTATTGTTAATATAGAATAATAGTCTATGTGTGTTGAATGCACAGATGTTATAAGATTTTTTTTTCTTCTTTCTACTGCCTTTCATTCTTTCAGTTATGGATATTTTGTTAGCTTTGTTTTTAAATTGCTGTTTTATTTTTCCGAAAAAAATTAAATAAACTTTAACCCCTTGCACTCTGGTCAATTTCCCTAAAAATGCCAAAAAATAACGTACGCAAAGTAAATCAAAAGCTGTTCTTCAACCCTTTGCAGCATCTTCATGGGGTTGGTCTCATTTAAAAGAAAACACTTTGAATTTTTTGGCAAAACAGTCATAATCTCTCTAAGTGCTCCTGCCACTGAGTAACAGTCATCTAAACATACTGAACTTGAAGAAAATAAATTTCGCCTGGGTGTTTTTTTTTTTATACAAATGCTTGCAAATAACACACAGCTTCAGATACTGGCTGGAAAATGCAACAGAAATATAGAACCAAGTGTTATCTAGCTGAGGTCAAAATTTTGTAACAATACCACAAAAAAATGAATATATTACACAGCTTTTTTCTTAGGTTGTTCCCAGGCGTTTTTGAACTGTGCCAAATTGTGCCAAATGGCACAGTTTGGAAAAATGTCTGTAACTTTTGAATGATTCAATATAGAAGCTTCATCTTGGGCTCTAATGAAAGGTGAAGGGCTGTGTGTGTGTGGGGGGGGGGGGTTGTTTATTCATTCATGAATGAATGAATGAACAAACAAGCCCCCACACACAAAGAAGCATGCCACGTAAAAAATGTGTGGCTTTTTTTTTACAAGAAAAAATAACCTACAGTGCACTAAAAATTATACTAAAATGTTTGTAATGTAGAAGATACCCCCCCCCCCCCGCTACAGAGGACGGACATCGGCCATCGCTACATGACGGAAAGCAGTGACGGTGCGCTGCGGTCTACTACGCACAGTTGGACTAAAATATCTGCAATCCGCTACAGAAGAGTAGCGGGGGGGGGCGTTCACAACATGACGGGGGAGGGGCGTTCGCAACATGACGGACCCGGATCGGAGCAGTCCGGGTCCATCATGTTGCGATAACGCACAGTTGTAATTTACTGATCGGTCAAAAGTCATTTGGATTACAATTTTCAGGGATAAAGAATAATTTAGCTTATAACACTTACCTGTCCACAACAGCAAAGTCGCTGGCGAACTTCTCTTCCTCATTGTCAGATGAACATGACGCTGGTCCGCTTGTTACGGACTCGTGGTTCTGGTCAAACCATAATTCCATTATTGCGGTTTTGCGCTTCCATGACTGCGGTTTTGGCAAACGATTTTTCAAAACAAATAACAACAGTAGTAAGAAAAAAAGACTGGCGAACGCCTGTGTGTCACCCAGCCTTACACAAAACAGCTTTCGTACTTCTCTGCTTCAATTGGCTGACTGTATTCGCAGCCATTAGTAGGCGGGTCCTTCTTGCTAGGTTTTCAGTCATTGGATCTTCAAGGTTTCAGAAACCCAATTCAAGGCTCTTATTAGTCGAATGAGAGGTCAATCACATCTAAACCAATCAAAGCACTCCTTTGGCTTTCTGTTCGCGGCTGTGTCTGTAGTGGAAGAACGGAAATGCAGCTTTTTTTTTCAGTGCGCTCTAGGACGCAACGCCCTCATGCGCCCTCATGCGCCCTCGTGCACTCTAGGACGCAGAGACATGCCCGCCCGCGGTACACCGGAGTGCAAGAGGTTAACTAACTAACTAACTAACTAACTAACTAACTAACTAACTAACTAACTAACTAACTAACTCAGCATCATGATTTATTGAATCTTTCAGGTTGTTTTTTGTTTTTTTTCCTCCTCTCTTCTCCCTTACAGTTTACAGACAAGGTGCCTAATTATTAAGCAATATGACACAACAGTGTGGTATTATATCACTGCGGTGCATAGAAAACGAGCATAATAGAACAGGCCTATTGTGATTTCACAAACAACAAAATTAAACATTGTCCAGTGCTCCCTCCACACCCCTGGCCTTGACTGCTGTGTCCCAACCCAAATGGAGATGCCACAGACGGTGTAAGCGAAGGCAAAAGAGAGGTAAATGTGGAGGTATCCTAATGAAGCTAGCCGCTAGCCCACACAGACTCCCGATTCCTTCCCTCATTCTAGCCAACATACACTCACTAGACAACAAAATGGACCACATACAGCTCCTGAGATCTATGCCACATGATGCACGGAACTGCTGTGTTTTTAATCTTTACGGAAACGTAGCTAAATAACAATAACCCAGACTCTGCTATTCAGTTAACGGGGCTGACATGCTATTGTGCCGATCGGGTGTTTATGGCAGGAGGGAAGACCCGCGGAGGAGGGATGTGTGTTTACATCAGTGACGCTTGGTGCCGAGATGCGGCTG
Source organism: Pholidichthys leucotaenia (assembly GCA_020510985.1). Lineage (NCBI taxonomy): Eukaryota > Metazoa > Chordata > Actinopteri > Cichliformes > Pholidichthyidae > Pholidichthys > Pholidichthys leucotaenia. The sequence goes on along the minus strand of CM035837.1, from coordinate 254,216,249 downwards.
TTGTACACAAACATGGTTGTCCTTTGGTGGAATTTATGATCAAGTGCCCCCCTTTCTTTCTACTGACCGAGAGAAATTACATCTGTCCTGCTAGGAGTAAAGCACTAAATCAGTTCTATCAGGCCATCAGTGAGACACAAATAGTGCATCCAGATGGATTCCTCATCACAGCAGGAGACTACAACCTTGCAGATTTAAAGACCCTCCTACCAAAACTACACCAACATGTGGACTTTCCAACAAGAGGAGACAGCTGAGGAGTGGGAGGGGTCCCGGAGGATGGCGTCAGCTCTCCTTTGGACTCTGCGGTGGTAGATGCTCTGCAGAGAGGGGGGTGATGTCCTGATGATTTTCTCCACTGTCTTCACCACTCCCTGCAGGTGTTTGCAGTCCAGGGCAGTGGTGCTGCCGTACCATGCAGTGATGCAGTTGGTCAGGATGCTCTTGATGATGCAGCTGTAGAAATTGTTGAGGATCCTGGAGGACATGTCAATCTTCTTCAGCTTCCTCAGGAAGTACAGCCGCTGTTGAGCTCTCTTAACCAGCTCTGTGGTGTTGTGTGTCCACTTAAAGTCCTCGCTGATGTGGATGCCCAGGTATTTAAAGCTGCTTACCCTCTCTACCTCAAGCTTCTGGATGAACAGCGGCCGATGGGGTCTCCTCCTCCCTTTCCTCATGTCCACTATCATCTCCTTTGTCTTGTCTGTGTTGAGAGTGAGGTTGTTGTTCTCACACCATGACACCAGGTTGGCCACCTCCCTCCTGTAGAATGCTTTGTCATCACCAGTGATGCGTCCTATCACTGCATTGTCATCCGCAAACTTTAGGATGATATTGTCCTTGTGGGAGGCAACATAGTCATGGGTGAAGAGGCTGTAGAGGATGGGGCTGAGGACACAACCCGGTGGGACATCTGTGTTTGTGATGATGCTGGCTGAGGTCCTGTTACCCATCCTGACAGACTGGGGCCTGCCAGTTAGAAAGTCCAGTAGCCAGTCGCAGAGGGTGGGGTGCAGGCTAAGTGAAGACAGTTTGTCAGTGAGTTTGTGGGGGATGACCGTGTTTAAGGTGGAGCTGTAGTCGACAACGAGCATCCTAATGTAGGAGTCTTTATCTTCCAGGTGGGAGAGAGAATAATGTAGTGCTGCAGCAATGGCATCTGAGGTGGACCTGTTAGGCCGGTAGGCGTACTGCAGGGGGTCCAGGGTGCCCGGTATGCTGTCCTGAATGAGAGGCAGCACCACTTTCTTGAAACACTTCATGATGATTGGAGTGAGTGCTACTAGTGTGTAATCATTCAGACAGGTCGGCGGGCTCCTTTTAGGGAGGGGATGATGGTTGTCATTCTGAAGCAGGAGGGGACTATGTTCTGGTTGAGGGAGAGGCTGAAGATTGATGTGAGAACGTCAGTCAGCTTGGCAGCGCATGTTCTGAGGGCCTGCCCACGTATGTTGTCTGGTCCTGCTGCCTTGCGGGGGTTGATATTCCTCAGTGCTTTGTTTACCTGGCGTGGTGAGACTTTTAGTGGAGGGGGGGTGCGTGAGTGTGTGTCTCTTCTCTGCCCTGTAGCTGGTGGTTTCAAAGCGGGTGTAAAAGATGTTGCAATTATCTGGCAGGCTGTCTGTGGAGCTAGTGGTGCTGCTGTTGGTCCTCTTGTAGTCTGTCATGTGTTGCAGGCCTTGCCACATGTGCCCTGGGTCAGAAGTGGAGTAGAGACTGTCCAGCTTTTCTCTGTACTGCCTCTTGGCTGTTGTTATAGCTTTTCTCAGTCCATACTTTGCAGCTTTGTACTCAACCTCACTGCCTGATTTAAATGCAAGAGAGCAAGCACGCAGCATCTGATGGACAGTACCTGACTGTTGATCCAGGGCTTCTGGTTGGGGAACTTCCTGACCTGTGTGGTGGGTATGACTGTATCAACACACATGCTGATGTACCCAGTCACATATTCAGCATATTCCTGTATGTTTACAGAAGAGTCCTCTTGGGTGGCTGCAGCTTTAAACACATCCCAGTCTGTGCAGGCAAAACAGTCTTGCAGGGTGCTCTCAGCCTCTGGAGTCCAGCACTTAATTTGCTTAATAACAGGCTTTGTTTGTTTCAGCTTTTGTCTGTAGGCTGGGTACATAAACAGTGAGATGTGATCTGACTGTCCGAAGTGGGGGTGGAGTGTTGTCTGTAAGCGCCACATATATTGGAGTAAACATGATCCTATGTGCTTTTATCGCAGGTGGGAATGTCCACATGCTGGTAATATTTAGGGAGTACAGTCTGTAAATTGCACTGGTTTAAGTCACCAGCAACAATAAAAACAGCATTGGGATGCTTCGTCTCTACTGCGCTGATGACTTCATGGAGTTTGTTTAGCGCTACTATGTAGTTTCTTTGCAGACGGATGTAAACAGCAGCTGAAAACACAGCGGTAAGTTCTCTTGGTAGATAATAGGGACAGCATTTCAACAGTAAAAACTCCACGTCGGGTGAACAGTGCTTGTAAACAGTCTGTACATCTCCACACCACTAGTTGTTTACAAAAACACACTCCCCTTCCTTCGTCTTACCAGAGGCTCCTGTTCTGTCTGCTCGGTGTGTTGATTGAGTCTGTAGTTGAATTGTGGCCTCCGGGATTCTGTCTGATAGCCAGGTCTCACAGAAAATTAGGGTGCAGCACTCTCTTATCTCCCGCTGGTCTTCAATCCTCGCTCTCAGTTCGTCTAGCTTGTTTTCCAAAGACCAAACATTCGCCAGAAGGAGACTGGGAATTGGTGGTCGACTGGCACGGGCCTTTAGCCTATCATGTAGCCCACCTCTCTTGCCTCTTCTCCACCGCCGTCTTTGATGTGCTTTCTTGGGGTTAGCAAGCTCATGTGGGCTCGGTGCTTCGGAGCCTTCCTGGGGGTGGTGTTGATGCTACGTGGACGTACGATGCATTGCAGACTGGGTGGAATGAAGCCAGTAAACTCCATGTGACTGCTCATCTCGGCAATGTTCAGTAGTGTCCGTCGGTCGTATGTTAGCAGTGCATGACTTTTATGCACTGTAAAGAGAGAAGCAACCATGCAAAAAAGGAGAAGTCGGCATTCGAGAACGGAACAAGCAAAGACGTTTGCCATTGGTGGGCGCCATCTTGCATCAAGCAAGACACTACAATGCACAGTGAAAGCAGCCAACAAGATCACCGGTGCCCCTCTGACCCCCTCTCGAACATCTACCACACCCGCCTCACCTGCAGAAGCCATCAACATTGCAGGTGACACTTCCCACCCCTCACACTTCCTCTTTAGCCCTCTGCCCTCAGGGAAAAGGTATCGGAGCCTCCGGGCCCACTCCACAAGACTGCTAAACAGCTTTGTTCACCAGGCCATCGGGACCATGAAATCTCTCCACCCCCCCCACCCCCAGACTGTAACACACTTACCCACACAATAACTACCTCAGCTGTTGGCACAGAAAGACTTGGCACACCATCAGTAATACATCTGCTGCTCTATGTCTCTGCACATTACTGCAACCATTTGCACAAATGCCATACCTGCTGCTGTCTGTCTGTTATTGAAATATTGCAGTCCAAATTTTGGTGCAGCCCAAGCTTTTCTGCACCTACACTACCGCATTGAACTTGCAATTACAGTTATTACTGCGCCACTTTTTCTGTATATAGGATTGTTGGGTTTAATCATTTATGTTTATTTGCACTACAGGTAGCATTACTGTACATAGACTGCTGTTGATATTTTTCTTCCTTCTTCCTTCTTTTCTAATATATTGCATGCACCACTAAGGGAAGGGGAAACAGCACTTCACTTTTCCTGTATGTTCTCTACATATAAAGTAATTAACAAATAAAAATCTTTGAATCTTTGCTGAAGTTTACTGTGTTTACATACCATGTGGGTTGCGTGGCTAGCAACAATATCCTTATCTGCCGGCTGGAGTTAAGTCCGCATGCACTCCAAACCCTGTCTTAAAGTGCACACTTTGCTTGCTTTTTCTTGGTGTCTTCAGATGAAGTAATGTCAATCATCACATACTATGTGGATGGAAACCACATTTCTTTTCGTTCTAAGCCTTTTTATTTTTTCTGCAGTGTTTGGTGGTAAACCGCGCTAAGACTACACTGCTTCCGGGGTGCAGAGGTGTGTGGCCATGCAGATAACTCTGCAGACACATCCTAAAGGGGAAGTACAGCGGGGAAAATAAGTATTGAACACATCAACATTTTTTCTCATTAAATATATGGAGCCATTGACCTGAGATTTTCACCAGATATCAGTAACAACCCAAGTAATCCATACATTCAAAGAACTAAAGGCAACTGTGTTCACAAAACAAGTTATATTTAATGAAGTGGAAGGACACAGGGAATAAGTATCAAACATGCTTGGTGAAATTCATTTAATCAGAATCAGAATCAGAATCAGAATCAGCTTTATTGGCCAAGTATGCACAACACATACAAGGAATTTGACTTTGGCTAAAAACTTGCTCTCGTTATTCAGGTGGAGGATTTAAATAAGATTTAAATAAGGATTCAATATTTAGTAGAAAAGCCTTTGTTGGTAATAACAGCTTCCAAATGCCTCCTGTATAGAGAAACTAGGTGCAGGCATTGCTCTGGAGTGATTTTAGCCCATTCTTCCAAGCAAACTGTCTTCAAATCTTGAAGGTTCTGTTATATAGTTATGTTGTTATGGGGATACACTTATTTGTGAAGAGTGGTGTGGTGGTGCCCACTTCTGTTTCCGCCACTACATCGCCCTTATAAATAGCAGCAGGCATCTGAGTTTTGCCTCTTTGCCAAAGACCCTGCCTGGTGGCTGTATGTTGTGTGTTGCTAACCCCTTCAATAAAGCTAAGTTCGACTGTGCACCTGGCCTTGTCATTACAAGGTATTTCCAGACATAACATCTTGGCGACGAGAATAAAAATGGAGGCGTGTGTATCACTGCTTCGGCCCTTCCTGGAGCTCCCGGGTGAGCCATTTGTGCCTTGGTGAAGATGGTTTGCCACCTTTCAAAACTACATTGGGGCGCTCGACCTGTGTGAACTAGACAGGCAGATGGCACGTGTGCTTCTGGTACATAATTTGGGTTCGAGGGCCAGCGCATCCTGAATAGACTCGGAACTATCGACTCATATGAGGATGTGGTCGAGTTGCTGGTGCACCATTTCCACACCAAGGACAACGTCACCGTCCAGAGGATTTGGTTCCGACGACGACACTAGCATGTAGGTGAGCCTGTCCGCCAGTTTGTCGCTGACCTGCAGCAGCTGGCTAGCGAGTGTTATTTTGGGATTTTGGAAGAGAGAATGGTACGTGACCAGCTGGCGGAACATATAATCAGCTATGCTTTGCGAGCTAGGCTGCTTTTGGCACAGAGTGACCTGATGTTAGCTGAGGCTGTCAAGCTAGCTCTCGAGGTGGAGAACGCGGACGAACAAGCTTCGGAGCTAAATTGGCTCCAATCACAATGACAGCTGAGACCTGCCCCTACAGCATTAGTAGCTGACCCTGACAGCGAGGATAGTGCGGCCAACGACAGCATAGAATCCTACGACATCAACCTGAGGTTAATCAACACTGTGTGGGGGAAGGATTTGTCTTGCACCACTGCGGTCAAGCATGTCCAGCCTCAGTCAGGTTTGACACAGGAGGGTCTCAGCGCCGGTGCTCAGGATGCTTTGGACGAAGGTACCGAGCGTGACGGCGAGGCGCCTGTTTCGACGAGTGACGCCAACGAGCAAGCCTCAGTTTTCTCCAGAGCTCGGCTGCAGTGGGCCAGAGAATCTGGAGCTTCAACAGCAACCACTGCAGCAGCTTTACAAGGAGTCGTGGCCAGACCGACAGACACTCAACCGAGTGCCGATCAGCAACACTGCAGGCTGAGCAAGCTCCCCTGAGAGTTATGGACTGGGTTAGGGTTCATGGGCAGGGATGCCCATGGCAAAAACGGGCCAAATGACAGCTTGAGACTCACCAGGGACGACTACACATTGTGGCTAAACAGGGAGCAGCCCACTTTCAACTGTCGGATGGTTCGTGGAGGCACCCCAATCAGCTGTGGCGTGCCCGAGAGGAGGTTTCGGATTGTGGGTCCAGTCGAGAGGAGTGGCTGACGGCGAGGAAGACGAGACACATCATCATCTACATGATCAGCTGCGGCCCCGGAGGCATGCTGCCTCCAGGGGCAGCCATACTGAGAGACTGTCCGTGGCCCCCACAGGTCAGTTCCATCACTGTCTCGCCAAGTGGCGTATGAGTTTATGTATATACTACAGAGAAAATGAGTTCTAATAGTGTGGTTCTTTGTACAGTAGGTGGTTAGTGGAAAATTATAATAATGGAAAAAAATGTTTCAATGTTCATATGTTTGTGCATGTATGAAAAAAATATAAGTTCTAATGTTTGTATGGTTGTGTATTGTTCTGAGATTATTTTGTGTGTTTTATTTAGTTTAGGAACACGGCAGTATTTTTAGTTTATGTATGGAGTTTATTTATTTATTTACTCTATAGATGGAAGAATAACCCACCTTGCCGTGTGGGGTAGGACGGTGGTCCACCTGTCCTCCCTAGTTTTAGGTTTTGTTGTACGAATGTGATAGGCCCTTTAGTGTTTTCAGTTTTAGTTTTATTAGTCTGAGATTCATGTCCTAAATTGGGGAGAGTCTTCATTGTGTGTGTGCTTTTAGACTTTTCTAAAGGGGGGGGGATGTTATATAGTTATGTTATGGGATTGCTCTTATTTGTGAAGTGCGGTGTAGTGGCGCCAACTTCTGTTTTCGCCACTACACCGCCCCTACAAAGAGCAGCGGGCATCTGAGTTTGGCCTCTTTGCCGATGCCCCTGTCTGGTGGCTGTATCTTGTGTGTTGCCAACCCCTTCAATAAAGCTAAGTTCGACTGTGCCCCTGGCCTCATTATTACAAGGTACAGTATTTCCAGACATAACAGGTTCTGTGGGTGTCTTCTGTGAACTCTGAACTTCAGTTTGTTCCATAGAATTTCAATTGAATTCAGGTCAGGTGACTGACTGGGCCATTCTAGCACCTTTATTTTCCTTCTCTGGAGGCAGAGTTTCCTTGTCTGTGTGTTTGGTATCACTGTCTTGCTGAAATGTTCACCCTCGTTTTATCTTCAGCATCTTGGCAGATGACAACAGGTTCTTATCAAGGATGTCTCTGTAGATTTGTCCATTCATCTTTCCTTGAATTATATGAAGTCTGCCTGTACCATGTGCTGAAAAACACCCCCACACCATGATGGAATGTGCATGTCCATTTTTCCTCCAAACATGCTATATATTGTGGCATCCAAAAAGTTCAATTTTGGTCTCATCTAACCAGACTATGGGACAGATTTACTAAGACAGTGCAAATTAGCAAGTGTGTAAATTAGACAGAGCACCTAAGGGAGTGGCCATTTTTTGCCAGTGATCTACTAACAACACGCACAATTATGAACACAGACGCAGACACTTCATTTCAATAATGACCACTCATCCACCAAGAGCACCACATAATTGCGCACAGGCACAGGTGATGAGGAAGCGAGTCATCAACACAGGCTCAGCCAGTTCGGAGGACCATAAGATATAAAGCTTTTTTAAGCATTTCTTTAAGCGCAAACCCCACTAAACCCCACTAAAATAGTTGGGGAAGTGAGAGAAAGACCCATGCGCCAACTGCAGTTGGTGAAAATTTATGACACAAAAGAAACATAAAGTTCGAAGGTGCATCAAACGAAATCTAAAGACAAATACAGAAAAAAAAAACTTACGGCTAGAATAACTTCAGGAGAACTCACTAGAGCAAAAAAAGGGCTCTGGTGGTGAAGCGATAGGAATCACAATCGAGAAAGCGGCAAAGATGGAATGAAAATAAAGCCCTTATATAGGGATCAGAACCCATTAACATAATTAACAACAGGTGTGGGTACCTGAATGGGCAGGAGAAAGCGATGATACATAAATGGGATCAGCTGAGGCAGTGAGAGGGAGGCAACCAACACTGACAGCTGACAGGGCACACCCCCACGAAGCTTCATGCCCCTGACAGCTGTCAACAGTAAAGAGGACCATACAAAGCATATAGAGAATAAAATAACATACCAAAGCATAATAATTAATAAGTACAAAAAATAAAAATATGACACTAACACAAACAAAAAGATGGCAAGCAGAACATTAAAACATAAAACCAAAAAAGGCATGAATTGCAACAGATAAGTAGATAAGCAGAAAAAAGCCATGAGACCGAGTCTGGCGGGGATCTCCAGCACTTGGCTCATGACAGAGCCCCCCTCTCAAGGGGTGGTACCCAGACACCCCAGGGTAGCATCAACAGAAAAAGAAAGAGCCCTGGCATCCTGGTGGACGGCGAGATGGTCCGAGTCGGGTGGCCTGCCAGTGAACATGGGCCACCCAACCCAACAGCTCAGTCCGTCAGGCGGTCGACCAGAGTTCCCGGCCCACCAGATGGCCCAATGGACCGAGTTGGGTGGCCTCCAAGAGAACATGGGCCAACCCACCCTGTGGTGCTGCCTGTTGGGTGTTTTGCCTTAGTCCTTCAACCACCCAAACAGGAGGGGTGGTCCAGGAGGTGGCCACCCGACGGGAAGGGCAAGCAGTGGCCAGGATGGAGGAGTCAAGGGAACCACGACGGTGTCAGGCAGAAGACAGGGAACCATGACGGGGTCTGGCAGAGGAGGAGGGGAAACCACAACGGCGTCTGGCAGGGGGAAGGGGGACACACCGATGTCTGGTGAAGCAAGGGGAAGCACAATTCCCTTGGACTGGCCAGCAGCAGTCCGGGGTTGCGGGTGCAACTTTGTCCCAGTTTGGGACAAAGTTGCACCCGCGGTGGCTCCGGGCTGGAGCGAAGCTGCACACTTGGTGGTTCCGGGCTGGAGCAACACTGCACCCTCGGTGGGCCCAGACTGGGCCATGGCTGCACCCATGGTGGACCCGGACTGGGTC